>OX451737.1:1660522820-1661122820 GCA_948472305.1 Vicia faba
CTTCCGTACTTTTAATTTCTGCAAATTATTAACTGCTTAGATGTATTCTAACTAGGATTGTATGGAAAGAGAATTAAAAATAAAACGCTAGCAAACTTAACACAAGACTAAAATAACTGAAAACAACACAATTGCACATGCGCACTTCTAGGGTACCCCACTTTGGTTGCCTTCAGAAAACAGTCACAACTCTCGAAACGAGAGATTTTAGTGGCTACCCTCCAGTTTAAAGATCATAAGTCCCTCGACGACCCTCTCAATGTTGCCTCGGTAAAAATGATCTTAAAACCCTAGGGTAGTTACTAAGGTTTCTTGCCCAGTTTCCTTTGTGACTATAAATGTCCCTTCGAATGTTCCTCAAACATCCAACGATAGGGCTTCCTACTAACTAATGGCAGGATAGCACTGTCTAAAGGAAAAGAGGAAAAGAATAATCCTTTCGAGTTAAATAGATAACTATTAGATGCTTGCTCAAACAAATTTTTACACTTACATAAAACTCCTTTGAAAAACACTTTCAAAACGCTTTATCAACACTCTTGAGGACTGATACAAGATTTATCATAAAGCAAACTTCCTGATTATTGGCATTTCAAAAAAAACTTTTTTCAAAAACACACAAAGCACAAGGTATTTCTAAATGAGCTAAAGCATCTAAGATCCCGTAGATAACTACGGATGGAAAGGGTGCTAACACGTTTCCTTTCCATAATCTACCCATCTTACTCAGAAAATTCTCGAAAGGTCTTTTCTGTTCTTTTCACCCTTTCCTTTGTTGGATAAAAGAAATGTCGATGGCGACTCTTGCTTAACAAAACATTTGCAAACACAAACGCAAAACCAGTATAACAGTCGTTTCTGCTACCGTATCACAAAGAGAAAATGGTAGCATCTCATGCCAGTCTTTATAGGTCACCACCATCTTTTGCACAATCTTCTTTATGTTCTTATTGGCAGCTTTCATTGCACCATTCATCTTAGGTCTGTATGGAGAAGAATTGTGATGCTTAATTTTAAACTGCATGCAGAGTTTAGTAATCATGGCATTGTTGAGGTTGGTTCCATTGTCGGTGATGATACTTTCAGGGATGTCGTACCGATATATGAGGTTAAGTTTTAAAAACCGGGCTACAACATTCTTAGTAACTGAGGCAAATGAAGCAGCTTCGACCCATTTGGTGAAGTAGTCAATGGCGACGAGGATAAAATGATGTCCATTGGAGGAAGTGGACTTGATTTCTCCAATCATGTCAATGCTCCACATTGAAAATGGCCAGGGAGAAGTCATGACGTTTAAAGGTATTAAAGGTACATGAACCTTGTCGGCATAGATCCGACACTTATGGCAAGTCCTCGAGTAGTAGTGACAATCAGTTTTCATAGTCGACCAATAGTAACCAACCCTTAGAATCTTCTTGGCCATACTGTATCCACTAGAGTGAGTTCCAAAGACACCCTCATGCATGTCTTCCATGATCTTCTCTTCCTCCTTCTTGTTCATACAACTGAGCAGAGTTGAATCATAATTGTGTTTGTAAAAAATCCCATTTCTTAGGAAGAACTTCGCTGAGAACCTCCACATGAACTTCTTATTGTTGATTGAGGCTCCCTCAGGATACTCTTTTGCTTCAAGGTACCTCTTCACCTTATGGTACCAAGGCTTCTCCTCATCAGTGTTGATCTCATAACAGTGTGCAGGTTCTTCAAATATTTCGATAGTAATTCTGGTAGATTCATTATCCCAGTTGACCTTGAACATAGATGCTATAGTTTCTAAAGCATCCGCCAACTGATTTTCTTCCCTCGGGAAATGTTCAAAGGTGACCTCAAAGTATGGGATCAAGGTTAACACAAGCTCTTTGTAAGGGGTCAGATTAGGATGTTTGGTGTCACATTCTCCTTTAACTTGACTGATAACCAGAGCTGAATCTCCGTATACGCTTAAAAATTTGATTCTTAAGTCAATAGAATCCTTTAGACCCAAGATGCATGCTTCATACTCGGCCATTTTGTTTGTACAGTCGAACAACAGTCTGGCAGTGAAAGGCGTATGGAAACCTTCTGGAGAAATGATCAAAACACCAATTTTGTTACCTAAAGCATTGGAAGCTCCATCAAAAACCATGGTCCATCAGGATCCTTGTTCAGGTCCGTCATACGGTCCAGGATTTTCACATTCGGTTATCAGCATGATATTCTCGTCCGAGAATTCAAAGTTCATGGATTGGTAGTCATCAACAGCTTGATGGGCCAAATGATCCTCCAGCACACTTCCCTTGATTGCTTTTTGTGTAGTGTACTAGATATCATATTTAGTCAAGATCATTTGCCATCTAGCTATTTGTCCTGAGAGAGCTGGCTTCTCAAAGACATACTTGATAGGATCCATCTTAAAAATCAATAGAGTGGTTTGAGTCAACATATATTGTCTTAGCCGACGAGCAGCCCATGCCAAAGTGCAACAAGTTTTCTTGAGCAATGAATATCTGGTTTCACAGTCGATAAACTTTTTTCTAAGGTAGTATATTGCATGCTCTTTTCAGCCAGACTCATCATGTTGGCCCATCCCACACCCTATTGAATTCTCTAATACAATCAAGTACATGATCAGAGGTCTTTCTTTAACTGGAGGCATCAGGTTTAGTGGTTCTTGTAAATACTCATTGATCTTGTCAAAAGTTTCTTGGATGTCGTCATTCCATCTGACTACTTGATCTTTCTTTAACAGTTTGAAGATTGGCTCATAAGTAGCAGTAAAGTGAGATATGAATCGAGCAATATAGCTGAGTCGACCTAAGAAACCCTTGACCTCTTTCTCAGTATAGGGAGATGGAATTTCTTATATGGCTTTAACTTTTGCAGGATCGACTTTAATACCTTTACCACTGATGACAAACCCTAAGAGTTTTCCAGACCTCACCCCGAAGGTGCACTTGTTGGGATTCAGCCTCAACTTGTATTTCTTCAACCTTTCAAATAGCTTATGTAAATGATCTAGGTGTTCCTATTCCATTTGTGACCTTGCAATTATATCATCAACATAGACTTCTATCTCATGATGAATCATGTCATGAAATAGAGCTACCATAGCCCGTTGATAGGTTGGGGCTGCATTCTTCAAACCAAAAGGTATGACCTTATAACAGAAGGTGCCCCACTGTGTGACAAAAGTGGTTTTCTCCATGTCTTCGGGTGCCATTTTGATTTGGTTGTAACTGGAGAAACCATCCATGAAGGAGAAAAATTTGTGTTGAGAAGTATTGTCGACCAAGACATCAATATGTGGTAGTGGGAAATCATCTTTGGGGATTTCTCTATTCAAATCCATGTAGTCTACGCACATATTGACTTTACCGTCTTTCTTCGACATTGGGACAACATTTGTAACCCATTGTGGATATGAAGTCGGCCAGGAAACCTGCATTAAATTGTTTCATTACCTTAACCTTTATTTTCTCAGACATATCTGGCCGCATGTGACGAACCTTTTGCTTGACCGGAGGACAACCTTCCTTCATTGGAAGACGATGAACTACAATATCAGTATCGAGCCCTGACATATCTTCATATGACCAAGCGAACAATTCAACATAGTCGTGTAACATCTGGACCAAACTTCCCTTGACACCATCTTCCAAGTTGGTGCTGATCTTGACTTATTTCTTGTCTACTTCAATACCTAAGTTGATCACTTCAATTGGTTCTTCGTGCAGTTGAATGGCCTTTTCCTCTTGTATCAGGAGTCTATTGAGTTCCCCAAGTATCTCAAAATCTTCTTCACCTCCGTCTTCGGCTTGATAGATTAGATTTTCAAAGTCCTTGGTGGCAATAGCAGAGTCGTTGTCAATGAGATCCATAGTGGATGTGGATCTACAAATGTGTGTGTGTGCATGTAAGGTCACATGGCTATTTGAAAATGCAATAAAGTAAGAAAAATACAGAGAGCGCAAAATTTGAATGCAAAATAGTCCAATGTTTTTCATTAAAATGAGCATATGACATATGAAAATGACAAACCCTTAATAAATGTGTCATTGTGCCCCAGGAAAGGCACGTGGCTTAAAGTCATTATTTTAATGGAAATTACAGACAAATTTCTCAAAGTAATAAAAATAGGAAGTGGTAGTTACTCCTGGCTGTAGGAGATTCAAATGAAGTCCTTAGTCTTCCAGTTATTGAGTCCTCCACCAGCAGTCGGGTAGATCTAGTCGTCAAAGTCATAATCATTGTCAGAGTCTTCAAGAGAATTAACCCCATGGTTACTAATGCAGAGAGGTGGTTTCCCTGAACAAGCACGTTGAACCTCCTTTTGAGCCTTGGAAGTGAAGCCCAACCCAAATTTTTCCGACTTGAAAGGGATATCAGAGAGTTGTCCCCAAATGGTGCAGTCTCCGTCTTTAACAACAGCACAGGCAACTTCGAGAGAGGTCATCCTCGGTGTATCTTTAGCAGCTTTGGGAGTGTCAAGAGTGGCCTTGGAAAAAACAACCATGGTAGAGACCACTTTAAAGGCTTGACAAGGATTTTTAATGAACTCACGATCCATTTCAACATACTTGAATGAATTCATATGACTGATCATAAACTCTTCTTCTCCGCATACAATAACAATTTTCCCCTTGACCGGATACTTCAGCTTTTGATGTAGTGTGGAAGTCACCCCACCTTCCCCATGTATTTGTGGGTGCCAAAGCAGGCAAGAATAAGCAGGATGGATATCCATCACATAGAATGTTGAGTTGAATACTTGAGACCCAACTTTGATAGGGAGATCAACTTCTCCATGGACCATTCTTTTTGAGCCATCAAAAGCGCTTACTACAATGTCATTGGGTTTTAAAACTATTCCATCATAGTCTAGCCTATCCAAAGATCCTTTAGGAAATACATTGAGGGAGGACCCAGTATCCTCCAACACATGGGCTAAAGTGGTTCCTTTACACTCGATGGACACATGTAGAGCTTTGTTGTGATTTTTCCTGGCCAGGGTCAAATCTGCATCCGAAAATCCTAAACCATTGTCAGCAGTCAAATTGGCTACACAGTTTTCAAATTGGTCGACCATAGTTTCTTGAGGGACATGTGCATTTTTCAGGAATTTTATCAGTGCTTGAGCATGTGCCTCGGAGCATAGCAATAAAGACAACATAAAAATCTTTGAGGGTGTTTGCCCGAACTGTTCCACTATCTTGTAATCAATTTTTCTGATAATTTTTAAAATCTCCTCCATCTCTTAGGTAGATGGATCCTCAATGGTAATATATTTTGTGGGCGCCTCCGTCCTGGCAGGCACATTCATTTTTTCCTTTCCTCTAGTGTCAGCAACAGGTTTAACAGTAATAATGCGAACGAGTGTAGTTGTAGTTATCAGGGGTAAAATCTCTGGAGAGAAGATCATCCCCGTCCTAGTAACTTTACTTGATCGAGCAATGTTTGTAATGTCAGCGGTTTCATCTTCATCAATCTGTGAATCTTGTTTGATACCATGGTGTTGTACCCCAAAACTTGCCCTCTCTTTTCTCAAGACATTTCTCACAAAGATTTCCAAAAGCTCAAGTTGGCACAAGAGCAATTGGATTTTTAATGCCTCATATAGTTTCCATGGATCATATTGGGCTCTCAAGCATCAGGTCCAAGATGGAACTTCTGAATCCTCGAAAGGAGGAAGAGGAAACTGTTAAAAGGGCAAAATAGATTTAAAAAAAGGTGTGCAATTGTAGATAACTATGTCAAATTCAAAATCTGGTTCAGGCTGTTCGAACCACATGACTGATCGGAAGGAGTGGTTGGCAGATTTTTGATAAGTCGGAGAAGAACAAGCTTTCTTCGATCCACAAGCTTCGATTAGGAAATGGCTTCTTCGAGCAACTTACTTCGATCCACCTCTAAACCCTTCGACACACATAGTTTCTACACTATGAATTACAATTTGAGGTTTTGACATTTGAACTTTCGACCACTTAATCAACTGATGGTTAATGGTAGGAAAGTAATCCAGAAATTCTTTCGTTTTGACTATGCCAATGATATCATCTTGCATACTCAAAGTGGTACATTCAGATGAATGTGGTCCATTCTAAGAACATACAATTGGTGGAAACAAATATTGTTTTGTCTATTGATGAGTTTGTTCGATGGTTGTGGATCTATGTGATCAAAACGAATGGACGAAGTAAGTGGTACATTCAGATGAATGTGATCCATTCGAAGAACATACAATTGGTGGAAACACATATTGTTTTGTCTGTTGATGAGTTTGGTCGAAGGTTGTGGATCTATGTGATCAAAACGAAAGGAAGAAGTATTTGACATCTTTAAGAGATTCAAGATGCTTGGTGAACAAAGTTCTATATACTGCCAAGCCCAAGCTTGTTATACTGTTCATATAACAGCTGAAAACCATGTCAAAAAACAGTCTGTTGTACTGCTATGAAACAACCTTGCACAAAGCTGCCACAAAACTCAAAAACTATTGCAAAATAGTCCTGCTATGCTGCTCCTAATCCAGTCCAAGCCTGCATTATCTCAGCCCCATGTTTGCACAGAATTAGCACATAAGAGCTGCATAAAAAAACAATGGAAGAACATACCCAAACAGTTCAAATTTTATTTGTTTTCCCCCTAAAACCCCAACAAGACTCTTCTATAAATCAGCTATTTCACAACACACAAAGAGGCTTTTCGGCAAGGAAAAAGGAGAAGAAGAAAAAAAGAGATAGGAGAGAACACGAATGCTGAAGCCTTAAAACACTCTTAAACCCAAAACCAAAAAACAACACCTCTATTTTTCTTTCGAACTCAAGAACATTCAAGGCAGCAACTCAAGTTTGAAACACAAATTCCAGCTTCAAGGTAAGTTCTTCTTGACTTTAAACCCTTCATTTCAAGCATCATTGATGATTCATCTACGAAGATAACATGTAATAACCATTACCTTCAAAGCTAACCTTTTGTTTGTCTTCCTTTCTTGTCAATTATATGTTAAGAACTAACTTGTACAGACTATAAAACAATGTTGGAGTGGAAAAATTACAGCATGATTCTACACAATGCCTTAGGCTTCGACACATAATGCTTTAGAGGCCCAAACAAAAGGGAAAAAGGTTGTGTGATTCGACACATAACATTATGCTTCGACTCATACTGAGTTCGATTTGGGATTACAGAGTCGAAAGAAGGATATGTTCGATGCATATAAGCATGCTTCGACACATGCTTCGACACATCCTTCGACACCTAATGTCCAAAGATTTGTTTTTTCTCTCTTTTGTGTTGTTTTTTACATATTTCATATATTTTATTCATAGCTATTTAATATGGTTTGTAATAGATAATTAGGTTTAATTTCTTGTAATCCCCATTTATACATTTGTATCTGTGATACGGTGGGAGAACTGACTTGGGTGTTTTGTGTTTGATCGCAAATGTTGCGGTTAGTAAGAGTCTCCATCGACTTTTATTTTATCCAAAAGGAAAGGTGAAAAAGCACAGGAAAGACCTTTGAGATTTATTTCTTGAGTTCGGGGGATAGATTATTAAAAGGGAAGGTATTAGCACCCTTTTCATCCATGGTTTTCCATGGGCTCTTAGTTACTTGCTAGATCACTTTCTTTTTTTGTTTGAAATTGTGCTTTGTGTGGTTTTTGAAAGTATTTTGTAAAGAGGCCATTGTTTAGGCAAACTTTGTAATGATTCTCATTCGTAAGAATGTATACAAAGATGTTGATCTTTTGAAAATGTTTTCAAGTTTGTAAGATGTTTTGAAAGTGTAGGTGTTTGTTTTGAAAATAGAAAGGATGTATTATTGAAATTGAACAAGTAATTAGGAGTATTCTACCTACTCAAAAGTCTTTCTTGTTTATTTTCCTTTCCTTTGACATTGTTATCTTACCATTGATTTGGTAAGTAACCCTATCTTTGATGTAAACGGGACGGGCGTGGGTCATCGTATAACCATGATTATCAATGTTGCAAGGTAACTTAGCATTCTTTTTTAGGGACTAAGATCATTTGAAAGGAAACTTAGATAGCGTCATCGAGGGACTATGATCTTATACTTTTGTTTGTTTTTGCTAAGATATCTCACATGCGTAATATGGCCATTTTGTAAAGGCAACCAAGTGGATTTACCCTAGGGGGTGCTTGTGTGCAAGTGTGTTTTTTTCATGCTTGTTTGTTGTCTTTGATTAGTGTTTTCTAAGTATTGGTTTTAGTCTTTCCATACAAACCCTAATTACTAGCATGTTATATATAAAGCAATAAATTGCGGAACTTTAAAGTTACTACGCTATTACAATACTTGTGGTAGGAGGGTATCCAAATTGTAAATGGGGATTGCAAGAATTTAAACCTAATTAGTCTATTACAACTATATTGAATTGGTATAAATGTACAATAATTTAAATGAATATAATGTACAAAATGAATAAATATACAAAAATGTGAAATGTAAAGTAAATGTATATTTGTTTGAATTTTTAGGAAAAGGGAAATTTTTTTAATCTAATTAATTAAGGGGAAAAATAATTAATTAACATAATAAAAAGTAAACCCTAAATTTACTAAGAAAAGATTTTTAAACAAAACCCTAAATTTATTAATTAAAATAATGGAAATTAAGTTTTATAAGAAAAGTGTTTTTTTGGTATTTTTTTGTCTTGAAAATAATTATAGTATTATAAAATATTTTTGGTCCTTTTTTTAAAAATTAAAATAATATATTTTAATAGGTGTAAAAGAAAAATAAATACTAACCTAGTTTTAATATTTACAAGATAATTTATAAAAATAAATAAAGTATGATTAATAAAATAATTTTTTGTGTGAGAAAAATAAATCAACTAAGTTAAAATATAAATCTACTATTTTTGTATTTTTTATGATATTTTAATATTAGGAAAATATTTTAAGAAAATAAATAAAATGAAAATAAAAAAATAAAATAAAACAGGCTCAGGGTGCAAATAGCCTGCAGGGGGTTAGAAAGAAAAAAGAACAAAAATAAACAGGCCCAGCGGGTGCAAAAACAAAGTCAGAAAAGCAAAAAAAATGTGAAAAATCAAAAGGATACCACTAGGGCTCGAACCCAGGTCCCAAAGGTTACAGGTGCGCGCTTCAACCACTGGGGTGGCTATACATCCGTTAACCTAAGTAAATCAATAAATATATGATACAAAACACGCCCTGATTACTTCATCTTCAACCTCCAGCCATACCAACTGTAACTTGTTCATTTCGCATCAAAAATAAAAACTATAAACATGAAACTTGTAGCAAATTTCCTCACGGTTTCAAAAATGTAAAGCATTAAAACTATAGATCAAATATAAGCATGAATTTTATTGGCCCTAATCTGAACCCTAAAAATCTCAGAAACTTCAATCTTAAAATTCTCTAAGCTCAAGCAAAATTAATGGAAACTATGAACATGGTTAGCTTTAGGGTAATGATATCTACATGTTTTACTCACAAATAAATCATTGATGATGCCTGTATGGAAAGTTTCATAGTTAGAAAACTTACCTTGCAAGAGGGTATCAGGTTTAATGTTTGAGCAGCTTTCAAGGAGTTCCAATGGTTGGGTTAGCTTCCTCAAGTTCCCAGGAAGCTAATGGAATGCTTAGCTTGAGTTGAAAGGGCCTGAGAAGTTCTGGAGAAGTCCAAGTGAAAAGCTCTGTTTTTGAAAATGGCGGATGGTGTTAATGGTGTTACAGTTCTGTAACAGGGTGTGGTATCAGTTCTAAATGACGTTTAGAAGCTTTAGAAACCAAAAGGCTTGAAAACGCACTAGGGAGTTATGAGTTTCAAGTTTTTGGTCAGTTTGTATGAAAATGGAGGAATTGAATGTGATTATGAGTTCTAGCTATTTTCAGGGCATGAGCATTCGTGTATTTAATGCAAATAGTTAGTGTATCTATAAGCAAAAGGATTGGAGTGCAATGGCAAGTCAGAAGTACAAGTTATAAGCTTTTGGCTAGGTTACTTGATTTTCAAGAAAAGAGAGAAACCAAGTTTCAATGTGAGGTACAAGCATGGGCTGAGTGATTGTAAGTGTCTAAACCATTTCTCAGAAGAGAACAAGTGCAAGGCTCAAGAACAAGTTTTGTGCAAAAAGTCACTTTATCAAAATGGCAATGTAACCTTTCTTCCAAAAATGGATATAAAGCATGTCCATGCATTGAATGCTTGAAATGAGACCTATAACAGCTGTGCAAGCCATTAACTATGGATTTCCTAACAAGTTTGAGGCCTGCAAAGTAGATTTTATGCAACGCAACTTTGAATTTGAATTTTGTTCATCACTAAATGCCTTGTAAATCAAGTGATAAAACCCTAACTTCATCTCTTCGATTCTCCCTACTCAAGAATGATCTCAAGGAGTTCTTGGACATTTTGGAAAGATTGTAATGTGCTATACAACCCATCTTTGAATTTCTTTTGAAGATTCCCCTTGGAACTATATGAAAAAGTGCCATGAAGTTGGGTCAAAATCCTGACCAAATTAGGGCAAATTTTCACTAAGTGTTTTGTTTCATGACCACATGTTCATAAAATTATAACTTGAGATATAAGCACTTTTGGAAGGAGTTTTGCAAAGAAAATTTTTAGATTTCATGAAGATATACAACTTTCATGTTGGAGTTACTCTTGAATCATCTTGCATCATGGTGAAAAAATTGCTCAAAGTTATGAAAAAATAAGAAATTTCCAACACTTAGAAAAATTTCTAAGTTTAGAAATTTTGACTTTTCAAAATGAAATCTTGACTTTTTGATTTCTTGATGAATAAGTTTCATATTTTGACATGTTTTGATGAATTGTGATCTTTGACATTTGAATTTGACCAAAAAGTCAAAGTTTGACTTTTCAATATACAGTTGACTTTTGATTAGTTGACTGAAAAATTCATCTGTCAATCCAATGGACTTGCAATGTTTTGAACCATGCCATTAGGTCAAAATGTTGAAATTGGACTCTTGAGATCATGCCTTAAACCAATTGATCATTTGCTAGGTCAAAAATCAGAAATTGCACTTTCCAAATCAAAACCCTAATTTTGACCAATTTGCCCTTTTGGAGATTTGATCAAATTTCTTGAGGAATTATGGTCCAAACTTGATCAAATGATACATATGAGTCTAAAATGTTGATGTGGATAAAAAATTATGAAGTTTGATTGTAAATTGGTCATAGTTGACTTTTCCCCCAATACAGTTGATTTTTAGGTCAACTGCTCAATTGACTGAGCAAAAGTGTGATCCAAGGCTTGAAACTTGACATGAGTAATATTGGGGGTCCATAATGATCCATGAAAACCATATGGGTCATTTAAAGTTAAAATATCCTTGTGCAATCTCAAACCCTAATTTTGGTCATCATTGCTTAAGGAGGTGACTTGATCTGATCAAACCCTGATGCAGTCTTGAGCCCAAGGAGATCTTGTGAGCAAATTATTGATAAGTAAAAGGGAAAATTTTGGGGTACAACAGCTGCCCCTATTCAATCTTCTTAAACTTGAAGAGTTAGATTGGCGAGTTTTGCCATTCGTGACTCGAAGGTGGAAGATGATTGGACACTAGAGTGCCCAGAAATTTGCACTTGGTGATGTGATGGTAGAGGGAATGTACTTAAAGATGCAATTTGGAGAGATGATAGAAAATTGTTGGAGATGGGCTTGTATATTCCATCCAGAAATGGTTGTTGAACAATATTTGTAAGCTGAAAGAATGAGTATCAGAATGGCATATGTGCCTATAGCGTATTGGAATTGTATCTAAGAGTTGAATCTGAATGAGTATCGGAATGGCATCCGTGTCTAGAACATATCTGAACCATATCTGAAAGAGATTCTAAATGAGTATCAGAATGGCATCCGTGTCTGGAGCGTATTTGAACTGTATCTGAAGATGAGTTTGGATGAGTATCAGAATGGCATTCGTGTCTGAAGCGTATCTGAACTATATCTGAAAGAGATTCTGAATGAGTTTCAGAATGGCATCTGTGTCTGGAGCGTATATGAATTGTATCTGAAGATTGAATCTGAATGAGTATCAGGATGGCATCCGTGTCTGGAGCGTATCTGAACTGTATTTGAAAGAGATTCTGAATGAGTATCAGAATGGCATCCGTGCCTGGAGCGTATCTGAACTATATTTGAGAAACCTTTGAACATTGTTAATGATAGCTATTAATTAACCTTATCCTGAAAAAGGGTAAAATGTTAGTTAATATGCAATGTCATGTTGTATGAAATGCATAGTGTACTGTATTCGTGTTATCAATGTTTATGATATACGGATGCGATGTATGCGTATGTGGGCCAGTCTGCTGCACTGATGGTGGTTTGGGGGAAAATAAATCCCTGACTGTTGCTGAGAATATGGAGTGTAAGTCTTCATGTCGTGAAGTTGAAGTGTTGATGAATTTCCACTTAGAGAAATAAACTTTGTTGTAAGGGAAATGCCGTGTACTGCTTGTAAAATCCTGTTGGGAAATCCTGAGAAATTTGGTGACTTCTATTGGGGATTGATAACTGGGAGTTTTATTCTGCTGGGGATTAAACTGCATATTGTGGGGGATTATACAGAGATAACTTAGAGATACTTCCCTACCTTAAAGCCATCAGTGACTGTTTTTCTATTTTGTTTATTTATAAACAGTAATTATGTTCAAATGCATATGTTCAAAAATAAATCATTGGATGTTTTTGTAAACAAAACACAAAAGTAAAGAAAAACAGGTAGTTCTGCACTTTAAAAGGGATATCTTTGTATTGACTTTGAGTAAGTATTTTTGTATAATGAGACAATCATTCTAGTAAGAAAATGTCGTCGTAAAAAATGAAAATTTAAATACAAAGAAAATATAGCTATGTGCAATAATCCCATGGGGTTCCCATTCTTCTATAGCCTTCGTATCTCTGAGCATCTTGTCTATTTGTTACCTCGTCCGAAGATGATTGAATTGATCAAAACCTCTGAGTTTGTTAGTTGAAGCCAAAGGTTGTCCATAAAGTGATCCAACAGGACATATTCATATGCTTTAATTTCCTAACTTTTGCCTGGACCGCCCTTTCGGGTTTTCAGTCCACCGGGATACCCTTTTTTGCCCAAGCTGTCCTTTCGGGTTTTTAACTTGCCGGGTGTACAAATTTTTTTTGTTTTATCCCTAATTTTTTCCTGAACCTTTTTGGTTCGCCGGGATGCCCTTGTTTTTCCTAGGTGTTTCAACCTAGCTGGTCTCTTATGTGTAGTATCTTTTGACTATGTCTATGTTTGCAGGGTGCGGCAGGTCGTTGCCATCCATGGTGATCAAGATCATTGCTCCACCAGAGAAATATTTTTGATTACAAATGGTCCTTCATATGTAGGATTCCATTTGCCCCTGGGGTCACCTTGCGGTAGTATGATGCGTTTGATCACCAGATCCCCAACTTGATATACTTGTCGTCTGACCTTTTTGTTGAAAGCCTTGATCATCTGTTTTTGATACATTTGACCATGACAAACAGCAGTAAGCCTTCTCTCATCAATCAAGTTCAGTTGATCAAGTCAATTCTGGATCCAATCTTCTTCATTCAGCCCTACATCCTTCATAATTCTCAGAGAGCGGATCTGGACATCAATAGGCAAGACAACCTCCATGTCGTATACTAGAGAGTAGGGTGTTGCCCCAGTTGATGTGCGCGTTGTGGTACGATACTCGTGGAGAGCGAATGGTAGCATTTCCTGCCAGTCTTTGTATGTGATTGTCATTTTATGTATGATCTTTTTAATGTTCTTATTTGCGGCTCTGACAACACCATTCATCTTTCGCCGGTAAGGGGAATAATTGTGATGTTGGATCTTGAATTGTTCGCATAGGGCGTTGATCATAGTATTGTTTAGGTTCGTACCATTGTCTGTAATGATCCTCTTCGGGATACCGTATCGGCATATGAGATTTTTCTTGATGAACCGGGCGACAACATTCTTGGTGACAGAAGCGAAAGAGGCTGCCTTAACCCACTTTGTAAAATAGTCAATGGCCACTAAGATAAAGCGGTGTCCATTAGAGTTTGTTGGCTTAATTTCCCTAATCGTATCAATTCCCCACATAGCAAAGGGCCAAGGAGCTGTCAAGACATTCAGAGGAACCTGAGGTACGTGCACCTTGTCAGCATAGATCTGACACTTGTGGCAGGTTCGAGAGTGTTGATAGAAATCTGCTTCCATGGTAGACCAGTAATAGCCTGCCCGTAGGATTTTCTTTGCCATCTTATGCCCACTGGAATAGGTGCCAAAAGTTCCTTCATATAACCCAGCCATGGTCTTTTTCGCTTCATCCTTGTCTACGCACCGAAGTAACATAGAGTCATGGTTTCGTTTGTAAAGAATGCCATTACTAAGGAAGAATTTAGCAGAGAATCTCCTTAAGAACTTCTTATCATTTACTGAAGCTCCTTCTGGATATTCTTGAGCCTCGAGATACCTCTTGACTTCGTGAAACCAAGGCTAGTCCACGACTTCTTCAGTATTAATCTTGTGACAGTGAGTTGGTTCCTCCATTCATTTAATGGTGATATGGGGAGCCTTGTTATCCCATTTAAGTTTAAACAAGGATGACATTGTGGCTAGTGCGTCTGCTAGCTGATTTTCTTCTCGCGGGAAATGCTTGAAGGTAATCTTCTCAAAGTGCGGAAGCAATGTTGTGATACAGTGGCAGAACCGACTATTTTTACTGGTTTGCGTTTTTTGTTCGCAAAATGTCACGGTAAGCAAGAGTCACCACTGACTTTTATTTCATCCAATCATGGAAAAGGAAATAGAACAGAAAAAACCTTTTTCGAGAATATTTGAGTACGGGGGGTAGATTATAGAAAGGGAAGGTGTTAGCACCCTTTCTATCCATGGTTTTCCATGGGCTCTTAGGTACTTGATCATCTTTTCAAAATTGCTTGTGTATGTGCTTGTTTGAAAAAAGTTTTACTTTGTGATAACCCTTGTATCAGTCCTCAAGGGTGTGACGAAGTTTGTTTTTGAAAATTGTTTTGAGAAAGTGTTGGTGTGAAGAGTTTTATTTGAGGAAGCACTTAAGATTCTACCTACTCGAAAAAAGGTTGTTTGTTCTCGTTTCCTTTGGGCAATGATATCCTACTATTAAGGAGTAGGTAGCCCCATCGTTGGAGTTTGTAAGGGACGTTTGAAAGGGACAAGTATAGTTACCAAAGCAATGGGTAGGAAACTTTAGTAATTACCCTAAGGTCCTAAGATCTTTCTGAGGTAACATTTCAGAGGCAACATTCGAATGGGTCATTTTGATCTTTTAGATTGGAGGGAAACCACTAAAATCTCCTATGCTTAATGACTGTTTTACCGAAGGCAACAAAAGTGAGGCAAACCCTAGGAGTGAATATGTCCATGTGAATTTTTTCAGTTAATTTAGTCTTTGCACATTAGGTGATCTACCGTTTTAATTTTCAAACAATCTTTCTATACAATCCTATTAGCCATGCATCTAGAAAGTTAAAGATTTGCAGGAATTTAAAGTGCGAGAAAATAAACCTAACTATTACAAGGCTTCGGGGAGATGGATTAATTACATAACCCAAAACCGGGGATTAAACAGTAAATAAAAACCCTAATTTTTAAAGCTATTACAAACCATTGGCAGTTACATAAATGATGAAAAATTAATTAAAATGCGCGCGACGAATTAAATGTGAGGACGGTTAAAAATAACCTAAAAACCCTAATTGAGAGAAACATATTTTTAGTGCTTATTTGAGAAAACAATTAAATTATATACAAATTAAGCCCTAATTTCTAATTGGTTTTATTTGCAAAAAGGAATTGAATTAACCTAATTTCTAATTAAATTAATTAATTAAAGAAAATAAATGTTTCATGAGAAAATGATTTTTGGTGTTTTGTGATTTTTTTATTTAATAGTAAAAAGAAATTATTTTGAGGTTATTTTAAAAATAAAAATAATTAAGAAATAAATAAAAAGAATGAGAAAAAAAGAGAATGGGCCTGCTTGCTGAACATCCCATGGGCGTGTGATTCTGAAATTGCTCTTGGGCCTAAGTTTGATCGCCCAAGCTTACGTTTGATTCCATGTAGTGCTGCCTTGGGAGCACACCATGGTCCTTCTTGGCTGGAAGCATTGGATCTGATGCTATAATGGTCCAATGGCTGAATGTTGATGGCACATGGTAGACACTTGAGGGATTGATGCACTAGATCTGTGAATAGAAATTGAGAAAATAATGAAAATTTCTTGGACCTGAGATCGAACCCATGTCCTTATGCTTCCCACCAACGCGCTTCACCACTGGACCAATCTGCTTTGTTGTACAAACAATGGAAACAAAATATAATATAGAAAAATAAGTGGATTAGTGACTAAAAAAAAATGCACGCTAGTTTGAATGATCCAATGGTTGACTACCACACCACCATCTTCTTCCTCTGTCTGTCGCCTTAGATAAAGACCCTTTACCTACAGTCACATGTTCGTAGCCATAGCCCCTACAAATTTCCAAAACGCACAAGACACATGATAAATTACTTCCAACTATATGGATCAATTCACCTTGATCTCGTGAACATCATGGTGTTATTTTCTTGGCCCAATTTAACCTGTGTGACAAACCCCTAAAACGCACATGAAAACCCTAATAATGGCATTTGCATATATAGGTGTCAAAAACTCAATTAAATCATCCAGTCAGGTTGCAAACATGTCAATGATCACAAATATATCAGTTAAATATGCTAATGATGCAGGAAATTCAGTAATCAATTTGGAAAAAATAAGCAAACCGTGAGAGTTGTAGCTTGGGTTTCTGCGCGTGTTATGGCTTGCAAATGATTGGGATAGCTTCTGTGCACGCCCAGGAAGAGATTCCTGGCCTTAAATTGCTCTGAAAGGTCCTGTGGAGTGAAATCTGATCCTTACTTTTTGACCCAAAAAAATCGAGTTTTGTTCTCTATTTCCACAACTGCCAAACCTTATTTTATGCTTTGTTCTTGTTCATTATATACCCTTGAGTGAATTAGGGTTGCAAAACAGATTGAATCTTAAAGTTTTGAGAAGATTTGATTTGGTTCTTTAGCCATATGCAAACTTTCTAAATTGAGCCAAATTATCCCATTTTTGTACCAATCATGCTTGATTCGATTTGGTCTTGATATCTCAGCATAATTTGATTGAGATCCTGTCCAAAAATCATATCAAAACATATCTTTGATATTATTTACCAATTATTTGATTTTATTCAATTTTTAATAAATAAAAAATCAAAATAAAATAATTAAAAGAGCAAATAGTATGTGAGTGAACATTTGGGTCGTGGATCATGCTACAAGTGAGGTGTAATCATGAAATGCTAAGCCCATTTGGTAAAAAAATGCACTTTTGAGCATATTTGACTTTTGACAATTTTGCAAAAAAAATCAACTTTGACAAGGCTTATCTCCTCCAGTTTTAACCCTAGAGAGGTGTTCTTGGACTTTTTGGAAAGCTTAGGATGTCCCCTAAGCAACCCTTTTGGTCTCATTTCAATTGGGTCTTCCATGTTCATGTAATAAGCTTTGACCCAAAAGGTGTTTTTTGTTGACTTTTCAAAAGGACCTATAATGTAGAAATTCATATCTTTTTATGAGTGCATATTTTGAACTTGTGGGATGAAGATGAGTTGTATGGAATTTCCTCCTCTTCAAAATGAGCCTTGGGTGGAAAACTTCTAATAAAGTATGTGGAAGTTATGCTTGGTCAAAGTTTGGTTGACTTTTCCTAAGAAACCCTAATTTAGCAACTTGTGGGTTTTGATAAATTTGGGGCATTCCTTGAAGAATCATGATCAACCCTTGATCAAATGATGAAAGTCACTTCAAAATGCTGATGTTGACCAAAAATCTTGAGGTTTGACTGTATGTGGGCCACAATTGACTTTTGACCTAATATAGTCGATTCTCAAGCGTCTGAGCAGTTGACTGAGCAAACTTCTTGTGCAGTGCTTGAAATTTGACATGGAGGGTATTAAGAACATATTAGGACCATGGAGATCATATGAGTTCTTTGGAGCCCCCCTATCTTGATGAAAATGGAAACCCTAGTTTGAGACACACTGCCTTAGGAGAGAGTTTGTCTGGTCAACTCTTGGGAAAACTTGAGCAAATTGAGGATCTCTAGGAGTATGTATTGAGTAAAATGAGAGGGAAAATTTTGGGGTACAACAGCTTCCCCTGTTCAATCTTCTTAAACTCGAGGATGTAGATTGATTTATGATATCGGGAATGGGCTTATAGATGCCATTTAGAAGTTGCTAGAGAATTGTCGGAGATGGGCTTAAAGATGCCATCCAAGATGTGACGGAGTACCGTCGAATATGGGCTTAAAGATGCCATCTAGGGGATGTTGATTTCCTGAGGCATTCCTTCAATGAGAGTCCCTGCTCCTATCGTTGAGGAGGAATCTGCTGAGGAGTGTTGGTATTTGTCTTGGGAGAAATATAATTTTAGGAGCTTCAGTTGTCCTTTACTCTACTGGGGAATTAACTCCGGAGGTGAACTGCATATCTGGTCAGTGTACAGGTTGCATCGCGACTTAATGGGGAAAGCTGATATTGACCAAAACTGGTCAGGTCCAGGTTTTACCGGGTTTTAAACTGTCGTCTGGAGGTAAGAGAAAAGAAAATTGGATGGTAAGGTTATGAGAAGGAACCTGGATAGTAGGGTTACTTCAAAGTGAAAGCCTGGATAGTAGGGCTGTGAGAAGGAACCTGGATAGTAGGGTTACTTCGAAATGAAATCCTGGATAGTAGGGCTGTGAGAAGGAACCTGGATAGTAGGGTTACTTCGATATGAAAGCCTTGATAATATGGCTGTGAGAAGGAATCTAGATAGTAGGGTTACTTCGAAATGAAAGCCTGCATAATAGGGTTGTGAGAAGGAGCATGGATAGTAGGGTTACTTCGAAATGAAATCCTGGATAGTAGGGCTGTGAGAAGGAACCCTGATAGTAGGGTTACTTTGAAATGAAAGCCTGGATAGTAGGGCTATGAGAAGGAACCTGGGTCATAGGGTTTCTTCGAAATGAAAGCCTGGATAGTAGGGTTGTGAGAAGGAACCTAGGTCGTAGGGTTTCTTTGATATGAAAGCCTGGATAGTAGGGTTGTGAGAAGGAACCTAGATAGTAGGGTTACTTTGATATGAAAGCCTGGATAGTAGGGATGTGAGAAGGAACCTGGGTCGTAGGGTTTCTTATAAATGAAAGCCTGGATAGTAGGGCTGTGAGAAGGAACCTGGGTCGTAGGGTTTCTTCGATATGAAAGCCTGGATAATAGGGCTGTAAGAAGGAACCTGGATAGTAGGGTTACTTTGATATGAAATCCTGGATAGTAGGGCTGTGAGAAGGAACCTGGATGGTAGGGTTTCTTCGATATGAAAGCCTGGATAGTAGGGCTGTGAGAAGGAACCTGGATAGTAGGGTTACTTTGATATGAAAGCCTGGATAGTAGGGCTGTGGGAAGGAACCTGGGTCGTAGGGTTACTTTGATATGAAAGCCTGGATAGTAGGGTTATGAGAAGGAACCTGGACAGTAGGGTTTCTTCGAAATGAAAGCCTGGATAGTAGGGCTGTGAGAAGGAACCTGGGTCGTAGGGTTACTTCGATATGAAAGCTTGGATAGTAGGGCTGTTTGGTTTCGGGAACTGAGTTTCTGTTAGTCGTCTGTAGTTGTAACTTGTATAACTGCTAGATTTGTTGAAGTTAATCGTGTTTTCTTGAAAAGATATCAGGGTTAGTTATATGTGATGCATGAAATGCAGAGTGAGATGATGTTCTCAAAATAAATGAGATTATGTTGTATATGATATCTATGCGTATGTCATGATGTATGTTCATGAAATGCTGTCGGGGTATGCTTGCGTCTGGGAAAATAAATCCCTGACGGATGCTGGAGATTTGTAAATATTCTGCCGGGAAGAGATGCTGCTTGAGAATAAACTCTGCGGGGAATGATCTTAGAAAATGTATTTTTGTAGCTGAAGTGATGAACTCTGTCAGGGGTTGAGCCTCTGTACCCAGAGAAATAAACTCTGCTTAGGGGATGAGTTTTTACCGACTCGCCCGTGATTATAAACTTCAGCTGGGGTGGTTACGTCCTGCTTCAGGAAAGCTGACATCAATGATTTTGACTTCTTTTACTCTGTGGGGGAGTATATGTACCCGTGATTGTGTTCCAAAACTGACTTTATCCCGATACCTGCTGGGCGGAGTAACCCTCAGGTTTGGCACTTCTTATTTTTTCCATGTTTTTGGAATTACGAGTAATTGTCTTTTGTTTCTTATGTAAGTATTTATGAGCAGAAATCATTTTCAAATGCATATATCAAAAATAAGTCGTTGGACGTTCTTGCAAAACAAAACAAAAAAGGAAAACAGATCGAAGTCTTTTGTGAAAATGATTTGTATTGATTTTTTGGAGTCGGCCTGTAATAGGCGTTTTTGTACAAGGAGGCTGGCGCTCTAGTAAGAGAACACGGTCGAAAGATAGAAATTATATAATTTGTGTAAAAGAAAGATAAACAGCTATGTGAAACAACCCCATTGGGTTCCAACTCTGCTATTGCCTTTATATCTTCAAGCGTCTCATCACTTTGCTTCTTGGCCGAAAGTTGATCAGATTGGTTGGCGTCGTCCGAGCTTGATATTTGATACTGAAGTCTGGTCGCAAGATGATCCAATGAGACATACTGATACGCTTCATATCCCTAACTTTTTCCTGGACCGCCCTTTCGGGTTTTCAGTCCACCGGGATACCCTTTTTTGCCCAAACCACCCTTTCGGGTTTTCGACTTGTTGGGTGTATGGATTTTTCATTTTCATCCCTTACTTTTTCCCGAACTCTTTGTGTTCGCCAAGAAGCCCTTATTTTTGCCTAGGCCAGTCAACCTAGCGGGTCTTTTATTAGGCGTAGTATCTTTTCACTATGTCTGCATTGATAGGGTGAGGAAGGTCGTCACCATCCATGGTGATTAGAATCGTAGCTCCTCCCAGGAAAAAGTTCTTAACCACAAATGGCCCTTAGAACGTGGGGGTCCATTTTCCCCTGGGATCACCTTGCGGCAGTATGATGCCTTTGATCACTAGATCCCCTACTTGATATTCTTGACACCTGACTTTCTTGTTAAAAGCCTTGATCATTCGCTTTTGGTACGTCTGACCATGGCAGATAGCAGTAAGTCTCTTTTCATCGATTAGATTTAACTGATCAAGTCGGGTTCGGATCTAGTCGTCTTCGTTCAAACTCGCGTCCTTCATAATCCTGTGAGAAGGTATCTGGACTTCAATGGGTAGGACTCCCTCCATGCCATATACCAGAGAATAGGGGGTTGCCCCTATCGACGTCTGTGCTGAGGTACGGTACCCATAAAGAGCGAATGGTAACATCTCATGCCAGTCCTTATATGTCACTGTCATCTTCTGTACAATCTTCTTGATGTTCTTGTTAGCTGCTTCAACAGCGCCATTCATCTTCGGCCGGTAGGGGGAAGAATTATGATGTTGTATATTGAACTTTTTATAGAGCTCGGTGATCATTGTGTTGTTTTGATTCGTACCATTGTCAGTAATAATTCTCTCTGGCACACTGAAACGACATGGCCAAACCGTCATCTTGTAATGAAACATCAATGAAGTCGCCACCGAATGTCTTTTATCCCGCCAAAAGGGAAAGGTAAACATCGAGAAAACCTGAAAAGGGAGAAATCACAGTCTTTCGACCGAGAGATCGGGTAAGGGAGTTTGTTATGCGAGGGGAAGGTATTAGCACCCCACACGCCCGTAGTACTCTACGGTATCCACTCTTGTTGTCTAATCTAATGGGTGTGGTCTAAACCTATGTCTATGGCTTAAAGCTAAAAAGGGAATGCATGCGAAAGAAAGAAAAAGAAAAACAATGTAGGGAAAATTTTAAAAAAAATATATGTTCGGTTGGGCCCTACCCCAATGCCTACGTATCCCTTTTAAGGAATCAGAGCAGCCGTAGTTCGGCTCATATATTCTGGTTAGTTTGTGTTTTTTAGTTAAGACAACGAAAAAAGTCAAGATGGAAAAACATCAAATAACACAACAAATAAAAGAGATGGTAAAACACCGGCTAAATAATAACAAAGTAACATGTCAAATATGGCGAAATATCCAAATGATAAACATCAAACCTAACAATGACATTGAGAATCAAAGTAGGGTAACAAACATGTGCGATGGCGAAATATCGGCTTCAAAAAACTGTGCGATGGAGAAACATCGGCTAAAAGATAACAAGGTATCATGGCAAAGATGGCGAAACATCAATAAACCTGGTTGACAAAACATCACACCTAACAATGATATTGAGAATAAAAGTAGGATAACAAACATGTGCGATGGCGAAATATCGGCTTCAAACAAATGTGTGACTGCGAAACATCGGCTATAAGATAACAAGATATCATGGCAAAGATGGCGAGACATCAATAAACCAGATGACAAAACATCACACCTAACAATGATATTTATAATCAAAGTAGGATAACAAACATGTGCGATGGCGAAACATCGGCTTCAAACTAATGTGCAATGGCGAAACATCAACTATAAGATAACAAGGTATCATGGTAAGGATGGTGAAACATCAATAAACCAGGTTTAAAAACAAAGACAAGAGGCGCACAAACAAATAATATTGATTTATATCTTTTACCTTGAAGAAGGGTTTGAGTTTATTAGAATTGTTTTATGATTTGCCAAGAAAACAATTTTTGTTTTAAGATGCAAAATGCAAAGGAAGGAAAAAATAACTTAGGGAAACTAGCCTTGCACTATCCCTAGTGTTTTCATACAATGATCGACCCTAAGGTTGGGGATAAAGGAAAATCCTACCCTATGTAAGCATACATGGGTTCCTACCTTAATCAACATGTCAAAGGAAGCTTAACAAAACTATCCTATAGGGAACAAGCAATGAGAGCGAAGTCGTGATCTCAATTTCTAAATTGAGTGACGCATCGATCAACAATTAAAGAAAAAAAACAATAAACATCCTATAGGGAACATGCATTGAGAGCGAAGTCGTGATCTCAATTTCTAAATTGAGTGACTCATCGATCAACAATTAAAGAAAAAAACAATAAACATCCTATAGAGAACATGCACTGAGAGCGAAGTCGTGATCTCAATTTCTAAATTGAGTGACTCATCGATCAATAATTAAAGAAACAAACACAAACACAACACATGTATCAACCAAAACAGAGGGCCTGCTGACAGATATCAGCAACAGAGATCCCATCATGCAACATAGAACCATACAGAATGAAAATAGAAGAAATGAAATAGTGCAATACAAAACAGATAACTATACGTAGCAATTAAGCAAGAATAAAAAAAAACTCAGAGAACTTTAAGCAAACTAGCATCAACAGACAAATCAAGTCAGAAATTACGCAATCAGGATGTAAGTATTGAGATTTTCAGATATGAACAGATCCCATGGGCAATGTATAGCATTCATAATAACATATATACATCCTGCATAGATTATCAAATATGCCAAGCACAAGAGTAGTACCAATATAATAAGTTGTGTCCCACAGTGAAACACAATAGCCTTAAGTCAGAAATGGAAAACTTTTCTCAGAGTACCTCGCGCATTCAACAGCCAAGTTAGTATTCCCATAAATAGAATGATGACTCGCATAAGGGATGGATGATGACACCATAATAAAGTGAGAAAACATGATAGCAACTATCAAAACATTAGATATGATAAACAAAAAGAAACAGGCATATGCACAATTTGGTTAAAAGTTAGAGGAGTGTTGCTCCTTTCTATCACCATATTGAATTGACAATTGAATATCAATCAAGGATCATGGGAGCTTGAGAATAATACAATCAAAGACCATGAAGGTCATTAGAAACCACAATTCAATTATATTCAATTATATTCAATTACTTCATCACAGCTCACAAGCATAATAGAAGAGGAATCCCACACAATGCATCAAAGACTTAGATCTCAAGCTAACCATAGAAGAAAGTCAAACAAGGACAAAATTAGAGATTTTGTAACAATAAAATATTTGAAGTAAAGCTTCCAAAACATGATTAGGACATGATCAAAAGGTTAAAGTTGATTCTAACATGATGCACAAGTGCATTCAAAATGCCTAAAAAATTCAACAAGGATAAAAGAAAGAAGTCAAACTCTATTCATGATTAGAACTAACTTAAGTAATAGGGATCAATTACTCTCAAGTCCTCATGAGACTATCATTGAAGTATCATTTCCCTTCATATTATCATTGGCCATCTAATGACCTCAAACTCAAATTGAAAGCTCAAGTTTCAAAGTGAAGATCAATAAGAAAGCAAAAAGTCATAAAACATGCATCAAAAGGTTCAATCATTCAAACATGGGGCATTAAGTGAAATGACTTGAGTTTATATGGATAGACAGAACCAACATGATCATTAGGTGCCCAATTATAGGCCTCACTCAAATCCATTAGCCATCAAGCAAATTGCAACAAGATATGCAACATTAGTTGGGTACATTCACTTCAAAAATACGTCAAAAAAAGAAAAGGGGTTCCATAATGCAAACATAAATTTTCTTAGCATCCTTGAGATGTATAAGAGTCAGTAAACATGATTTAAGTTCATGGATGGATGAGGAAAGAATTAATCAAGCTTCAAATATAAAAAACTAGTTGGCAAAAACCACCAAACTAGACAAGTTTTCAAAATATTTTGTGGATAATACCAAACCTTATCAATTAATTCAATAAAAATCTTTTTAAGGACCTCAATCCATCTATGAACCTTAAACAAGAACCAAATTCAATTGAAACTCAAGACTATTTGCTTTTTGGAATCAAAACAAACAAGAGAATTAGCAAAACCCTAATTATTTAGAAAATGAACTCAATTATTGATTAATCAAGTTCCAATTCTAAACAAATCAAATTAAAATCATACAAAAATAAAGAAAACTCCAAAGATCAGAGAACTTGTTTTTCAAATTTTTAGAATTAATGAAAAGTCAAAAATAAAATCAAAAATCAAACCTTTAAACTATTAAACAAAAATTCACATCTCAAAATAAAATTCCAATCAAAATTCAGAAAAATATCCAACCAAAATTATATTTAAATATTAGAATTAAAAACCAGCATCCATGATTTTTTGTGGAATTTTTGAATTAAAGGATATATTAAAATAAAATCAAACAAACAATTAAACAATTAAACTATTATTTAATGACAAAAATGCAAACCCTAGCCAAAATTCATAAAAAGGTCAAAACAAAATTATATTCAGACACTATAATTAAAAACAAACTTATATGATTTTTTTGAGGATTTTTGAATTAAAGGAAATATTAAAACAAAAATTATGAAACAAACATTTCAAATAAACTTCTCAAATTAAATTTCTAATAAAAAATAGAAAAAATGCAAAACCAAAATCAGAATCAATTTCTAAATTATTTTAAGAGTCCAAAACAATTTTTTTTGGAATTTTTATGTCAAAAGAACTATTAAAATAAAAATAATCATTGAACAAACAATTAATTAAACTTATGAATTTTTAAACCAATCAAAATATTTTTTAAAAATTCCAATAAAATTACACAAGATAGAAGAATTTGTTTTGGACTTGTGGTAATTTTTTTAGAATTTTTTAAATTGTTTTGATCTAGAAACAAAAATCAAAAAATCAATTAAAATCAAAATATAAACTAATATTCAAAAAATCAAATGGACCGTTCAGATGATGACACCTCATCATCCCTAACCTCCAGCCAAACCATAAAACACGCGCGACTCAGGCTTATGCCTCAGATTCAGATCGATCATACAATCTCATTTCTCCACCAAAATTCATCAAATCAAGTGCAAATCAAAGCTAACATGGCAAGGAATTAAACACAATTTAAATCACATCAAATAGACAGCCATGGATCTAGAAATCTCAGCATGAAATCACCAAAAACTCACTGAAAATTAGAGTTGCAGAGATCTTAAACAAGCATAAAATGCCAAACCAAAACCTCAAACAATTTCAGAATCGTTCACATAACATCAACAAGCAATTATCCATGCTCAAATTCAACAATAAACAACTATATATCATGAATCAAAGTTGAATGAACCTACCTCAATTCAAAATCCGAATTCTTGGTTCTCTCACTCCAGATGCGATTCCAGGCTTGCTTTAGCTTCCTTAGCACTTGAGGATGAAGAGCCAAAAAGAAAGACTCCCAATGCACCACTGAAACTTGAGATTCAAAGAAAAGTGCAACTATGGAAATTCTAATTTCAGATCTAGAATATGGAAGTTGTGAGCTCGCTCCCCCGCCTTCAGTGCTTGCTTCTTATTATATATAATATGTAGAGTAGGTTTTTCAAGAGAAATGGGCTTCAAAGTGAGTGCATTGCCCAATTGGAATTTTTTTCCATGTTGAAAAATGAAATTCTGACCATGCCATCCGCTCGTGCATTTTTCCTACTTTCAATTGCTTTTTAGGCCTTTCTTACTCAGATTTTGATCCACCAAATATTGGCCCTTGATTCCTCATAATGAGATCATGCTAGTGTTTTTGCAAATTTGGCAATTTTTGTCAATTTTTGAGTCATGGTCATACAGCTGCACATGGGGCACGATTTTGCTGCCATTATGGGCTTCCACAAATCACAAATGTGTCATGGGCATGATTAGAAGTGAAGAGAATGGCTGAAAATGAAGTTCTCAAGTTTTGGCATTTTGCTTGCATGGCTAAAGTTCAATAAAATGGCATGAAATACAAAAGACTATAACTTGCCCATACCTTTGAATTTGGACACAAATGAGTACAATTTGGAAAGATATTGAAAAGGTCTACAATCCCTTAGTTTTGTGTTTTTGCAATTCAATCGACTAAGGTCCTCAAAATGTGACATGAAATTCACTAATTTTGGAAAATGACCTATAATTTTAACTTGAGGCATGAACTTCCAAAGACCATAACTCTTGACTCCTTTCTAATTTGGACATGAGACCAAAAGGAGATGAAAGATCACCCTCATATATTTCCAAGCATATTTCATTTGCATTTGTTTTATCAAAGGTGAATAAATTATGAATTTTTGAAGTTAAGTCCTCATTTTCCAAAATTACAAACTTTTAGGGTTTCTTCATGAACAAGTTTCAACCCAAACCTCAATCTTTTTGATCCAATGATCAAAATGGACTTGAAATATGAAAAGTACACCCTTGAATTGATGGTTGACCAAAAGTTCACTTGGTCAACCTTGACTTTGACTAATTTTGACCAAAATGACCATTTTTCCCTTTTGAATTAATTGGTCCACTTCTCTTCAAAATTGATGGTCAAAACTTCAAACATACTATCTCCCAAATATATAGAGGCCATGTAAAAAGTTTCACTTCAAAATTCACAAGAAATCTTGATAAAATCTCAAACCCTAGTTTTGGTTAACACCTTAGGAGACTGATGAATCATCTCCAAAATTTCAAATCCTCTGGGCATCTTGACCAATTTCTTGTACAAAGACTTTTCAAATACCAATGAGATGTTGTAACTTCCAAATCAAGACTTGTACATTGATCAATAGCCTTGATCAAGAAAAACCCTAATTTTGACTGGTGAATCAAAAGAGTGACTCTTCTTATAATCAATTTCAAACTTCAATCCTCTGATGATCCACAGAGATGGATAAAATATCCTGAGATATGCAGTAACTTTTGAGCTTGAAAGATCCAAAGGTTTAGATAATAAGGTTCTACTTGAGCAACTTGTCAATGCAAACAACCTTCAAAGCTTGAGGAAGACTTGATAACCAAGGTATTTTGATCCCATCATAATGTATGAATGTAATGCAATATGATATTCATGATGAAACATAAGCCTAGATCAAGAGGGTAAATTTTGGGTGCAACAACTGCCCCTATTCAAATATCTTCAACATGATAAGAGAGAAAAGTGATAACTTTCGAGCGTTCGGAGTTGAAGATGATTGAATACAAAAGAACCCGAAAATTTACACTCTTGAAGAAGAAAGAAAAAGAAGCAGAAAACCCCCAAGACATGCGTCAAAATGAAGCTGTAACGCAGGTTGAAACAGAACAAAAATAAAGAAGAGTAGACGCAACTAAACTTCCGGACAAATGTGCCAGGGAAAAACTGGGCTTCAAAAAGGTGAGATAAAACTCAAACCACAAAGTATAGGCAAAACTAAGCTCTGGAAAAGAAAACATACGCGGGTGAGGAGGCAAAACTCTGAGCTCGACCCAAAGCAAAGTGGCTAGAGTGCGTGATTATAGGAGCACTTGCTAATCTCAACTAAGATAGACAGTATGAAGGAGCTGAAAGAATCCCATAAATGAGGAACAAAAGCGAGACGAAACTCGACTCAATAACCAGTTAGATGAAACTAAACTAGATGAGTACCAAGACGAAATTGGATTTCACGCACGGGTAACAAGGCGAAACTCGACCCATAGCAAAGTGATGAGAGTGCATGTTTCTCAGAGCACCTGCTGGTCTCAGATCAATGGATAAACAGTGACGAAAACTGATAGAAGAATCCAAGGAACAAAAAGACTGATTTCAAACCAGGGACACAGTACGAACACTGCACTCGGTAAATGAACACCGTCAAAGGGTCCAAGGTATGAAAGCAAAAACGAGACGAAACTCGACTCAATAACTTGTTAGGCGAAACTAGATGAGTACCAGGACGAAACTGGATTTCACGCACGGGTAACAAGGAGAAACTCGACCCATAGCAAAGTGATGAGAGTGCATGTTTCTCAGACCACCTGCTGGTCTCAGATCAATGGATAAACAGTGACGAAAACTGATAAAAGAATCCAAGGAACAAAAGAGACCGATTTCAAACCAGGGACGCAGTACGAACACTGCACTAGGTAAACGAACATCGTCAAAGGATCCAAGGTATGAAAGCAAAAATGATACGAAACTCGACTCAATAACTAGTTAGGCGAAATTAAACTAGATGAGCACCAGGACGAAACTGGATTTCATGCGCAAGGTGAGGAGACGAAACTCTGAGCTCAACCCAAAGCAAGGAGATTAGGGCGTACACCTAAACACCTGCTGAAAGCAAATATCAGGACGAAACTGGTATTTGAAAGGTGCATCAATAGACATTGGAATGAACCAGAGAGGGTAGTGAAGACTAAACCTGAGAAGACCGCGCCAGGGAGAAACCGAACTACAGTCAAGAGTAGACACTCGAACAAACAAATGATTAACGTCAAAAGGATATTAGTATGGGGAGTAAATTGAGATAATGAGGACGAAGACCTCGCTGGGGATTTAATCTGAAGTATTAGCAAATTCACTGGGGACAACAGAAACAAAAAATGGCTTATGTTCCGATGCATGTTTGAATTCTTTCTATATAGCGCAATGCTCCATATAATGGAAATGATACGTGTTTTGGTAGATGCAATGTAATGATGCATGTTTAAAGTTTCACTGAGGAGTGGTCAATTGAGAAGCCAATAACCAAGAAGTCAGAATCTGACGTGACTTGCAAAAATAAATTGCAAAATCCAAAGGAGAAGAGAAAATATGGGGAACCGCTAGAGAGGGAACCTTGAAGAGATGAAGCTTCGCAGGGAATAACAACCGAGCAACCAGTAGAAACGGGCCACAAACATTGAAAGGAGCTGCAGAAATAAACTGCAAGCTTCTAGAGAAGATCGGATCGACATTGTAGCTTCTGGAGAGAAACGTCATATGAAGATTAGACGTTGAGGGAGAAGATCGGGGAAAGATTGTAATCTTTGGAAAAGACAGCGTGCGGCCGTGTTGAGGATGACACCAAGACAACAAAACCGACGTGAGGGGTGAAAACCTTTGCTGGGGGAACAAAGCTATGCTGAGGAAACGGGACTTCACCTGGGAGACAACTTTGTTGAAGATTTTTGTTGGAGAGAGATTTTTATTTTGGAATGGAACCATTGGATGGATTATGCAGATAGTCACACAGTATCGACCTTATTGGGGATAAGGAAAGATCTTAACATAAGGATTCCCCAATCAATAGACCGACTGAGAAATGAGAGGTCATGGCAAGGGATCTCTATTGGCAACTCCGTTGGGGATATGCGATATCCTCAAATCTAGAGTCTCAGAATGAAGCCTTTAAAAGAAGATTCCTGGGGCAACAAAACTTCATTGCGGAAATGAAACTTCATTGGGGATAGGTAAAGTCCTATTCATACATGGGCTCCGTCTAACAGAAGAAAACCAAATATTCCCTTCCTAGCAATCATTAAGCTCTTTACAGGTGTTCAACGTGTAAACTCTTTTTTTTATGTCAAACAAATGTTTTGCATGCAGAAAGGTGTTATTTGTGGAATGATAGATCTGATGCAAATATTATTTAAGCCTTGAAGTTGAAAACCTTAACAAAGTGTCGCATCTCTGTTGTGAATGAATCACTGGCTAGAGTGCAAAAATTTCAAAACTTTTCTTCCCCTCTTTTCCTATTTAGAGAAAAACGAGTCAGGATGCGGGTGATAAGATACCAACATGAATATGCAACACATATTTGGGAGTTTAGGAAACGTTATCCTGTTGTAGTATGCTTTCGAGTTAAACCCTTGTTTCAGTTAGGACTTTTAGAGGTTGTAACGTGTCCTGGTTCGAGGTTTTTAGAAAAAAGTTTTTCAAGGCTCAAGTTATTTGGTGCCCACCCCCTTCGTGATATTCTCATGTCCCAAGTTCAGTTGGCTTATCACAAGCATTCATCTTTCAAAAGGATTTATAATGGTTGAGTGATCACGACAAATTCTCCAACATGATGGTCACTTAACTTTTGTTGCTTTTGTTTTTGATATTATTGTTCCTCTTCTTTTGATGAAAATTTTACTGGATAATATTTTTTGGCCTTTTAGGCTCTTCTTTTCCCTAACTTTTTCCTGGAAAAAAATCTTTTGAATTTCAAATTTAGGAGTCCAGCGGGACGCCCTAACTTTTGCCTAAGCGACTTGTTTTCAAGTTTCGACTTAGCGGGGCTTTTTGTTTCTTTCTTATTCATACTTTCCACTTCGAACAAGTCAATGTTACTTTAGATCTTTGAACTTTTTCTTTCTTTCTCTCTTTTTTTTTTAAGAAAACAAATGCCTCATTCCTTGGTCGGCGAGGGATAGCCATTATTGTATCAATTCGATCTCGACCTCAGGACTTTGTGAGGAAATGAACATCGTGGTTTAGACATTTTTCCTGATCTCATGATGCGAAAGATAAAATGTGGTGATCCTCAGATGGGACATTCCTTATGAAATTTGAATGCTTGGTCAAATTAACTGAACATCTACCTTGCCCCGGGTTAAAAAAATAAGGTTTTTTTTAACGGAAAAGAAACTCCTACTTCAAAGGCTCAGAGGGGTTAATGAGGGTCTAACTCCCTTATATTTCCGGTGTTTGGGAATTGAAACAATGCATGTACATCATCAATGGGGTTCTACTCACAAGAATACCACTACAATCATCTTTTTTAGCTAAACTCCTTCCTCCAAACTCTTGGCTAAGCAAGAGAATTGGCACAGTTGGTATCAAAATGCCCGAAAAATCGATTAAAGAGTGATACTGGATGGACTAAGTAAAATGAAACAATTTCTTCAAGGAAAAAATAATCAACGCACCAAGACTGACTTTCGGCCATAAATAAAATCCTATATGCAGACAATGCTAAAATAATTAATCAAGATAACACATGAAAGTGCGGCAAAGAGACGTAATAAAAGCCATTATGGGGGAATAAATATCTCCAACTAGGTTCACCAATCTCTCCGACCTGCCGTAATCTTTAGATTACCCTAACCCATGACCTTTACCAATAGCATGGAGTTGTGAAACAAAATGGCAAGGCATCCGCCAGTAAAGTGAATGAGAATCCCACCAAACATAGAACTAAACACGCCCCTTTCAGAATAGTAGTTGTGTTTGTTATCCGTATTTCAAGCAATCAACTAACCATGACTTAGATTACCATTTCCGTGTAAGGCCCACGAAGTTTATATGCACATGCTTATTAAAATATTGGACGTTTTTGCAAACAAAATAGTAAAAACGGAGAAAATAAACATATACGTATACTTGAAAGAAAATATTCTATTGATTTTGAGAAATCAGCCTGTGAAGAAGGCATTTACATTCGGAAGCAAGTAATTACAAAATCAAAGCAAACAAGTGTTTACAAATAACAATGTGAATGTGAATATCCATCAAGTCCCGACTCTGCTATGACTCTTATGACTCTTATGACTCTTACGCTTTCATCTTCCTATTTTCCAACAGATTATTCTTGGATTAACTTCGAGCTTATGCCAGGTGGCGGAACGAAGGAGAAAAACAAAGGATCTCATGCCGAGCGTAGTCATTTGCCTTAAGTCCCTTACTTTTGCCTAAATCACCCTTTCGGGTTTTTGATTCACCAGGACACCCTCTTTTTACCTAAACCGCCCTTTCGGGTTTTCAGTTTAGCTGGATTTTTTTTTATGCAAAGTATTTTTTAACTACGTCAGCATTCACAGGGAGAGGGAAGTACTCTCCATCCATGGTTGTGAGCATCATCGCTCCTCCAGAGAAAATTTTTCTGACCACGAAAGGACCTTCATAAGTCGGAACCCACTTGCCCCTGGGATCTCCCTGGGGGAGATTTATCCTATTTAGCACAAGGTCACCTGGCTTGTAACACTGAGGTCGTACCCTCTTATCAAAAGCTTTCCTCATCCTTTGCTGATATGCCTGACCATGACATACAGCCGTCAACCTCTTCTCGTCAATAAGTTCCAACTGATCCAGCCGATTTTGTACACATTCACTTTCATCTAGCTCAACATCCCTCATGATCCTAAGATAAGGAATCTCGACTTCTACCGGCAATACTGCTTCCATGATGTAAACCAATGAAAATGGGGTTTCCCCCGTCGAAGTACGCACAGTGGTGCGATAACCATGCAAAGCGAAATGCAGCATCTCATGCCAATCTTTATAGGTTACCACCATCTTCTGTACGATCTTCTTAATATTCTTATTGGCCGCTTCGACAACACCGTTCATCTTTGGTAGGTATGGGGAAGAGTTATGATGCTTGATTTTGAAGGACTCACAAAGCTCCTTCATCATTTTGTTGTTCAAATTAGACCTATTATCGGTAATGATCTTTTCAGGCACTCCGTAGCGATAGATAATATTGTGCTTAATGAACTGAGTTACCACCTGCTTGGTGACATTGGAATAGGATACAACTTCGACCCGTTTTTTAAAATAATCAATGGCAACCAGAATGAAACGGTGCCCGTTGGATGAGTCGGTTCAATTTTGCCGATCATATCAATTCCCCACATCACAAACGGCCAAGGGGAAGTCAAGACATTCAAAGCTACTGGCGGCACATGAACCTTATCAGCATAGAATTGACATTTGTGGAAAACCCGTGCATGATTGAAACAGTCAGTCTCCATGGTGGACCAATAATAACCTGCTCGCAAAATCTTTTTAGCCATAGTATGCCCATTGGAATGGGTCCCAAAATCACCTTCATGTATCACCTCAATGATTCTAGATGCTTCTTTCTTGTCAACACATCTGAGCAGTAAACAGTCATGATGCCTTCTATACAACACACCACCACTGAGAAAGAACTTGGCTGAAAATCTTCTCAAGAACTTCTTATCTGTGACGGATGCCTCTTCAGGGTACTCTCGTGTTTCAAGATATCGTTTAATATCATAAAACCAAGGATTACCATCTGATTCCAAACTAGCCTCAAAACAGAAAGCTGGAACACTCAAACTTTTGATGGTAATGGAAAGTGCCTCATTAGCCTATTTAACCTTGAACATGGAGGACAAAGTTGCCAGTGCATCAGCTAGATTGTTTTCTTCTCTGGGAATGTGCTCAAACGTGATCTCTTCGAAGTATGAAATCAGCTTCATAACATGCTCACGATAGGGAATTAGGTTCTTGTAAGTGTTTGGTTGTTGGCATGTTTTTTGGTAAAACCAGTTGTGTGAATGTCATGACTGATGTCATAACATTCTGGGATACAAGGTACATTGTGCAGAAAAAGAATGTCATACAGGAGCTGCTCAATATGAGTGTTTAGCTTATCATTATGCAATGATCATATTTATTGCATTCTACCAAAATCAGTAAATAGGATTCTTGTTGTCATAACCAATGTTAAGACATCCTGTACAGAACTAACATTTGTGCAGATTTGTTATTTCTGAGAATTTTCAGGAATCTGGTTTATTCAATCCAGATCAGATTCTCATGTGGACTTAGGTTAACTTTGCTTAACCCTAATCTGGTTGTTAAAGTCCTATGACCAAGTCTTGAGGTTAACCCTAATTAACCCTAGCTATTTTCGTGGAAGCCCTAACAGAAGAATAGCTGGCTATATATTCCTCATGAAGACTGTTGGTGAAAGATACCTTTTGACAGAAGATCAATAAGGGACTGTATAGTTGTAACTACTGTGAGCCAATCAATTATCATTGTGATAAGTGATTTGGAGTAGGATTTGGTTGTAAGGGTTGTGTATCACTCAAAGCTTTGAAGCACGAGTGTTTGTGTTACTTGATTAAAGCTTTGAAGCAAAGTCAAGTTAGGGTTGTATATCACTCAAAGCTTTGAAGCACGAGTGTTTGTGTTACTTGATTAAAAGCTGTGAAGCAAAATCAAGTGTATGTACTGAAGAGTGTCTTCATAATTTCATTAGTCAATTGTTTAGTATCACTGCTGTGATTGAGGGGGGGTGAGTAGGAACTCAGGTTTAAGTTGAACTTAGATTGAAGTTGCATTGGGTAGGTCTTAAGTGAAGGAGATAAACTGGTTGGTTTATTCCTGAATTAATATCTCTTATAGTGAATTTCCTCCCTGGCTTGGTAGCCCCCAGAGTAGGTGTTATTACACACTGAACTGGGTAAACAATTGACTGTGTTCTTTATTGTTTTTAGATTTACTGTCTTGAAGAAATTCAGATACGGTGTCATAACATTTACTGTGACATTAAGTATCTACTGCCATAATTTCAATTGGCATCAGAGTAGGCACCTTGCCTGTCTTACTGGGTGAGATCTAGGGATATTATTTTCTGGCGCTATGGACAAAGAAGGAGGATTTGGAAACAGACCACCCATTCTGGATGGATCAAATTAAGACTACTGGAAACCTCGTATGATAGCCTTCTTAAAATCACTGGACAAAAAGGCTTGGAGAGCTGCTGACAAAGGATGGAACCATCCCACCATAACTGGGAAAGATGGGACAACCAGTCTTAAACCTAAGGAATAATGGAGCAAAGAAGAAGATGAGTTAGCCCTGGGTAACTCCAAAGCATTAAATGCCTTGTTCAATGGAATTGATAGAAACATATTCAGACTAGTACATCAATGTGAACTGGCCAAGGAGGTTTGGGACACTCTCAAAACTACCCATGAGGGCACATCCAAGGTAAAAATGTCAAGGCTTCAGATGCTGACTGCCAAATTTGAGAACCTAAGGATGATGGAAGATGAGACCATTCATGAGTTTCACATGAACATCTTGGAAATTGCCAACACCTCAGGAGCATTGGGAGAAAAGATGTCAGAAGAAAAGCTAGTGAGAAAGATTCTCAGATCCTTGCCTAAAATATTTGCAATGAAGGTGACTGCTATAGAGGAAGCTCAGGATATCTGCAACTTGAAGGTGGATGAACTCATTGGGTCACTTCAGACCTTTGAGATGGGGATCAGTGACCACGTCGACAAGAAAAATAAGAGCATAGCACTTGTATCTAATACTGAAGATGAAAACAAGGAGGATGAAGAAGAAAATATTTCAGAAGCTATAGCCATGCTTGGAAGACAGTTCAACAAACTCATCAAGAGAATGGACCCAAAGTCAAGGTCAAATGTTAAGAACATTCCTTCTGACATTACCAGACCCTATGACTCCAGCAGAAGACCAAAGTCTGAAGAGAAGGGAAATCAAAGCAAAGGAATTCAATGCCATGGATGTGAAGGATATGGGCACATTCGAGATGAATGTCCTACCTTTCTTAAGAAACAAAAGAAAGGAATGTCTGTTACTTGGTCTGACTGTGACTCAGAAAGTAATTCTGAAGAAGAATCTGCCAAACTAATTACTGCGCTAACTGGTATTTGTGACTCTGATAGTGACTCTAGTGATGAGGAAGTGACATTTGAAGAACTAGCTGACTCCTACAAGAAGTTATGTATCAGAAGTGCTGAAGTCTTTCATCAAAATGAGAGACAAACAAAACTCATATTAAAGTTGGAGGCTGAGAAAAAGGCAGGCATTGATACTATAAGTCATCTAGAAGGGGAAGTTCAAATGCTAAACTCAAAACTTGACCAGATGACCAAATCTGTCAAGATGCTAACAAATGGAACTGAAAAATTAGAAGAAATCCTTCAGGTTGGACAAAATGTGGGAAACAAGTCTAGTCTAGGGTTTGTGGCAGCAAAGAAATCTATTGTAGACAAGAAGAAGATCAGGCCTGATAAACAAATGTCAAAGCAGATGTCACAACATAGTACTCAACATCGAGAACAGAGAAATATGAAGAAAAAGTATCAAAGATGGAGATATCATCATTGTGGGAGGTTTGGTCACATAAAGCCATTCTGCTTCAAATTATATGGATATCCTAATCAGAACCCAGGTGTCAAACCTAAGTCTAACAAGGCACCATATACTCAACAGTGGAAGAAAAAGGCTACTTCCCTGATAGCTCACACCTCCCTTAGAGTCTCTGCCAAGGAAGACTGGTACTTTGACAGTGGATGCTCTAAACATATGACTGGAATCAAGAATATTCTCAATAATGTTAAACCTCACACTACTAGTTATGTGACTTTTGGAGATGGTGCTAGAGGAGAAATCAAAGGAGTTGGAAACTTGGACTGCCCTGGAGTTCCAAACCTAAATGAAGTATTGTTGGTAAAAGGCTTGACTGCTAATCTCATAAGTATCAGTCAATTATGTGATCTAGGATTCAAGGTAAACTTCACCAAGTCTGAATGTCTTGTAACTAATGAGAAACAAGAAGTTGTAATGAAAGGAGTCAGATCTAAAGACAACTGCTACTTATGGGAGTCTGAGAGCACTAATTATTCTTCTGTGTGCTCTATTGCCAAAGAAGAAGAAAAAGTGAAACAGTGGCACCAAAAACTTGGCCATTTACATCTAAGAGGAATGAAAAGGATTATATCCATGGAAGAAGTCAGAGGGATTCCAAGGCTGCAAATTGATGAAGGGAGAGTCTGTGGTGAATGTCAGGTATGAAAGAAGACTAGAATGTCACATCCAAAGTCAAGACATCTGACCACCTTTAAAGTGTTAGAACTTTTACATATGGATCTGATGGGACCAATGCAGGTGGAAAGTCTTGGTGGAAAAAGATATGCCTATGTTGTTGTGGATGATTTTTCCAGATTCACCTGGATTAACTTCATTAGGGAAAAGTATGATGTATTTGAAGTATTTAAGGAATTGTGCAAAAGAATTCAAAGAGAAAAAGAAGGATGCATTGTCAGAATCAGAAGTGATCATGGAAAGGAATTTGAAAACAGTAATTTTGATGAGTTCTGTTCCTCAGAAGGAATTAATCATGAATTCTCTTCACCCATAACTCCTCAACAAAATGGAGTTGTGGAAAGGAAAAACAGGACTATACAGGAACCTGCCAGAGCAATGATACATGCCAAAAGACTTCCTATTCATTTTTGGGCTGAAGCTATGCATACAGCCTGTTATGTCCATAACAAGGTCACCTTGAGAAAGGGAACATCATCCACCATTTATGAACTTTGGAAAGGAAGGAAGCCTACAGTGAAGTACTTCCATGTATTTGGAAGCAAATGCTACATTCTAACAGATCGTGAACAAAGGAGAAAGATGGACCCTAAAAGTGATGAAGGAATATTCCTAGGATACTCTACCAACAGCAGAGCTTATAGGGTATTCAATTCTAGGACCAAAGTTATGATGGAATCTATAAATGTCATAGTTGATGATTACCATGAGGAAACAAATGTCCCATATGATGTTGAGACATTCTTTGAGACTTCAACTCAAAAGGATGATATTCCTAAAACTACTTCATCAGAATCTGAATCAAAGGAAGCTAACAAAGACCCTTCCATCAGAATTCAGAAAGATCATCCTAAGGAACTCATCATAGGAGATCCTAATAGTGGAATCATTACAAGATCTAGAGAAATCATCTCAAATTCTTGCTTTGTATCCAAGATTGAACCAAGAAATGTTAAGGAGGCTTTAACTGATGAATACTGGATTGGAGCAATGCAAGATGAATTGAACCAATTCAAGCAACATGAAGTATGGGAGTTAGTTCCTAGACCAGAAGGAACAAACATCATTGGCACAAAATGGATTTACAAGAACAAATCAGATGCTGAAGGAGTTGTCACCTGGAATAAGGCAAGACTTGTTGCTCAAGGATACACTCAAGTTAAAGGGGTTGATTTTGATGAGACTTTTTCTCCTGTAGCCAGACTGGAATCAATCAGACTTCTATTGGGAATTTCTTGTCTCCTTAAGTTCAAGTTATTTCAGATGGATGTAAAGAGTGCCTTCCTAAATGGGTACTTAAATGAGGAAGTTTATGTGGAACAGCCTAAAGGATTTGTGGATCCAAACTGCCCTGATCATGTCTACAAATTGAGGAAAGCTTTATATGGCCTGAAACAAGCTCCTAGAGCATGGTATGACAGGTTGACAAAATTCCTCTCTGACAAAGGATACAGGAAAGGAGGCTTGGATAAAACTCTTTGTGTCAAAAATGAAGGAGGAAAGATAATGGTAGCTCAAATATATGTTGATGACATAGTGTTTGGGGGAATGTCAGATAAAATGGTTAAACATTTTGCTGACCAGATGCAAGCTGAATTTGAAATGAGCCTCATGGGAGAATTGACCTACTTTCTTGGAGTGCAAGTCACACAGATGGAAGACTCAATTTTTCTGTCTCAAAGCAAGTATGCAAAGAACATTGTCAAGAAGTTTGGGATGGAGAATTCCAGTCACAAAAGGACGCCTGCACCTACTCACTTAAAGTTGTCCAAAGATTCAAGTGGGGTTAAGGTGGACCAAAGCTTGTACAAAAGCATGATAGGAAGACTACTATACTTAACAGCCAGCAGACCTAACATTGCTTTTGTAGTTGGAGTATGTGAAAGATACCAGGCTGAACCCAAAGTAAGTCATATCAACCAAGTGAAGAGAATTCTGAAGTATGTGAGTGGAACCTACAACTATGGCTTGTTGTACTCTCATGGATGTGAACCAACTCTGACTGGTTACTGTGATGCTGATTGGGCTGGAAGTGCTGATGACAGAAAGAGCACCTCTAGAGGATGTTTCTTCTTAGGAAATAATCTTGTCTCCTGGTTCAGCAAGAAACAGAACTGTGTGTCTCTATCTACTGCTGAAGCTGAATACATAGCAGCTGGTAGTAGCTGTTCTCAAATGATCTGGATGAAATAGATGCTTACTGAGTATAATGTCACACAAGATGTTATGACATTGTATTGTGACAATCTGAGTACTATCAACATTTCCAAGAATCCTATTCAGCATAGCAGGACCAAGCATATTGACATTAGACATCACTTCATCAGAGATCTTGTAGAGGAGAAGACGATTAAACTGGAACATGTTGCCACTGAACTACAACTGGCTGACAGTTTTACCAAGGCACTTGATGCAAATCAATTTGAAAATTTAAGGGGCAAGCTGGGTATTTGCCAACATGAAGAAATGTAGCAATTAATTTTGCTTAAAAAAAGGGATGAGAGAGATATTTTAGTTAAGTCTACTCTGATTGGGCTAATCATCTGCTTCTCTATTTCTTTCCAAAATTTTAAGAAGTTGAATAGACATTCATATATCTCCCTCCTCTCGCGTTTCTGCAACAATCTTCAATCTCTCAAACGAAGACTTCTCTATCACTGTTACCTGTTTTCTAAAACACTCAAAATGTCTCAACTATCCATATCATCATCCTCTTCAACGGCGATTGCTTCTTCCGCATCCTCTGATCGAGAACCTAGGGAAATCACAAACTGCATGGATTTTGATGTTCTGGAGATAACTCCTCTTCGTGAACTGGCAGCTGACCCCACTAAGGTCAAGAAGCTGCGAACCAGACATGCAAGAAGGTCACAAGCCTCTTCATCTGGTAAACCCTCTCAACCATCATCTTCTGTTCCTCCAAAAATATCAAATAGGGAAGGTTCAGTTTATGTTCATCAAGCTATAGCTAGACTTCTCACTAGGATTCTAAATAAGAATCACTCTGTACCTGGCATTTATGTACCTTTGAATCAAGAATCTTCTAGTCCAAATGTTGAAATGAATCCATATGTCACTCAAAATGTTGAGACACCGGATGACAACATTAGGAAATCTCCTGAAAATCGTGATGATCACCAGAACCCTACTGAGAAGGATGTTGAACCCCTGGTTATTGACGTTGATGAAGAATACTCTGACAATGACTTAATTGCCAATATCAACCCTAGCATAGTTAGAAGTATGATGAACAGAAAAGGAAAGCAGGATGCTGCCAAAAGCCTCTCCAAAGAGAAGAATGCTGATGTTGTTCATAAAAAAACCAGGTCTGAGAACAAGACTGGAGTAGAAGCTGTGAAGGCTGGATTGTCAAAAGATAAAGGGAAGGTGAAAACTCGAGTACCTGCTGGTAGTCTTTCAAAACCTTTGAGACAACCAATAGCAAAGAAAAGGAAGGAGCCTGAACCCTCTGAATCAGATGAGGAATCATAATTTGAGTTTGATGTTGAAGACATTCCTCTCAAAAGGAAAATCTCTTCAAGCAAAATGCCTAAAGTCCCTGAAGTTTCCACTGACAACATCTCCTTTCACCATCCTGAGAATGCAAACAGGTGGAAGTATGTATGTTTGAAAAGGATCGCCTTAGAAAGAGAATTGAACAACAGTGCCATGGAATGTAAGGAGATCATGGATCTAATCAAAACTGCTGGTCTAATAAATACTGTGGTAAAGTTTACCAACTGCTATGAAGTTCTTGTCAAAGAATTCATAGTGAATTTATCTGATGAGTGTGTTTATGGAAAGTCAGCTGATTATAAGTGTGTATATGTGAGAGGAAGGAAGGTAAATTTCTCTCCCTCTGAAATAAACAAATTCCTAGGAAGACCTGATGATGCTTGCCCTGAGCTAGAGGTTACTGACAACCAAGTGTGCCAAACCATCACTATAAAATTGGTGCAGCTAACTGGGTTCCCACCAACCATAAATCAACCATCTCCACAAGCTTGGGAAGATTTATTTATGCTGTTGGAACCAGGACAAACTTTGACTATGGAAAGTATATCTTTGATCAAACATTGAAACATGCTGGAAGTTGTGCTATTAAAGGCCCTATTGGCTTTCCCTCTCTCCTATGTGGTATAGTCCTTGCTCAGTATCCTGACATTCTAGTAGAAAAAGATAATGTATGCAAAAGAGCCCCTGCTCTTGGGTTGCACTATAAGCTATTTCAGGGAACACATGTTCCTGAAATTGTCATGACATCAGCTGAGACATCAACTGTCAAATCTCATTCCAAGAAAACTGATGTTATAGTTGTGCTGAAGGAAACCTGCAAAGAGCTTGATACAAGGAAAGGGACTCTTGAGGACCTGATTGCTAGACTAGAACAGGAGGAGATTGAAGGACAAATAAGGGAAGAGGATGATGCTGAAGACCATCTTAATGCTGAAGTTAGTGCCTCCTCTGAAGATGACAGTGCTTGAAGATCAGTGCAATTGAAAAGTTTGCTGCTGGTACCTGATGCTGCAAATGACTTTTGATTTTTTTCTCTCTGTGTTTTTATTATTCCTTTTGGATGACTGTATAACCTAAAAGTACAATTATCTTTGGCCTATTTATGGCTAAAGAGGGGGAGAAGATTTTGTGATGATTTTGGTAGAATTAGACTTGGTAGATATTATTAATTCTGCTGCTTTCTAATCTCTGATTGTTTAGGGGTTTTAGCCAAAAATTTGCCAAAGGGGGAGTTTGTAAGTGTTTGGTTGTTGGCATGTTTTTTGGTAAAACCAGTTGTGTGAATGTCATGACTGATGTCATAACATTCTGGGATACAAGGTACATTCTGCAGAAAAAGAATGTCATACAGGAGCTGCTCAATATGAGTGTTTAGTTGATCATTATGCAATGATCATATTTATTGCATTCTACCAAAATCAGTAAACAAGATCCTTGTTGTCATAACCAATGTTAAGACATCCTGTACTGAACTAACATTTGTGCAGATTTGTTATTTCTGAGAATTTTCAGGAATCTGGTTTATTCAGTCCAGATCAGATTCTCATGTGGACTTAGGTTAACTTTGCTTAACCCTAATCTGGTTGTTAAAGTCCTATGACCAAGTCTTGAGGTTAACCCTAATTAACCCTAGCTATTTTCGTGGAAGCCCTAACAGAAGAATAACTGGCTATATATTCCTCATGAAGACTGTTGGTGAAAGATACCTTTTGACAGAAGATCAATAAGGGACTTTATAGTTGTAACTACTGTGAGCCAATCAATTATCATTGTGATAAGTGATTTGGAGTAGGATTTGGTTGTAAGGGTTGTGTATCACTCAAAGCTTTGAAGCACGAGTGTTTGTGTTACTTGATTAAAGCTTTAAAGCAAAGTCAAGTTAGGGTTGTGTATCACTCAAAGCTTTGAAGCACAAGTGTTTGTGTTACTTGATTAAAAGCTGTGAAGCAAAATCAAGTGTATGTACTGAAGAGTGTCTTCATAATTTCATTAGTCAATTGTTTAGTATCACTGCTGTGATTGAGGGGGAGTGAGTAGGAACTCAGGTTTAAGTTGAACTTAGATTGAAGTTGCATTGGGTAGGTCTTAAGTGAAGGAGATAAAATGGTTGGTTTATTCCTGAATTAATATCTCTTATAGTGAATTTCCTCCCTGGCTTGGTAGCCCCCTGAGTAGGTGTTATTACACACTGAACTGGGTAAACAATTGACTGTGTTCTTTACTGTTTTTAGATTTTCTGTCTTGAAGAAAGTCAGATACGGTGTCATAACATTCACTGTGACATTAAGTATCTGCTGCCAGAATTTCAGTTCTGATGGCGAGTCTCCCAATCTCCATTAATCTGGATGATAACAAGATTGGAATCCTCGTAAACTTTCGAAAATTTGATGCGCAGGTCGATCGCCGCTTCAATTCCATAAATGCAAGCCTCATATTCGTCCATGTTGTTAGTGCAATCGAAACAAATACGAGCCGCGAAAGGAATATGGTATCCCTCAGGGGAAGTGATAATAGCTCTGACGTCGTTGCCCATGGCATTGGAGGCACCATCAAAAACAAGCGTCCAACGTGATCCAGGCTCGGGTCCTTCGTCTCGGTCTGGCATGTTACAATCCCGAATATATACAATTTCCTCATCTGGAAAATCAAATTTCATCGGTTCAAAATCGTTCATGGGCTGATGAGCAAGATGGTCGGCCAATACACTACCCTTAATTGCTTTTTAAGTAGTGTATTGGGTATCATATTCGGTGAGTATCATCTTCCAACGGGCTACCCTGCCTGTAAGAGCTGGCTTCTCGAAAATGTACTTGATTGGATCCAATTTGGATATCAAGTAGGTGGTGTGAGTTAACATGTATTTCCTCAAATGTTTGGCGGCCCAGGCTAGCGCACAACAAGTCTTTTCCAGCAATGAGTACCTCGACTCGCATTCTGTAAACTTCTTAATCAAGTAGTAAATAGCCTTCTCTTTCCTCCCTGTCTCGTCGTGCTGATCGAGGACACAACCCATTGAGCTCTCCAACACAGTTAGATACATGATTAATGGCCTTCCTTCCACTGGCGGCATGAGTATCAGAGGTTCCTGCAAATACTCCTTTATTTTGTCAAAGGCCTTCTGACAATCCTCATTCCATTTCACTGTCGGACTTTTCTTTAACAACTCGAACAAAGGTTCATAGGTTGCTGTGAGATGAGAAATAAATCTAGAAATGTAGTTTAACCTTCCCAAGAAACCACGTACTTCCTTCTCTTTCCTTGGTTCAAGCATTTCCTGTATCGATTTTACCTTGGCTAGGTCCACCTCGATACCTTTTTCACTTACAATAAAACCCAACAGTTTGCCGGATCTCACCCTGAATGTGCACTTATTCGGATTCAACCTTAGCAAGAACTGCCTCAGTCTCTCGAACAATATATTCAGATGAACAAGATGTTCCTCTTCCGTGTCAGACTTAGAAATAATATCGTCCACATATACCTCAATCTCTTTGTAAATCAAATCATGAGAGTGACCATGGCGTGCTGATATGTTGCCCCGACATTTTTCAAACCAAACGGTATCACTTTATAGCAGAAAGTTCCCCAAGGCGTGATAAATGTTGTCTTCTCCATATCCTCCAGAGCCATCTTAATTTGATTGTAACCCTAAAAACCATCCATGAACGAAAACACTTTGGAATGAGTAGTATTATCGACCAACACATCAATATGCGGAAGAGGGAAGTCATCTTTAGGGCTGGCCCTGTTCAAATCCCTATAATCCACGCACATCCTGACCTTACCATCTTTCTTGGGCACAGGCACAATATTTACAATCCATGGCGAATAATTGATGACCATTAAGAAATTCGCGCCCAACTACTTCTGGACCTCCTCCTTGATCTTCTTAGACATCTCAGGATGAGTTCTTCGGAGCTTTTGCTTGACAGGAGAACAACCTTCTTTGAGCGGTAGTCGATGCACCACTATGTCTGTATCCAACCCAGACATATCCTCATAAATCCAAGCGAAGATATCAGAATACTCACGGAGTAGCTCAATCAATCTGACCTTTATACTTTCTTCGAGATCTGCCCCTATCTTGACTTCTCTTCTTACCTCTTCTGTGCCAATATTCACCACCTCAATCGAATCCTGATTCGGACGGATAACTTTCTCCTCTTGTTTTAACAATCTTGCTAATTCCTCAGGAAGATCACAATCCTCATATGCTTCTTCTTCAGCTTGATAAATAGGAGTATCAAAGTCATAATGAGCCATAGCAGAGTCATTATCAATAAAATCGGTGGTGGAAGTGCATCTGCATGAACGACATTTTGGCGTTTTTTAGTGACAGTGTGTGAAAATAAAAACATTGCCATTCAAATAAAAAATAAATGGAGCAAAATTTTGAATGCAAAAACGTCCTTTATTTCATGATAAACTTTTTGAAAATAAACATGGTGGCCCTACACAAATGACCCACCACGCCTTGGGCAGAGCGTAGGAATTATGATATGATAATAAAAGAAAACAAGAAAATTACTCCTCAGCGCTTGAAACTTGGATAACATCCACAGAAGTCCAATTGTTGAGTGTCTGGCCTGAAATACTCAGACGAATCCAATCTTCGATATTGTAGCCATCAACCCTATCATCGCCAATTGTATTGACGTGTCCTTCTTGAGCAGCACAAGGACGGGAAAACTTCACAGGAGTAGATAAACTAGATGCTCTGGGAGTTGTACTCTGCTGACCTGGGCTAAAACCAAGACCAAATTTATTAAATTTTGGGGTAACGTCCAGCACCTGACCCCAACCTTCGGGGTTTCCATTTTCCACCACAGCTCTCGCATCCTTGAGAGAAGACATAACAGTTTCAGGTTTCCTTTTCTGCTCTAGAGGAGGAAAATTGACAGCATGAACTGTCTCAAACGCCTGAAACGGAGTCTCATGTATCTCGCCTTCAACTTCAACATAGCGGAATGATTTCAAATGACTCACGATGTACTCTTCCTCGCCGCACACAATTATCACCTTTCCCTCTGCAGGATACTTGAGTTTCTGATGAAGAGTAAAAGTGACTGCCCCTGCTTTATGAATCCACGGCCACCCAACAAACAACAATACGTTGGCTGTATATCCATCACAAAAAATGTATCCGTGAAGGTGCAAGGACCAACCTTGATTGGTAACTCCACCTCCCAAAACACTGACCTTCGAGACCCATCAAACGCCTTCACCATTAAATCACTAGGGCGCAGCTCCAGGCCAGAATAATCAATCTTCATCAATGCTGACTTAGGCAATACATTCAAAGACGACCTTGTATCCACCAAAACCCGGGATAAAGTAGTTCCCCTGCACTCCATTGAAATATGGAACGCTTTGTTATGGTCTCGCCCCTCCGGAGGAAGATCAAAATCTGTGAAGCCCAGAACATTCCTGACAGATATGTTAGCACAAACATTCTTAAACTGATTGATTGTTATCTCATGTGGCACGAACGCATTCTTTAACAACTTCATCAAAGCATTTCTGTGAGGTTCTGAATAAATCAACAGAGACAAGATATACATCTTAGAAGGAGTATGGCTCAGATGATCAATTATGCTATAATCACTCTTTCTGATAATTCGCATTAACTCTTCAACCTCATCAGGAACTGAAAAAGCTTCTGGTATCGGAATTGGTTGAGTCACATTGGCTGGCATAACCCTTGGATTACCAATCATCGCCTGCTATTTTCCTTTTTCTCTTACAGAAGCATCTGCCGCATCTTGCACATTGGAAGGACCAAATACTCTCCCGCTTCTAGTCATTCGACCCACACCAGAAAAATTACGAACTTCCCCTTCATTATCTTCAGCACGTTCTTCCTCAGACGAACGTGTACTTACTTCCTGCTTCACCCCATGTAATAAACATCAGCACCATAGTGTCATGGGATGGCCTTCTCACTGGTATACAGCATGGGACCAGGTACCGTAATCATCATAGAAGGTGCCCTAGATGGGGTAGGAATACGCGCAGGGGTGTAAGGAATAGATACCACAACAACATCTCTTCAGTAACCTTACGATAGCTTGGTTTCCTATCGAACTGCAGGGAACCCTCTTTTATCATCAACTGGATGCCGGCTTTTAAATCATCACAGCCCTTCGGTTTCTCTCTACACTTGGCGCACTCTGAAGTACAACCCGAAAAAATATAATTGTCAAGCAAATACCTCTTAACATACCACAACAGAGTAGTTACTTGTTCCACATTCATGATTAAATTCAACACCTCACCATTATCATCAATCATATTAACAACACCCCCTCCATGCCTGGGCATTGGGTTCTGAGTAACATTCAGACCAGTCACTGGAGTAAACTCAATTGCCTTAGTATCCAACAAGTCTAGTATTTTGCACTTCAACGCAAAGCAATTGTCAGTAGAATGACCAACTCTGCCTGAATGGGATTCACATCTTGCATTAGCATCATAGTTAGGAGGAAGTCTTGCAGGGATGGTGGCATATTTCTCAAACCGATCAACTTCAAATTGAGAAAATGGTGGAGTGCTTCAGTAAGATATACTGGAAAGGGATCAAATTTTCTCAATTGTCTCTGTTGTTGATTATTATACTGACGGGGAGCATCTTGCTGTCTTTGTTGTTGAGGCATTGTATTCGGTCTCTGCTCTGGAGGAGCATTAACAGGAATAGAAACAACATTGATTTGTTGGTGCTGACGATCCTCTCCTCTTCCTCTATGAGAGTAAACCGCACTTGCGTCGCCTTCCTTTTTCTTAGGGTAAGTATTGAATGGTTTCTTACTGCCCCCTGATGAGCCACTAGAACCTCTAATCTGAATTTTCCCCAATTTCAAACCTACCTCAATTCTTTCACCAGCCATAACCAAGTCTGCAAATCCTTCCGAAGTACTTCCTATCACGTGCTCATAGAATGGCCCTTGCAGGGTACTCATAAACATATCAATGAGTTCTCTCTCCATGAGTGAAGGTTGAACCCTCGCAGCTAACTCACGCCACCTCTGAGCGTATTCCTCGAAAGATTCTCTTGGTCCCTGTGACAAATTCTGTAACTGAGTGCGATTAGGCGCCATATCCACATTATACTGATAATGTTTGACAAAAGCCTGAGCAAGATCATTCCAGCAACGAATATGGGTTTTCTCCAACTTCATGTACCACTCCAGGGATTCCCCAGATAGGCTATCCTGGAAAAAGTGAATCAAAAGCCCCTGATCCTCAGTATGCACCGATATCTTTCAGAAATAAGCAGTTGCATGAGTAATAGGACATAACGTTCCGTGGTACTTTTCAAATACAGGAGGCTTGAAATTTGGAGGAACTTTCACCCCAGACACCAACCCGAGATCACTAGCATCCATACCAAGGGCTCCTTGCCCTTCCACAACCTTCAAACGTTCTTCCAACAACCGATACTTCCTATCCTCAACCTGAACTTCCGGCTCTGAACGCCGAACAGAAAACTGATGTTCATCCTGGTCAAAGTCATAACCCTACTCCAGATAGTTCCTTACACCGCTCTGATTATCTCTTCTGTTCCCCACAAGATGAGGTCTCAGAGACGGGGGAAGCTGCCCTACGTTACGCACAAAGGGGTTTCCGGGAATCCCGTGAAAATTTCCAACAGGCTGATCTGGCACATCCCCCAATCCTACAGAAATGTCTTGATAGAGCCCTTGATTTCCACCATCCTCTGGATAGCGGTGCTGGTTGTTGACAATGGCAGTCAGTTCCTCCTGCCGGCGATTCACATTGGTGATGACCTCCGTGAATTGGGTCATCTGAGTAGCCATCTGGGCCCTTATTTCAACGAGTTCAGCTTGAACTTATTCCATCTGTCTTGGCAAATTGTTTCTGGTGGAATACTGATGAGTAGTCGTCTTGAATTCTAAATAAGAAAAGTAGAAGAATAAGAATATCGTCTTGAGATAACCTGTAATGTTATGAAATGCATGATGTGCATGATATGTTTGTCATTTCCCGGTATTCAAGAGTCCTTTTATTCATCAGTCACGGCGCGCAACCAAAAAATCAAGCATACAATCAAAGAAAAGAAAAAAAAGACAATAAGACAAACACTTCAATTATTTACAAACAAAAGAAACGATGTTCGGGTGACTTCGGATATTTAAGAGTGTAACGATAAACAACAAAATACGTGTTTCAAAGTAAACTTAACAATAAACTCAATAATAAAAACAAACAATGGTCCCTTCCAACAATCCTAAGGGTGACCAAATACACCAAAGGTAAGTAATAAAACTAAATCTCCGGAACAAGACACGCTTCAAGGTGTTGACAATACTCTTCAAGCATGGCTTTCTCCTTCAGAAGTTGTGATGCGACTACTTTACTTTCTTGAAACCGATCCTCTGCGACACGCTTCTGGGCTACTTCCTTCTTAAGCTGAGCATCTTTGTCTTTGAGTTGTTTCTCTAAGTTTTGAATCTTCTTCCTGTAGCTATTCTCAGATGCCTGAAGCTTCTGGCACTCTTGCTGGGTCTTACTCAACTCTTCTTCTATTTCAGCATGAGATCTCTTCCTAAAACCGGTTGCATCAGAAGTTTCCCCTTGAGCTTCTTTGAGTTTGCGAGCTAAGTTGGCCCTTTATTGATCTACCCAATAGAGTTTCATCCCTGCCTCACGGTCTTTTGCACGAAGTTGAATGTTCTCAACATGAACCTGGGTGAACACCTCAGTAGGCACCGTGTAACTCAGAATAGTAGGAGGTTGCTCACATATAGGAGCCGACCTTGCAAATGGTAACCATAAAATCTTAACCCTGTCTCTAATCCATTCCAGGTAAGGAACCCTATCAATAGGAACCTTCTTACCCAAAGTAGTTCTATCCTTCTTGTGAATTCCCTTCCAAGCACTTATCACTCTTTTCAACATAACATGATCACTTCCTCTAACAAAATACACTGATTCAGACACCTCCTCAACCTTTGGCGTTCCATCCATTTCATATCCCAATTGACGATAAGCAAGCATAGGATTATAGTTGATACACCCCTTAGTTCCTATGAGGGGAACATTAGGGAAATCTCCGAAGCTAGTGATAATACTTTGTACTTCCCTCATGTCATAATTCTATCGGATATCAAATGAAGTAAGGTTGACAAGTCTTGATGACCATTGGAGAGAATGTCTGGTATTCACGAAAGGGACACTTACCGGTAGGTGTAACTTAAACCATTGATACAACATCGAATGACATAAACTTACATTACCTCTTTTTCCATGCCTGAAATGAATGGTGTAAAGAGTATCTGCCAAGGGTGTCGGTATCGGGTTCTTATTTCTAAAAACACAAATAGCCGTCAAATTCACAAAATTTCTCTTGTGAGGAAAAAGGATGATCCCGTATATCATGAGAGAAAACAGAGAGCTGAAGTCACTCCAATTCCCTTTCTTTGCCCATTCTTCAGCCTTCTTCACTAAGAAATCCAAATAAAACCCTGTAGTATCCTCACTTGATTTCTAATTGTCTTTCACCTCTTTCCAATTCAAATGAAGAACTTCAGCAATAACTTCGAACTTCAGCTTCTCCGACACTTGGACAAAAGTAACTTCATCGGACAACTTGATATTAAGTAGGTACAGATACTCTTCTAGTGTGGGAACCAGTTGATAATCTTGAAAAGTAAAACACCGAAATTCCTAGTCATAGAACTGGAAGAGGGTGATCAAAGCCATTGGGTCAACTGGAGTGTTAAGAATTTTTGTTGAAATTATTCAGAACATCATTCTTCAGATAAGAACTCAACCTCTTCAATTCAGACACATCAATAGTAGGAATCTGATAAGCGAAAGTATGCCTGTTGGGCTCTTTAACACGAACTGAATCAAACTCAATTGACGGGTGACCAGCCATTTCTGAAGGAAAGAAGACTCTCGAATGTCCCTGGAAGATGACATGCGCATGCTAGTTATTTTGTATACATCATTTTTTTATAGAAATAAATATGCTATGATGCAACATGACAGGATCAAAGTTTCACACTGGATAATGCTGGACCATTACAGAACAGCACCACTCAAGACCAAAAGAAAATCCCAAAGCTTCAAAACTAACATGGGAACCTGAGTCACCTTTGCAACACAAAGTCACCAACAGTACCTGTACCTGTAAGAAAAATTTTCCCGCCCCTCTCACGGGTGTAGTCTAGGTTAAGGTAAGGTTAAAATCCAAATCAGAGTACAAGAGCTCGATTGTAAGTATCATTATACGATAACACCTATCTGAACTACCTCTGAAGTCATGGGTGTCATGGTCAGGTCTACAAAGCATCCGCCTCATAGCTGCCATGGCCACTCTATTCCTAGTTTCTATGGAATTCACTCATAGCCTAGGTATGAGGCCTTTTAACTCATGGAACAACCCATCCATCAAGAAATCCAGAATCCAAACAGTCCATCCAAATCCAGTATGCAGAAAGTAAAGCGCACATAGGATGCAATGCAAACAGATAAATATGCAAAGCGGTAAAATAAACACTCAAAAAAGAAAATAAACAAGAGCTAGGATCGACTCCTGGATGGACCAGCAAGAGGTCAATCTGTCCCCAGTGAAGTCGCCAGCTGAAACGTCCTAGCCAAACAGTCATCTTGTAATGAAACATCAATGAAGTCACCACCGAACGTCTTTTATCCCGCCAAAAGGGAAAGGTAAGCATCGAGAAAACCTGAAAAGGGAGAAATCACGGTCTTTCAACCGAGAGATCGGGTAAGGGAGTCTGTTACGCGAGGGGAAGGAATTAGCACCCCACACGCCCGTAGTACTCTACGGTATCCACTCTTGTTGTCTAATCTAATGGGTGTGGTCGAAACCTATGTCTATGGCTTAAAGCTAAAAAGGGAATGCATGCAAAAGAAAGAAAAAGAAAAACAATGTAGGGAAAATTAAAAAAAAAAGCTCGGTTGGCCCCTACCCCAAGGCCTACGTATCCCTTTTAAGGAATCAGAGCAGCCGTAGTTCGGCTCATATATTCTGGTTGGTTTGTGTTTTTTAGTTAAGACAACGAAAACAGTCAAGATGGCAAAACATCAAATAACACAACAAACAAAAGAGATGGTAAAACGTCGGCTAAATAATAACAACGTAACATGTCAAAGATGGAGAAACATCCAAATAATAAAACATCACACCTAACAAAGACGTTGAGAATCAAAGTAGAGTAACAAACATGTGCGATGGCGAAACATCGGCTTCAAAAAAATTGTGCGATGGCGAAACATCGGCTAAAAGATAACAAGGTATCATGGCAAAGATGGTGAAACATCAATAAACCTGGTTGACAAAACATCACACCTAATAATGATATTAAGAATCAAAGTAGGATAACAAACATGTGCGATGGCAAAACATCGGCTTCAAACAAATGTGCAACGGCAAAACATCGACTATAAGTTAACAAGGTATCATGGCAAAGATGGCGAGACATCAATAAACCGGATGACAAAACATCACACCTAACAATGATATTGAGAATCAATGTAGGATAACAAACATGTGCAATGGCGAAAAATCGGCTTCAAACTAATGTACGATGGCGAAACATCGACTATAAGATTACAAGGTATCATGGTAAGGATGGCGAAACATCAATAAACCAGGTTTAAAAACAAAGACAAGAGGCGCACAAAAAAATAAGATTGATTTATATCTTTTACCTTGAAGAAGGATTTAATTTTATTAGAAGTGTTTTATGATTTGCCAAGAAAACAATTTTTGTTTTAAGATGCAAAATGCAAAGGAAGGAAAAAACAACTAAGCGAAACTAGCCTAGCACCATCCCTAGTGTTATCATACAATGATTGACCCTAACGTTGGGGATAAAGGAAAATCCTACCCTATGCAAGCATACATTGGTTCCTACCTTAATCAACATGTCAAAGGAAGCTTAACAAAACTATCCTATAGGGAACGGGCAATGAGAGCGAAGTCGTGATCTCAATTTCTAAATTGATGGACTCATCGATCAACAATTAAAGAAAAAAAAAACAATAAACATCCTATAGGGAACATACATTGAGAGCGAAGTCGTGATCTTAATTTCTAAATTTAGTGACTCATCGATCAACAATTAAAGAAAAAAACAATAAACATCCTATAGGGAACATGAACTGAGAGCGAAGTCGTGATCTCAATTTCTAAATTGAGTGACTCATCGATCAATAATTATAGAAACAAACACAAACACAACACATGTATCAACCAAAACAGAGGGCCTCCTGACATATATCAGCAACAGAGGTCCCATCATGCAACATAGAACCATACATAATGAAAATAGAAGAAAGGAAATAGTGCAATACCAAACGGATAACTATTCGTAGCAACTAAGCAAGAATAAAAATAAACCATAGAACTTCAAGCAAACTAGCATCAGCAGACAAATCAAGTCAGAAATTACGCCATCAGGATGTAAGTATTGAGATTTTCATATATGAACAGATCCCATGGGCAATGTATAACATTCATAATCACATATATACATCCTGCATAGACTATCAAATATGCCAAGCACAAGAGTAGTACCAATATAATAAATTGTGTCCCACAAATAAAGTGAAACACAGTAGCCTCAAGTCAGAAATGGAAAACTTTTCTCAGAATACCTCGCGCATTCAACAACCAAGTTAGTATTCCCATAAATAGAATGATGACTCGCATAAAGGATGGATGATGACACCATAATAAAGTGAGAAAACATGATAGCAACTATCAAAACATTAGATATGATAAACAAAAAGAAACAGGCATATGCACAATTTGGTCAAAAGTTAGAGGAATGTTGCTCCTTTCTATCACCATATTGAATTGACAATTGAATATCAATTAAGGATCATGGGAGCTTGAGAAGAATAAAATCAAAGACCATGAAGGTCAGTAGAAACCATAATTCAATCATACTCAATTACTTCATCACAGCTCACAAGCATAATAGAAGTGGAATCCCACACAATGCATCAAAGACTTAGATCTCAAGCTAACCATGGAAGAAAGTCAAACAAGGAAAAAATTAGAGAGTTTGTAACAATCAAAGATTTGAAGTAAAGCTTCCAAAACATGATTAGGACATGATCAAAAGGTTAAATTTGATTCTAACATGCTGCACAAGTGCATTCAAAATGCCTAAAAAATTCAACAAGGATAAAAGAAAGAAGCCAAACTCTATTCATGATTAGAACTAACTTAAGTAATAGGGATCAATTTCTCTCAAGGCCTCATGAGACTATCATTGAAGTATCATTTCCCTTCATGTTATCATTGGCCATCTAATGACCTCAAACTCAAATTGAAAGCTCAAGTTTCAAATTGAAGATTAATAAGAAAGCAAAAAGTCATAAAACATGCATCAAAAGGTTCAATCATTCAAACATGGGGCGTTAAGTGAAATGACTTGAGTTTATGTGGATAAACAGAACCAACATGATCATTAGGTGCCCAATTATAGGCCTCACTCAAGTTCACTGGCCATCAAGAAAATTGCAACAAGATATGCAACATTAATTGGGTACCTTCACTTCAAAAATACATCAAAAAAAGAAAAGGGCTTCCATAATTCAAACAAATTTTTTCTTAGAATCCTTGAGATGTAAAAGAGTCAGCAAACATGTTTTAAGTTCATGAATGGATGAGGAAAGGTTCAATCAAACTTCAAATATCAAAAACTAGTTGGCAAAAACCACCAAACTAGACAAGTTTTCAAAATATTTTGTGGAAAATACCAAACCTTATCAATTAATTCAAGACAAATCTTTTTAAGGACCTCAATCCATCTGCGAACTTTAAACAAGAATCAAATTCAATTGAAACTCAAAGCCAGTTGCTTTTTGGAATCAAAACAAACAAGGGAATTAGGAAAACCCTAATTATTTAGAAAATGAACTCAATTATTGATTAATAAAGTTCTAATTCTAAACAAATCAAATTAAAATCATACAAAAATAAGGAAAACTCTAAAGATTAGAGAAATTATTTTTTTAAATTTTTAGAGTTAAAGAAAAGTCAAAAATAAAATCAAAATTTAAACCTTTAAACAATTAAACAAAAATTCACATCTCAAAATAAAATTCCAATCAAAGGTCAGAAAAAAATCCAACCAAAATTATATTCAAATATTAGAATTAAAAACCAGCATCCATGATTTTTTGTGGAATTTCTGAATTAAAGGAAATATTAAAATAAAATCAAACAAACAATTAAACAATTAAACTATTATTTAATGACAAAATGCAAACCCTAGCCAAAATTCATAAAAAGGTCAAAACAAAATTACATTCAGACACTATGATTAAAAAAAAACTTATATGATTTTTTTGAGGATTTTTGAATTAAAGGAAATATTAAAACAAAAATTATGAAGCAAACATTTCAAAGAAACTTCTCAAATTAAATTTCTAATAAAAAATAGAAAAAATGCAAAACCAAAATCAGAATCAATTTCTAAATTATTTTAAGAGTCCAAAACATTTTTTTGTGGAATTTTTAGGTCAAAAGAACTATTAAAATAAAAATAATCATTGAACAAACAATTAATTAAATTTATGAATTTTTAAACCAATCAAATTTTTTTATAAAAATTGCAATAAAATTACGCAAGATAGTAAAATTTGTTTTGGACTTGTGATAATTTTTTTAGAATTTTTTAAATTGTTTTGATCAAGAAACAAAAATCAGAATATCAATTAAAATCAAAATATAAACTAATATTCAAAACTTCAAATGGACCGTTCAGATGATGACACCTCATCATCCCTAACCTCCAGCCAAACCATAAAATGAGCACGACTCAGGCTTATGCCTCAGATTCAGATTGATCATACAATCTCATTTCTCCAACAAAATTCATCAAATCAAGTGCAAATCAAAGCTAACATGGCAAGGAATTAAACACAATTTAAATCACATCAAATAGGCAGCCATGGATCTAGAAATCTCAGCATGAAATCACCAAAAACTCACTGAAAATTAGAGTTGCAGAGATCTTAAACAAGCATAATATGCCAAACCAAAACCTCAAACAGTTTCAGAATCGTTCACATAACATCAACAAGCAAGTATCCATGCTCAAATTCAGCAATAAACAACAATATATCATGAATCAAAGTTGAATGAACCTACCTCAATTCAAAATCTGAATGCTTGATTCTCTCACTCCAGATGCGATTCCAGGCTTTCTTTAGCTTCCTTAGCACTTGAGGATGAAGAGCCAAGAAGAAAGACTCCCAATGCACCATTGAAACTTGAGATTCGAAGAAAAGTACAGCTATGGAAATTCTGATTTCAGATATGGAATATGAAAGTTATGAGCTCGCTCCCCCGCCTTCAGTGCTTACTTCTTATTATATATAACATGTAGAGTAGGTTTCTCAAGAGAAATGGGCTTCAAAGTGAGTGCATTGCCCAATTGGAATTTTCTGCCATGTTGAAAAATGAAATTATGACCATGCCATCCGCTCGTGCATTTTTCCTCATTTCAATTGATTTTGAGGCCTTTATTACTCATATTTTGATCCACCAAATCTTGGCCCTTGATTCCTCATAATGAGATCATGCTAGTGTTTTTGCAAATTTGGAAATTTTTGTCAATTTTTGAGTCATGGTCATACAGCTGCACATGGGGCACGATTTTGTTGCCATTATGGGCTTCCACAAATCACAAATGTGTCATGGTTCTAATTAGAAGTGAATAGAATGGCTGAAAATGAAGTTCTCAAGTTTTGGCATTTTGCTTGCATGGCTAAAGTTCAATAAAATGGCATGAAATTCAAAAGACCATAACATGGCCATACTTTTGAATTTGGACACAAATGAGTACAATTTGGAAAGGTATTGAAACGATACACAATCCCTTAGTTTTGTGTTTTTGCAATTGAATCAACTAAGGTCCTCAAAATTTGACATTAAATTCACTAATTTTGGAAAATGACCTATAATTTTAACTTGAGGCATGAACTTCCAAAGACCATAACTCTTGACTCTTTGCCAATTTGGACATGAGACCAAAAGGAGATGAAATATCACCCTCTTATATTTCCAAGCATATTTCATTTGCATTTTATTTATCAAAGGTGAATAAAATATAAAATTTTGAAGTTAAGTCCTCATTTTCCAAAATTAGAATCTTTAAGGGTTTCTTCATGAACAAGTTTCAATCCAAACCTCAATCTTTTTGATCCAATGATCACAATGGACTTGAAATAAGAAAAGTAAACCCTTGAATTGATGGTTGACCAAAAGTTCACTTGGTCAACCTTGACTTTGACTGATTTTGACCAAAATGACCATTTTGCCCCCTTTGAATTAATTGGTCCACTTCTCTTCAAAATTGATGGTCAAAACTTCAAACATACTATCTCCCAAATATATATAGGACATGTACAAAGTTTCACTTCAAAATTCACAAGAAATCTTGATAAAATCCAAAACCCTAGTTTTGGTTAACACCTTAGGAGACTGATGAATCATCTCCAAAATTTCAAATCCTCTGGGCATCTTGACCAATTTCTTGTACAAAGACTTTTCAAATACCAATGAGATGTTGTAACTTCCAAATCAAGACTTGTACATTGATCAATAGCCTTGATCAAGCAAAACCCTAATTTTGACTGGTGAATCAAAAGAGTGATTTTTCTTATAATTAATTTCAAACTTCAATCCTCTGATGATCCAAAGAGATGGATAAAATATCTTGAGATATGCAGTAACTTTTGATCTTGAAAGATCCAAAGGTTTAGATAATAAGGTTCTACTTGAGCAACTTTTCAATGCAAACAACCTTCAAAGCTTGAGGAAGACTTGATAACCAAGGTATTTTGATCCCATCACAATGTATGAATGCAATGCAATATGATATTCATGATGAAACATAAGACTAGATCAAGAGGGTAAATTTTGGGGTGCAACATACACCATATCGACAAATCAGATTGTGTCGGATAAATCGTGCCACGATGTTCTTGGTTACTGTAGCGAAGGAAGCTGCCTTAACCAACTTCGTGAAGTAATCAATGGCTACTAAGATGAAGCGATGTCCATTGGAAGCGGTGGGCCTGATTTCTTTGATCATGTAGATGCCCCACATCGCGAAGGGCCACGGAGCTGTCAAGATGTTTAAGGGCACCGGAGGCACATGCACCTTATCAACGTAGATTTTGCACTTATGACAAGTTCGAGAGTGCTGATAACAATCAACTTCCATAGTGGACCAGTAATATCCTGCTTGTAGGATCTTCTTAGCCATTGTGTGTCCACTGGAATGGGTTCCGAAGGTGCCTTCATGTAGATCTGTCATGATCCTCTCTGCTTCTCTCTTGTCTACACATTGTAGTAGTGTGGAGTCATGGTTTCATTTATAAAGGATTCCATTACTGAGGAAAAACTTTGCAGCGAACCTTCTCAGAAAGTTCTCATCGTTGATAGATGCGCCTTCAGGATACTCTTGAGTCTCGAGATACCTTTTGACTTCGTGAAACCAGGGTTTGTCTGCCACTTCTTCGGTATCGATTTCATAGCAGTGTGCTGGTTCATCAAACCTCTTAATGGTAATTTGGGGAGCTTCATTGTCCCACCTAACCTTGAACATATAAGACATGGTATCTAGCGCGTCTGTTAACTGGTTCTCCTCTCGTGGGAAATGTTCGAAGGTTACCTCCTCAAAGTGTGGGAGCAATGTCAGTACATACTCTTTGTAAGCAATGATATTCAGGTGTTTCGTATCCCACTCTCCCTTGATCTTACTTATCACCAAAGCAGAATCCCTGAATACATTCAAGAACTTGATCCTTAGGTCAATAGCATCTCGAAGGCCCATGATGCACGCTTCATACTCCGCCATGTTGTTGGTGCAATTGAAACATAATCGGGCAGTGAATGGAGTATGACAGCCCTCGGGAGATATGATTACAACGCCAATTCCATTACCTAGTGCATTTAAGGCTCCACCAAAATACATAGACCACCGATATCCCGCCTCAGGTCCTTCATCCGGTCCAGGTTCCTCGTAGTCAGTCACCAACATAATATTCTCATCCGGGAACTCAAAATTCATGAACTGGTAGTCGTCCACGACTTGATGAGCCAAATGATCAGCCAATACACTCCCCTTTATTGCTTTTTGGGTTGTATATTGTATGTTGTACTCAGTTAAGATCATTTTCAACCTTGCTATCCTTCCGGAGAGTGCGGGCTTCTCGAAAATGTACTTGATCGCATCCATCTTTGATATCAACAAGGTAGTGTGAGTCAGCATATACTATCTTAGTCGGCGAGCAGCCCATGCCAAAGCGCAGCAAGTTTTCTCAAGCAATGAGTGTCGTGTCTCACAGTCGATAAAATTTTTTCTAAGGTAGTATATTGCGTGCTCTTTTCGACCAGACTCATCATGCTGCCCCAGCACACACTGAAACAACCTGGCCGAACCGTCATCTTGTAATGAAATATCAATGAAGTCGCCACCGAACGCCTTTTATCACGCCAAAAGGGAAAGGTAAACATCGAGAAAACCTGAAAGGGAGAAATCACGTTCTTTCAACCGAGAGATCGGGTAAGGGAGTCTGTTACGCGAGGGGAAGGTATTAGCACCCCACACGCTCGTAATACTCTATGGTATCCACTCTTGTTGTCTAATCTAATGGATGTGGTCAAAACCTATGTCATTGGCTTAAAGCTAAAAAGGGAATGCATGCGAAAGAAGAAGAAAAATGTAGGGAAAATAAAAAATTATGCTCGGTTGGGCCCTACCCCAATGCCTATGTATCCCTTTTAAGGAATCAGAGCAGCCGTAGTTCGGCTCATATATTCTGGTTGGTTTGTGTTTTTTAGTTAAGACAACAAAAACAGTTAAGATGGAAAAACATCAAATAAAACAACAAACAAATGAAATGGTAAAACATCGACTAAATAATAACAAAGTAACATGTCAAAGACGGCGAAACACCAAATGATAAAACATCACACCTAACAATGACATTGAGAATCAAAGTAGGATAACAAACATGTGCGATGGCGAAACATCGGCTTCAAAAAAATGTGCAACGGCGAAACATCGGCTAAAAGATAACAAGGTATCATGGAAAATATGGTGAAACATCAATAAACGGGATGACAAAACATCACACCTAACAATGATATTGAGAATCAAAGTAGGATAACAAACATGTGCGATGGCGAAACATCGGCTTCAAACAAGTATGCGATGGCGAAACATCGGCTATAAGATAACAAGGTATCATGGCAAAGATGGCGAAACATCAATAAACCGGATGACAAAACATTACACCTAACAATGATATTGAGAATCAAAGTAGGATAACAAACATGTGCGATGGCGAAACATCGGCTAAAAGATAACAAGGTATCATGGCAAAGATGGTGAAACATCAATAAACCAGGTTTAAAAATAAAGCCAAGAGGCACACAAAAAAATAAGATTGATTTAAATCTTTTACATTGAAGAAGGGTTTGAGTTTATTAGAAGTGTTTTTTGATTTGCCAAGAAAACAATTTTTGTTTTAAGATGCAAAATGCAAAGGAAGGAAAAAACAAATAAGGGAAACTAGCCTAGCACCATCCCTAGTGTAATCATACAATGATTGATCCTAAGGTTGGGGATAAAGGAAAATCCTACCCTATGCAAGCATACATTGGTTCCTACCTTAATCAACATGTCAAAGGAAGCTTAACAAAACTATCCTATAGGGAACAGGCAATTAGAGCGAAGTCGTGATCTCAATTTCTAAATTGATGGACTCATCGATCAACAATTAAAGAAAAAAACAATAAACATCCTATAGGGAATATACATTGAGAGCGAAGTCGTGATCTTAATTTCTAAATTGAGTGACTCATCGATCAACAATTAAAGAAAAAAACAATAAACATCCTATAGGGAACATAAACTGAGAGCGAAGTCGTGATCTCAATTTCTAAATTGAGTGACTCATCGATCAATAATTAATGAAACAAACACAAACACAACACATGTATTAACCAAAACAGAGGGCCTCTTGACATATATCAGCAATAGAGGTCCCATCATGCAACATAGAACCATACATAATGAAAATAGAAGAAAGGAAATAGTGCAATACCAAACGGATAACTATTCGTAGAAACTGGGCAAGAATAAAAATAAACCCAGAGAACTTTAAGCAAACTAGCATCAGCAGACAAATCAAGTCAGAAATTACGCCATCAGGATGTAAGTATTGAGATTTTCATATATGAACAGATCCCATGGGCAATGTATAACATTCATAATCACATATATACATCCTGCATAGACTATCAAATATGCCAAGCACAAGAGTAGTACCAATATAATAAATTGTTTCCCACAAATAAAGTGAAACACAGTAGCCTCAAGTCAGAAATGGAAAACTTTTCTCAGAATACCTCGCGCATTCAACAACCAAGTTAGTATTCCCATAAATAAAATGATGACTCGCATAAAGGATGGATGATGACACCATAATAAAGTGAGAAAACATGATAGCAACTATCAAAACATTAGATATGATAAACAAAAAGAAACAGGCATATGCACAATTTGGTCAAAAGTTAGAGGAATGTTGCTCCTTTCTATCACCATATTGAATTGACAATTGAATATCAATTAAGGATCATGGGCTTGAGAAGAATAAAATCAAAGACCATGAAGGTCAGTAGAAACCACAATTCAATCATACTCAATTATTTCATCACAACTCACAAGCATAATAGAAGAGGAATCCCACACAATGCATCAAAGACTTAGATCTCAAGCAACCATGGAAGAAAGTCAAACAAGGAAAAAAATTAGAGAGTTTGTAACAACCAAAGATTTGAAGTAAAGCTTCCAAAACATGATTAGGACATGATCAAAAGGTTAAATTTGATTCTAACATGCTGCACAAGTGCATTCAAAATGCCTAAAAAAATTTCAACAAGGATAAAAGAAAGAAGCCAAACTCTATTCATGATTAGAACTAACTTAAGTAATAGGGATCAATTTCTCTCAAGTCCTCATGAGACTATCATTGAAGTATGATTTCCCTTCATGTTATCATTGTCCATCTAATGACCTCAAACTTAAATTGAAAGCTCAAGTTTCAAAGTGAAGATCAACAAGAAAGCAAAAAGTCATAAAACATGCATCAAAAGGTTCAATCTTTCAAACATGGGGCATTAAGTGAAATGAATTGAGTTTATGTGGATAGACAGAACCAACATGATCATTAGGTTCCAAATTATAGGCCTCACTCAAATTCATTGGCCATCAAGCAAATTGCAACAAGATATGCAACATTAATTGGGTACCTTCACTTCAAAAATACGTAAAAAAAAAGAAAAGGGGTTCCATAATTCAAACAAAAATTTTCTTAGCATCCTTGAGATGTATAAGAGTCAGCAAACATCTTTTAAGTTCATGGATGGATGAGGAAAGGATCAATCAAGCTTCAAATATCGAAAACTAGTTGGCAAAAACCACCAAACTAGACAAGTTTTCAAAATATTTTGTGGAAAATACCAAACCTTATCAATTATTTCAAGAAAAATCTTTTTAAGCACCTCAATCCATCTATCAACCTTAAACAAGAACCAAATTCAATTGAAACTCAAGACTAGTTTCTTTTTGGAATCAAAACAAACAAGGGAATTAGCAAAACCCTAATTATTTAGAAAATGAACTCAATTATTGATTAATCAAGTTCCAATTCTAAACAAATCAAATTAAAGTCATACAAAAATAAAGAAAACTCCAAAGATCAGAGAACTTATTTTTCAAATTTTTAGAATTAAAGAAAAGTCAAAAATAAAATAAAAAATCAAACCTTTAAACAATTAAACAAAAATTCACATCTCAAAATAAAATTCCAATCAAAAGTCAGAAAAATATCCAACCAAAATTATATTCAAATATTAGAATTAAAAACCAGCATCCATTATTTTTTGTGGAATTTTTGAATTAAAGGAAATATTAAAATAAAATCAAACAAACAATTAAACAATTAAACTATTATTTAATGACAAAAATGCAAACCCTAGCCAAAAGTCATAAAAAGATTAAAACAAAATTATATTCAGACACTATGATTAAAAACAAACTTATATGATTTTTTGAGGATTTTTGAATTAAAGGAAATATTAAAACAAAAATTATGAAGCAAACATTTCAAATAAACTTCTCAAATTAAATTTATATTAAAAAATAGAAAAAATGCTAAACCAAAATCAGAATCAATTTCTAAATTATTTTAAGAGTCCAAAACATTTTTTGTGTAATTTTTAGGTCAAAAGAACTATTAAAATAAAAATAATCATTGAACAAACAATTAATTAAATTGATGAATTTTTAAACCAATCAAATTTTTTTAAAAAAATTCCAATAAAATTACGCAAGATAGTAGAATTTGTGTTGGACTTGTGATAATTTTTTCAGAATTTTTAAAATTTTTTTTATCAAGAAACAAAAATCAGAAAATGAATTAAAATCAAAATATAAACTAATATTCAAAACTTCAAATGGACCGTTCAGATGATGACACCTCATCATCCCTAACCTCCAGCCAAACCATAAAACATGCGCGACTCAGGCTTATGCCTCAGATTCAGATCGATCATACAATCTCATTTCTCCACCAAAATTCATCAAATCAAGTGTAAATCAAAGCTAACATGGCAAGGAATTAAACACAATTTAAATCACATCAAATAGGCAGCCATGGATCTAGAAATCTCAGCATGAAATCACCAAAAACTCACTGAAAATTAGAGTTGAAGAGATCTTAAACAAGCATAATATGCCAAACCAAAACCTTAAACAGTTTCAGAATCGTTCACATAACATCAACAAGCAAGTATCCATGCTCAAATTCAGCAATAAACCAGCATCCAACCTCTCAATGGTAATTTGGGGAGCTTCATTGTCCCACCTAACCTTGAACATAGAAGACATGGTATCTAGCGCGTCTGCTAACTGGTTCTCCTCTCGTGGGAAATGTTCAAAGGTTACCTCCTCAAAGTGTGGGAGCAATCTCAGTACATACTCTTTGTAAGGAATGAGATTCGGGTGTTTCGTATCCCACTCTCCCTTGATCTGACTTATCACCAAAGCGGAATCCCCGAATACATTCAAGAACTTGATCCTTAGGTCAATAGCATCTCGAAGGCCCATGATGCACGCTTCATACTCCTCCATGTTGTTGGTGCAATTGAAACATAATCGGGAAGTGAACGGAGTATGACAGCCCTCGGGAGATATGATTACAGCGCCAATGCCATTACCTAGTGCATTTGAGGCTGCATCAAAATACATAGACCATCGATATCCCTCCTCAGGTCCTTCATCCGGTCCAGGTTCTTCGTAGTCAGTCCCCAACATAATATTCTCATCCGAGAACTCAAAATTCATGGACTGGTAGTCATGCACGGCCTGATGAGCCAAATGATCAGCCAATACACTCCCCTTTATTGCTTTTTGGGTTGTATATTGTATGTCGTACTCAGTTAAGATCATTTTCCACCTTGATATCCTTTCGGAGAGTGTGGGCTTCTCGAAAATGTACTTGATCGGATCCATCTTTGATATCAACAAGGTAGTGTGAGTCTGCATATACTATCTCAGTCGGCGAGCAGCCCATGCCAAAGCGCTACAAGTTTTCTCAAGCAATGAGTATCGTGTCTCACAGTCGGTAAACTTTTTTCTAAGGTAGTATATTGCATGCTCTTTTCGACCAGACTCGTCATGGTGCCCCAACACACACTGAAACAACCTGGCCGAACCGTCATCTTATAATCAAATATCAATGAAGTCGCCACCGAACGTCTTTTATCCCGCCAAAAGGGAAAGGTAAACATCGAGAAAACCTGAAAGGGAGAAATCATGGTCTTTCAACTGAGAGATCAGTTAAGGGAATCTGTTACAAGAGGGGAAGGTATTAACACCCCACACGCCCGTAGTACTCTACGGTATCCACTCTTGTTGTATAATCTAATGGGTGTGGTCAAAACCTATGTCTATGGCTTAAAGTTAAAAAGGGAATGCATGCGAAAGAAGAAAAAAAATGTAGGGAAAATAAAAAATTATGCTTGGTTGGGCCCTACCCCAATGCCTACGTATCCCTTTTAAGGAATCAGAGCAGCCGTAGTTCGGCTCATATATTCTGGTTGGTTTGTGTTTTTTAGTTAAGACAACAAAAGCAGTCAAGATGGCAAAACATCAAATAAAACAACAAACAAATGAAATGGTAAAACATCGACTAAATAATAACAAAGTAACATGTCAAAGATGGCGAAACACCAAATGATAAAACATCACACCTAACAATGACATTGAGAATCAAAGTAGGATAACAAACATGTGCGATGGCAAAACATCGACTTCAAACAAGTATTCAATTGGGAAACATCGGCTAAAAGATAACAAGGTATCATGGCAAAGATGGTGAAACATCAATAAACCGGATTACAAAACATCACACCTAACAATGATATTGAGAATCAAAGTAGGATAACTAACATGTGCGATGGCGAAACTTCGGCTTCAAACAAGTATGCGATGGAGAAACATCGGCTATAAGATAACAATGTATCATGGAAAAGATGGCGAAACATCAATAAACCGGATGACAAAACATCACACCTAACAATGATATTGAGAATCAAAGTAGGATAACAAACATGTGCGATGGCGAAACATCGGCTAAAAGATAACAAGGTATCATGGCAAAGATGGCGAAACATCAATAAACCAGGTTTAAAAATAAAGCCAAGAGGTGCACAAACAAATAAGATTGATTTATATCTTTTACCTTGAAGAAGGGTTTGAGTTTATTAGAGGTGTTTTATGATTTTCCAAGAAAACAATTTTTGTTTTAAGATGCAGAAATGCAAAGGAAGGAAAAACAACTAAGGGAAACTAGTCTAGCATTATCCCTAGTGTTATCATACAATGATTGACCCTAAGGTTGAGGATAAAGGAAAATCCTACCCTATGCTAGCATACATGGATTCCTACCTTAATTAACATCTCAAAGGAAGCTTAACAAAACTTATCCTATAGGGAACAAGCAATGAGAGCGAAGTCGTGATCTCAATTTCTAAATTAAGTGATTCATCGATCAACGATTAAAGAAAAAAACAATAAATATCCTATAGGGAACATGCACTAAGAGCAAAGTCGTGATCTCAATTTCTATATTGAGTGACTCATCGATCAACGATTAAAGAAAAAAACAGTTAATATCCTATAGGGGACATGCACTGAGAGCGAAGTCGTGATCTCAATTTCTAAATTGAGTGACTCATTGATCAATAGTTAAAGAAACAAACACAAACACAACACATGTATCAAACAAAACAGAGGGCCTCCTGACATATATCAGCAACAGAGCTCCCATCATGCAACATATAACTATGAAAATAGAAGAAAGGAAATAGTGTGATACCAAATGGATAACTATCCGTAGCAACTGAGCAAGAATAAAAGAAACCCAGAGAACTTCAAGCAAGCTGGCATCAGCAGAGAAATCAAGTCAGAAATTACGCCATCAGGATGTAAGTATTGAGATTTTCAGATATGAACAGATCCCATGGGCAATGTATAGCATTCATAATCACACACACACACACACACACACACACACACACACATATATATATATATATATATATATCCTGCATAGACTATCAAATATTCCAAGCACAAGAGTAGTACCAATATAATAAATTGTGTTCCACAAATAAAGTGAAACACAGTAGCCTCAAGTCAAAAACGGAAAACTTTTCTCAGAGTACCTCGCGCATTCAACAGTCAAGTTAGTATTCCCATGAATAGAATGATGACTCTCATAAGGGATGGATAATGACACCATAATGAAGAGAGAAAACATGATAGCAACTATCAAAACATTAGATATGATAGACAAAGAGAAACAGGCATATGCATAATTTGGTCAAAAGTTAGAGGAATGTTGCTCCTTTCTATCACCATATTGAATTGAAAATTGAATATCAATCAAGGATCATGGGAGCTTGAGAAGAATACAATCAAGGACCATGAAGGTCAGTAGCAACCACAATTAAATCATACTCAATTACTTCATCACAACTCACAAGCATAATAGAAGAGGAATCCCACACAATGCATCAAAGACTTAGATTTCAAGCTAACCATGGAAGAAAGTCAAACAAGGACAAAATTAGAGAGTTTGTAACAATCAAAGATCTGAAGTAAAAAGCTTCCAAAACATGATTAAGAAATTATCAAAAGGTTAAAGTGTTGATTCTAAAACATGTTGCACAAGTGCATTCAAAATTCCTCAAAAATTCAACAAGGATAAAAGAAAGAAGCCAAACCCTATTCATGATTAGAACTAATTTAAGTAATAGGGATCAATTACTCTAAAGTCCTCATGAGACTATCATTGAAGTATCATTTCCCTTCATGTTATCATTGGCCATCTAATGACCTCAAACTCAAATTGAAAGCTCAAGTTTCAAAGTGAAGATCAACAAGAAAGCAAAAAGTCATAAAACATGCATCAAAAGTTTCAATCATTCAAACATGGGGCATTAAGTGAAATGACTTGAGTTTATGTGGATAGACAGAACCAACATGATCATTAGGTGCCCAATTATAGGCCTCACTCAAGTTCATTGGCCATCAAGAAAATTGCAACAAGATAAGCAACATTAATTGGGTACCTTCACTTCAAAAATACATCAAAAAAAGAAAAGGGCTTTCATAATTCAAACAAAAAATTTCTTAGAATCCTTGAGATGTATAAGAGTCAGCAAACATGTTTTAAGTTCATGAATGGATGAGGAAAGGATCAATCAAACTTCAAATATCAAAAACTAGTTGGCAAAAACCACCAAACTAGACAAGTTTTCAAAATATTTTGTGGAAAATACCAAACCTTATCAATTAATTCAAGAAAAATCTTTTTAAGGACCTCAATCCATCTACGAACTTTAAACAAGAATCAAATTGAATTGAAACTCAAAGCCAGTTGCTTTTTGGAATCAAAACAAACAAGGGAATTAGCAAAACCCTAATTATTTAGAAAATGAACTCAATTATTGATTAATAAAGTTCTAATTCTAAACAAATCAAATTAAAATCATACAAAAATAAAGAAAACTCTAAAGATTAGAGAAATTATTTTTTTAAATTTTTAGAGTTAAAGAAAAGTCAAAAATAAAATCAAAATTTAAACCTTTAAACAATTAAACAAAAATTCACATCTCAAAATAAAATTACAATCAAAAGTCAGAAAAAAATCCAACCAAAATTATATTCAAATATTAGAATTAAAAACCAGCATCCATGATTTTTTGTGGAATTTCTGAATTAAAGGAAATATTAAAATAAAATCAAACAAACAATTATTTAATGACAAAATGCATACCCTAGCCAAAAGTCATAAAAAGGTCAAAACAAAACTACATTCAAACACTATGATTAAAGACAAGCTTATATGATTTTTTTGAGGAGTTTTGAATTAAAGGAAATATTAAAACAAAAATTATGGAGCAAACATTTCAAATAAACTTCTCAAATTAAATTTCTAATCAAAAATAGGAAAAATGCTAAACCAAAATCAGAATCAATTTCTAAATTATTTTAAGAGCCCCAAAAATTGTTTGTGGAATTTTTAGATCAATGAAAATTTTATAACAAAAATAAACATCAAACAAACAATTAATTCAACTTACAGATTTTAAAACCAATCAAAACATTTTTAAAAATTCCAATAAAATTACACAAGATAGTGGGAATTATTTTGGACTTGTGATAAAAAAAAATAGAATTTTTTAAATTGTTTTGATCAAGAAACAAAAATCAAAAAATCAATTGAAATCAAAATATAAACTAATATTCAAAAATTCAAATGGACTGTTCAGATGATGACACCTCATCTTCCCTAACCTCTAGCCAAACCAGAAAATGCACGCGTCCGTCAGTGTCGCACCTCAACTTCAGACCCTCCAAACAAACTCATTTCTCAACTATTTTTCATCAAATCAAGTGCAAATTAAAACCATCATGACAAGGAATTCAATGCAATTCGAATCACATCAAGTAATCAAACATGTGTCTAGAAATTTATGCGCAAAAACAGCCAAAGGCCACTGAAACCTAAAGTTACAGGGATCTCAAACAAGCATTTTATACCAAAATCAAACCTCAAATTGCTTCAGAAGCATTCATATAACATCCACAAACAGATATTCATGCTTAATTTCAACAATAAACGACTACATTTCAAAAATCAAAGTTGAATGAACCTACCTCAATTCACAATTTGAATGCTTGATTCCCTCACTCCAGATGCGATTCAAGGCTTGCTTTAGCTTCCTTAGCACTTGAGGATGAAGAAGCAAGAAGAAAAACTCCAAATGCACCACTGAAACTTGAGATTCAAAGGAAAGTGAAGCTATGGAAATTCTAAGTTCAGATATGGAATATGGAAGTTATGAGCTCTCTCCTCTTCCTTCAGTGCTTGCTTCTTATTATATATAGCATGTAGGGTAGTTTTTTCAAGAGAAATGGGCTTCAAAGTGAGTGCATTGTCCGATTGGATTTTTCTACCATGTTGAAAAATGAAATTCTAATCATGCCCTTGGCTCGTGCGTTTTTTCTCCTTTCAATTGCTTTTGAGGCCTCTCCTACTCAGATTTTGATCCACCAAATCTTGGCCCTTGATTCCTCATGATGAGATCATGCTAGTGTTTTTGCAAATTTGGCAAGTTTTGACAATTTTTGAGTCATGGTGGTACAGATGCACATGGGGCACAATTTTTCTGCCATTATGGGCTTCCTCAAATCACAAATGGGTCATGGGCCTGATTAGAAGTGAAAAGAATGACTGAAAATGAAGTTCTCAAGTTTTGGCATTTTGCTTGCATGGCTAAAGTTCAATAAAGTGGCATGAAATTCAAAAGACCATAACTTGCCCATACTTTTGAATTTGGACACAAATGAGTACAATTTGGAAAGGTATTGAAATGATTTACAATCCCTTAGTTTTGTGTTTTCGCAATTGAATCAACTAAGGTCCTCAAAATTTGACATGAAATTCACTAATTTTGGAAAATGACCTATAATTTTAACTTGAGGCATGAACTTCCAAAGACCATAACTCTTGACTCTTTGCCAATTTGGACATGAGACAAAAAGGAGATGAAAGATTACCCTCTTATCTTTCCAAGAATATTTCATTTGCATTTTTTTGATCAAATGTGAATAAAATATGAATTTTTGAAGTTAAGTCCTCATTTTCCAAAATTAGAAACTTTTAGGGTTTCTTCATGAACAAGTTTCAACCCAAACCTCAATCTTTTTGATCCAATGATCAAAATGGACTTGAAATAAGAAAATTACACCCTTGAATTGGTGGTTGACCAAAAGTTCACTTGGTCAACCTTGACTTTGACTGATTTTGACCAAAATGACCATTTTGCCTCTTTGAATTAATTGGTCCACTTCTCTTCAAAATTGATGGTCAAAACTTCAAACATACTATCTCCCAAATATATATAGGACATGTACAAAGTTTCACTTCAAAATTCTCAAGAAATCTTGATAAAATCCCAAACCCTAATTTTGTTTAACACCTTAGGAGACTGATGAATCATCTCCAAAATTTCAAATCCTCTGGGCATCTTGACCAATTTCTTATACAAAGACTTTTCAAATACCAATGAGATGTTGTAGCTTCCAGATCAAGACTTGTACATTTATCAATAGCCTTGATCAAGCAAAACCCTAATTTTGACTGGTGAATCAAAAGAGTGATTCTTCTTATAATCAATCACAAACTTTAATCCTCTGATGATCCAAAGAGATGGATAAAATATCTTGAGATATGCAGTAACTTTTGAGCTTGAAAGATCCAGAGGTTTAGATGATAAGGTTCTACTTGAGAAACTTGTCAATGCAATCAACCTTCAAAGCTTGAGGAAGAATTGATAACCAAAGTATTTTGATCCCATCACAATGTATGAATGCAATGCAATATGATATTCATTATGAAACATAAGCCTAAATCAAGAGGGTAAATTTTGGGGTGCCACAGCTTCCCCTACTCAAATATCTTCAACATGATTAGTTAGAAAAGTGACAACTTTCGAGCATTCAGAGTTGAAGATGATTGAATATAAAAGACCCGAAAATTTACACTCTTGAAGAAGAAAGAAAAAAACAGAAAACCCCCAAGACATGCATCAGAATGAAGTTGTAATGCAGGTTGAAACAGAATGAAAACAAAAGAAGAGTAGACGCAACCAAACTTCCGGACAAATGTGCCAGGGTAAAATTGAGCTTAAAAAAAAGGTGAGATAAAACTCAAACCACAAAGTATAGGCAAAACTAAGCTCTGGAAAAGAAAACGTACGCGGGTGAGGAGGCGAAACTCTGAGCTCGACCCAAAGCAAAGTGGCTAGAGTGCGTGGTTCTAGGAGTACTTGCTAATCTCAACTAAGATAGACAGTATGAAGGAACTGAAAGAATCCCAGAAATGAGGAACAAAATCGAGACGAAACTCGACTCAATAACCAGTTAGACGAAACTAAACTAGATGAGTATCAGGACGAAACTGGATTTCACGCATGGGTAACGAGGCGAAACTTGACCCATAACAAAGTGATGAGAGTGCGTGTTTCTCAGAGCACCTGCTGGTCTCATATCAATGGATAAACAGTGACAAAAACTGATAGAAGAATCCAAGGAACAACAGAGACTGATTTCAAACCAGGGATGCAGTACAAACATTGCACTCAGTAAACGAACACCGTCAAATGGTCCAAGGTATGAAAGCAAAAACGAGACAAAACTTGACTCAATAACTAGTTAGACTAAACTAGATGAGTACCAGGACGAAACTGGATTTCATGCACAGGCGACGAGGAGAAACTCGACCCAAAGCGAGAGTGATGAGAGCGCATGTTTCTCAGAGCACCTGCTGGTCCCAGATCAATGGATAAACAGTGACGAAAACTGATAGAAGAATCCAAGGAACAAAAGAGACTGATTTTAAACCAGGGATGCAGTACAAACACTGCACTCGGTAAACGAACACCGTCAATGGGTCCAAGGTATGAAAGCAAAAACGAGACGAAACTCGACTCAATAACTAGTTAGGCGAAACTAAACTAGATGAGTACCAGGACGAAACTGGATTTCATGCGCAAGGTGAGGAGACGAAACTCTGAGCTTAACCCAAAGCAAGGAGATTAGGGCGTACACCTAAAAACCTGCTGAAAGCGAATATCAGGACAAAATTGGTATTCGAAAGGTGCATCAATAGACATTCGAATGAACCGGAGAGGGTAGTGAAGACTAAACCCGAGAAGACCGCGCCAGGGTGAAACTGAACTACAGTCAAGAGTAGAAACTCAAACAAACAAATGATTGACGTCAAAAGGATATTAGTATGGGGAGGAAACTGAGATAATGAGGACTAAGACCTTGCTGGGGATTTAATCCGAAGTATTATCAAATTCACTGGGAAAATAGAAACAATAATGGCTTATGTTCCGATGCATGTTTGAATTATTTCTATATAGCGCAATGTTCCATATATTCGAAATGCTACGCGTTTTGGTAGATGCAATATAATGATGCATGTTTAAAATTTTCACTGGGGAATGGCCAATTAAGAAGCCAATAACCAAGAAGTCAGAATCTGACATGACTTGCAAAAATAAATTGCAAAATCCAAAGAGAGGAGAAAATATGGGGAACCTCTAGAGAGGGAACCTCGAAGAGGTTAGGCTTCGCGAGGAATAACAACCGAGCAACCAGTAGAAACGGGCCACAAACATTGAGAGGAGTTGCCGAAATAAATTGCAAACTCCTAGAGAAGATCGGATCGACAATGTAGCTTATGGAGAGGGACGCCATCTGAAGATTAGACATTGAGGGAGAAGATCAGGGTAAGACTGTAATCTTTGGAAAAGACAGCGCACGACCGTGTTGAGGATGACACCAAGACAACAAACACAACGTGAGGGGTGAAAACCTTTGCTGGGGTGTTGTACCCCAAAATTTTCCCTCCCATTTTTTACAGAAATCACAACCCTAGGGTTTCTCAGATATTCAAGATTGGCTTAGGAATCGACCAGACAGATTTTCTCCTGTGGCAATAAACCAACAATTAGGGTTTTTTACTTGCAGTTCTCAGAAGAAATGAATTCACAAAGATCCAATTGGCTTTCACATGTTTTCATGCTTTTTCAAGTCTAATGAAAAGTTACTGTTTGTTTTCAAGGCATATTCATTTGGAACATTCATGTTTTGTTTGATCCAGGTTAACCAGATAATTTGCGTCTGTTGAGACATTTGTTTGTTTATGGAATAAACATTTGTTTGTTTATGGAATACACAGTGCGTGTTTATTTGGAATGCAGTGGCAAGATTACATGATCATTGGAATTCAAGTTATCTTGGTTGGAATTATTGGAATACAATTTCAATTATCTTAATCAGGAATCTTAAAGAATTAGTGAGGACGCGAAGAGAAAATTGCGAGTTATTAACAGTAAAGGATTTTAATGGACATCAGAATACCTCATAAGACTTTTTTTCATTTACTTCAAAAATTGTTACAATACAATTTATTATTTAAATGCTTTAAGTTTTACAACTTATTGTATTTGAAAAATAAATTAGTATAATTATTTGAGTATTTCTATCTAAATTACAAGGAAAAGTCTAAGCCTAAGGATGACTAAGCTTCCATTGCTTCCATGCTTGCCAAAGAATCTCTTGCTTCCTCTGCTTTGCCACCATCCAGTTTGCACTCACATGAGAGAAAGACAGAAAAATAATTAGCACAGTTAATCGGACATGAATAAGAATCTTCAAAAGAATGGGTTTTCATCATTAAAGTTTGCAATTTGGAATCAGAAGACTATTTTTAATTCATCACGTTTTTATTTTTCTATTTTGCAAATCACAAGAAGATTACTTTTCTTGGTTCACAAAAAGAAAAAGAAAAATGAAAGCAAAGCTGTCCAAATAAAAAAGAATGCAAGCAATTTATCCAAATACAACTAGGCTGCCCAAACAAGTGAAAATATGCAAGCAACATGGCCAAACAACAGTAAGGTTGTCCAAACTAGACAGCAGCGTACCAAAAGGCAAGCAGCATGGCCAAACAATATCAAGGTTGTCCAAACTAGGCAACAGCGTACCAAAAGGCAAACAGCAGCATAACAACAAGAACTAGACAGCAACATATTAGCGTACCAAATTGCAAACAAAGTACAACTACAAACAGCAAGAACGAGGCAGCATAAGCAGTAGCAGACAAAGGAGCATCAACAAGAAGAAAATATAAAACTAAGTCAACAAGCAAGAGGCTTGTTCAATAAGCCATTTTTCATCATTTTCCAATTAAACTGAAAACTTTTCAGAAAAAAGCATTTGGCTTAGGGTCATTAAGAGAGGAAGAGGAAAGAAGTCACATAGGGATGTTGCCCTGCTGTCACAATTGCACCAGAAATGCTAGAAAACAAAACTGCAAGGAAAAGAGCATATGGAGAACATGCCCAAAGTATTCAAAATTTGGTGGTTTTCCCACCATTTTGAATAAGCTATCAAACAAAAAGCCACATGAATATAACAGTAGAAAAAGCTCAAGAGAAAAAAAACATTAAGTCAAAAACAACATTTTGTCAAAAAGTTCAAAAACTCTCCAAACTACATAACCAGTTCAAAAAAATTCTCCAAACTGCATAACTCAGTTCTCAAACCTGCCAAACTGTAAAAGAAACACAAAAAACTACCGTCCACCAAACCTGTTAAAACAATACCAAACTATAAACCAGAAAATCACAAACAAAAACTCCCTGCATCTCCCATCAAACATAACCTGCAAACTGTAACAATTTTCAAACATACCTGTTGTACCCCAAAATTTTACCTCCCATTCTCTCAAAACATTGCAAGAAAAATCTCCAAGTTGCTCAAGTTTGCTCAAGAGTTGGACAGACAAGCTATCTCCTAAGGCAGTCAACCCCAAATTAGGGTTTTGTGTTGCATCAAGATCCTTGAGTCCAAATGACCTCAAATGCGCACCAATGTCCTAATATGTTCTCAAGATCATCCATGTCAAGTTTCAAGCCTTGCAGAGGAAGTATGCTCAGTCAATTGCCCAACGGTCCAAAAATCGACTGTGTTAGGCCAAAAGTCAACTATGACCCAAATACAGTCAAAATTTAAGATTTTTTGACAAAATTCTCATTTTGAAGGATATTTCATCATTTGATCAAGGGTTGATCATGATTCATCAAGGATTGCTCAAAATTCATCAAGACTCAAAAGTTGCTAAATTAGGGTTTTCTAGAAAAAGTCATCTCAACTTTGACCAAGCATAACTTTCTCATACTTTATCAGAAATGACCCATCCAAACTCATTTTGAAGAGGATGAAATTTCCCACAACCCATCTTCATACCCCAAGATTAAAAAATGCACTCACGAGAAGTTATAAATTTGGACATTATAGGTCATTTTTGAAAGTCAACAAAAACACCTTTTTTCCAAAGCTTATAACTTGAGAATTGAATATCAAAATGCGATGAGACCAAGAGGCTTGGTTAGAGGATATCTCAAGCTTTCTAAAAAGTCCAAGAACATCTCCAAAACTTCAAAATTGAAGAAGTTATGCATTGTTGAAGTTGGACTTTTTTGCAAAATTGCCAAAAGTTAACTATCCCCAAAACTCCAAATTTTTTCAAATGGGCCCATTCGTTTCCACTTGATTTGAGCTTTCATAGTTGCCCGCGTGTCCTAGCTTCAGCCATGAGCCCATATTTCATTTTTATTATTTAATTTGATTTTTTAATGAATTTATTCATTTTAAATCAAATAAAATTATAGAAAATCCAAATAATTAATAACTCTTGATTTATTGATTGTTTTAGGCTTTGTTTACAGCTAGCAACACCATGGAATTCGTACCAAAGCAAATCATGCAAAAAATATTGAATCAAATCAAATTTGGAAAGGTTAATAATGGAGATCAAATCAAAATCATGTGCATTGATATGAAGGGATTCAGTCCATATTTGTTACCCTAACACACTATACAATACATAAGCAAGCCACAAGGGACAAAATAAGGGTTAGCAATTGCAGAGAGAGGCAGAACAAGGTTTGAAAAATTCACTAAAAAGCTTGAAATCAAAATCATAGCTAGAGGTGTTTTCAAGGGCTGAGACCTATCTCAATCATTTCTTGGGCGTTCATACAAGCTATCCCAACCAAAACCAAGCGTTATTAGGCCCTCATACTCACTGTAAGTGTCACGCGATTTCCCCCTGTACTTGATTTCGTATCTCAGAAATTAGGTATTGTTATAATGAAATAATTTGCATATTTGTAATCACCATGCCATTTGCAAGCTTTTCACATTAACCAATTTCATTTATCTGACCAATATGAAGATCTACCATTGCTATGGTTTCATCCTTGTTTTTGGGGCTTTTATTTTCAGGTACAATTGGCCATAATAATGGTTATGGTTGTGACTAGCTAGCTGAGACGAACTCAAGCATAGATTTAGAATGCATTTCCATGGCGCCTACAGGATTCTAGAGATGCCTGATTTGTAGTGACGGACCTCTGTCAGTAGGTATAGGCCCTGGAACCTTTAGCAACGGTTCAACAAAGGAGATGAAGGCGTGTCACGCCATCATTGGGCCATTCAAATACACGCGCGTTTTTTTCTTTTTTCTGGCCATTGACTTGTTTTATTATATTATACATTATTTGCATTATATTAACAAACAGAACAAAGCAGCATGGTGGCAAGGCAAGTGAAGCATTATCCTACAGGACCTGGGTTCGAAACCCAGGTCCCCCACTTCTTCAATATTTTTTTCTTTCAGGTAATTGGGTGCGTGCTCAAGCTTTGCAGTATACCATGCGCCATCAATCTTCCAATGGCCAGATGGCCAAAGGCCAAATCTGAGAGTCCAAGGCTGAGGGTCCACTATAGGCATAGTCCATGCATGCTCACCAGATTCCAGGAAGTCCAACAAGGCCAGCTCTAATGGGCCTTCAGATTGCTATCCACACCACAAATTCCAGGCCCATACTCCCTCTATTTATTTATTTTGTTTATTTATTTTAATTGTTTTATTGTTTTATTTAATTTACTAACCAATCAACAAATTATTTTCTTTATAAAATAAAGTCACAAAAAATATTTTTATTCAATCAAATTTTTTACTTTTTATTAATAAACACTAATTAATTAATTTAGGTTTTAATTAGAATAACTTTAACCTATTTTTTGTAAATAATTAAAATTAAATTAGATTTAATAAGGTTTTAATTACTAACTTAATTATTTTATTTTTATTTCTTGAAATAACAAAAAAAAACAAAAAATAATTTATTTTTATTAATTAATTAATTTAATTTAGTTTAGTAATTATTTTAGGTTTAATTTCTTTCTTAAAATAAAAAACAACAAAAAGATATTTTCCTTAACCAAAAGGGTCAAAACCCTAATCATGCGCTCGATTTAATTTCCCGCACGTGATTTACTTTCTTTTATCCAATAATGTACTTGCCTCCGGATTGTAATAGTAAATAGGACTTTTATTTATTTTTATCGTTTTATTTATTTTTAAAGGGTTTGTCTTTGGCGATGTAAATACCTGACGCCTTGTAATTTAAATTCCACATTTTGTTTCCGTAAAATATAACTGTTAGATGTTTGATAATAGGATGGCATGACAAGACTGAATGTTTTAACCTAAAATTAAATTAGATCACCATTAACAAGTGCAAAGATAAAAAGTAACTGAAAACGACACACTCGCACATGCACACTCTTAGGGTACACCCCACTTGGTTGCCTTCGTACATGGTCATTGAGTGTAGGTCATTTTAGAGGTCGCCCTCTTGTCTAAAAGATAGTCGCTTCGAAACGGTCGCCTCAGATATTATTGCCTCAAAACAAATGATCTAAGACATTAGGGTTACCGCTAAGGTGTCCTAACATTTCTTTGGTGACCGTAAGTCCCTAATTTGAATTGACCCTCAAACTCCAACGACGGTGCTACCTACTCACTAATAGTGGGATAGAATTTCCTAAAGGACATTAGCATAGAACGATTCCTTTTTTGAGTAGGTAGATGGTTCTTAGATACTTGCTCTTTCAAAAAACAAAAACTTTTCACACTTACACTTTTCGAACAATGTTTTCAAAAACACTTCATAAACTCTTGAGGACAAAAGCAAGAGTTAAATCGAAGTTTTCAAAACAAAAACTTTTTCAAACCCACAAGCACAAAGAAATTTTTTTTTGAAAACAATATGAGCAAGTATCTAAGAGCCCGTGGAAAACCATGGATAGAAAGTATGATAACACCTTCCCTTTCTATAATCTACCCCCCGAACCCGAGAAACATCTCAAAAAAGGAATTTTTCTGTGCTTTTTTTCCTTTCCTTGTTGGATAAAATAAAAGTCGGTGGCGACTCTTGCTTACCGCGACATTTTGCAAACACAAACGCAAAACGCAAACCAGCATTCAAAAAAACAGTCAGTTTTTCCCACCGTATCACAAAACTGGCGACTCTGCTGGGGAGTATTATAAGTGGGGTGTACCTTAGGAATAGTTTATATTGTTTTCAATTGCTTGACTTGTATGCTTTATATTTGTGGGCTTGTATCGGAGTTACTATAGATCCTAACCCGGATCTGGGGGATACCCTTTAGGTAAGTAGCAATAAACTGTGAGGGAACTGTACGGCATAGACCGATACGGTTGAAGCAGTAGTTACGTTGGTGTGGCACTTTAGTATGTACCGATATCCCTTGTGGCGCAACGAGGAGAATATGGGTCTGCTAAGGGGTCATTAAGCACCAACTGACCTTAGAACCTTTAAATTGACCAACTTGGCCATAGAACAGTAGCAGTATGCTACACTCATTGAGACTAAACTCTCGTGATGATTTCGGCCACAAGAAAAGGTTGCTAAACTGGAATTATGACCGATCGAGGGTAGTCAGTGATATTGAGATCCTCTAGAACTCGGTTACTATTTTTAGGACAGGTTTGAACCAACTGAACTGAAAGAGGGTAGTACCTAGACTCCTTGCCAGCCTGAAATCTAAGGGTTCTCTGTGTGACTTGTGTGTCTTACCATGTTTGCTATTTGTGGATACTTGTGGTGTGTTTTCTATAATGACATCATGACATTTCATGCATATTGAATTAGACTAAACTATTTCAAAGACAGAGGGGATTCATCTTTGTTCTATTTTGTAGGTCATGACACCCATGCATAGAAATACCATTCATATCAACTTTGTCCAGTTTCCCACTCTGCTTAAAGAATTGGTTGCAAAGATGCCAGATACTACCTCCTTCATCAGAAGACATGGGCACCTTCTTAGTTTGGTCACCTCCAAGATGGATGAACATATGATGAGTGTCTTAGTCCAGTTCTTTGATCCACTGTACCGTTGCTTTACTTTTCTGGACTACCAGTTGGTCCCCACCTTGGAAGAGTTCTCTGATCTACTCGGTATCTCTATTCTAGAGCAGACCCCGTTTACAGGGTGGGAGAACACCATTAGGCCGGAAGAGATTGCTTCAGCCCTTCATCTGACAAAGGCTGAGGTAATGTCTAATTGGGAGACTAGAAGTGGGACAAAAGGCTTTTTGACTAAGTTCTTGGTTGGTAAAGCTAATCACTTCTGGGACAGTCTAGACTTCTAGGCATTTGAAGACATTATGGCTCTTCTCATATATGGTTTGGTTTTTTTTTCCTAACTCCGATTCCTTTGTTGACATGAATGCGGTAAAGATCTTCATTTCCGGTAATCCAGTACCCACTCTCTTGGGTGACATTCTTCACTCTCTGTATGCCCGTACTGCTCGGAAGCAGGGAACCCTTATGAGTTGTGCACCATTGCTGGCGAGGTGGTTTATTTCTCACCTCCCCAAATCAGTTTTGAAGAACAAGGAAGGAATGGGCTGGGCCTACAGGATTATGTCTCTCTCTCATAATGAAATCATTTGGACTATTAAGGGTATGGAAGATGTGGCTATTATTGATCACAGTGGGGAATACCCCAATGTTCCACTGATAGGAACCCATGGAGGAATCACTTATAATCTGGGTTTGGCCTTATGTCAGTTTAGGTGAGCTAGAAGGGAAGGACCTCATGAGTTGCTAATTCCTAGTATTGTCTTTGATTTCCAAGGAGATACTGACGAACAACGCCGCAAATTCATAAGAGCTTGGGATAGGGTACATAGGTCTGATCCACACGAGTTGGGTGCGAAGACTTCTCTACCAATGGAACCATATCTCCTATGGGTTCACATACGTGCCCAAAAGCTGGGAATGCCCTACGAAGCTGTCTTGCCTATAATTGTTGAAGTTGCTGATGAAGAATGGGTTCCTCCTACCATCCTCCATCCATACACGCCTACTCACATTGGGGCATTGAAGAGGTCCTGGATGCAGCTGAGGGATGAACGGGATACTTATAGAGAAAAGTATCACGAGCAAGAGCAGAAGATTCAGAAGTTGACAAGGCAGTTGGAGAACGAGCGAATCCCCAATGATTATGTCTGCACCGACAAGAAACGACCATGGGAGCACTGATTGTCTTTTTGATTATTTCTAGTTTTAATTTACTTTTCAGTTTTTCTTTCTTGTAACGCCTTAAAGGCATTTGTTGAACAATTAAATTCAAAGTTTATCTAATAAAAGTGTGTTTCATTTTAGTTTAAGAATTTGAATCTCTCGACGTCTTTGAAAACATATCATACGCATATCATTCCCATACACCTCATAACAGGTACTCGTTACAGGTCTCTTATCTTCTTTGCTGTTTATTTCAGCATCATGTCTTCTGAACCATCAACTGAACAAGAAATCAAGTCTCTGCAAGCTCAAAACGCCCAGTTCCATGAATTTTTCATGAGTTTGGCTAAGGGTCAGCAAGATCTGAAGGCCCTTATCTTGAAAGAGAAGAAGAAGAAGAAGAAGAAGAAGACGGTCCTATTTAATATGGGTCGCAGATTCGGAAACGATTTGCGGGAAGAGGTTGATTTGACCCACTCATCTGGAGGGGGAGATAATCAGGAAGAAAAGAGGGCTCCTAGCCCTGTGGTTTCAGACAACGAGACTGACTTTGACGAAGACCATTATCCTCCAGTTAAGGATAGATATAAACAATTGGAAGACCGATTGAGCGCGATGGAAGTTCAGAAAGTGCCTGGTCTAGACTTTGGTGATCTGGGTCTGTCATCTGGGGTGGTAATTCCCCACAAGTTTAAAGCACCAACCTTTTCTAAATACGATGGAGTTTCCTGTCCGAGCTGCACCTCCGGTCGTATGTTAGAAAAATCCATCCGTACACCGCTGACAAAAACCTCTGGATCCACTTCTTTCAAGACAGTCTCTCAGGGACTCGGCTTGAATGGTTTTACCAGCTGGAAGGAGCTAGTATCCGTAATTGGGAGGACTTGGCTGGTGCTTTCTACAAGCAGTACCAATACAATGCTGAACTCGCTCCCACGCATACCCAACTCCAGGGTATGTCTATGGGTGTGGGTGAAGGTTTCAAAGATTATGCTCAAAAGTGGAGGGACCTTGCTGGAAGAGTGCAACCACCTTTGGCTGATAGGGAGCTAGTGGATATGTTTTTGGGGACCTTGTCTGGTCTGTATTTCAACCATCTGATTGGGAGTTCATCGTCCGGGTTTACAGAGCTGACCATGACCGGGGAAAGAATTGAGGCTGGTATCAAATCTGGAAAGATACAGAAGGGTGCTTCATCAAGTACCAAGAAGAAGCCTTTTAAGAAGGAGTCCAGTGTTGTTTACAGTTCAAAAAGCCAGAATAGACCTGAACACCGCCAAGCTGTTAATGCGGCTGTTATTTCAAGACCAACTGTTGTCGCGCAACGCAACAATCAGCCAAGGGCCGAGAGGCCGCAAAGACAATTCACTCAGCTCAACATGACTTTATCCCAAATTTTGCCGCAGTTATTGAAAACCAACTTGGTGATTTTGAAGGAGGCCCCGAAGACCCCCAATACAACATCACCAATGTATAATCCGAACGCCCGCTGTGATTTTCATTTTGATAGCCCGGGGCATGATACGAATGATTGCTGGGTCCTGAAGAATAAGGTACAGGATCTGATTGACGCTAAGGAGATTAAGTTCGAAGCACTAGGAAAGCCTAATGTCATAACGGCTCCTATGCCAAAACATGACGCGGGAGTGAATGCTATCGGGGATGATGATGATGAAGAGTTTGATATTGATAGCTGGATTTACCCAACCACCGATGGTGGCCTGAGCAATTGGACAGCGAAGGATTCCATGCCAGTTTCTTATATTACCCAGTAATGAGACTTTTGTTTGAATTTGTAACAGACAATTTTTAAACTTTACGGCCCTGTGTCTTACCCGGAGCACCGTGGTTTTATTTGTGAGGGCTTTATGTGTGTCATCTACATATGTCATTAACAAAAGCATTGGACATTTCTTGCATTTCAAATTTTGTGCTCCTTGTTTTTCTTTTATTACATATTGTAAAACAGCTATTTTACACACACTCACATATACAGGTCTACATCCACTCTGGATCCCACTGATAACGACTCTGCTACTGCCAGTTATGACTTCGAAAGTCCGATCAACTTAGCCGAAGACGAAGGTAAAGATGATTGCAAAGTGCCTGGTGAAATTGCTAGACTCTTACTTCAGGAAAAGAGGGCTATACAGCCACATGAAGAGCCAGTGGAAACAATAAATCTGGGTACAGAGGTAGACAAGAAAGAGGTCAAGATCGGTACCAATCTGGAAGCTAGTGTTAAGCAACGGTTGATTCAGATGCTACGTGACTATGTTGAGATCTTTGCTTGGTCTTATGAAGATATGCCTGGGTTGGATACCGATATTGTGGTTCACCGTTTGCCTACAAAGGAAGACTGTCCTCTAGTAAAATAGAAAGTTCATTGAATGCGCCCAAAAATGTCTGAGAAAATCAAGGCTGAAGTTATGAAACAGTTCGACGCCAGTTTTCTAGCAGTTACTTCTTACCCGTAGTGGGTTGCCAACGTGGTTCCTGTGCCGAAGAAGGATGGTAAGATTCGAATGTGTGTTGACTATACGGATCTGAACCGGGCAAGCCCCAAAGATGACTTCCCTCTACCTCATATCGACGTTCTGGTTGACAACACCGCACAGCATAAGGTCTTCTCCTTTATGGATGGTTTCTCTGATTATAACCAGATTAAAATGGCTCCCGAAGACATGGAGAAGACGACCTTTGTTACTCAAAAGGGTACCTTTTGCTACAAATTAATGCCTTTTGGATTGAAGAATGCTGGGGCTACGTATCAGCGCGCCATGGTCGCCTTGTTCCACGACATGATCCATCATGAGATTGAGGTATACGTTGATGATATGATTGCAAGATCCCAGACTGAAGAAGAGCATCTAGATCACCTTCAGAAGTTATTTGATAGATTGAAGTTGTACAAGCTGAGGTTAAACCTGAACAAGTGCACCTTCGGGGTGAGATCTGGTAAGCTGCTGGGTTTCGTCGTAAGTGATAAAGGTATTCAAGTGGATCCTGCAAAGATGAAGGCTATAAAGGAAATGCCAGCTCCCCGAACAGAGAAAGAAGTCAGAGGCTTTCTGGGACGTCTGAACTATATTTCCCGATTCATCTCACATCTGACTGCTACTTGTGAGCCAATCTTCAAGTTACTGAAGAAAGATCAAGTGGTAAAATGGAACGATGAATGTCAGACTGCTTTCGAAATGATTAAAGAATATCTCCAAGAGCCACCTGTTCTGATGCCTCCAGTTGAAGGGAGACCTCTGATCTTATACTTGACAGTTGTCGACAATTCAATGGGGTGCGTGCTAGGGCAGCATGACGAGTCTGGCCGAAAATAGCATGCTATCTATTACCTTAGTAAAAAGTTTACCTACTGCGAGACCCGATACTCGTTGCTCTAGAAAACTTGATGCACTTTGGCATGGGCTGCCCACCGGCTAAGACAGTATATGCTGACTCACACTACTCTATTGATATCAAAGATGGATCCAATCAAGTATATCTTCGAGAAACCTGCCTTGTCCGGAAGAATAGCGAGATGGCGGATGATCTTGACTGAGTATGACATCCAATACACGACTCAAAAGGCAATTAAAGGAAGCATGTTGGCAGACCATTTGGCACATCAGGCAGTGTATGATTACCAGTCTATGAACTTTGAATTTCCAGATGAGAATATCATATTGGTAACTGACTGTGAGATACCTGGACCGGATGAAGGACCTGAGGAGGGATCCCGATGGTCTATGAACTTTGATGGAGCTTCAAACTCTTTGGGTAATGGCATTGGCGCCGTGATCATATCTCCTAAAGGCTCTCATACTCCATTTACCGCCCGACTATGTTTCAATTGCACCAACAATATGGCGGAGTATGAAGCATGCATCATGGGTCTTCGAGCAGCAATTGACCTAAGGGTTAAGTTCTTAAGTGTTTTCGGAGATTCCGCTCTCGTGATCAGTCAGATCAAAGGCGAATGGGATACGAAACACCCTAATCTTATTCCTTACAATGAGTATGTGTTGACGTTTCTTCCCCATTTCGAGGAGATAACCTTTGAACACTTCCCTAGAGAGGAGAATCAGTTGGCGGACGCGCTGGCTATGATGTCTTCTATGTTCAAAGTCAATTGGGACAACGAAGCTCCCCGGATTATCATTGAAGGTTGGACAAACCCGCACATTGCTGTGACGTTGAGACTGAAGAGGAAACAAATAAACCCTAGTTTCATGAAGTGAAGAGGTACCTTGAGGCTCAAGAATACCCCGAGGGTGCATCTGTTAATGATAAGAAGTTTCTGAGAAGGTTCGCGGCAAAATTCTTCATCAGCAATGGCATCCTTTACAAGCGCAACCATGATTCAACCTTACTGTGATGTGTGGATAAGAACGAAGCAGAAATGATCATGACAGAGTTGCATGAAGGTACTTTTGGAACTCATTCTAGTGGACACACCATGGCAAAGAAGATCCTACGGGCAGGATATTATTGGTCCACAATGGAAGCCGACTGTTATCAGCATTCTCGGACCTGTCACAAGTGCCAAGTCTATGCTGATAAAGTGCACATACCTCCAGTACCCGTGAATGTATTGACGGCACCTTGGCCTTTTTCAATGTGAGGCATTGATATGATCGGTGAGATCAGACCTACAGCGTCCAACGGGCATCGTTTCATCCTGGTAGCTATTGATTACTTCACGAAGTGGGTTGAAGCAGCTTCCTTTGCTACAGTGACCAAGAACTTCGTGGCACGGTTCATTCGGCACAATCTGATCTGTCGATACGGTGTACCCGAGAGGATCATCACGGACAATGGTACTACTCTTAATAATAAGATGATCACCAAGCTCTGTAAGTAGTTCAAGATATAGCATCACAACTCTTCTCCTTACCGGTCGAAGATTAATGGGGTTGTAGAAGCGGCTAATAAGAACATTAAGAAGATTTTGCAGAAGATGACGGTGACGTACAAAGATTGGCATGAGATGTTACCTTTTGCTCTTCATGGGTGCCGCACCTCAGCGCGAACGTCAATAGGGGCAGCACCCTATTCCTTGGTTTATGGTATGGAGGCTGTCTTGCCCATTGAAGTTCAGATACCCTCTCTTCGGATCATGAAAGATGCATGTTTGAGTGAAGATGACTGGATTCAGACCCGACTTGATCAGCTGAACTTAATCAACGAAAATAGACTTACCGCTATTTGTCATGGTTAGACGTACCAAAAACGGATGGTCAAGGCATTTAACAAGAAAGTCAGACTACAAGAGTATCATGTTGGGGACCTGGTTATCAAGCGCATTATCTTACCTCAAGGTGATCCCATGGGCAAATGGACCCCTACGTACGAAGGGCCATTTGTGGTTAAGAACATTTTCTTGGGAGGAGCTATGATTCTAACCACCATGTATGGTGACGACCTTCCTCACCCCGTCAATGCAGACATAGTGAAAAAATACTACGCATGATCAAAGACCCGCTAGGTTGACTGGCCTAGGCGAAAATAAGGGCTTCCCGGCGAACCAAAAGGCTTCGAGCAAAAATAAGGGATGAAAATAAAAAAATCTGCACACCCGGCAAGTCGAAAACCTAAAAAGGCAGCTTGGGTAGAAAAGGGTATCCCGGTGGACTGAAAACCCGAAAGGGCGGTCCAGGCAAAAATTAGGGATTAAAGCGTAACACTATGTCTCATTGGATCACCTTACAAACTAGACCTCGGTATCGACTATCAAAGCTCGCACGACATTGATCTATCTGATCTACCTTCAACTAAGTAGCAAAGTGATCAGATGCTCGAGGATATAAGGGCAATAGCAGAGTTGGAACCCAGTGGGATTAATCACATGGCTATCTTGTTTAGTTTTTCACAAATTGTGTTAATTCTATTATTCGGCGGCGTTCTCTTACTAGGACGTCAGCCTCTTGTACAAAAACGCCTATTTACAGGCCAAACTTCAAAAATCAATACAAATTCACTTTCAGAGAAATTTCAAACTTGTTTTTCCTTTTTCTATTTTGTTTTGCAAAGAACGTCCAATGTTTATTTTTTATATATGCATTTGACATTAATTGCTGCTCATAAATATTTACATGCGAAACAAAAGACCACTACTCGTAATATCAGAAACAGGGGCAAATAAGAATTGTCCAAACTATACAGTTGCTCTGTCCACCAGGTACCAAGGTAAATTCGGCTGAAGAATATGGCCAAAGATGCATTCACTCCTCGCAAAGTAAGATAATAATGATAGCTCTCCCCAGCTGAGACTCGCAACTGTGAATGAATCGATAATATTCTCCCCAAGCAGAGTTTATCTACCATCAGCACTGAAAGGTCTTAATATTCCCCAACGGAGTATAAGAATGTTCCCCGACAGAGTACAAAATATCCCCAGTGGAATCTGAAATTTTTCTCAGCGCAGTCTGAGAAAGGCTTCCCTAGTGGAGTTTAGAGAACCATCCCCAGTAAACTTTTGAAGATTGTCCCCAGCAAGTTCAGAGGATTATCCCCATAAGAGTCTAAAAGGTTATCCCTGATGAAGTTGCAACTAAAATATCATCCCCAGCGGAGTTCTTTCCTTTCACAAACAAGAAGTCAATCCCCAACAGGATTCAATATCACCAGCAACGGTAATTCTTCCCCAACGGAATTTATCGGTGGAATCCTCAGCAGAGCATCTCTTCCCCACAGAGTAATATCCTCATCAGTTTATTCCCCAACGGAGTTATCCTCTCCTGCAGGTTTATTCTCACAGTCACCTTCGTTCGCCATCCCCAACGGAAACGAAGAATTCAACTCTTTTCTCCAGCAGCTATCCGGGATTTATTTTCCCCAGCTAAAAACATTACACTTTCATACATCATGACACATGCATATACGCATCAATCAATAAAATCTCATTTATTTTAAGAACATCATTTCCTGATACATACCATGCATTACATACAACTAACCTTTACCTTTCAGGAAGGATGCGGTTAATTTCTCATAAAATTCAAAGCTATGAAGCTTTTACTCTCAATCGAAGTACTGACCGGTTATTAAATCTCAACGAAATTATCCTCAGTTGAATTACAGATAAGTTTCTAAATCTCGACAAGTTCCTCCATCGAATTACTGACCAGTTCTTAAATCTCAACGGAATTATCCTCGGTTGAATTACAGACAAGTCCTAAATCTTGATGAATATGTTTCCCTCAGTCGAAGTACTGACCGGTTCTTAAATCTCAACCGAATTATCCTCAGTTGAATTACAGATAAAGTTCTAAATCCCGACAAGTTCCTCCATCGAATTACTGACCAGTTCTTAAATCTCAATGGAATTATCCTCGGTTGAATTACAGACAAGTCCTAAATCTTGACGAAGATGTTTCCCTCAGTCGAAGTACTGACCGGTTCTTAAATCTCAACCGAATTATCCTCAGTTGAATTATAGATAAGGTTATAAATCTTGACAAAGTTCCTCAGTCGAATTAATGACAGGTCTTAAATCTCAACAGAATTATTCTCAGTTGAATTATAGACAAGTCCTAAATCTCGATAAAGATGTTTCCCTGAGTCGACGTACTGACTGGTTCTTAAATCTCAACTAAATTATTCTCGGTTGAATTACAGATAAGGTTCTAAATCCCGATAATTTTCCTCCGTCGAAGTGTGGACAAGTTCTTAAATCTCAACAGAATTATCCTCCGTTGAAGTACATACAGTCTTAGATCTCGATGAAGATGTTTCCCTCAGTCGAAGTACTGACCGGTTCTTAAATCTCAACAGAATTATTCTCAGTTGAATTATAGATAAGGTCCCTAATCGCGATAAGTTCCTCAGTTGAATTACGGACAAGTTCTTAAAACTCAGCAGAGATGCTCTCTCAGTTGAAGTACAGATAAGTTCTTAAATCTCAACAAAGATCATACTTCCCCAGCGGAATCTTCCATAATAACAACTATGCAAGTTCTCGCTAAGGAATCTCTTATGCGATCGAAACTCCTGCAGGTGGAATCTTTAAGCCCATCCTCCCGCCAGCAGTCTCCAAATGGCATCTGTAAGCCCATTCCCGACATCACAAGGCTTATACCATTTCATGTGAGTGCAAATTTCTAGGCACTCTAGTGTTCAATCATCTTCCACCTCCGGATCACGAAAGGCACAAAAGCCAATCTACATCCTCAGGTTTAAGAATATTGAACAGTGGCAGCTTTTGTACCCCAAAATTTTCCCTCCCATGTCTCTCAAAACATTGCAATAAAATTCTCCAAGTTGCTCAAGTTTGCTCAAGAGTTGGACATACAAGTTATCTCCTAAGGCAGTCAACCCCAAATTAGGGTTTTGTGTTGCATCAAGATCCTTGAGTCCAAATGACCTCAAATGCTCACTGATGTCCTAGTAAGTTCTCAATATCATCCATGTTAAGTTTCAAGCCTTGCAGAGGAAGTATGCTCAGTCAATTGCCCAAAGGTCCAAAAATCGACTGTGCTAGGGCAAAAGTCAACTGTGACCCAAATACAGTCAAACATCAATATTTTTTGAAAACATTCTCATTTTGAAGGATATTTCATCATTTGATCAAGGGTTTATCATGATTCATCAAGGATTGCTCAAAATTCATCAAGACTCAAAAGTTGCTAAATTAGGGTTTTGTAGGAAAAGTCAACTCAACTTTGACCAAACATACCTTTCTCATACTTTATGAGAAATGAACCATACAAAGCTCATTTTTAATAGGATGCAATTTCCCACAATCCATCTTCATACCCCAAGATCAAAAAATGCACTCACAAGAAGTTATAAATTTGGACATTATAGGTCATTTTTGAAAGTCAACAAAAACACATTTTTTTCCAAAACTTATAACTTGAGAATGGAATATCAAAATGATATGAGACCAAAAGGGTTGGTTAGAGGACATCTCAAGCTTTCTAAAAAGTCCAAGAACATCTCCAAAACTTCAAAATTGAAGAACGTATGCATTGTTGAAGTTGGACTTTTTTGCAAAATTGCCAAAAGTCAACTATCCCCAAAACTTCAAATTTTGTTAAATGGGCCCATTCTTTTCCACTTGATTTGAACTTGCATAGTTTCCCACGTGTCCTAGCTTCAGCGATGAGCCCATATTTCATTTTTATTATTTAATTTGATTTTTTATTGAATTTATTCATTTTAAATCAAATAAAATCATAGAAAATCCAAATAATTATTAACTCTTGATTTATTGATTGTTTTAGGCTTTGTTTACAGCTAGCAACACCATGGAATTCGTACCAAAGCAAATCATGCACAAAAAGATTGAATCAAATCAAATTTGGAAAGGTTAATAATGGAGATCAAATCAAAATCATGTGCATTGATATGAAGGGATTCAGTCCATATTTGTTACCCTAACACACCATACAATACATAAGCAAGCCACACGGGACGAAATAAGGGTTAGCAATTGCAGAGAGAGGCAGAACAAGGTTTGAAAAATTCACCAAAAATCTTGAAATCGAAATCATAGCTAGAGGTGTTTTCAAGGGCTGAGACCTATCTCAATCGTTTCTTGGGCGTTCATACAAGCTATCCCAACCAAAACCAAGCGTTATCAGGCCCTCATACTCACTGTAAGTGTCACGCGATTTCCCCCTGTACTTGATTTCGTATCTCAGAAATTAGGCATTGTTATAATGAAATAATTGCATATTTGTAATCACCATGCCATTTGCAAGCTTTTGACATTAACCAATTTCATTTATCTGACCAATATGAAGATCTACCATTGCTATGGTTTCGTCCTTGTTTTTTGGGCTTTTATTTTCAGGTATAATTGGCCATAATAATGGCTATGGTTGTGACTAGCTGGCTGAGACAAACTCAAGCATAGATTTAGAATGCATTTCCATGGCGCCTACAGGATTCTAGAGATGCCTGGTTTGTAGTGACGGACCTCTGTCCGTAGGTATAGGCCCTGGAACCTTTAGCAACGGTTCAACAAAGGAGATGAAGGCGTGTCACGCCATCATTGGGCCATTCAAATACACGCGCTTTTTTTTTTTTTTCTGGCCATTGACTTGTTTTATTATATTACACATTCTTTGCATTATATTAACAAACAGAAAAAGCAGCATAGTGGCAAGGCAAGTGAAGCATTATCCTACAGGACCTGGATTCGAATCCCAGGTCCCCCACTTCTTCAATATTTTTTCTTTCAGGTGATTGGGTGCGTGCTCAAGCTTGTAGTATACCATGCGCCATCAATCATCCAATGGCCAGATGGCCAAAGGCCAAATCTGAGAGTCCAAGGCTGAGGGTCCACCATAGGCAAAGTCCATGCATGCTCACCAGATTCCAGGAAGTCCAACAAGGCCAACTCTAATGGGCCTTCAGATTGCTATCCACACCACAAATTTCAGGCCCATACTCTCTCTATTTATTTATTTTGTTTATTTATTTTAATTGTTTTATTGTTTTATTTAATTTACTAACCAATCAAAAAATTCTTTTCTTTATAAAATAAAGTCAAAAAATATTTTTATTCAATCAAATTTTTCATTTTTATTAATAAACACTAATTAATTAATTTAGGTTTTAATTAGAATAACTTTAACCTATTTTTTGTAAATAATTAAAATTAAATTAGATTTAATTAGGTTTTAATTACTAACTTAATTATTTTATTTTTCTTTCTTGAAATAACAAAAAAACCCAAAAATAATTTATTTTTATTAATTAATTAATTTAATTTAATTTAGTAATTAATTTAGGTTTAATTTCTTTCTTAAAATAAAAAATAACAAAAAGATATTTTCCTTAACCAAAAGGGTCAAAACCCTAATCATGCACTCGATTTAATTTCACGCACGCGATTTACTTTCTTTTATCCAATAATGTACTTGCCTGCGGATTGTAATAGTAAATAGGACTTTTATTTATTTTTATCGTTTTATTTATTTTTAAAGGGTTTGTCTTTGGCGATGTAAATACCCGACGCTTTGTAATTTAAATTCTGCATTTTATTTCCGCAAAATATAACTGTTAGATGTTTGATAATAGGATGGCATGACAAGATTGAATGTTTTAAACTAAAATCAAATTAGATCACCTTTAACATGTGCAAAGATAAAAAATAATTGAAAACGACACACTCGCACATGCGCACTCTTAGGGTACACCCCACCTGGTTGCCTTCGTACATGGTCATTGAGTGTAGGTCGTTTTAGAAGTCTCCCTCTTGTCTAAAAGATCATAGTCGCTTCGAAACGGTCGCATCATATATTGTTGCCTCAAAATAAATGATCTAAGACATTAGGGTTACCGCTAAGGCGTCCTAACATTGCTTTGGTGACCGTAAGTCCCTAATTCAAATTGACCCTCAAACTCCAACAACGGTGCTACCTACTCACTAATAGTGGGATAGCATTGCCTAAAGGACATTAGCATAGAACGATTCCTTTTTCGAGTAGGTAGATGGTTCTTAGATACTTGCTCTTTCAAAAAACAAAAACTTTTCACACTTACACTTTTCGAACAAAGTTTTCAAAAACACTCCATACACTCTTGAGGACAAAAGCAAGAGTTAAATCGAAGTTTTCAAAACAAAAACTTTTTCAAACCCACAAGCACAAAGAAAACAATTTTTGAAAACAATATGAGCAAGTATCTAAGAGCCCATGGAAAACCATGGATAGAAATGGTGCTAACACCTTCCCTTTCTATAATCTACCCCCCGAACCCGAGAAACATCTCGAAAAAGGAAATTTTCTGTGCTTTTTTTCCTTTCCTTGTTGGATAAAATAAAAGTCGGTGGCGACACTTACTTACTGCGACATTTTGCAAACACAGACGCAAAACGCAAACCAGCATTCCAAAAAATAGTCACTTCTTCCCACCGTATCACAATACCAAAATCACAAAACTCAGAAACAGGGCCAAACCAACAGCAACATAACACCTCTCAAATATTTAAACTCACAGAACCTGCATAACCACTGCCACCAACCTTCAAGCTGCCCAACCTCAAATAGCTTGCAAACCATCAACAAAATCACAAAACATACAAGTCTAAAAATCACCAAAAGCCTCCATGTTTTCACAACATTCTCAAAAACATTTCCAAAACTGTCAAACATTTCAAACAAATCCCATACCAAGCCAAACGGTAACCAAAACATTCTCAAAAACATTTCAACTCCAAACTGTCAAACCAGTTTTCAAACCAACAAGTAGAAACAAAAAAACATACTTAAATTGTCCAACATCCTCAAATAGTCCAATATCCTCATCAACCCAAAACAAGGCAAAACAAGAACATTCAATAACCAGAAATTAATCAAGCAACACAAAAATCGCAAAGTCAGAAGCAAACATCATCATTGTTCAAGGAAAAGAGGAAAGGTTACCTAGCACCTTCGTCATCATCTCTTCCTTCTCACCAAGTCCACCACCAGGGAGCGCCTTATCTCAGTTTCACATTCCTCTCCATTCCACAGGAAAGCCCCAAAGGTATGAATTATTCGCATTCCTCATAAGTTGTTTCCCACATCTGAAAAGTATAACACAATAGGTTAACAGAGAAAACATGAATAAGCCAAAACAACAACAACAAAAACTCGTTTAAGCTTCAAAATAGAATCATACCTTTCAAGAAACAAAAATGTTGGCGTTTAGGATGTGTGAGAGAGAGAGAGTGCTCCGATAATGAAGGCGAGAGGAAGATCAGAAAAATTCATTTCAAACCCTTTAGATGATATCATTTGAAATTAGGGATTTCCAGAAAGAAAAGCGTTTCACTCACGAATTTAGGACGAGAAGAGGGACGTTGAGTGAGAAAGATGAACAAGAGAGAGAAATGAAAGGGACGATCAGAAGCGGCGCCGCTGTGAACATGTTCACACAACAAACCCTAATTTTGTTTACCCTAATCAAAATATAATAAACCAATTTAAGGAAATTTGGGCCGGTTCTGTCCACAAACCCTAAGGCCCAAACGCAATTGCTGGTCTTTACCCCCCCTTTGCCTTTTGTTTTGTTTCAGCAAGTAGTAAGTGTTTTCTTTGGGCCAATTCTTTTCCAAAACCCTTAAGCCCATTTCCTTCTTTTTTAATTTGTTGATTATTTGTTTTGAAAATTACTAATAATACTTTTTTACATTTTTTAAGTCTTAAGAATCAATTTTCACTATTTTCTTTTTATAACTTTTTATTAATTTGTTGCATTTAATAAAAACATCAAAAAACATTTAATTAGTTTTCTTTCTTTAAGCTTATAATTAATAAAATACACAAAAAATATAATAACAAGATTTTAGTTTAAATCATTTTCTTTTTAGATTAAGTTTTATTTTTCTTTTTTCAAGTAAATACATACATTTCATATATTATTGACTTTATTTTGTAAATTGTCATAGCTTCATATTGAATCACACAACAATTCGATTTGGTTGTATTATTTGGACATTGCTATTTCTATGTGATTCATCCCCCATTTGTAATAATTGTACCCCCATTCCCGAATACTTTTGTAATAGCTTAGAATTTTACTTCCCGCAATTTATTGCTTTCTATATATTGTGTAGTAATTAGGCATGTATGGCAAGATTCAAAAATCAATCGCTAGATGACCTAATCCAAGAATAAATAACTTGAAATCAACACACTTCTCACACGCGCACCTCTAGGGTAACCTTGCTTGTTGCCTCGGAAATATAATCATGTCCCTCGAATATGAGACACTCTAGCAATGACCCTTCGATAAACAAAGATCGTAGTCCCTCGATGACCCTCGATGTTGCCTTTGATAAAACGATCTCGCCCCTTACAAAAATTGCTAGAGCGTCTCACAAGTTGCCTTCAACGATTATAAAATTGACCCGCGCTTGTCCCTTCACATCCAAGGATGGGGATTCTTACCAAATCAATGGTAAGATAGCACCATTAAAAGGAAGAAAAAAGAACAATTTAAGACCTTTCAAGTAGATAGATTCGCTCTTAGTTACTCGCTTGCTCACGACAAAAACTTTCACACCTACACTTCCATTTCAAAACATTTTCCAAAGATGAAACGTTTCGTATACGTTCTTATAGAGATGAGAACCATTACGAAACCTCTTTTCAAAACACTTTTCAAAACACGATTCACAAACACATCTCTGAACCATTTTTTGAAACAAAACTTTGTATACGTTCTTATAGAGACGAGAACCATTACAAAGAAACTTTACAAAATACTTTCAAAACCCACACCACAAGAATACAATCAAACAAAAGCAAGTGATCTAAAACGAGTAACTAAGAGCCCATGGAAAACCATGGATGAAAAGGGTGCTAGCAACTTCCCTTTTCATAATCTACCCCCCGAACCCGAGAAAATTCTCGAAAGGTCTTTCCTGTGCTTTTTTACCTTTCCTTTCGGATAAAAGAAAAGTCGGTGGCGACTCTTGTTAGCCGCACAAGTGCGAACAAAACGCAAAACATCTAGTCAGTTCTCCCACCGTATCACATGGGGGAACAAAGCTCTACTGAGGAAACGGGACTTCACCGGGGAGACAGCACTTTGTTGAAGATTTTTGTTGGAGAGAGATTTTTTGGAATGTAACCATTGGATGGATCATGCAGGTAGTCACACAGTATCGACCTTACCGGGGATAAGGAAAGATCTTAACATAAGGATGCCCCAATCAACAGATCGGCTGGGAAATGAGAGGTCATGACGAGGGATCTCTGTTGGCAACTCCGTTGGGGATATGCGGTATCCTTAATTCCAGAGTCTCAGAATGAATCTTTTTAAAAGAAGATTCTTGGGGCAACAAAACTTCGCTGCGAAAATGAAACTTCACTAGGGCTAGGTAAAGTCCTATTCATACATGGGCTCTGTCTAACAGAAAAAAACCAAATATTCCCTTCCTAACAATCATTAAGCTCTACAGGTGTTCAACGTGTAAAGTCTTTTTTTTATGTCAAACAAATGTTTTGCATGCAGAAAGATGTTTATTTTGGGAATGACAGATCTGATGCGAAGGTTATTTAAGCCTTGAAGTTGAAATCCTTAACAAAGTGCCACATCTTTGTCCTGAATGAATCACTGGCTAGAGTGCAAAAAATTTCAAAACTTTTCTTCCCCCTTTTTAAAAAAAAAAAAGAGTCAAGATGCGGGTGATAAGATACCAACATGAATATGCAACACATATTTGGGAGTTTAGGAAACTTTATCCTGTTGTAGTATGCTTTCGAGTTAAACCCTTGTTTCAGTTAGGACTTTTAGAGGTTGTAATGTGGCCTGGTTCGAGGTTTTTTAGAAAATGTTTTTCAAAGCTCAAGTTATTTGGTGCCCACCCCCTTCGTGATATTCTCCTGTCCTAAGTTCAGCTGACATATCACAAGCATTCATCTTTCAAAAGGATTTATAGTGGTTGAGTGATCATGACAAATTCTCCAACATGATTTTCGCTTAACTTTTGTTGCTTTTGTTTTTGATATTATTGTTCCTCTTATTTTGATGAAAATTTTATTGGATAATTTTTTTCGGCCTTTTAGGCTCTTCTTTTCCCTAACTTTTTCCTAGACAAAATCTTTTGAATTTCAATTTTGGGAGTCCAGCGGGATGCCCTAACTTTTTCCTAAGCGACTTGTTTTCAAGTTTTGACTTAGCGGGGCTTTTTCTTTCTTTCTTATTCATACTTTCCACTTCGAACAAGTCAATGTGACTTTAGGTATTTGAACTTTAATTTCTTTCTCTGTTTTTTTGAAGAAAACAAATGCCTCATTCCTTGGTCAGCGAGGGATAGCCATTATTTTTTCGATTCGATCTCGACCTCCAGACTTTGTGAGGAAATGAACATCGTAGTTTAGACATTTTTCCTGATCTCATGATGCGAAAGATAAAATGTGTTGATCCTCTGATGGGATATTCCTTCTGAAATTTGAATGCTTGGTCAAATTAACTGAACATCTACCCTGCCCCTGGTTAAAAAAAATAAGGGTTTTTTTTAACGGAAACGAAAATCCTACTTCAAAGGCTCAGAGGGGTTTACGAGGCTCTAACTCCCTTATATCTCCGGTGTTTGGGGATTGAAACAATGCTTGTACATCGTCAACGGGGTTTTACTCAAAAGCATACCACTATAATCATCGTTTTTAGCTAAACTCCTTCCTCCAAACTCTTGGCTAAGCAAAAGAATTGGCACAATTGGTATCAAAATGCCCGAAAAATCGACTAAAGAGTGATACTGGATGGATTAAGTAAAATGAAACAATTTCTTCAAGGAAAAAATATTCAACGCATTAAGACTGACATTCAGCCATGTAGTTGTTTAGTTATTGGCTTGCATTTTTGGTAAAACCCAAGTGTGTATGTGTGAATGTCATGACTGATGTCATAACATTCTAGTTTAGTTGTACTGATTCATTAGGTACCTTTATAGAAAAATATTGTCATTCAGGTACTGATGTTTATAAGTGTGTATCTGAGCATTTTGCAAAATGATCACATTTTCCTAAATCAGTAGACAGGTTTTCTCAGATGTCATAACAGATGTTAAGACATCCTGTTCTGAACTAACAGGTATGCAGGTTGGTTAATTCTGAGTTTTTTCAGGAAAATAACTCAGTCTTTCTAGAACAGAATCTTGCGTTTTCTTTGGTTTAACCTAGCTCAACCCTAACCTGGTTAATAAAGTCCTGTGACCTATTCTTAAGGTCAAACGGAATTAACCCTAGGTTTTTGTGGAAACCCTAACTGAAGTTGCAGCTGCTATATATTCAACAGAGCTGTTGTTTTGCAAGTAATCCCTTTTTGGTCAGAAGATCATTTGTAAACTGTATAGGTTTAATTATTGTACTCCAAGCAATTATCATTGTGATAAGTGACTTGGAATAGGTTTTTAATTGTAAGGGTTGTGTAGCACTCAAAGCTTTGAAGCAAGAGTGTTTGAATGTTTCTTGACTAAAGCTGTGAAGCAGAGTCAAGTTAGTTGTGTGCATCACTCAAAGCTGTGAAGCAAGAGTGGTTGTGTTGCTTGATTAAAAAGCTGTGAAGCTTAATCAAGTGTATGTTTTTGAAGAGTGTCTTCATCAATTCATTAGTCAAATTGTTTTATGTATCACTGCTGTGATTAAGGGGGAGTGAGTAGGAACTCAGGTTTAAGTTGTACTTAGATTGAAATTGCATTGGATAGGTCTTAAGTGAAGGAGATAAACTGGTTAGTTTATTCCTGAATTAACATCTCTTATAGTGGATTTCCTCCCTGGCTTGGTAGCCCCCAGAGTAGGTGTTGTTGCACACTGAACTGGGTAAACAATTGACTGTGTTCTTTATTGTTTTTGTATTTACTGTCATATAGTAAGTCAGATACGGTGTCATAACATTGAACGTGACATTGAGTATCTGCAGCCAGAATTTCAATTGGTATCAGAGCAGGCACCCTGCCTGTATTACTGGGTGAGATCTAGGGATATCACTTTCTGGCACTATGGACAAAGAAGGAGTTTTTGGAAATAGACCACCCATTCTGGATGGAACTAATTATGACTACTGGAAACCTCGTATGATTGCCTTCTTAAAATCTCTGGACAAAAAGGCTTGGAGAGCTGCTGACAAAGGATGGATCCATCCCACCATAACTGAGAAAGATGGGACAATCAGTCTGAAGCCTGAGGAAGATTGGAGTAAAGAAGAAGATGAGTTAGCCCTGGGAAATTCCAAAGCTTTAAATGCCTTGTTCAATGGAATTGATAGAAACATTTTCAGACTAGTACATCAATATGAACTGGCCAAGGAAGTTTGGGACACTCTCAAAACTACTCATGAGGGCACTTCCAAAGTAAAAATGTCAAGGCTTCAGATGTTGACTACCAAGTTTGAGAATCTAAAAATGATGGAAGATGAAACCATTCATGAGTTTCACATGAACATCTTGGAGATTGCCAACACCTCAGGAGCACTGGGAGAAAAGATGTCAGAAGAAAAACTGGTGAGGAAGATTCTCAGATCCTTGCCTAAAAGATTTGCAATGAAGGTAACTGCCATAGAGGAAGCCCAGGACATCAGCAAGTTGAAATTGGATGAACTTATTGGGTCTCTTCAGACTTTTGAGATGGGGATCACTGATAATGGTGACAAGAAGAACAAGAGAATAGCACTTGTGTCCAACACTGATGTTGAAGAAAATATTTCATAAGCTATAGCCATGCTTGGAAGACAGTTCAACAAACTCATCAAAAGAATAGATCCAAAGTCAAGGTCTAATGTTCATAACATTCCCTCTGACATTGACAGTTCCAGCAGAAGACCAAGGTCAGAAGAGAAGGGAAATCAAGGCAGAGGAATTCAATGCCATGGTTGTGAAGGATATGGGCATATCCGAGCTGAATGTCCTACCTTTCTTAAGAAACAAAAGAAAGGAATGACAGTTACTTGGTCTGACTGTGATTCAGAAAGTAATTCTGAAGAAGAATCTGCCAAACTAGTTACTGCTTTAACTGGTGTTTGTACCTCTGAAAGTGACATCAGTGATGAAGAGGTGACTTTTGAAGAACTGGCTGATACTTACAAGAAATTGTGTATCAGAAGTACTGAAGTCTGTGTGCAGAATGAGAAACAATCAAAACTGATCATAAAGCTGGAGGCTGAAAAAAGGGCAAACCTTGAAACTATAAGTCATCTAGAAGGAGAAGTTCAATTGCTGAACTCACAACTGAATCAAATGACCAAATCTGTCAAGATGCTGACAAATGGAACAGACAAATTGGAAGAGATCCTTCAGGTTGGACAAAATGTGGGAAATAAATCTGGACTAGGATTTATGGAAGCAAAGAAATCTGGTACTGATAAGAAAATGTCAAAACAGATGTCTCAACACAACTCTCAACATCAGGAGCAGAGACATATGAAGAAAAGGTACCAAAGATGGAGATGTCATCATTGTGGGAGATATGGCCACATAAAGCCCTTCTGCTTCAGATTGCATGGATACCCTAATCAGAACTCAGGTGTCAAACCTAAGTCTAAAAAGGTACCACATGCTCCTAAATGGAAGAAAAAGGCTACTGCCCTGATAGCCCACACTTCCCTGAGGGTCTCTGCAAAGGAAGACTGGTACTTTGACAGTGGATGTTCCAGACACATGACTGGAATCAAGAACCTCCTCAATAATGTTAAGCCTCACACCACCAGTTTTGTGACCTTTGGAGATGGTGCTAAAGGTGAAATCAAAGGAGTTGGTGATTTGGACTGCCCTGGAGTTCCAAGTCTGAATGAAGTACTGCTGGTAAAAGGGCTGACTGCTAATCTCATTAGTATCAGTCAATTGTGTGATCTAGGATTCAAGGTCAATTTCTCAAAATCTGAATGTCTTGTAATCAATGACAAACAAGAGATAGTAATGAAAGGAGTCAGATCCAAAGACAAATGTTACTTGTGGGAGCCTGAGAACACTAATTTCTCATCTGTGTGTTCCATTGCAAAAGAAGAAAAAGAGGTGAAACTGTGGCACCAAAAACTTGGCCATCTTCATCTAAGAGGTATGAAGAGGATTATCTCCTTGGAGGCAGTCAGAGGGATTCCAAGACTGCAAATTGATGAAGAAAGAGTTTGTGGTGAATGTCAGGTTGGTAAGCAGACTAGGATGTCACATCCAAAGTCAAGACATCTGACCACCTCTAAGGTTCTAGAACTTCTTCATATGGATCTGATGGGACCAATGCAAGTAGAGAGTCTTGGTGGAAAAAGATATGCCTATGTGGTTGTGGATGATTTTTCCAGATTCACCTGGATTAATTTCATTAGGGAAAAATCTGATGTATTTGAAGTTTTTAAAGAATTGTGCAAAAGAATTCAAAGAGAAAAGGAAGGGTGTATTGTCAGAATCAGAAGTGATCATGGCAAGGAATTTGAAAACAGCAAGTTTGATGATTTGTGTTCTTCAGAAGGAATTAGTCATGAATTTTCTTCTCCTATAACACCTCAGCAAAATGGAGTTGTGGAAAGAAAAAACAGGACCATACAGGAATCTGCCAGAGCAATGTTACATGCCAAAAGACTTCCTATGTATTTTTGGGCTGAAGATATGAATACAGCCTGCTATGTTCATAACAGGGTCACCTTGAGAAAGGGAACCTCATCCACCATATATGAACTCTGGAAAGGAAGAAAACCAACTGTGAAGTACTTCCATGTGTTTGGCAGCAAATGCTATATTCTGGCTGATCGTGAACAAAGAAGAAAACTGGACCCTAAAAGTGATGAAGGCACATTTCTAGGATACTCCTCAAACAGCAGAGCTTATAGAGTATTCAATTCCAGAACCAAAGCCATGATGGAATCAATAAATGTTATAATTGATGACTATCATGAAGAAATAGATGTTCCTTGTACTGTTGAGACATTCTTTGAGACTTCAACCCAACAGAATGATCTACCCAACTCCACCACAACAGAATCTGAATCAAAGGAAGCTAGCAAGATCCCTTCCATCAGAATTCAGAAGGATCATCCAAAAGAGCTCATCATAGGAGATCCCAACAGTGGAGTCATCACAAGATCTAGAGAAATCATCTCAAACTCTTGTTTTGTGTCCAAAATGGAACCAAGAAATGTCAAGGAAGCTTTAACTGATGAATACTGGATTGGTGCAATGCAAGATGAACTGAACCAATTCAAGCAACATGAAGTTTGGGAACTGGTTCCTAGACCTGAAGGAACTAACATCATTGGGACAAAATGGATATTCAAGAACAAGTCAGATGCTGAAGGAGTTGTCACCAGAAATAAGGCAAGACTTGTTGCTCAAGGATACACCCAGGTTGAAGGGGTTGATTTTGATGAAACCTTTGCACCTGTATCCAGGCTGGAATCAATCAGACTCCTATTGTCAATTGCTTGTCTTCTGAAGTTCAAGTTATTTCAGATGGATGTGAAAAGTGCCTTTCTAAATGGGTACTTAAATGAGGAAGCTTATGTGGAACAACCTAAAGGATTTGTGGATCCAACCCACCCTGATCATGTCTACAAATTGAGAAAAGCTCTATATGGCCTGAAACAAGCTCCTAGAGCATGGTATGACAGGTTAACAAAGTTTCTCTCAGACAAAGGCTACAGAAAAGGAGGCTTGGACAAAACTCTCTTTGTCAAAACTGAAGGAGGGAAGTTGATGGTTGCCCAAATATATGTTGATGACATAGTGTTTGGAGGAATGTCAGAACATATGGTTAAACACTTTGCTGACCAGATGCAGGTTGAATTCGAAATGAGTCTCATGGGAGAACTAACTTATTTTCTTGGACTGCAAGTCTCACAGATGGAGGACTCAATCTTCTTATCTCAAAGCAAGTATGCTAAGAACATTGTAAAGAAGTTTGGTATGGAGAATGCAAGTCACAAAAGGACTCCTGCTCCTACTCATCTAAAGCTTTCCAAAGATTCAAGTGGGGTTAAGGTGGATCAAAGTTTGTACAGAAGCATGATAGGAAGCTTGTTGTACTTAACTGCCAGCAGACCTGATATTGCCTTTGCAGTTGGACTTTATGCAAGATACCAAGCTGATCCCAAAGTCAGTCATATCAATCAAGTGAAGAGAATCTTGAAGTATGTAAGTGGAACTTACAACTATGGGTTGATGTATTCTCATGGCTGTGAACCAGCTCTGACTGGCTACTGTGATGCTGATTGGGCTGGTAGTGCTGATGATAGAAAAAGCACCTCTGGAGGATGTTTCTTCTTGGGAAATAATCTGGTTTCCTGGTTCAGCAAGAAACAAAATTGTGTGTCTCTTTCTACTGCTGAAGCTTAATACATTGCAGCTGGTAGTAGCTGCTCTCAAATGATCTGGATGAAACAGATGCTCACTGAGTATAATGTCACACAAGATGTTATGACATTGTACTGTGACAATCTGAGTACAATCAACATTTCCAAGAATCCCATTCAGCATAGTAGGACCAAACATATTGACATACGACATCACTTTATCAGAGACCTTGTAGAAGAGAAGACAATCAAATTGGAACATATTGCCACTGAGCTACAGCTGGCTGACATTTTTACCAAGGCTCTGGATGCAAATCAATTTGAAAACTTGAGGGGTAAGTTGGGTATTTGCCAACATGAGGAATTGTAGCAATTAATTTTGCTTAAAACAAGGATTAAAGGAGTTATGCTTGTTCTGATTGGGTTAAAATTATATTTTCCCATTTCTTTCAATTCTTTTAAGAAGTTGAATAGACACTCCTTTTCTTCCTTCCCCTCTCGTCTCCTCATCAAAACCCAGTCTCTCAATCAGAATTTTCTCTTCAGTTGCTGTTGGTCCTCTAAGACTGTCAAAATGTCTCAAACACCATCATCATCCAATACGACTATTTCAACCTCTTCCTCTGATCAAGATTCTAGGACAATCTCTTCCTGTCTGGACTCTGAAGTCCTGGAGATCTCTTCTCGTAGAAAAGTGGGAACTAACCCCACCAAGGTCAAAGAGTTGAGAACAAGACATGCAGGAAAGTCCCAAGCTTCTGCCTCTGGTAATCCATCTCATCCTTCTTCTTCAGTTCCCCCTGAAATTGCAAATAGGGAAGGGTCAACCTATGTTAATCAAGCAATAGAAAAAATTGTTTCAAGAATTCTGAATGAGAACCACTCAGTTCCTGGCATTTCTGTTCCTTTGAATCAAGAAAGTTCAAATGCTGAAACAAATCCAGATGTCTCTAAGGATGTTGAGACATCAGACAAAGAGAAGAATGCTGACATTGCTCACAAGAAAAGGAAGAAGCCCGAATCCTCTGAGTCTGATGACAGTACTTGAAGGTTGGTTGCTGTTTGGTGGTGTTACTGGTTGGTGCTGGTACCTGGTGGAGTTTGGAAGTGTGTTCAGTTTTTTCTCTGCTGCTGCTCTTATTAATTGTTTTGGATAACTGTATAATCTTTATGAACATGTATCTTTGGCCCATTTGTGGCTAAAGAGGGGGAGAATATTTTGGTACTTACTTAATTAGTACTTGCTCAATTAGACATTCTATTTTTCTGCAGTCATTTCTTTCTGCTGCTATTTATCTCTGATTGCTTAGGGTCTTTAGCCAAAAATCTGCCAAAGGGGGAGTTTGTAGTTGTTTAGTTATTGGCTGGCATTTTTGGTAAAACCCAAGTGTGTATGTGTGAATGTCATGACTGATGTCATAACATTCTAGTTTAGTTGTACTGATTCATTAGGTACCTTTGCAGAAAAATATTGTCATTCAGGTACTGATGTTTATAAGTGTGTATCTGAGCATTTTGCAAAATGATCACATTTTCCTAAATCAGTAGACAGGTTTTCTCAGATGTCATAACAGATGTTAAGACATCCTGTTCTGAACTAACAGGTATGCAGGTTGGTTAATTCTGAGTTTTTTCAGGAAAATAACTCAGTCTTTCCAGAATAGAATCCTGCGTTTTCTTTGGGTTAACCTAGCTCAACCCTAACCTGGTTAATAAAGTCATGTGACCTAGTCTTAAGGTCAAACGGAATTAACCCTAGGTTTTTGTGGAAACCCTAACTGAAGTTGCAGCTGCTATATATTCAACAGAGCTGCTGTTTTACAAGTAATCCCTTTTTGGTCAGAAGATCATTTGTAAACTGTATAGGTTTAATTATTGTACTCCAAGAAATTATCATTGTGATAAGTGACTTGGAATAGGTTTTTAATTGTAAGGGTTGTGTAGCACTCAAAGCTTTGAAGCAAGAGTGTTTGAATGTTTCTTGACTAAAGCTGTGAAGCAGAGTCAAGTTAGTTGTATGCATCACTCAAAGCTGTGAAGCAAGAGTGGTTGTGTTGCTTGATTAAAAAGTTGTGAAGCTTAATCAAGTGTATGTTTTTGAAGAGTGTCTTCATCAATTCATTAGTCAAATTGTTTTATGTATCACTGTTGTGATTGAGGGGGAGTGAGTAGGAACTCAGGTTTAAGTTGTACTTAGATTGAAATTGCATTGGATAGGTCTTAAGTGAAGGAGATAAACTGGTTGGTTTATTCCTGAATTAACATCTCTTATAGTGGATTTCCTCCCTGGCTTGGTAGCCCCTAGAGTAGGTGTTGTTGCACACTGAACTGGGTAAACAATTGACTGTGTTCTTTATTGTTTTTGTATTTACTGTCATATAGTAAGTCAGATACGGTGTCATAACATTGAACGTGACATTGAGTATCTGCAGCCAGAATTTCAAGCCATAAACAAAATCCTATATGCAGACAATGCTAAAACAATCAATCAAGATAACACATGAAAGTGCGGCAAAGAAACGTAATAAAATCCATTATGGGGAAGAAATATATCCAACTAGGTTCTCCGATCTCACCGACCTGCCGTAATCTTGATATTACCATGACCCATGACCTTTACCAACAGAACGGAGCTGTGAAACAAATTGGCAAGGCATCCACCAGTAAAGTGAATGAGAATCATATCAATCATAGAACCAAACACGCCCCTTGCACAGTAGTAGTTGTGTTGGTTATCCGTATTTCAAGCGATCAACTAACCATGACTTAGATTAACATTTCCGTGTAAGGCCCACAAAGTTTATATGCACATGCTTATCAAAATATTGGACGTTTTTGCAAACAAAATAGTAAAAAGGGAGAAAAGAAACGTATACGTATACTTGAAAGAAGATATTCTATTTGATTTTGAGAAATCAGCCTGTGAAAAAGGCATTTACATTTGGAAGCAAGTAATTACAAAATCAAAGCAAACAAGTGTTTACAAATTGCAATGTGAATGTGAATATCCATCAAGTCCTGACTCTACTATGACTCTTATGACTCTTACGCTTTCATCTTCCCGCTTTCAGACAAATCATTCTTGGATTAGCGTCGAGCTTATGCCAGGTTACGGAACGAAGGAAAGAAATAAAGGATCTCATGTCGAGCGTAGTCATTTGCTTTAAGTCCCTAAATTTTGCCTGAATCGCCCTTTCGGGTTTTCGATTCACCAGGACACCCTCTTTTTTCCTAAACCGCCCTTTCGGGTTTACAGTTTAGCGGGTTTTTTTTATTATTATTTATTTTTTATGCAAAGTATTTTTAACTACGTTAGCATTCACAGGGAGAGGGAAGTACTCTCCATCCATAGTTGTGAGCATCATCGCTCCTCTAGAGAAAATTTTTCTGACCACGAAAGGACCTTCATAAGTCCGAACCCACTTGCCCCTGGGATCTCCCTGGGGGAGAATTATCCTTTTTAGCACAAGGTCACCTGGCTTTTAACTCTGAGGCCGTACCCTCTTATCAAAAGCTTTCCTCATCCTTTGCTGATATACCTGACCATGACATATAGCCATCAACCTCTTCTCATCAATAAGTTCCAACTGATCCAGCCGATACTGTACCCATTCACTTTCATCCAGCTCAACATCCCTCATGATCCTAAGAGAAGGAATCTCGACTTCTACCGGTAATACTGCTTCCATGCTGTAAACCAATGAAAATGGGGTTTCCCCGGTCGAAGTACGCACAATGGTGCGATAACCATGCAAAGCGAAAGGAAGCATCTCATGCCAATCTTTATAGGTTACCACCATCTTCAGTACAATCTTATTAATATTCTTATTGGCCGCTTCGACAACACCGTTCATCTTTGGTCGGTATGGGGAAGAGTTATGATGCTTGATTTTGAAGGACTCACAAATCTCCTTCATCATTTTGTTGTTCAAATTAGACCCATTATAGGTAATGATATTTTCAGGCACTCTGTAGCGACAAATAATATTGTGCTTAATGAACCGAGTTACCTCCTGCTTGGTGACATTGGCATAGGATGCATCTTCTACCCATTTTGTAAAATAATCGATGGCAACCAGAATGAAATGGTGCCCGTTGGATGCAATCTGTTGTACCCCAAAATTTGCCCTCCCATTTTCTTCAAGATTTGCTAAGAGCATGCTTTAAAATCTCCCCAAAGGTTGCACAGTCCAATAGCCTCCTAATAGTCAAAAATTAGGGTTTTGGTTCTGGCAAGAAATTGAAGTTTCCAAGGGTCCAAACAAGTCCCACATGCCTATAAACATTGTCAGGCATCCTTAGGCCAAGTTTCAAGACTCACAACACAAAATTGCACAGTAAAAAACCCTAATTGCTTCACAGTCAACTGCAGGGGCAAAATGGTCATTTGACAGTCAAAAGTACAAATTTTTGGTCAACATCTTATTTTGAAGCCACAAACATCATTTGATCAATTCTTGATCATGATTCTCAAAGCATGGCTCAAAAAGTCTCAAGATGCAAAAGTTTCTATTTTTGGACAGTTGGAAAAGTCAACTGCAAATTGACCAAGGCATAACTTCCACATGGTTTATCAGAAAAATTCCATCCAAGGCTCATTTTGAAGAGAATGACATTTCCTACAACTCATCCTCACACTTCAAGTCCAAGAAATGCTCTCACAAAAAGTTATCAATCTCAACATTATAGGTCATTTTCAAAAGTCAACAAAAAGGCACTTTAAGTCAAAGACCATAACTTCAGATTGGTAAATCAAAATGCCATGGGACCAAAGGCATTGGTTAGAGGACTTCAAGACCTTTCCAAAATGTCCAAGAACATGATCAAAGCTTAAACATTGAGCAAGATATGCGTTGTGGAAGTTGGGAAATTTTTGGGAATTTTGAAAAGTCAACTTTGCTTCAAATGCCTCAAAATTGCTAATGGGCCTCAATTTCTTCCAAGAATCACCACCCAAAGGCCATGCACGACCCATTGATCCAAAGGGGAGTTATTTTCTTTTTTTTAATTAATTAATTGAGTTTTTAATCCTATTAATTCATTTAATTAAAATTAAATATAAGAAAAATACTAAAACATGTTTTCCAAATCTTTTTATGCAGCATATGCACTCTTTATTTACTCAAGATTTCGTGCACATCCAAAAGGGAAAGGATCTTCCAAGATAGGCATGTTTTTCATGACAAAAAGATTGAAAAAGATGCTTGAAAATCAAATATGCAAAATCATCAATGCAAAGGATTATGGGCTAGTTTTTCTAACCTAAATCATTCACATACATAAGCATAACATAAACCTAATCCTAAGAAGAAGAAAGCTGTGCAAGAATTGAAAGAACAACTTTGCATTTTTTCCAAAAAAATTGAAAACTGTTTTCACAGCTAGAGCTCGTTTCAAAGCCAAATAACTATTCCATTACACTCATGACATTACCAGGGAACTTTTCCAATCAAAATCACGCCTCCATACTCAAGGAATTGGTAGATAGAAGTTTGACTTTCCTCTAAAATTTTCATATTCGTATTTGACTTTTCATGCATGATTACTGTGTTTTAATGATTGGTTTATACTAATATGATCTTTCTGAAGCTAATGGTGTTATCCAATTGAACTAATATCTCCTGTATGAAAAGTTACCATGAGAGCTTTCTAGGGTTTCAGAGCTCTAATTTTGGGGTTTCTTTCATACGGAACAATTGGCCATTCAAACCTATACTATTGGAATCAGGGCCTCCCAATGAACGGAATCCACCCATCGCGCCCTTTTTATTTTTGATTATATGCTATTCGCTATTTTTCAGGTTTAGGGTTAGTGGAGGTTTAAAACCCCCGCTATCTATCTTATGTTTTCAGGTAAAACGAAGAAGAAGATAGACGTGTCTCAGCCAGATTGGACGGTTTGAATTTAGCGCGTTTTTTCAAGCCACCAACACTTTCTCACATATCTTAATCCTTATCCATCATAATATCAAAGAAACGCACTAGCTCACTTGGTTAGCACGCTGGCATGCAGGTATTGGGACCTGGGTTCGATTCCCAGGTCCCCCACTTTCTCTATAAGTTTTTCTTTAACGCGCTTCTGTGCAGTATGCTCATAAGGGACCATTGTACAACCTCATCTCCTGGCCTGCCAAGTGTACATAGGCTCTGATCTGAAGGCCACAAAAGTGGCTCACCGTGCGCATTGGTCAACTGAGTCCCATGTGATCATTGAAAGTCAACAAGGCCTTGCATCTCAATGGGCCTAATTGCTGCAAATTAACCTCCAAAAAAGGGCCAACACCCCCATGGTTTGCATTTTCTTTTTCCTTTTTCTTTCTTCTTTTTTTATTTATTTTAATTGTCTTTCTTTTGTTTTAATTAATTCCACAAAATAATTTTTATAACACAATAAAAAAAATCAGAAAAGTCAAAATAAAATATGTTTATTTATAATTTAATTCATTAATATTTTTTGTAAATAAATTTTATTAATCAATTTAGTTTAATTTAGGGTTTTAAATTTTAATGTTTTCTTAATAACTAAAAAAATATAAAAAAATAGGTTTTTTAGCATTTCTTATTCTTTTTTCTTAATAAATAACCTTTTTATTTCTTATCATTATTAATTATTAAATAATTTTGTAAATAAATGTGTAATTAAATAATTGGAGTAAATTAGGTTTAAACTTTAATTCTTTTCCTTAAATAATTAAAAAACATGTAGAATTAGGGTTTCTTTTCTTTTTAATTTTCTTTATTTCCATTAAATACAAAAACATTAAAAATAACTTCTTTTCTTTAATCATTAATTTAGTAATTTCAATTCAATTCCTTAAAGGGTCCAACACCCTCGCACTTTCGATTCCAATTTCCTTTCGCGCGTTTGTCTTTATTTTTTGTTTTAAATATAATGTAATTGCCCCAAAGCGTTATAATAATAATTAGGACATTTACTTTCCGCACTCTTTATTCAAAGTCGGATCTTTGTTAATTTGGCGATGTAGACCCGCGCCTTGTAATAGTGTAGGACTTTTATTTTCCGCATTTTAATTCCCGCACCCTTTAAATTGCTAATCACATGAAAGAATGTATGCTCAAATAAAAAACAATGCGTAGCTCACCAAATGCATGACAAGACAAATAATATCTGAAAATAACACACAATTCACACACCACTTCTAGGGTACGCCTCACTGTTGCCTTGCCCCTCGAAACATGGTCGTCGAGTATAGGACGTTTTAGTAAGTCCTCATGTCCATAAACATGGCATGGGGGTAGCTTCTAAGGTGTCCTACTGTTGCTCGGTGACCACACTGTCCCTAAACTCGAATTGACCCGAACACCTCCAACGGTGGTGCTACCTACCTCTCAATGGTGGGATGGCACTACCTTAAGGACATTTACACAGCCTAATTCCTTAGGGTAGGTAGATGACTCGTAGATACTTTCTCTATTCAAAAACAAATCAAACTCTTTTCACACCGACACTTTTCAAAAAGCTTTCAAAACAATTTTTTCAAACACTCTTGAAGACTGATACAAGAGTCGATCTGAAATCTTTAAACGAAACTTTTTCAAACTCACTCATAATTGAAAAGTAAACAACATTTTGAAAACACAATGAGCAAGTATCTAAGAGCCCATGGATAACCATGGATAGAAAGGGTGCTAACACCTTCCCTTTCTATAAATCTACCTCCCGAACCGAGAGCAATCTCAATAAGGAATTTTTCTGTGCTTTTGTCCTTTCCACGTTGGAGAAAATAAAAGACGGTGGCGACTCTTGCTTCCGCGACATTTCGTGAACCAGATTTAAACAGTCAGTTCCAGATCCACCGATCACAGAACTGGCGACTCTGCTGGGGAGACTTATAAAGTGAGGTGTACCTTAGGATAGTTCATAAACTGTGTTTTCAATTGCTTTGACTTGTTTGCTTTAAATTGTGGGACTGTCTTGGGAGTTCTATAGATCCTAACCCGGATCTGGGGATACCTTCTTAGAAAGTAGCAACAAGGTTGTGAGGGAACTGTGCGGGGTATACCGACATGGTTGAAGCAGTCTTCTACGTTGATGTGGCACTTTGGTGTGTACCGGTAACCCTTGAGTTCAGTCAAGGAGAGTACGGGGCCTCCGCGTGGTGTCGTGAAGCATCAACTGACCTTAGGAACCTTAATTGAACTATCTTGGCCTCTTTAGGGTAGTGAGTTAACTGACTTTGGTGCAGTCCGAGGTTGGTTGATACTCGATACTACACTCAATTGAGGGTTGCTTTCCTGGAATATTTCGGTCGCCAGTTCAGTGGCTAAATCGAAACGATGAACAATGAAAGCAATCCAGTGATATTGGGACCCTTAGAACCCGGTTACTTCTGATAGGACAGGTTGATCCCACCAACTTCAAGAGGGTAATACCCATACCCCATGCAGGCCTAAACTCTAAGGGCTTGTCTTGTGTGACTTGTGTGCCTTATCATGTTTGCCTTTGTAAATATTTGTGGTGTGCTTAATCATAGTATCATAACATCATACAGCATCATATGCATTGACTAACCATTTCAGGGGTTCGAATCTTCATCTTTGTTCTTGTTTTGTAGGACATGGAAACTGTTCGTAGGAAGACAATTCAGATTAGCCTTGTAAGGATCCCTCCTCAGCTTAAGGAGCTTATATCCAGGATTCCCGAGAGCTCTTCATTCATTGAAAGACATGGAAGACTCATCAGCTTGGTCAACACCAACATTGAGGAAGATATGATAAAGGTCCTGTTCCAGTTCTTTGACCCTCTGCATCACTGTTTCACTTTCCTGGATTATCAACTGGTACCTACATTGGAAGAGTTCTCCCGGCTTCTGAAGATCCCTATCCTTGATCAGCTACCCTACAACGGTACGAAAAAGGAACCCAAACTTGAAGAGATTGCTAAGGCCTTACACCTACAACCATCTGACCTCAAGGGACATTGGGAAGCTAGAAGTGGTATCAAAGGGTTCTTAGCCAGGTTTCTGTTTGAGAAGGCCCAAGAATGTTGGAACTCCCTTGACCTACAAGCTTTTGAAGAAGTTGTGGCCCTCATTGTCTATGGTTTGGTGTTGTTCCCTAATCCAGATCAGCTTATAGATATCAGTGCTGTCCAGATCTTCATATCCAGGAATCCTATACCTACATTGCTCGGGGACATCCTTCACTCATGTTACACTTGAACCATGAGAAAAAGAGGTGTTCTTATGTGCTGTACTCCTCTCTTGGGAAGGTGGTTTATTTCGCACCTTCCGCAATCAGTTTTGAAGAACGAGCGGGGTTTGAGATGGTCACAACGGTTGATGACTCTTACACATGCAGATATACATTGGTGCCCTCGGTCCAGAGAGGATGTCACTATCATTGATCGTTGCGGGGAGTACCCTAATGTTCCTTTACTTGGAATCAGAGGAGGTATTACTTACAACCCATGCCTGGCTTGGAGACAGTTTGGTTATGCTTGGAGGGACGGCCCTCATGACATGTTAATTCCTGACGTAGTTTTTGACTTGGACAACGATGCACAAGGACTTCGCCAGAGATTTATCAGAGCTTGGAGGATGCCAAGTAGGATAGACAGTAAGACCCTGGGGCACAGGAATTCCATCCCGTTGGAGCCTTATCTCAAGTGGGTACGAGCCCGCTCCCAGAAGTTAGTAATGCCTTACCCTCATGTTCTCCCTGTAATCAAAGAGCCAGTCTTGGAAGGAGAGGTGTCCTACACCATTCAACATCCTGATATGCCCACATTCTGGGAAGAGATGCAGAAGAGCTGGATCCAGCTTAAGGAAGAACGAAATTCCCTCGAGACCAGTCTACATGCTAGTGAAAAGAAGGTCTTGGAGCTCACCCGCCTACTGCACGAGGAGAGGAATCTCAACACCTACATTGCACCGAAGAGGATGCGTAGTGTCTTTTGGGATTGATTTGCTTTTGTAATGTCTTCCCATGAGGCTTTGATGTATCAAACAATTATTTCCTTAATGATAACGTGTGTTCCTTTTTGTCTACAACAAATTTGAACTTTCGAACCCTTGAATGCATTGCATAAACACATATCATTCATCATGTGCATAGTAGGTACTCTTCTTTTCAGGTTGCTTACTATTCTTCGCTGTTTATTTCAGCATCATGAACCCTGAGTCCTCTACCGAGATGTCTATCAAGGCCCTTCAGGCGCAGAACGCACAATTTCAGGAGCTGATCATGGGTTTGGCTCAAAGTCAAGAAGAGCTGAAGGCTTTACTCCTGAAGAAGGAGAAGAAGAAGAAGAGAACTGTTCTTTTCAACTCGGGCCAGAGGTTTGGTAACACTCTGCCGAATGAGGAAGCTGGTTCTTCTGTAGGTAAAGACAGTCCCCAGGGGGGAAGGGCTCCAAGTCCGGTAGTCTCTGACAACGAGACTGATTTTAATGAGGAACATTATCCTCCAGCTGAAGACCGGTACAAGCAGTTGGAAGATCGTCTGAACGCCATGGAGATTCAACAAGTGCCTGGTTTGGATTTCGGAGACCTGGGTTTATCTACTGGTGTGATCATCCCTCACAAGTTTAAAGCACCATCTTTCACCAAGTATGACTCGGCGTCCTGCCCTAAGCTACACCTCAGATCTTATGTGCGGAAGATTCAGCCGTACACAGTGGATAAGAACTTGTGGATCCACTTCTTCCAGGAGAGTCTTTCAGGGACTCATCTCGAATGGTTCTATCAGCTGGATGGGACCAAGGTTCATAACTGGAAGGAGTTGGCTACTGCTTTTTACAAGCAGTATCAATATAATGCCGACCTTGCTCCTACACGTACCCAACTCCAAGGTATGTCGCTAGGATCAGGCGAAGGTTTTAAAGAGTATACGCAGAAGTGGAGGGACCTGACTGGAAGGGTGCAGCCTCCGTTAACAGACCGCGAGCTAGTGGATATGTTCTTGGGGACCCTCTCCGGGCCATTTTTCAATCATCTTATCGGTAATTCGTCTGCAGGGTTCACAGACCTTATTCTGACTGGGGAAAGAATAGAGGCTGGAATGAAGTCCGGAAAGATTCAGAAAGGTGCATCTGCAAATTCTGAGAAGAAACCTTTTAAGAAGGAGGCCAGTGCTGTGTATGGGCCTAGGAGGCAAGATAAATCGGAGCGCAGCCAATCTGTCAACACGGTAATGATTGCTAAACCTGCTGCCGCTCCTCGGCAAACCAATCAACAAAGGGCTGAGAGACCCAGAAGAGAATTTACCCGGCTGAGTATGACCCTATCACAAATCTTGCCGAAATTTCTATCAACCAACTTGGTGACTGCCAGGGAGGCCCCGAAGGTTGTGAATACTGCCTCTCCTAAGTATAATCCAAATGCCCGCTGTGCTTATCACTCCGATAGCCCAGGGCATTCCACTGATGATTGTTGGGCCCTGAGGAATAAGGTGCAGGACCTTATTGATGCGAAGGAGATACAATTTGAGGCGCCTGAGAGGCCAAATGTTGTGACTGCTCCTATGCCCCAGCATGGAGTAAATGCCATTGATGAAGACTTGTATTCCGTTTCTGTGAATGATGTAGCTACCCCTCTGATGACTGTTAAGAGGAACCTACTACTGGCCGGTTTATTTCCGGGTTGCAGCAAGGGTTGCCTTTTGTGTGCTGTTACCCCTACTGGTTGTCCGTTACTGAAGTTAGGCATCCAAAGTCTGATGGATAGCAAGGAGATTCTCTTCAAGAAGACCGATGTTCCGTTTGTTCCTGTGGAAGAGGTATCTGTCGTTACAATTTTCAACAATCCAATCAAGGCTCCCCCGAGGAAGCCAGTTAAAATCATGACTGTCGCACCCATTGTTATTACTGTTCCGGGGCCCCTCCCTTATGAATCTGATAAGGCTGTCCCATGGCACTATGGGGCAGATGTATATGTACATGGTATAAAGCAAGAGTTCAACACCGATACCAGCATCAGCAATATTACCGGTCCAGCTAAAGTTACCCGCAGTGGCAGGCTCTTCTCGCCTGACATTGCGCCACCAGTTATTCGAAGACCTCTCATTATAACACCTGCAAGTGCGCCCGTCTCCACTTCTGATCAAGTTGCTTCCCCTGCTGCCGAGTCATCTAATACTCGGGGCAAAGGGATTGATGATGAGCCTGCCCGGATGGAGGCACCAAAATCTGTGAATGTTGAAGCCTCCTAGCAAGAGATGGAGGAAATTCTTAAAATAATCAAGAAGAGTGATTTTAATGTTGTTGAACAGTTGAGGCATACACCCTCCAAGATCTCTATGCTCTCCTTGCTGCTATGCTCAGAGGCCCATGCTAAGGCCCTGATTTCATTTCTAAAGACGGCCCATGTGCCACAGGAGACATCTGCAGACCAGTTTACTGATTGCGTAGCCAATTTGACAGCTGACAATGGTTTAGGTTTCTCGGATGCTGACCTTACTGCCAAGGGAAAGAACCACAATCATGCCCTGCATGTCTCTATTGAATGCAGGGGCACTACTCTTGCGCACGTGTTGGTGGACACCAGTTCTTCCCTGAATATGCTACCCAAAAAGGCCTTAGACCGGTTGGACTGTGAGGGCCTGGAGTTGAAACCTAGCAACATCATTGTTCGAGCCTTTGACGGATCGAAGAGGATGGTTCATGGAGAGGTAGACATTCCTATTCGTGTGGGTTCTCAAGTATTCGACTCAACTTTCTATGTGATGGATATCCGTCCATCTTATTCCTGTTTACTGGGTCGACCTTGGATTCACAAAGCTGGGGCAGTAACCTCTACCCTACACCAGAAGCTCAAGTACCCTGTCAGAGGGAAGATCGTCACTTTGCAGGGGGAGGAAGAATATATGGTGAGCCATTTGAATTCCTTCCGGTATATTGAGATGGACGGGGAGTTTATTGAAACCCCCTTTCAGCATTTTGAAGAGGTACCTCCAACATTGGCAGTAGCAGAAACAGTGGTTGAAGAGGACTTTCCCTTGAAGTTGGCTTCCTTGAAGGACGCCCGGGCTGTAATCGAGAAAGGTGAATGTGCTAACTGGGGCAGGCTCCCTGATTTCACTCCTAAAATTGACAAGTTTGGACTGGGTTTTACTGCAGAGGCTCAGAAGGCTGTGCGTAAAGCTAGAATCGGAAGACCCCCTGTGCTCATCACCAATCCAGGAGTGAATGCTATTGGGGATGAAGACGAAGTGGAAGAGTCAGAGTTTGATAGCTGGATCTACCCGACGACTGACGGTGGATTGAATAATTGGACCGCGAAAGATCATACGCCTGTTACTTTCTTTACACAGTAATGAATTACTTTGTTTTTGTTATTTGTAATAAACAATGAATTGAAACTCTATGGCCTGGTGTCTTACCCGAGGCACCGTGGCTTCATTTGTGAGGGAATATTAATTGTCATTTCATATATCATGAATAAAGACCTTGGACGTTTTCTCGCACTTCAAATCTTATGCTCCTTTTCTTTCTTTCCTTTCTTTATATATTGCAAAACAGTTGTATTTACACACACTCACTCATACAGGTTTCAATCCACTCTGGATCTCACTGGTAACGACTCTGCTACTGCCAGTTATGACTTCGAAAATCCGATCAACTTAGCCGAAGACGAAGGTGAAGATGATTGCGAAGTGCCAGGTGAGCTTGCAAGACTGTTACTCCAGGAAGAGAGGGCAATTCAACCACATGAAGAGCCAGTGGAGACGATAAATCTGGGTACTGAGACAAATAGAAAGGAGGTTAAAATTGGTGCCAATCTGGAGCTCAGCGTGAAGCAACGGTTGACTCAGATGTTACATGATTATATGGAGATATTTGCTTGGTCCTACGAAGACATGCCTTGGTTGGATACCGACATTGTGGTCCATCATTTTCCTACCAAGGAAGACTGCCCTCCGGTTAAGCAAAAGGTCCGCCGTATGCATCCAGAGATGTCTGAGAAGATCAAAGCCGAGGTTATGAAACAGTTTGATGTCGGGTTTCTTGCAGTGACTTCTTACCCTCAGTGGGTTGCAAATTTGGTGCCGGTACCAAAGAAGGATGGTAAGGTCAGAATGTGTGTTGACTACAGGGATCTGAACAGGGCCAGCCCCAAGGATGACTTTCCCCTACCTCACATTGACGTCCTGGTTGACAATACTTCTCAGCACAAGGTGTTCTCTTTCATGGATGGTTTTTCAGGGTATAATCAGATCAAGATGGCTCCGGAAGATATGGAAAAGACTACCTTTGTTACTCAGTGGGGCACCTTCTGCTACAAGGTCATGCCATTCGGGTTGAAAAATGCTGGGGCAACCTACCAACGTGCCATGGTTGCTTTATTTCATGACATAATCCATCATGAAATTGAAGTGTATGTCGACGACATGATTGCAAGGTCCCAAACTGAGGAGGAACACCTTGACCATCTGCAGAAACTGTTTGACCGTTTGAAACTGTATAAGTTGAGGTTGAACCCGAGCAAGTGCACCTTCGGGGTTAGATCTGGAAAATTGCTAGGCTTCGTTGTAAGTGATAAGGGTATTCAAGTGGACCCTGCCAAGGTCAAAGCCATTCAAGAGATGCCAGTTCCTAAGATAGAGAAAGAGGTCAGAGGCTTTTTAGGACGCCTGAATTACATTGCCCGATTCATCTCACACCTAACTGCTACTTGTGAACCAATCTTCAAGCTGCTGAAGAAAGATCAGGTAGTACGTTGGAATGATGAATGTCAGACTACTTTTGACAGAATCAAAGAATATCTCCAAGAACCACCCATTCTTATGCCACCGGTTGAAGGGAGACCTCTGATACTATACCTGACAGTACTTGACAACTCAATGGGGTGTGTGCTGGGGAAGCATGACGAGTCTGGCCGAAAAGAGCACGCCATTTATTACCTTAGCAAAAAGTTTACCGACTGTGAGACCCGATACTCACTGCTCGAGAAAACTTGCTGCGCTTTGGTATGGGCTGCTCGCCGGCTGAGACAGTATATGCTGACTCACACTACCTTGTTGATTTCAAAGATGGATCCTATAAAGTACATATTTGAATAGCCTGCTCTGTCTGGGAGAATAGCGAGATGGAAAATGATCTTGACAGAATACGACATCCAGTACACAACTCAAAAATCCATCAAAGGAAGTGTATTGGCAGACCACTTGGCACACCAGGCAGTGGACGACTATCAGTCAATGAACTTCGAATTTCCTGACGAGAGTATCATGATTGTGACTGATTGTGAAGTACCTGGACCGGATGAAGGACCTGAGGAAGGATCTCGATGGTCTATGCACTTTGATGGAGCCTCCAATGCTTTGGGTAACGGTATCGGCGTTGTGATAATATCCCCTCAAGGCACTCATACTCCACTCACTGCCCGGCTATGTTTCAACTGCACCAATAACATGGCGGAGTATGAGGCGTGCATCATGGGTCTTCAAGCTGCGATTGACTTGAGGATTAAGTTTCTGAGTGTTTTCGGAGATTCCGCTCTCGTGATCAATCAGATCAAAGGCGAGTGGGATACGAAACATCCGAATCTTATTCCTTACAGAGAATGTGTATTGACATTGATCCCCCACTTCACAGAGATAACCTTTGAACATTTCCCAAGAGAGGAGAATCAGTTGGCGGACGCGTTAGCTACGATGTCTTCTATGTTCAAGGTCAAATGGGACAATGAGGCTCCCCGGGTCATCATCTGGAAACTGGACGAACCGGCATACTGTAGTGATCTTGAGGCTGAGGTAGTGACCGAGAAACCTTGGTACCATGAGGTAAAGAGGTACTTGAAAGCTCAAGAGTATCCTGAAGGTGCATCTATCAATGATAAGAAGTTTCTGAGAAGGTTCGCAGCGAAGTTCTTCCTCAGCAACGGCATCCTGTACAAGCGAAACCATGATTCGACTTTACTGCGTTGTGTGGATAAGACTGAAGCAGAAAGGATCATGGAGGAGCTACATGAAGGTACCTTCGGAACACATTCCAATGGACACACTATGGCAAAGAAAATCCTTCGGGCAGGGTATTTCTGGTCCACAATGGAAGCTGACTGCTACCAACACTCTCGGACATCTCATAAATGCCAGATTTATGCAGATAAGGTGCATGTTCCTCCAGTTCCTCTGAACATCCTGACTGCACCTTGGCCTTTTGCAATGTGGGGCATAGATATGATCGGAGAGATTAAACCTACGGCATCCAACGGGCATCACTTCATCCTGGTGGCGATCGATTACTTTACAAAGTGGGTTGAAGCGGCTTCCTACGCTACTGTAACCAAGAATGTTGTGGCGCGGTTCATTCGGCATAACCTGATCTGTCGGTACGGCGTCCCTGAAAGGATCATTACAGACAACGGTACCAATCTCAATAACAAGATGATCACTGAGCTCTGCGAGCAATTTAAAATACAGCACCACAACTCTTCTCCCTACCGGCCGAAGATGAATGGGGCTGTAGAAGCAGCAAATAAAAATATCAAGAAGATTGTGCAGAAGATGACAGTGACCTATAAAGATTGGCACGAGATGTTACCATTCGCTCTACATGGGTACAGTACCTCAGCAAGGACGTCAACCGGGGCAACTCCTTTTTCTTTGGTCTACGGCATGGAGGCATTCTTAGCAATCGAAGTGCAGATACCCTCTCTCCGGATAATGAAGGATGCAGAACTGAGTGAAGATGATTGGGTCTAGACACGACTTGATCAATTAAACCTGATTGACGAAAAGAGACTCACTGCTATTTGTCATGGTCAAATATACCAAAAACGGATGATCAGGGCATTTAACAAGAAAGTCAGACCACAAGAGTATCAAGTTGGGGATCTGGTAATCAAACGTATCATCCTTCCTCAGAGTGATCCAAGGGGCAAATGGACCCCCACGTACGAAGGGCCATTTGTGGTTAAACATGTGTTCTCAGGAGGAGCCATGATCCTGACCACCATGGATGGTGACGACCTTCCTCACCCCGCCAATGCAGACATAGTAAAAAGATACTACGCATGATAAAAGACCCTCTAGGTTGACATACCTAGGAAAAAATTAGGGCTTCCCGGCGAACCAAAAGGGTTCGGGCAAAATGAGGGATGAAATGAAAAAAAATCTGTACACCCGGCAAGTCGAAAACCTGAAAAGGCGGCTTGGGCAAAAATGGGTATCCCGGTGGATCGAAAACCCGAAAGGGCGGTCTAGGCAAAAGTTAGGAATAAAGCGTAATACTATGTCTCATTGGATCACGTTGCATCCAGAATCCGGTATCAACCGTCAAGTTCAAACGGCATCAATCAATCAGCTTCATCTTCAACTAGGTCATCAAGTGATGAGACGCTCGAAGATATAAAGGCGATAGTAGAGTTTGAACCCAGTGGGATTATTCTTTTCACATAGCTGTTTTGTTTTCCCCTTTGTACAAATTGTATAAACTCTTTTATTCGGCGGCGTTCTCTTACTAGGACGTCAGCCTCTTGTACATAAACGCCTATTTAAAGGCAATTCAAAAATCAATATAAATTCACTTTTCAGACAAATTGCCAATTGTTTTTCCCTTTTCTGTTTTGTTTTGCGAAGAACGTCCAATGTTCAATTTGTGATATATGCATTTGACAATAATTGCTAACTCATAAATATTTGCATACGAAACAAAGGGGTAATTACAGGTAACATTAGAAACAGGGGCAATAATGAGTGGTCTAGGCGATCTAATTGCTCTGTCCACAAAATACTAGGTATGTCCAGCTGAAGAACATAACCAAAATATCTTAACTCCCCAGAGAGTGAGCCAACAAGTCAATGCGTTCTCCCCAAGTAGAGTTATCCTGTCAGCCTTAAGGAAGTTGGGCATCCTCCAGCAAATATCAAACATTCCTCAGCAGAGTACACAGACATTCTTAACAAGCATCCCCGACAGTCTTGATCTAAGATTGTTCCCCGGCGGTATACAAGATATTCAGCGGAGCCACTTCCCCAATATATCTCAAAGATTCCCCCAGGAGAGTCCAGTCTGAAGATTTCCCCAGGAAAGTTTGAATCCATCTCCCCAGCAGGAAGCTTATCCCCAGTAGATTTTGGAAGCTTGCCACCCGCAGAGCACGAACGCTCCCCCCGGCTTTATTCAAAGGTTATTTCCCTACCAGGATATAACTGGGTTATCCTCAGCCAAAAGCCACGGAAAGATCGTCCCCGACGAAGTCTTCCTATCCCCAGCGGAGTCTATCAAAAATTCCAACACATCAACGGTATCCCCAGCGGAGTTATCATCAACATTTCAACAGCAAAGTACCCCTCTCCCCACAGAGTATTGTTCCCCAGCAAGGTAGCTAGAGTAATTTTTCTCCCCGCAGAGTAATCTCTTCGTCAAGTTTATCCCCCAACGGAGTTATCTTCTCCTACCGGTATTCTTGCAACTATTATCCCTAGTGGAAACAACAAAACACTATTCTCCAACATCAGCCCAGGATGTGACTTCCCGGCACCCGTCAAAGATTCATTTTTCTAGACGAAAACATACGTTCATAAACATCGCATTTCCATACATTATAGCATGCATATATGCATCATGAAAATACGATCTCATTTATGTTGAGAACATCATGGCTTGATCCATATCATGCATTGCATATGACTGACCTTTACCTTTCAGGAAAGATCCAGTTAAGTTCTCAGCTATGTCCAAGACCTCCTCTGGTTCAGTTAAATCGATTCCTAAAGATTTTTCTGATGCCGATCCAATTGAAGTTATTCCAAGACTTTAGTCTGGTTCAGTTAAATCAATTCTAAGATTTCTCTTATTCTTATCCAGTCAAAGTTATCCCAAGACTTTAGTCTGGTTCAGTAAATCGACCCTAAGATTTTTCTGATTCTTATCCAGTCAAAGACACCCCAAGACTTTCGTCTGGTTCAGTTAAATCAATTCTAAGATTTTTCTGATTCTTATCCAGTCAAAGTTAATCCAAGGCCTTCTCTGGTTCAGTCAGATCGACGCTAAGATCTCCCTGATTCTTATTCCAGTTGAAGATTCCAAGACCTTGCCTGGTTCAGTTAAATCGACTCCTAAAGATTTTTCTGATGCCGATCCAGTCAAAGGCCGTCTCTGGTTCAGTCAGATCGACCCTAAGATCTCCCTGATTCTTATTCCAGTTGAAGATTCCAAGACTTTGCCTGGTTCAGTTAAATCGACTCCTAAAGATTTTTCTGATGCCGATCCAGTCAAAGGCCTTCTCTTGTCCAGTTAAATCGATTCCTAAAGATTTTCCTGATGAAGACTCAATTGAAGATTCCAAGACCTTGCCTGGTTCAGTTAAATCGACTCCTAAAGATTTTTCTGATGCCGATCCAGTCAAAGGCCTTCTCTGGTCCAGTTAAATCGATTCCTAAAGATTTTCCTAATGAAGACTCAATAGAAGACATCCAAGATTCTCTCATCGTTACTGTTGAGGTAGTAATCGCCCCAGATTCTCTCATCGTTACTGTTGAGGTAGTAATCGCCCCCAGATTCTCTCATCGTTACTGTTGAGGTAGTAATCGCCCCAGATTCTCTCATCGTTACTGTTGAGGTAGTATTCGCCCCAGATTCTCTCATCGTTACTATTGAGGTAGTAATCGCCCCAGATTCTCTCATCGTTACTGTTGAGGTAGTAATCGCCCCAGATTCTTGCATCGTTACTGTTGAGGTAGTAATCGCCCCAGATTCTCTCATCGTTACTGTTGAGGTAGTAATCGCCCCAGATTCTCTCATCGTTACTGTTGAGGTAGTAATCTCCCCAGGTTCTCTCATCGTTACTGTTGAGGTAGTAATCGCCCCATATTCTCGCATCGTTACTGTTGAGGTAGTAATCGTCCAAGGTTCTCTCATCGTCCCGTTGAGGTAGTAACCATCCCTGATTCATTCATCACCTTTTGAAGCTCCAGACTCGATTCCTGTATCTCGCCAGGGCACGTCTGAAGAATTCAAAGATTCGATACCTGTATTCAGCCAGGGCGCGTCTATATAAAGAGTTTGAAGACCAACTCCTGTAACAGGTCAGGTAATCATCTTTCTTTTTCAGGTACGCAAGTTCTCGCTAAGGAATCTCTTACGCGATTGACACCCGGATGGCATCTGTAAGCCCATCTTCCTATCCATCAATCTCCAAATGGCATCTGTAAGCCCATTCCCACCATCACACTGCTAACATGTGAGCGCAAATTTCTGGGCACTCTAGTGTTCAATCATCTTCCACCTTCGGATTACGAAAGGCACGTCAGCCAATCTACATCCTCAGGTCTAAGAAGATTGAACAGGGGCAACTGTTGTACCCCAAAATTTGCCCTCCCATTTTCTTCAAGATTTGCTAAGAGCATGCTTTAAAATCTCCCCAAAGGTTGCTCAGTCCAATAGCCTCCTAACAGTCAAAAATTAGGGTTTTGGTTCTGGCAAGAAATTGAAGTTTCCAAGGGTCCAAACAAGTCCCACATGCCTATAAACATTGTCAGGCATCCTTAGGCCAAGTTTCAAGACTCACAACACAAAATTGCACAGTCAAAAACCCTAATTGCTTCACAGTCAACTGCAGGGGCAAAATGGTCATTTGACAATCAAAAGTCCAAATTTTTGGTCAAAATCTTATTTTGAAGCCACAAACATCATTTGATCAATTCTTGATCATGATTCTCAAAGCATGGGTCAAAAAGTCTCAAGATGCAAAAGTTTCTATTTTTGGACAGTTGGAAAAGTCAACTGCAAATTGACCAAGGCATAACTTCCACATGGTTTATCATAAAAATTCCATCCAAGGCTCATTTTGAAGAGAATGACATTTCCTACAACTCATCTTCACACTTCAAGTCCAAGAAATGCTCTCACAAAAAGTTATCAATCTCAACATTATAGGTCATTTTCAAAAGTCAACAAAAAGGCACTTTAATTCAAAGACCATAACTTGAGATTGGTAAATAAAAATGACATGGGACCAAAGGCATTGGTTAGAGGACTTCAAGAACTTTCCAAAATGTCCAAGAACATGATCAAAGTTTAAAAATTGAGCAAGATATGCCTTGTCGAAGTTGGGAAATTTTTGGGAATTTTGAAAAGTCAACTTTGCTTCAAATGCCTCAAAATTGCTAATGGGCCTCAATTTCTTCCAAGAATCACCACCCAAAGGCCATGCACGACCCATTGACCCAAAGGGGAGTTATTTTCTTATTTTTAATTAATTAATTGAGTTTTTAATCCTATTAATTCATTTAATTAAAATTAAATATACGAAAAATACTAAAACATGTTTTCCAAATCTTTTTATGCAGCATATGCACTCTTTATTTACTCAAGATTTCGTGCACATCCAAAAGGGAAAGGATCTTCCAAGATAGGCATGTTTTTCATGACAAAAAGATTGAAAAAGATGCTTGAAAATCAAATATGCAAAATCATCAATGCAAAGGATTATGGGCTAGTTTTTCTAACCTAAATCATTCACATACATAAGCATAACATAAACCTAATCCTAAGAAGAAGAAAGCTCCGCAAGAATTGAAAGAACAACTTCGCATTTTTTCCAAAAAAAATTGAAAACTGTTTTCACAGCTAGAGCTCGTTTCAAAGCCAAATAACTATTCCATTACACTCCTGACATTACCAGGGAACTTTTCCAATCAAAATCACGCCTCCATACTCAAGGAATTGGTAGATAGAAGTTTGACTTTCCTCTAAAATTTTCATATTCGTATTTGACTTTTCATGCATGATTATTGTGTTTTAATGATTGGTTTATACTAATATGATCTTTCTGAAGCTAATGGTGTTATCCAATTGAACTAATATCGCCTGTATGCAAAGTTACCATGAGAGCTTTCTAGGGTTTCAGAGCTCTAATTTTGGGGTTTCTTTCATACGGAACAATTGGCCATTCAAACCTATACTATTGGAATCAGGGCCTCCAAACGAAAGGAATCCACCCATCGCGCCCTTTTTCTTTTTGATTATATGCTATTCGCTATTTTTCAGGTTTAGGGTTAGTGGGGGTTTAAAACCCCCGCTATCTATCTTATATTTTCAGGTAAAACGAAGAAGAAGATAGACGTGTCTCAGCCAGATTGGACGGTTTGAATTTAGCGCGTTTTTTCAAGCCACCAGCACTTTCTCACATATCTTAATCCTTATCCATCATAATATCAAAGAAACGCACTAGCTCACTTGGTTAGCACGTTGGCATGCAGATATTGGGACCTGGGTTCGATTCCCAGGTCCCTCACTTTCTCTATAATTTTTTCTTTAACGCGCTTATGTGCAGTATGCTCATAAGGGACCATTGTACAACCTCATCTCCTGTCCTGTCAAGTGTACATAGGCTCTGATCTGAAGGCCACAAAAGTGGCTCACCATGCGCGTTGGTCAACTGAGTCCCATGTGATCATTGAAAGTCAACCAGGCCTTGCATCTCAATGGGCCTAATTGCTGCAAATTAACCTCCAAAAAAGGGCCAACACCCCCATGGTTTGCATTTTCTTTTTCCTTTTTCTTTCTTCTTTCTTTTTTTTTTAATTTTAATTGTCTTTCTTTTGTTTTAATTAATTCCACAAAATAATTTTTATAACACAATAAAAAAAATCAGAAAAGTCAAAACAAAATATTTTTATTTATTATTTAATTCATTAATATTTTTTGTAAATAAATTTTATTAATCAATTTAGTTTAATTTAGGGTTTTAAATTTTAATGTTTTCTTAATAACTAAAAAAATATAAAAAAATAGGTTTTTTAGCATTTCTTATTCTTTTTTCTTAATAAATAACCTTTTTATTTCTTATCATTATTAATTATTAAATAATTTTGTAAATAAATGTGTAATTAAATAATTGGAGTAAATTAGGTTTAAACTTTAATTCTTTTCCTTAAATAATTAAAAAACATGTAGAATTAGGGTTTCTTTTCTTTTTAATTTTCTTTATTTCCATTAAATACAAAAACATTAAAAATAACTTCTTTTCTTTAATCATTAATTTAGTAATTTCAATTCAATTCCTTAAAGGGTCCAACGCCCTCGCACTTTCGATTCCAATTTCCTTTCGCGCGTTTGTCTTTATTTTTTGTTTTAAATATAATGTAATTGCCCCAAAGCGTTGTAATAATAATTAGGACATTTACTTTCCGCACTCTTTATTCAAAGTCGGGTCTTTGTTAATTTGGCGATGTAGACCCGCGCCTTGTAATAGCGTAGGACTTTTATTTTCCGCATTTTAATTCCCGCACCCTTTAAATTGCTAATCACATGAAAGAATGTATGCTCAAATAAAAAACAATGTGTAGCTCACCAAATGCATGACAAGACAAATAATATCTGAAAATGACACACAATTCACACACCACTTCTAGGGTACGCCTCACTGTTGCCTTGCCCCTCGAAACATGGTCGTCGAGTATAGGACGTTTTAGTAAGTCCTCATGTCCATAAACATGGCATGGGGGTAGCTTCTAAGGTGTCCTACTGTTGCTCGGTGACCACACTGTCCCTAAACTCGAATTGACCCGAACACCTCCAACGGTGGTGCTACATACCTCTCAATGGTGGGATGGCACTACCTTAAGGACATTTACACAGCCTAATTCCTTAGGGTATGTAGATGACTCGTAGATACTTACTCTATTCAAAAACAAATCAAACTCTTTTCACACCGACACTTTTCAAAAAGCTTTTAAAACAATTTTTTCAAACACTCTTGAAGACTGATACAAGAGTCGATCTGAAATCTTTAAACGAAACTTTTTCAAACCCACTCACAATTGAAAAGCAAACAAACATTTTGAAAACACAATGAGCAAGTATCTAAGAGCCCATGGATAACCATGGATAGAAAGGGTGCTAACACCTTCCCTTTCTATAAATCTACCTCCCGAACCGAGAGCAATCTCAATAAGGAATTTTTCTGTGCTTTTGTCCTTTCCATGTTGGAGAAAATAAAAGACGGTGGCGACTCTTGCTTCCGCGACATTTTGCGAACCAGCTTTAAACAGTCAGTTCTAGATCCACCGATCACACAATCGGTTCAATTTTGTCGATCATATCAATTCCCCACATCGCAAACGACCAAGGGGGAGTCAAGATATTCAAAGGTACTGGCGGCACATGCACCTTATCATCATAGACTTGACATTTGTGGCAAACTCGCGCATGATTGTAACAGTCAGTCTCCATGGTGGACCAATAATAACTTGCTCGCAAAATCTTTTTAGCCATGGTATGCCCACTGGAATAGGTCCTGAAATCACCTTCATGTATCACCTCAATGATTCTAGCTGCTTCTTTCTTGTCAACACATCTAAGCAGTAAACCGTCATGATGCCTTCTATACAACACACCGCCAATGAGAAAGAACTTGGCTGAAAATCTTCTCAAGAACTTCTTATCTATGACGGATGCCTCTTCAGGGTACTCTTGTGTTTCAAGATATCATTTAATATCATAAAACCAAGGATTACCATCTGATTCCAAACTAGCCTTAAAACAGAAAGCTGGCTCACTCAAACTTCTGATGGTAATGGAAGGTGCCTCATTATTCCACTTAACCTTGAACATGGAGGACAAAGTTGCTAGTGCATCAGCTAGATTGTTTTCTTCTCTGGGAATGTGCTCAAACGTGATCTCTTCGAAGTACGGAATCAGCTTCATAACATGCTCACGATAGGGAATTAGGTTCTGGTGGAGAGTCTCCCAATCTCCATTAATCTGGCCGATAACAAGATTGGAATCTCCGTAAACTTTCAAAAATTTGATGCGCAGGTCGATCGTTGCTTCAATTCCATAAATGCAAGCCTCATATTCAACCATGTTGTTAGTGCAATCGAAAGAAATATGAGTCGTGAAAGGAATGTGGTATCCCTCAGGGGAAGTGATAATAGCTCCGATGCTGTTGCCCATGGCATTGGAGGCACCATAAAAAACAAGCGTCCAACGTGATCCCGGCTTGGGTCCTTCGTCTGGGTTTGGCATATTAAAATCCCGAATATAAACAATTTCCTCATCTGGAAAATCAAACTTCATCGGTTGATAATCGTTCATGGGCTGATGAGCAAGATGGTCGCCCAGTACACTACCCTTAATTGCTTTTTGAGTAGTGTATTGGATATCATATTCGGTGAGTATCATCTGTCAACGGCTACCCTGCCTGTAAGAGTTGGCTTCTCGAAAATGTACTTGATTGGATCCATTTTGGATATCAAGTAGGTGGTGTGAGTTAACATGTATTGCCTCAAACATTTGGCGGCCTAGGAAAGTGCACAACAAGTCTTTTCCAGCAATGAGTACCTCGACTCGCATTCCGTAAACTTCTTACTTAAATAGTAAATAGCCTGCTCTTTCTTCCCTGTCTCGTCGTGCTGGCCAAGGACACAACCCATTGAGCTCTCCAACACAGTTAGATACATGATTAGTGGCCTTCCTTCCACTGGCAGCATGAGTATCGGAGGTTCCTGCAAATACTCCTTTATTTTGTCAAAGGCCTTCTGACAATCCTCATTCCATTTCACTGTCTGACTTTTCTACAACAAATTGAACAAAGGTTCACAAGTGGCTGTGAGATGAGAAATAAATCTAGAAATGTAGTTTAACCTTCCCAAGAAACCACATATTTCCTTCTCTTTCCTAGGCTCAGGCATTTCTTGTATCGCTTTTACCTTGGCCGGGTCTACCTCGATACCTTTTTCACTTACAATAAAACCCAACAGCTTGCCGGATCTCACCCCGAAGGTGAACTTATTCGGATTCAACCTCAGCAAGAATGCCTCAGTCTCTCTAACAATTTTTCCAGATGAACAAGATGTTCCTCTTCCGTGTCAGACTTAACAATCATATCGTCCACATATACCTCAATCTCTTTGTGAATCAAATCATGAAAGAGAGTGACCATGGCGTGCTGATATGTTGGCCCAACATTTTTCAAACCAATTGGCATCACTTTATAGCATAAAGTTCCCCAAGGCGTGATAAATGTTGTCTTCTCCATATCCTCTGACGCCATCTTAATTTGATTGTAACCCGAAAAACCATCCATGAACGAAAACACTTTGGAATGATCAGTATTATCGACCAATACATCAATATGGGGAAGAGGGAAGTCATCTTTAGGGCTGGCCCTGTTCAAATCCCTATAATCCATGCACATCCTAACCTTACCATCCTTCTTAGGCACAGGCACAATCTTTGCAATCCATGGCGGATAATTGATGACCTTTAAGAAATTTGCGTCCAACTACTTCTGGACCTCCTCCTTGATCTACTTGGACATCTCAGGATGAGTTCTTCGGAGCTTTTGCTTGAAAGGGGAACAACCTTCTTTGAGCGGTATTCGATGCACCACTATGTCTGTATCCAACCCAGGCATATCCTCATAAGACCAAGCAAAGATATCAAAATACTCACGGAGTAGCTCAATCAATCTGGCCTTTATACTTTATTTAAGATCTGCCCCTATCTTGACTTCTCTTCTTACCTCTTATGTGCCAATATTCACCACCTCAATCGAATCCTGATTCGGATGGATAACCTTCTCCTCTTGTTTTAACAATCTTGCTAATTCCTCAGGAAGATCAAAATCCTCATATGCTTCTTCTTCAGCTTGATAAATAGGAGTATCAAAGTCATAATTAGCCATAGCAGAGTCGTTATCAATATAACCGGTGGTGGGAGTGCATCTGCATGAATGACATTTTGGCGTTTTTTAGTGACAGTGTGTGAAAAGAGAAACATTGCCATAAAAAAAAGAAATGGAGCAAAATCTTGAATGCAAAAACGTCCTTTATTTCATGATAAACTTTTGAAAATAAACATGGTGGCCCTACACAAATGATCCACCACGCCTTGGGCAGAGCGTAGGAATTATGATATGATAATAAAAGAAAATAAGAAAATTACTCCTCAACGCTTGAAACTTGGATAACATCCACAAAAGTACAATTGTTGAGTGTCTGGCCTGAAATACTCGGACTAATCCAATCTTTGATATTGTAGCCATCAACCCTATCGTCGCCAACTGCATTAACGTGTCCTTCTTGAGTAGCACAAGGACGGGAAAACATCACAGTAGTAGATAAACTAGATGCTCCAGGAGTTGTACTCTGCTTACCTGGGCTAAAACCAAGACTAAATTTATTAAATTTTGGGGTAATGTCCAGCACCTGACCCCAACCTTCAGGGTTGCCATTTTCCACCACAGCTCTCGCATCCTTGAGAGAAGACATAACAATTTCAGGTTTCCTTTTCTGCTCTGGAGGAGGAAAATTGACAGCATGAACCATCTCAAACGCCTGAAACGGAGTCTCATGTATCTCGCCTTCAACTTCAACATAGCGGAATGATGTCAAATGACTTACGATGTACTCTTCCTCGCCGCACACAGTTATCACCTTTCCCTCTGTAGAATTCTTGAGTTTCTGATGAAGAATAGAAGTGACTACCCCTGCTTTATGAATACACAGCCACCCCAACAAACAAAAATATACTGGCTATATATCCATCACAAAAAAGGTAGCCGTGAAGGTTCGAGGAACAACCTTGATTGGTAACTCCACCTACCCCAAACATTGACCTTCGAGACCCATCAAACGCCTTCACCATCAAATCACTAGGGCGCAGCTCCCGTCCAGAATAATATTTCTTCATCAATGCTGACTTAGGCAATACATTCAAAGATGACCTTGTGTCCACCAAAACCCGGGATAAAGTAGTTCCCCTGCACTCCATTGAAATATGCAACGCTTTGTATGGTCTCTCCCTTCCAGAGGAATATCACAATCTGTGAAGCCCAGACCGTTCCCGACAGATATGTTAGCACAAACATTCTCAAACTGATTGACTGTTATCTCATGTGGCACAAACGCATTCTTTAAAAACTTCATCAAAGCATTTCTATGAGGTTCTGAATAAATCAACAGAGACAAGATAGACATCTTAGAAGGAGTATGGCTCAGATGATCAATTATGCTATAATCACTCTTTCTGATAATTCGCATTAACTCTTCAACCTCATCGGGAACTGAAGAAGCTTCTAGTATAGGAATTGGTTGAGTCACATTGGCTAGCGTAACCCTTGGATTACCAATCATCGCCTGATGTTTTCCTTTTTCTCTTGCAGAAGCATCCACCGCATCTTGCACATTGGAAGGACCAAATACTCTCCCGCTTCTAGTCATTCGACCCACACCAAAAAAATTATGAACTTCCCCTTCATTACCTTCATCATGTTCTTCCTCATACAAACGAGTACTTACTTCCTGCTTCACCCCATGGTAATAAACATCAGCACCATAATGCCATGGGATGGCCTTCTCACTGGTATACAGAATGGGACCAGGTACCGTAATCATCAAAGGAGGTGCCCTAGATGGGGTAGGAATGCGCACAGGGGTGTAAGGAATAGATACCACATCAACATCTTCTTCGGTAAACTTACGGTAGCTCGGTTTTCTATCGAGTCGCAGGGAACCCTCCTTTATCATCAACTGGATACCGGATTTTAAATCATCACAGCCCTTTGGTTGCTCTCTACACTTGGCACACTCTGAAGTGAAACCCGGAAAAATAGAATTGTCAAGCAAATACCTCTTAACATAGCACAATAGAGTAGTTACTTGTTCCACATTCATGATTAAATTTAACACTTCACCATTATCATCAATCATATTAACAACACCCCTTCATGCCTAGGCATTGGGTTCTGAGTAACATTCCGACCAGTCACTGGAGTAAACTCAATTTCCTTAGCATCCAACAAGTCTTGTATTTTTCACTTCAACGCAAAGCGATTGTCAGTAGAATGACCAACTTCGCCTGAATGGAATTCACATCTTGCGTTAGCATCATAGTTCGAAGGAAGTCTTACGGGGGGTGGTGGCATATTTATCAAACCGATCAATTTCAAATCAAGCCAATGGTGGAATGCTTCAGTAAGAGATACCGGTAAGGGATCGAATTTTCTCAACTGTCTCTACTGTTGATTATTATATTGACGGGGAGCATCTTGTTGTCTTTGTTGTTAAGGCACTGTATTCGGTCTCTACCGCGGAGGAGCATTAATAGGAATAGAAACAACATTGATTTGTTAGTGTTGACGATCCTCTCCTCTTCCTCTATGAGAGTAAACCGTGCTTGCGTCGCCTTCCCTTTTCTTAGGGTAAGTGTTGAATGGTTTCTTACTGCCCCCTGATGAGCCACTAGAACCTCCAATATGAATTTTCCCCAATTTCAAACCTATCTTAATTCTTTCACCAGCCATAACCAAGTTTGCAAATCCTGTCGAAGTACTTCCTATCATGTGCTCATAGAATGGCCCTTGCAGGGTACTCATAAACATATCAATGATTTATCTCTTCATGAGTGGCGGTTGAACCCTCGCAGCCAACTCACGCCACTTCTGAGCGTATTCCTTGAAAGATTCTCTTGGTCCCTTTGGCAAATTCTGTAACTGAGTGCGATTAGGCGCCATATCCATATTGTACTGATAATGTTTGAAAAAAGCCCGAGCAAGATCATTCCAGCAACGAATATGGGTTTTCTTCAACTTCATGTACCACTCCAGGGATGCCCCGGATAGGCTATCCTGGAAAAATGAATCAAAAGCCCCAGATCCTCAGTATGCACTGACATCTTTCGGAAATAAGTAGTTGCATGAGTAACAGGACATGACGTTCCGTTGTACTTTTCAAATGTAGGAGGCTTGAACTATGGAAGAACTTTCACCCCAACCACCAACCCGAGATCATTAGAATCCATACCAAGGGCTCCTTTCCCTTCCACAGCCTTCAAACGTTCTTCTAACAAATGATACTTACTATCCTCAACCTGAACTTCCGGCTCCAAATGCCGAACAGAAAACTGATCTTCATCCTGATCAAAGTCATAATCCTGCTCCTGATAGCCCCTTATACCACCCTGATTATCTCTTTTGTTCCCCACAAGACAATGTCCCGGAGATGGGGGAAACTGCCCTACGTTGCGCACAAAAGGGTTTTCGAACATCTCGTGAAAATTTCTAACGGGTTGATCTTGCACATCCCCTAATCCTATAGAAATGTTCTGATAGAGCCCTTGATTTCCAGCATCCCATGGATAGCGGCGCTGGTTGTTGACAATGGCAGTCAGTTCCTCCTGTCGGTGATTCACATTGGTGATGACCTCCATGAACTGGGTCATTTGAGTAGCCATTTGGGCCCTTATTTTAGCGAGTTCAGCTTGAACTTGTTCCATCTGTCTTGGAAAATTGTTTCTGGTGGAATACCGATGAGTAGTCGTCTTGAATTTTGAATAAGAAAAGCAGAAGAATAAGAATACCGTCTTGAGATAACCAGTAATGTTATGAAATGCATGATGTGCATGATATGTTTGTCATTTCCCAGTATTCAAGAGTCCTTTTATTCATCAATCATGGCGTGCAACCAAAAATAATCATGCATACAATCAAAGGAAGAAAAAAAAGGCAATAAGACAAACACTCCAATTATTTACAAACAAAAGAAACGATGTTCAAGTGACTTCGGACATTTAAGAGTGTAGCGATAAACAACAAAATACGTTTTTCAAAGTAAACTTAACAAAAAAACTAAATAATAAAAAAAAACAAATGGTCCCTTCAAACAATCCTGGGGGTGACCAAATACACCAAAGGTAAGTAACAAAAACTAAATCTCCGGAACAAGACACGCTTCAAGGTGTTGACAATACTCTTCAAGTCTGGCTTTCTCCTTCAAAAGTTGTGATGCGACTACTTTACTTTCTTGAAACCGATCCTCTGCGGCACGCCTTTGGTATACTTCCTTCTTAAGTTGAGCATCTTTGTCTTTGAGTTGTTTCCCCAAGTTTTGAATCTTCTTCCTGTAGCTATTCTCAGATGCCTGAAGCTTCTGGCACTCTTGCTGGGTCTTACTCAGCTCTTCTCCTATTTCAGCATGAGATCTCTTCCTAAAACTGGTTGCATCAGAAGTTTCCCCTTGATCTTCTTTGAGTTTGCGAGCTAAGTCGGCCCTTTCTTGATCTACCCAATAAAGTTTCATCTCTGCCTCACAGTATTTTGCACGAAGTTGAATGTTCTCAACATGAACCTGGGTGAACACCTCGGTAGGCACCGTGTTACTCATAACAGTAGGAGGTTGCTCACATATAGGAGCCGACCTTGCAAATGGTAACCGTAAAATCTTAACCCTGTCTCTATTCCATTCCAGGTAAGGAACTCTAGCAATAGGAACCTTCTTGCCCAAAGTAGTTTTATCCTTCTTGTGAATTCCCTTCCAAGCACTTGTCACTCTTTTCAACATCACAGGATCACTTCCTCTAACAAAATACACTGATTCAGACACCTCCTCAACCTTTGGCGGTCCATCCATTGCATATCCCAATTGACGATAAGCAAGCACAGGATTATAGTTGATACACCCCTTAGTTCCTATGAGGGGAATATTAGGGAAACCTCCACAGCTAGTGATAATACTTCGTACTTCCCCCATGTCAGAATTCCACCGGATATCAAATGAAGTAAGGTTGACAAGTCTTGATGACCATTGGAGAGAATGTCTGGTATCCACGAAAGGGCCACTTACCGGTAGGTGTAACTTAAACCATTGATACAACATCGAATGACATAAACTTACATTACCTTATTTTCCATGCCTGAAATGAATGGTGTAAAGAGTATCTTCCAAGAGTGTCGGTACTGGGTTCTTATTTCTAAAAACACAAATAGCCGTCAAATCCACAAAATTTCTCTTGTGAGGAAAGAGGATGATACCGTATATCATGAGAGCAAACAGAGAGCTGAAGTCACTCCAATTCCCTTTCTTTGCCTAATCTTCAGCTTTCTTTACTAAGAAATCCAAATCAAACCCTGTAGTATCCTCACTTGATTTCCAATTGTCTTTCACCTCTTTCCAATTCAAATGAAGAATTTTAGCAATAACTTCGAACTTCAGCTTCTCCGGCACTTGGACAAAAGGAACTTCATCGGACAACTTGATATTAAGTAGGTACGCGTACTCTTCTAGTGTGGGAACCAATTGATAATCTTGAAAAGTAAAACACCGTAATTCCTTGTCATAGAACTTGAAGAGGGTGATCAAAGCCATTGGGTTAACTGAAGTGTTAAGGATTAGTAACAAATTGCCATAATTTTTGTTGAAATTATTCAGAACATCACTCTTCAGATAAGAACTCAACCTCTTCAATTCGGACACATCAATAGTAGGAATCTGATAAGCGAATGTATTCATGTTGGGCTCTTTAACACGAACTGAGTCAAACTCATCTGACGGGAGGCCAGCCATTTCTGATGGAAAGAAGACTCTCGAATGTCCCTGGAAGATGACATGCGCATGCTAGATATTTTTTATACATCATTTTTTTAGAAATAAATATGCTATGATGCAACATGACAGGATTAAAGTTTCACACTGGATAATGGTTGGACCATTACAGAACAACGCCACTCAAGATCAAAAGAAAAACCTGAAGCTTCAAAACTATCATGGGAACCTAAGTCACCTTCGCAACACAAAGTCACCAACAATACCTGTACCTGTAAGAAAAGTTTTCCCGCCCCTCTCACGGGTGTAGTCTAGGTCAAGGTAAGGTTAAAATCCAAATCAGAGTACAAGAGCTCGACTGTCGGTATCATCATACGATAACACCTATCCAAACTACCTCTGAAGTCATGGGTCTCATAGTCAGGTCTACAAAGCATCCGCCTCATAGCTGCCATGGCCACTCTATTCCTAGTTTCTATGGAATTCACTCATAGCCTGGGTATGAGGCCTTTTACCTCATCGAACAAACCACCCACCAAGAAATCCATAATCCAAACTGTCCAGCCAAATCCAGTATGCAGAAAGTAAAGCGCACATAGGATGCAATGCAAACAGATAAATATGCAAAGCGGTAAAATAAACACCCAAAGAGAAAACAAACAAGGGCTAGGATCGACTCCGGAATGGACCAGCAAGAGGTCAATCTGTCCCCAGTGAAGTCGCCAGCTGAAACAACCTGGCCGAACCGTCATCTTGTAATGAAATATCAATGAAGTCGCCAACGAACGTCTTTTATCCCGCCAAAAGGGAAAGGTAAACATCGAGAAAACCTGAAAAGGGAGAAATCACGGTCTTTCGACCGAGAGATCGGGTAAGGGAGTCTGTTACGTGAGGGGAAGGTATTAGCACCCCACACGCCTATAATACTCTACGGTATCCACTCTTGTTGTCTAATCTAATGGGTGTGGTCAAAACCTATATATATGGATTAAAGCTAAAAAGGGAATGCATGCGAAAGAAGAAAAAAAATGTAGGGAAAATAAAAAATTATGCTCGGTTGGGCCCTACCCCAATGCCTACGTATCCCTTTTAAGGAATCAGAGCAGCCGAAGTTCGGCTCATATATTCTAGTTGGTTTGTGTTTTTTAGTTAAGACAACAAAAATAGTCAAGATGGAAAAACATCAAATAAAACAACAAACAAATGAGATGGTAAAACATCGACTAAATAATAACAAAGTAACATGTCAAAGATGGCGAAACACCAAATGATAAAACATCACACCTAACAATGACATTGAGAATCAAAGTAGGATAACAAACATGTGAGATGGCGAAATATCGGCTTCAAACAAGTATGCGATGGCGAAACATCGGCTAAAAGATAACAAGGTATCATGGCAAAGATGGTGAAACATCAATAAAACGGATAACAAAACATCACACCTAACAATGGTATTGAGAATCAAAGTAGGATAACAAACATGTGCGATGGCGAAACATCGGCTTCAAACAAGTATGCGATGGCGAAACATTGGCTATAAGATGACAAGGTATCATGTTAAAGATGGCGAAACATCAATAAACCGGATGACAAAACATCACACCTAACAATGATATTAAGAATCAAAGTAGGATAACAAATATGTGCGATGTCGAAACATCGGCTTCAAACAAGTATGCGATGGAGAAACATCGGCTAAAAGATAACAAGGTATCATGGCAAAGATGGCGAAACATCAATAAACCAGGTTTAAAAACAAAGCCAAGAGGCGCACAAACAAATAAGATTGATTTATATCTTTTACCTTGAAGAAGGGTTTGAGTTTATTAGAGGTGTTTTATGATTTGCCAAGAAAACAATTTTTGTTTTAAGATGCAAAAATGCAAAGGAAGGAAAAACAACTAAGGGAAACCAACCTAGCACTATCCCTAGTGTTATCATACAATGGTTGACCCTAAGGTTGAGGATAAAGGAAAATCCTAACCAATGCTAGAATACATGGATTCCTACCTTAATTAACATGTCAAAGGAAGCTTAACAAAACTTATCCTATAGGGAACAAGCAATGAGAGCGAAGTCGTGATCTCAATTTCTAAATTGAGTGACTCATCGATCAATGATTAAAGAAAAAACAATAAATATCCTATAGGGAACATGCACTGAGAGCGAAGTCGTGATCTCAATTTCTAAATTGAGTGACTCATCGATCAACGATTAAAGAAAAAAAACAATAAATATCCTATAGGGGACATGCACTGAGAGTGAAGTCATGATCTCAATTTCTAAATTGAGTGACTCATCGATCAATAGTTAAAGAAACAAACACAACACATGTATCAAACAAAACAGAGGGCCTCCTGACATATATCAGCAATAGAGGTCCCATCATGCAACATAGAACTATGAAAATAGAAGAAAGGAAATAGTGTGATACCAAACGGATAACTATCCGTAGCAACTGAGCAAGAATAAAAGAAACCAAGAGAACTTCAACCAAGCTGGCATCAGCAGACAAATCAAGTCAAAAATTACGCCATCAGGATGTAAGTATTGAGATTTTCAGATATGAACAGATCCCATAGGCAATGTATGGCATTCATAATCACACACGTATATATATATATATATATATATATATATATATATATATATATATATATATATATATATATATATATATATATATATATATATATATATATATATATATATATATATATATATATATATATATATATATATATATATATATATATATATATATATATATATATATATATATATATATATATATATATATATATATATATATATATATATATATATATATATATCCTATAGACTATCAAATATGCCAAGCACAAGAGTAGTACCAATATAATAAATTGTGTTCCACAAATAAAGTGAAACACAGTAGACCTGGTAGATTAGACTTGCAGAGTCACAAAGGGCCATAGCAAAACCGTTACCCGTGGGATCCCGAATGGATGTAGACCTGCATTGTGAGTGTAAGTGTGTGTAATAGTATATCTATCTTTGAAAGAAATGAAAATGTAAAAAAAAACAATGAGCAAAAAGGTTGTATGCAAAACATCCATGATTCATTGATGTCATATGGAAATGAGATAATAACCCTTACAAATGGACCATTGTGCCTCGGGTAAGACACAAGGTTTTAAAAGTCTGAATTGTTTTAATATTACAGATCCAACAAAATGTAAAGACAAAATACTATGGGATAAAAGTGATCGGGAAAAAATCTCTAGCCTCCCAGTTGTTGAGCCCTCCACTGACAGTTGGGAAAATACAATCCTCCAGGTTGTAGCTGTCTTCATCATCCTCCACGGCACTGACTTGGTGGTTGCTGATCTTCAAGGGTGGTCCTCCGGCACGAGCATGACGTATAGCCTTCTGGGCACCTGAAGTGAAACCCATACAAAACTTATCAGATTTGTATGGGATATCTGGGAGTTGTCCCTAAATAGTGCACCCACCTTCTTCTATCACTGCCTTGGCATTCTTTAAAGACGACATCTTGAGTGGATGCCTTGTGACCTTGGGAACTTGAGACACAGCCTTGGTTACTGCCACATCTTGCGGGACTTCTTCAAAGTGTTGGAATGGAGTTTCAATAAATTCACCATCTAATTCCACATATCTGAAGGAATTTAGATGGCTGACCATATACTCTTCTTCTCCATGAACAGTGATGATCTTCCCCTGAATTGGATATTTCAGCATTTAGTGCAACGTAGAAGTAACAGCGCCAGCATTGTGAATCCATGGTCGGCCTAACAAGCAGGAATATGAAGGGCGAATATCCATTACATAAAAAGTTGAATCAAATGTTTGGGTTTTAACCTTTATGGGGATATCCACTTCCCCATGCACCATCCTTTTTTAGTCGTCAAAGGCCCTCACTACTATGTTGCTCGGTTTCAACGTCAATCCCTCACAGTCAAGCCTATCAAGAGCCTTTTTAGGAAACACATTCAGAGACGAGCCAGTGTCCACCAAAACATGAGCCAAGGTTGTGCCCCTGCATTCAACTGAGACATACAATGCCTCATTATGCTTCCTCCCTCTTGGCGTTAAATCAACATCTGAAAAACATAAACCATTATCTGCAGTCAAGCTGGCTATGCAGTCTTAGAACTAATCGGCGTATGTTTCTTGGGGTACATTGGCAGTTTTGAGGAACTTTACCAAGGCTTGTGCATGCGCCTCAGAACATAGTAATAAAGCCAACATGGAAATTTTAGATGGAGTTTTCCCCAGTTGCTCAACTATATTGTAGTCGCTTATTTTTATGATCTTTAGAATTCCCTCCATCTCTTTCCGGGAGGTCTCAGGGATAGCCACTGATTGTGCCTTCGTCCGGACAGGCTCAATCATAATACCTTTACCTCGAGTCTCGGTTGACTTGGCAGCAGGAATGTCAGTAGGGGTGATAACAGTGATTGTAACAGCTTTATTAGCAGGAGTATTAGCAGAGATGATTGCAGGACTGGAAAAAACCTGTAATTGCAAGCTTCTCAAGTCATATTTAAAGCATGTGTTTTGATGAAGACAACATGGACATCAACTTTCAAAGGATGTTCAAAAAGCTTATCAACATCAAATAAAAGTCTTGAAGATTATTGAAGAATTATTGAAGAAATCATCAAATGTCAATATGGTATAAATAATTCTTAAAATCTTGAATATAGATGTTCACAATATGCATTCATCAACATATACATATTCCATAACTTTAAGATCAAGAAAAATTTGTTTGAAATATCTTTCAAAAAGTATTTTTGAAAATAAACCTTTAGGAACCGGTTCCTCCCTAACAGGGAACCGGGTTCCAGAATTTCTCAAAAAACATGTCCCTGGATTTTGTACCAGGAACCGGGTTGTACCAATAGGGGAACCGGTTCCTGCGAGATAAATTTGAATTCCAACTTATAACGTTCACTAAGAACCGGGTTCTGTCAGTGTCGGAACCGGTTCCTAGCGAACCAATGCAGCTTTTACTTTGTTTTTTGAACATTTTTCAAGTGGTATCTTTTCATGAATGCATTGCAACTTTTCATATGAATTGGCATGAATGAAGAGGTTCTTATGACTTTATAAAATGCAGATTTTCAGATTTAAAACAAAAGAACACAATAACATTTTCATACAACAAAAAACCTTCTTCAATAAACAATTTTCTCATTCATTCAAATTTGCACTTAAACTTTCATGTGTTCATAATTTTGTGAAACTTGCCATATACACTTTCATTATCATTACAAGTTTCATTCATACATTGTGAACATTTATATACATTGTTGAGAATTGTTTTTATCTTGAAGAAGAAGATCAATTGAAGATTGATAAAGCTCTCTATATACTTCAAACTAAATCATTGTATTACTTAAAGAAATTTTTCCCTTACTATCCAGGATTGTTGGAAGTAAGTGTTGTGATTTGAAGAGGATTGTTCTTCATTCACATTAGTGTTTGTTTGGTCTTAAAGGTGTTAAGAACCTTTGATCACCCTATAGGTTAGATAGTAAGCATAGGTTGTACAATCATTCTAACTATAGTGAAATCTCTTTCGTGTTGGAAAGGGGACTGGAGTACTCTAGGATTGTGAGGGGAACCAGGATATATCACCGTGTTCTTTACTTTTCCGCATTTACCGCTTTCATCACCATAATCAGGAAAAGATAAAGATATAAACAAAACCTTCAAATACTTAACCAAAATTACTACCAAGCATTCTCATAAAACCGAATAAATTTTATAAGACCTAATTCACCCCCCCCCCCTCTTAGGCACTCTGAGACTTACAATTGGAATCAGAGCAAGTTATAGGTAACTTGTTCCTAAAGATCCAGAATGGCTTCCGCAAATCATCAACCAGTTTTCAGAGATGGTGGTAGTAACAACAAGCCTCCTCTATTCTGTGGTGAATATTTTGACTTCTGGAAAATACGCATGAAGGCGCATTTAGAAGCACAAGGAGAAGAAGTATGGGATGCTGTTGAAAATGGTCCATTTATCCCAATATCAGTAATCAATGGCATTGGTTCTGTAAAACCCAAAACTGCATGGGACGATGATGATAAAAAGAAAGTTCTCTATGACAAAAAGGCAATAAACCTTCTTCAAGGTGCACTCAGTATGGACGAATTTTTTCGTGTCTCGAACTGCAAGACAGCAAAAGAAATATGGGATACCCTGGTTCAAACTCATGAAGGAACGACTGAAGTAAAAAGATCAAGGCTAAATACCTTGAGTCAAGAATATGAACTATTTCGAATGCAGCCCGGAGAATCCATTCTTGACTTACAAAAGAGATTTGTGCATTTGACAAATCACTTAAATGCTCTTGGTAAAACCTTGACAAATGATGAACTCAACTTGAAAATCCTTAGATCATTGACTAGGGAATGGCAACCAAAGGTAACGACAATCTCGGAAAAGAAGAGTCTCTCCGCAATGACTTCCACTACATTATTTGGCAAACTTCAAGAATATGAAACGGAACTCGGTAGACTTGAAAAACATGAAAATTTAGAGAAGAAATCCAAAGGCATTGCCTTGAAAGTTGATTCAAAGGAAAGTCAAGATAAAGATGCATCGGAGGAAGATGAAAACTTCTTGCTTCTTGTAAAAAGGTTAGGAAAATATTTTGGTCATAAAAATAATCTTCATAATGCTAACTTTGTCAAGAGGAAGAAATTTTATAATCATAAAGATAAAGAAGCCTCCACATCAACTCAAGATGTCACATGTCATGAATGTGGAAAGCAAGGTCACATAAAGCCGGATTGTCCAAAACTCTCCAAGAAAAATGGATTCAAAGGCAAAAAGGAGTTCAAGAACAAAAAGGCTTATGTTGCATGGGAAGATAATGAGATAAGTTCTTCATCCGATTCGGAAAGCGAGGAATGTGCAAATCTAGCATTAATGGCTTCACATCACTCCGACGATGAAGAAGAGGTTAGTAATGAATTTAATCTTTTTGATGATGATGTTCAAGATGTTATTGATGAACTCTTGAAAGAATGCAAAAGTTTATACAAAAAGGTGTCAAATCAAGAAAAAGAACTTCTAAGTTGTTTAGAAAAAATTGACACCATGACTAAAGATTTTGATCTTAAAAAACAGAATTTTATTAAAGAAAAAGAAAACTTTGCATGCTCCAAGTGTGAATCAAATGTCTTTCAAATTGTTCAATTGAAAAGAGTCATTGAACAATATGAAAAAGGAAAAATAGGATTGGAAGGATTACTAAGCCAACAACGTTATCCAAATGAAAAAAGGGGTCTTGGTTATGTGAATTCTAAGAAACCAAGTAACAATCCCACTGTTTTTGTAAAGGCTAGTAATAGTTCCAAACCCAAGAAAGTAGAAAAGAAGCAAGTTGTTCATAATCATCAAAAGAAAAAGGCTAATGTATCGAAAAAGAAAACATTTCCTAAGAAGAAATCTTATCCTTCTAGATATAGAAGTAAATTTGAACCTACTTGTTTTTATTGTGGTATTAAAGGCCATACACCTAATGCTTGCTATGTTAGAAACTTTAGTATAGCAAGTGAGCATTATGTGTGGGTGAAAAAGGGAACTAACTATGAAGGACCCAAGGCAACTTGGGTACCTAACAAAGAATAATTTGTTTGTGTAGGTATGCTTGAAATCCACATCAAATGTTTGGTATCTTGATAGTGGATGTTCAAAGCATATGACAGGAGATGTACACCAATTTTCATATCTAGTACATAAAGCCAAAGGGTATGTCACCTATGGAGACAACACCAAAGGAAAGATTCTTGGCGTTGGAATAGTTGGCACACCTCCATCCATTCAAATTGAGGATGTTCTCTATGTTGAGGGATTAAAACACAATCTTCTAAGCATAAGTCAACTTTGCGATAGAGGGTTCAAGATCAAATTCAACAAAGATGAATGTCTCAATATGGATGAGGCAACCAATGAGGTAAAACTCAAAGGTATAAGAACTAACAATATTTTTATGATTACTTTAGATGATTTGTCTCTGAAGGTACAATGTCTTATGGTAAACAACAATGACGCTTGGTTATGGCACAAGAGGATCGCTCACATTCACATGGAGCACTTGAACAAATTGGTTAAGCATGACTTAGTTATTGGTCTACCAAAGATGAAGTTCATCAAAGACAAATTATGTAATGCATGCCAAAAGGGAAAACAGACCAAAACAACTTTCAAATCTAAGAATGTGGTGTCTACTACAAGACCACTACAATTGTTACACATGGATCTCTTTGGTCCGTCAAGAACAAAAAGCTTCGGAGGTAATGTATACGCTTTAGTCATTATTGATGATTTTTCTAGATATTCTTGGACTTTGTTTCTTGTGCAAAAAAGTGATGCTTTTAAATCCTTTAATAAGTATGCTAAGCAAATCCAAAATGAAAAATCACTAAAGATCGTATCCATAAGAAGTGATCATGATGGAGAATTCCAAAATGCACAATTTGAAGAATTTTGTGAAGAACATGGTATCTCTCATAATTTTTCAGCACCAAGAACTCCACAACAAAATGGATTAGTTGAAAGAAAGAATAGGTTTCTAGTGGAACTTGCAAGAACAATGCTTAGTGATGCAAATCTTCTAAAATATTTTTGGGCGGATGCGGTTAGCACGGCATGTTATGTTGGAAATCGAGTTATCATTAGACCTATAATAAAGAAGACTCCATATGAACTATTCAAAGGAAGAAATCCAAACATTGCTCACTTTCACATTTTTGGATGCAAGTGCTTTGTTCTTAATAATGACAAGGATAATCTTGGTAAGTTTGACGAAAAATCTGACGAAGGTATATTTCTTGGTTATTCGCTTTCTAGTAAAGCATATAGAATTTATAATAAAAGAACTTTAACTATTGAAGAATCTATGCATGTATCTTTTGATGAAACTAACCCCTCCAAGGAGGAAGTAGTTGTTTGTGACGATGATGATCCTATAGATTTACCCCCGGAAGATCTTTCATTTGATCAAATTAAGAAATCACGGGAAAATTCAGAAAACATTGTTCAATAAGATTCAAACACCAATGATCTACCAAAAGAATGGAGAACTCATAGAGACCATCCTATTGACAAAATTATTGGTGACATTAGCCAAGGAGTATCAACAAGATTGAATCTAAAAGATGCTTGCTTAAACATGGCGTTTGTTTCTCAAATTGAACCTACCAAAGTTGATGAAGCCTTAGGAGATGATCAATGGATTATTGCTATGCAAGAAGAATTAAATCAATTCGAGAGAAATCAAGTTTGGGAACTTGTTCCTAGACCAAGTGGTAAACACATCATAGGTACCCGATGGGTGTTTAAGAACAAACTTGATGAGAATGGTCTAATTGTTCGAAACAAAGCAAGGTTGGTTGCCCAAGGTTACAATCAAGAGGAAGGAATCGACTTTGAAGAAACATTTGCTCCGGTTGCAAGGTTAGAAGCTATACGCCTTTTACTTGCTTATGCTTGTTCATTAAATTTTCAGTTTTTTCAAATGGACGTCAAAAGCGCATTCTTGAATGGATACATCAATGAAGAAGTCTATGTCAAACAACCCCCGGGATTTGAAGACTTCAAACATCCTTCACATGTCTTTAAGTTGATAAAGGCTCTTTATGGCTTAAAGCAAGCACCAAGAGCATGGTATGATAGACTTAGCAATTTTTTGTGTGAAAAAGGTTTCGAAAAGGGTAAGGTTGATAAAACTTTGTTCATAAAGAAAATCCAAAGTAACACTTTATTGGTTCAAGTCTATGTTGATGATATCATTTTTGGATCGACTAACAAAGAAATGTGTGAGGAATTCTCATTGATGATGCAAGGAGAATTCGAGAAGTCTATGATGGGAAAGATGAACTACTTTCTTGGACTACAAATCAAGCAACTAGAAGATGGAATCTTCATCAATCAATCTAAGTATTGCAAAGAATTATTGAAAAAGTTTGATATGGACAATTGTAAAGCCATGAATACTCCAATGGGCTCTGGTACATATGTTGATCAAGATGAATCCGGTACTTCAATTGATATTACAAAGTACAGAGGTATGATTGGTTCTTTATTGTACTTGACGGCAAGCCGTCCTGACATCATGTTTAGTGTTTGTCTTTGCGCTCGCTTTCAAGCAAATCCAAAGGAATCACACCTCATGGCAGTTAAAAGGATCATGAAGTATCTTAAAGGAACAATCAATGTCGGCCTATGGTATCCAAAAGGTAGTACTTGCACTTTAATTGGTTATTCTGACGCGGATTATGCAGGTTGTAAAACTGATCGTAAAAGCACAAGTGGTACTTGTCACATTATTGGAGATGCATTAGTATCATGGGCTTGTAAAAAGCAAGCATGTGTTGCTCTTAGCACGGCCGAAGCAGAATACATAGCAGCGGGTAGTTGTTGTGCACAAATTCTTTGGCTCAAGAACACAACTCCGTGATTACGGACTTGATCTCGGATGCATTCCTCTTCGATGCGACAATACAAGTGCTATCAATATTACAAAGAATCCGGTCATGCATTCAAGAACCAAACATATAGATATTCGACATCATTTTCTCCGTGATCATGTACTTAAAGGAGATGTCGAAGTCACTTTTGTGGATACTCATAACCAACTCGCAGATATCTTCACTAAACCGCTTGCTCGAGAACCTTTCTTCAAAATCCAAAGAGAACTTGGTATTTTGGATGAAGGTGATATCTAATGTTTCTCTTAAAATGCACGTCTTAATTTTTATATGTATCTATTTCACTCTTTTCCCCATCCTTTTTGATGTTAACAAAGGGGGAGAAGAATATGCATATGTGTTGTTTTGTTTCAAAGAAATTGCAGGCCCAAATAAATATCAAACTCACTCCAAAATTCAAAGAATCATGGACTTAGGGGGAGCCTTGCATTTTCTCAACATGTTTACTACACAAAACAACATAAAACATTTCAAGAAATCGTTTTCAAGACTTGGTTGTCATCATCAAAAAGGGGGAGAATGTAATTGCAAGCTTCTCAAGTCATATTTAAAGCATGTGTTTTGATGAAAACAACATGGACATCAACTTTCAAAGGATGTGCAAAAAGCTTATCAACATCAAATAAAAAATTGAAAATTCTAATGAACAAAAAGTCTTCTCGTATCAGGACTTGTCACTTCAAATGGTGAGCCTTGGAGGGATGGTAGAAGAACTCAGCCAGACCATCTTGTGTGAATTCCAATGCTCCTTTATTGATCATGTCTTGAATTTTGTTTTTCAATGCCCAACATTCATTAGTATCATGCCCCGGGCTGTTGGAATGGTATGCACAACTTGCATCAGGATTGTAATCTGGGGAGGCTATGTGGGGATTCTAAGGAGGGTCCCTTAACGTCACCCGATTCAATCTCAACAGGTGTTGTAAAGCCTGAGACAACGACATGTTGATTTTGGTAAACTTCCTTTTGGGCATATCAACCCGTTGTTTTTGGCGAGGTTGTTATTTGACCTAGGATGTCGTAGCAATTTGGAGAGGTCCATTCTTCACCATACTAGACCCTTGTCTTCTTGGAGGCTGATTAATGACTTGGTCCCCGGCCTCGACTATTTGCTTCATACTATTGTATCTGTCTTGATGAAGCTGGTTGATAATGGTTCTCAGCTCTTCTTGTTCACGAGCTAAGCCTTAGATAAGAGCCATCTTCCCCAGCATCTGGGTTTTCATGGCACCTAACTCAGCTTGCAGTTGTTCCAGTTGTTCGTCCTTATTGTCTTCAGGACTTTTCTTGACCAAGTTCCCGACGAGGAGTGTTTTCAACTCTTCCTACCCCTTGGATAGGTTTAGGAATACGTCCCTGAATTGAGCTTCTTGAGTTTGAAGATCTTGGTTGTCTTGTTGGAAAGCCATTGCTGAAATAAACAGCGAGAACATGAGAGACCTGTACTGGGAGACCTGTTATGCAATGATATGTATGATATATGTATGCAATGTTTTCAAGGATCTCGCGGGGTAAACAAGAAACTTATTAGAATTTGAATTTTGCATCTTTGATTGAAGAAACTTCGTGTTGTTAAAAGTCCTTCTTCAAGAGTCAAGCTCACCATATCAAGTGGGTCATAGCCACTGACTCAAGTTATCGTGTTTTGATTCCTAGACAACCTTGGCTAGAGGAAAATAAATCCCCTTTGTCCCTTGATAGATGTTTGATTTACCATAACCTGCATCACAAACCCTTGAGATTCTTGAAATGGTTAAGGAAATGCTATGGTATGATGTTATGATGTATATGCTATGCGTTTAAGCAAATGCGAGGTGATGTAAGTAAGTAAATCTGGCAACAAATCCAAGTTATTGGATAAGGACTGTAAACAAAACCTGCAAAGAACTCATGTTGTTAGATAACAAACATGTGCAAGTAGTTCAAGTTGAAAGCACACAAGTCACACAATAGCCCTTAAATTTCAGGCTGGCATGGAGTTTAGGTACTACCCTCTTGCAGTTTAGTTGGTTCAACCTGTCCTAGTAATAGTAATTGGGTTCTAGAGGTTCTCAATATCACCGACCATCCTCGATGGATCATAATTCCAGTTTAGCAACCTTTTCTTGCGGCCGGAATCATCACGAGAGTATGTTCTCAATGAGTGTAACATACTGCTACTTTTCTATGGCCAAGTTGGTCAATTATAGGTTCTAAGGTAAGTTGATGCTTAATGAACCATTAGCAGCCCCATACTCTCCTTGTTCCTCCACAAGGGATATCGGTACCAACTAACGTGTCACACCAACGTAGCTACTGCTTCAACCATATTGGTCTACGCCGTACAGTTCCCTCACAGTCTATTGCTACTTACCTAAAGGGTATCCCCAGATCCAGGTTAGGATCTATAGTAACTCCGATACAAAGCCCACAGAGATAAAGCTAACAAATCAAACAATTGAAAACAATATGATGAACTATTCCTAAGGTACACCCCACTTATAAGTCCCCAGCAGAGTCGCCGGTTTTGTGATACGGTGGCCAGAACCGGCACGTGTTTCCCTATTTCATTAAGGAATTTGCTGGTTTGTTTTTGCAAAATGTCGCGGTATGCAAGAGTCGCCACCGTCTTTTATTTTATCCAACAAGGAAAGGAAAAAAGCACAGAAAAATTCCTTTTTCGAGATATTTCTGAGTACGGGGGGTAGATTATAGAAAGGGAAGGTATTAGCACCCTTTCTATCCGTAGTTATCTATGGGCTCTTAGGTACTTTCTCATCATTTTCAAAATTGTTTTCTTTGTGTTTGTGGGATTTGAAAAGCTTTAGACTTTGATTTAACTCTTGCTTCTGTCTTCAAGAGTGTAATGAAGTGTTTTTGAAAACTTGTTTGTAAGGAAGTGTAAGTGTGAAAAGTTTGTTTGTTTTATTTGAGCGAGTACTTAAGAGTTAATCTATTTACTCGAAAAAAGAATCATTATGTATTCGTTTCATTTAGACAATGCTATCCCACTATTAGTGAGTAGGTAGCACCGTCGTTGGAGTTTGAGGGTTAATTCGAAAGGGACATACGGTCACTAAAGCGATATTAGGACGTCTTAGTAGTAACCTAATGTCTTAGATCAATTATCCGAGGCAACAATATCCGAGGCAACCTTTCTAAGGCAACTTTGATCTTTGGACAAAAGGACGACCACTAAAGCATCCTATACTCAATGACCGTTTACCGAAGGCTACCAAGTGGGAGTGTACCCTTGGAGTACGCATGTGCGAATGATTCAATTTCAGTTTATTTATCTTTGCACATTTAGGGTGATCTAACTGTTTTAAAATTAGTCATACATTCTTGTCATGCATCCTATTATCGCATATCTAACAGTTAATAATTTTCAGAATTTAATAGTGCGGAAATTAAACTATGCTATTACAAGGCTTCGGGTATTTACGTAGCCAAAAACAAACCCTTGAAAAGTAAAGCGGTAAATGGAAAGTAAAAAGCCCTAATTAAACTATTACAAACTGTGAGCAGATACAATAATTGGGTAAAAATAATAATAAAGCGCGCGAGGAAATTAGATCGGCGAGAAACTAGGGTTTTGACCCTCTTAATCAAAAGAAAATTGTTTTTGTTGTTTTTAATACAAGAAATGAGTTTTCTAAATTAAATGTGAAAATTAATTAGTGATTAAATTAATTAGTAAAAATAATTACAAGACCTATTTTTGGTTTTTTTGGTTATTTTAGGGAAAAAATAAAATACAATTAAGTTAGTAATAAAAACCTATTTATTCTAATTAATTTTAATTATTTGCAAAAAAGAATTAAAATTGTCTAAATTAATAAACCTAATTAAATTAATTAATATTTAATAAAAATAAATATCTTGAATTTAATTGGATAGAAAAAATGTTTTTGTGATTTTTTGATAAAAAATAAAATGATTATTGGTTAGTAAAATAAATAATAAAATTAAATAAGATAAATATAAGAATAATAAATATAGAGAAAGAAAATTGGGCCTGGATATCAATTTTGAGGGGTGTGAATAGCTGAAATCTGGGCCCAAAAGAGATGAACCATGCTGACTTTTTAGATCCAATACCACGCGCTTGAATTGGCTCATGGTATGCCTTCAGATGATGGCCATCAGATTTGGCCATCCGGCGTGATTGATTGTGAAGGTGTATGATGGTCTCCTAGCTTGCATGCGCACTGAATTTCCTGAAAGAAAATAAGAAAATAACAAATGTTGGAGGCAGGGGTCGAACCCCTGACCTCCAGCCTTCCAATGCCTTAACACCCAACTAGCTACAACTCGGCCATTTGTTGTTGTTGTTGTAATAACGTAACATAATAAACAAATATGAAACAAGCGCAGTAATGGAAATTTAGCGCAAAAATTCAAACAAGCCAATGGAGGGGTGCCACATGGGTCGTCTTCTTCTTGGCACCATGGGTAAAAGTGAAACAGTTTTACCTACGGACGTTCGTCTTTAGCTATACGCAATGCTCATTCCAAAATCCTCCATGGGCCACATAAACGAAACCTAACACCATGGTTGCGTTCGTCTCGTCCTCGTGAACCTAAAGGTACCATTCATGAACGCCAATTTTTCCTGCATGTAAAAACCCTAATTCGGAGCTTCGAAACCTAGCTATGGTGAAATCGTGTATAGGCCATAAAAATGAAATTAAATGATGCCGAAAGTTTGCATATGTTCCGTAGATCAAGAATGGACAATTAATTCATCCTAACAATGCCTATATTATGAGATTCGAATTCAAGAACAGGGCTATGCTGGGACGGACTTATAGTGCAATTTGGGGTTTGAAAAGCTTGGTTCTTGATCGCTTTAGCTTGCTGAGAGTCCCAGGAGTCGATTGCGATAGGAAAAGAGTCTTAAGGATGCCTCTAAGTGCAAATTCGATCTCACACTTTTCTTGCTTTTTTTCAGTTTTGGTTCTTGTTCATACGCCTGTCTCTAACTTGTTTTTAGGTCTGGCTCGCCTCCTTATGTACCAAAGATTGAATTAGGGTTGATAACTGCATCCAATATTCCTCCATCAATGATTTTTGATTTGATTTGATTCACCTTTAATATCTTTCCAAACATGGCCTAAATCAATCTTTTTGTCCACGCCATGCATTGATACGAGTTTGAATGACTTGCTAGCTGTAATTGGAACCTGAAACAAGCACAAAATGTCTTACTTTCAATATTTTGGATTTTATTTGATTTGTTTTGATTTAAATTGAATTAATTCAAATAAAAATCAAAATAAATAATAAAAAAAGATACGGACAAGTGGAAAAGGATAGAGCTCGTGGGCTATGTTGCCAACTCAAAACAAGTGAAAAAGATTGGGCCCATTTGGCAAAATTTGAAGTTTTAGGGATAGTTGACTTTTGGCAATTTTGCAAAAAAAGGTCAACTTCACCAATGCATAACTTCCTCAATTTTGACTCTTTGGAGGTGTTCTTGGACTTTTTAGAAATATTGAGATGTCCTCTAATCAACCCTTTTGGTCTCAACTCATTTTGATATTCCATGCTCATGTATGAAGCTTGGACAAAAAAGGTGTTTTTGATGACTTTTCAAAATGACCTATAATATCAAAATTCATAACTTCTTGTGAGTGCATATTTTTAACTTGGGATCTGAAGATGGATTGTAGGTAATTGCATCCTCTTAAAAATTAGCTTTGTATGTATCATTTCTCATAAAGTATGAGAAAGTTATGCTTGGTCAAAGTTGAGTTGACTTTTCCTATAAAACCCTAATTTAGCAACTTTTGAGTCTTGATGGATTATGAGCAATCCTTGATGAATCATGATCAACCCTTGATAAAATGATGAAACATCCTTCAAAATGATAATGTTGACCAAAAATTTTGAAGTTTGACTGTATGTGGGCCACAATTGACTTTTGCCCTAACATAGTGGATTTTCAGGCCTTTGAGCAGTTGATTGGGCAAATTTCCTCTACAAGGCTTGAAACTTGACATGGATGATCTTGAGAACATATTAGGACATTGGTGAGCACTTGAGATCACTTGGACTCAAGTATCTTGATGCAACATGAAACCCTAATTTGAGGTAGACTGCCTTAGGAGAGAGCTTGTCTGGCCAACCCTTGGACTACCTTGAGCAACTTGAGGATCTTTCTTGCAATGTTTTGAGAAATATGGGAGGGAAAATTTTGGGGTACAACAGGAGGTAAAGAGGATAATGAAGTATCTCAAATGGACAACAAATGTCGGATTGTGGTATCCTAAAGGTAGTATCTGCAACTTAATTGGTTATTCTAACGTGGATTATACAGGATGTAAAACAGATAGAAAGAGCACAAGTAGTACTTTTCACATTCTTGGTAATGCATTAGTATCATGGGCCTGCAAGAAGCAAGAATGTGTTTCTCTAAGCACGACCAAAGCTGAATATATTGCAGCGGGTAGTAGTTGCGCTCAAATTTTGTGGCTAAAACAACAACTTCGTGACTATGGACTTGATCTAGGGTACATTCCTCTATAATGCGACAACACAAGTGCTATCAACATCACAAAGAATCCCGTCATGCATTCAAGGACTAAACATATAGACATTCGACATCATTTTCTCTGTGATCATGTTCTTCAAGGAGATGTCGAGGTAACCTTTGTAGATACTCATAATCAGCTTGCCGATATCTTCACCAAACCTTTGGCGAAAGAACCTTTCTACAAAATTCGTCGAGAGCTCGGCATACTTGACTAATGAGACTTATAAGGTGCATTATGCCCTTGATATATCTTTTATATATGTTTTATACATGCCATATATGAATTTATGCTATGTGATGCTTAATTTTTCAAGAAAAATTTGGTTTTGGACAATTTTTGTTGGTGCAAATTGATTGCACAAAGAGTGTAATCGATTGCACAAAGAAATTTTCCAGTTCTGTCCATTCTATTTCATGTGCAAATCGATTGCCCCTTTAATGCAATTGATTGCACTATGTGTGTTTTGCTTAATTTTTTGTTTCTGTTTGTGTGCAAATCGATTGCACATGGTATGCCAATCGATTGCACGCACTGAAAGTAGCTTTTATGACAAAAAATTAATGTTGGTCAGAATTCCTCTCTCATATTCCCAAGCCAAACACTCTTAAATACAAATAACTCATTCCATACCTACCAAAATCACTTCCAAATCTCTCTCACAAAACCTTTCTCTCTCACAAAAACCCTAAAACCACAAAACCTAAAACACCATATCCATGGCTTCAAGAACAAAGAGAAAGGCTTAAGTTTCAGATAAAGGGAAAAAGAAGATTGACTCATCATCCAATCCACTGCTCTCAACTCTCACCGAAGCACAAGAAGTCATATTTGTCAAAGACTTTTAAAGGAAAATTGTTTCCAACCCTAAGTATGGTATTCTCTCCTCCTTCCCTCAAGAATGTTTTACATTTCAGAACGATCTAGCTGCTTATGGTATGGAACCCTGGATTTCTTCGTACGGCCCATACTACCCGGATTTGGTAAGAATGTTTTTCAGTAACCTAACTCCCTACTAAGAAAAGATAGTCACATATGTGCTAGGCACTCGTATCTCTCTGACTCCTCAGGTTGTTGGTGAGATCTTGAATATTCCTTTCACCTGAAGCTCCCTATATGATCCTGAAAACAAAATATGGGATGGCTATATGAAAAAGGGATTCTTTTACAGCATTGGGCGGTTAAGTGAAGCTGAATTTCGCGCCAACGGATACGTGGTCTTGGCGGTGTAATTCCTTCCAGAGATTCCTGGAGTGCAGGTAACCTCTATATATACGATCGTTTATTTCATTATTTCTTAGTCTATATACTTTTTCCAAGGGCTGGAAACCGTTGCACGGTTACCGACTTCGAGATGCATCTTATCTATGCAAGGAAGAAAGGAGTTAATGTAAACTGGGCAAGAATGATGATGATACATATGCTGAGAGTGGATGAAAAATCTAAATTCCTTCCATATGCTTATTTTGTCACATTGATTATGGAGGAATTTGGTGTGGATTTTCTTGGTTTTGAAAAGGTGGATATGGATCCTATTTTAAACAGAATTTCAATTAAGAATGTTGATTCAAGGATGGACATACATTTTAATCTGGAGACAAAGACCATCACCTATATTGGTGAAGATGTTGTTGGCAATGAAGATAATGACCAAGAAGTTGAAGGAGGTGAAGCTATTCCTCCTCCTCTTGCTTCTCCCTCTGGTCCAAGCAATCAAGAACTCATGGACTACATGGCTCAACTGTTTGCTTCTATGAGCACCAACATCAACAATCAATGGAGTGAAATCAATGACTCCACTACAACCCAGATAAATGATTTTCTCTCGGATGTGAACCAACAATTCTCATATCTTTATTCTCACCTGCATATCCCACCATACGACCCAAACAACCCAGCTTCACCTCCTCCTCATTACACAGAACCTCCACTTCAACAACAATTCCCTAACCAACGCTCATGGTCTTACAATCATCCAGACATTCATCACCCCTAATGTTCTGGCTGATATTTTTTTCTGTTATGTTGTTATCTTACTATTTCAGTGTTTCATTTGTTCAATTGTCTGTGTAACTCTAAAAACAATGTGTGTTAATGTTTCAATTTTATAATTTTTGGTCAATATTTTGCTCTATTATTATTTGCTTAAGGCACCTTTCCCTTCTTTTTGATAATGTCAAAGGGGGATAAAGATGTATGGTACTTTATGCTTGTATTTCCCTTGTCTTATTTTTCAAGGTACTCTCCAATCAAGATGAAGAATTGCAAGGATTCCAACCCTCTCCAACATAGGGGGAGTTTTTCATCTTAGGGGGAGAAGCTCTTTCGGAAAGTACATCGCATAAAGAAAGATTGTTTGTCATCATCAAAAAGGGGGAGAATGTGAAATCACGCTTCTCAAATAAGCTTTTTTTTATGAAGACAAACCATGGCTAACAAAGAAGGCAAAGATTTTGGTCAAGCATCTAAAGCATCTAAGGATAATATCTTCACTCAAAGCTCTCAACAAATTTAAAGGTATAATAATATTATCTACTTTGATATTAAGATATAGATGCTCAAAAATGAAAAAGAAATGTTTAAGAATCATTACTCAAGCTTTTCAAAGATAAAATTTTACTTTTCATATGCATGCAATCGATTTACATCTTAGTGCAATTGATTGCACTCTTCAAAAATTCCAAATATTTTTCTTCTGTTTCTTCATGCAATCGATTACATTGTTAGTGCAATCGATTGCACAGTTAAAATTTTCAAAACGTTTGGTTCTGAATTTGCATTCAATTGATTACATAGTTGGTGCAATCGATTGCATTCAATTTATTTTTGCTACTGACTTAGCATGCAATCGATTACATTGTTAATGCAATCGATTGCACTCTTAAATTTTTTGAAAAACTAGCTGTTGAAAATCTTGTGCAATCGATTACGCCAAGGGTGAAATCGATTACACACTGCACGAATTTGAAAAATTACAACTTTGTTCATGCCTTTTGATCATGCCTTTTCATTACATCTTTTCACTCAAACTTGGCATTTGTTCATGATACATTTCCAGATCTTCATGATGTTTCAAAAGGGTGTTATGAACATATAAACATTCAATTTCAAATTCAGATCTAACACCTTCTTTCATAATATTTTTCTGAACTTTAAAAATACAAACTCAAGCATTCTTCATTTTCATGCATAAGTTTTCTGCTTATTTTCATAATTCAAACATAAAACTTTGAGCAAATATATCTTGAGTCTTTGTACAATATTATTATTGAAAGAAGATGATTATACATTGTAAAATCAATTTTAGTGATCAATATTACTCTACTCACTCAAACTCATAAATTGATAGTTACTTACTTATTTAACAGAATTGTTGGAATTAAGTTTAAGTGTTTTTGTTTAAATCTTGTCTTTCCAAGTTGTTGGATACAAGTGTAGTTACATTGAGAGGATTGTTCTCATATATAACTTAGTGAAAATCCAAGAGGATTGTTCTTGGTTTGGTTGGTAGTTCTTATGTAAGTTTGCCACAATAAGGAAATCTCTTTCATGTTGAAAGGGGGCTGGAGTACTCTCGGACTGTGAGGGGAACCAGGATATATCGCTCGTGTCTCTTTATTTTTCTGCATTTTTAAGCTTTCCTAAACTCACTTATAACCAGAAAAATAAGAACCATCATCACTAAAAACCAGAATTTTTAAAAGTACCTAATTCACCCCCCTCTTAGGCGCACTTCGTACTTACAACAGGCCTAGGAAAAAATAAAGGGCATCCCGGCGAACCAAAAGGGTTCAGCCATAAAATTAGGGATATATATAAAAAATTGTACACCCGGAAATTCGAAAACCTGAAAAGGCGGCTTGGAAAAAAAGGGTATCTTGGTGGACTGAAAACCCAAAAGGACGGTCTAGGAAAAAGGTAGGGATTAAAGCGTACGATTGTGTTCCATTGGATCATCTACATACAACAAGCTTAGTTATCAATGCCAAGTTCGAAGGGTACATATCAATTCAATCAACTTCTTCCGATAACAAGGAACGTGATGCTTGAAGGCATAGGGGTAATAGCAGAGTTGAAACTCGATGGGATCATTTCCACATAGTTGTTTTTCTTTGTTTCTCTTTGTACACTTTTTTATTTTCACAGAGACTTCCTCTTACTAAGACTTCTGTCTCTTTGTATAAAACTATTTGTTTATAGATAAATCTTCTAAATCAATGCAATCAGTTTCAATTTCAGGAAAAAAACTATTTTTTATTTTCTCTGTTTTGTTTGCGAAAACGTCCAATGATTATATTGAATGAACATATGCATTTGAATATGATTACCATTTACAAATATATGCATGAAAACAGGATTAACATTCATCAAAGACTCTAGGAGTTGGGGTAATGTTTAAGTCATTCATAAATCCCCAAAGAGTAATCTCTATGAAATTATCTCTACAGAGCTATTGTCGCAAGATCATCCCCAACAGATATATTTTCCTCAGCAAATCTAATATGCCCTCAGGCAAAGATTCGGGAATCTTCCGGCAGTTCACCTCCATATCTCAAATGGATAGTTTGACCTGATCATCATCCCCAATAGATCCCCTAGAAGATAAGGAAGTTTGGTCATTTCCCCAACATACAGTGGAGACTTCCTCAGCACAACCTATAAAATTCCAAACCCCATCAGAAACTTAGACAGATAGTGTAGCGGTATAAATGTTTAAGACTAAGCCATTGGATTAACTAGACTTATACAGATCAAAATAAAAATCTCCACAGCCCTTTATTATTTTCAAAGGAATGGGAAAAGAGCGAATAACCCAAAAGATGGGGAAAGATTCTAGGTAAGGGGGTTGGTTATGGAAAGGGAAGGTATTAGCACCCTAAATATCTACGGTACTCCGCAAGAGCCTCTTTGTAAATCTGTATATTTTGGCTATAAAATGTTGTATAAAAAAATAGATGGTGGAGGTGAGAAAAGAAGTATTTTTTTTAAATGTTTTTTGCACCCTCCGCGGTTGCGAACCATTAGTGCCTACGTACCATATTTCGTGCAATAGGGGTTCAGGGTACACGTAGTTCCTCTTTAAAAAATTTTAAAACACAAGTGTGTTGGTTAATTTTATGAGATAAGACATCAATATCATTATTCGTGTGGAAAACATACTTACTATCCACAATCATGAGAAAGGAGAATTTGCATCATCTCAAAGTGGAGGATATAGCTTGGATTTTAAAATCAACAATGCCTCACTTAACACCCAAGTGGAAAATATCTCACTTCACTACATATTGTAGAAGTATAGTTGTTTGCATCACTACAAGGATTGACAAGACTCTAATCTTTTGAGAAAAGTTTTAAAGTAAAAATCCAAACTGGAAAAATGGTTTGAAATGAGATTGATTGACTTTTAGTCTTCTCACAAAAAATGTCAAAGTATTACTTAAGTTGATTAAAGTTTATTTATGAAAACATTTTGAAAATGAATGGACCTAGGTCCAAGTTTATTATGAAAGTGGTTCATGTTTAGAAACAAGAAGAGTTTTCAAAAGGAGGGAGAATATTTTTGAAATTAAAGAAGATGGGAGAAAAAGAAGAGACTATCCTAAAGCATAAGATAAAATCTATAGATAAGAACCATCTAACCAACAAGAAGTCAATACTTAACATTATGAGTCAAGATATAATTCCCATTCTTTGGATTGAAACCAAACACGCAAAGATACTAGACCTCTTGAGAGAACCAAACTTCAAGTGTATTAAGTCTTCGCAAAAATTGGGCAGAGTAACGGCTGTATATGGGTGAATTCCAAATTACAAACAAAGTATGTAATCACAATAACCTGCACACAAAATAAATAAGTAACCCAATGTCTTGAGGTAAACCTCAATAACTCTAGTAAAAATATCAATTAAGGTCACAAGGTCTCCAATACTCCATAATGCCAAGGATAGTAACCAAATAGTCCAAGTATCATTAAAGTTTTTTATGGTTTATGTTGATTATTAAGTATCTTCAAAAAGAAAAGAAAAGCTCAAGTGAGAAAAATAAAAATGACATAAATGTAAACGCTCAAGTGAGAAAAGATGAAAAATAGCATGAAATGTAAATGCTAAAGTGAATGGCACATAAAACATTAAAATAAAAGCATAAAACAAAGTCAATTGTTAAAAATTAGTGGTTAGTTGGATGACCATCTTGAAACTTGCATTTGGAACTCATTAGAGGATTGGTAGAACCAAAGCCTCCATACAACAAGTTGCATTTGCTTTTTGTCAAGTATATCATCTATTTTAGAATCCTCAAAAGTAACATTTAATGATCAACGATGTTTAAGTGATCCGTGTTGACCAAAAGTGATGTAGATATATTAGAGGATTGGTAGAACCAAAGCCTCCACACAATGAATCTCAAGGTTATTGGATTAAAGAGATCAAATTAACATACTTGGGCTTGCAAACATAGCTCTGGGCCACGAATGATCATTTATTCAAATCAGGACAAAATTTAACGCTGTGTTAAGCAATCGTAAGTGTACTTATATGGAAGTCGCACCTATTTTGAGGCTGATCAATAGCAATCTATGCAACATTTGTTTTGAGACATGATATAGAGATCATGCTCCAATAACACTTAGTTCAATAAGAAATGTATAAGATGAAGAGGGGTGAGAAAGAATATACAAATCATTTTTTAATTAAAATTTAATCAAACTATTATTAAAATCATTCATCCATTTTTATGGAGTTAGACTCAACATCATAGATCCAATGATGTTAATAAAAGTTCATGATAAAAAATTCAACCCAAGATCAGCCAGAAAATAATACAAAATAATATTACATTTAATATATGCATTAAAAATGGTTTTAAAATGTTTTAAAATAGAAATAAGAGAGAAGAATATCAACTATGTGCAAATTAATCAAGAAAGATTAAGTAAGTTCAAAGAAAAATCAGAAATGAACTCAAATATTTTTATAAAATTTTTGGTAATTTTTTAAAGTCAGAAACAATTTTTAAAATTAAAAGAAATGAGTAAAATAAACCAAAAATTATAAAAAAATAACAACGTCAGAAATAAAAAACAAATGAGGTCACCAATATTTGTCACAATATCATTGGTTCATTCCATATTTTTTTAGAATTTAAAAATGCATAAAAGTATTTTTAAACATTTAAAACAATTCAAATAAATTGAAAATTTATAAAAAAAATATCAAAACACAAAATAAAATTGAAAAAAAATAAAACTCAAACATATTTTTCATGATTTTTTCAGAATTTTTGGACTTAAAATAAATTTTCTATGATTTTTTGAAATTTAAAAAAATTTAAATATAAAAATCATAAAATAAAATAAAGTCAAAAAAATGCGAACCAATCGATGAGAGTCAAAATGCATTAGTAAGTTGATCCAATGGATCAGACGCGTTGTGCATATCATGGTCATTAGTGAATAACACACATGATCATTAATTAAATCAGATATTCAAAAATTCCAAATGGCGTTGTTTCATTAGTTGAAGGATGACATGTTGGTCATCTTCAACCTCCAGCCAGTCTCAAATCGAGCTTGCTCAAACTGTAAAATCGAGCAGTCTCAACATCAAGACGAAGACAACCACACCTTCCCAAAAAATTTTTATAAATTGTAGCTCAAGCAATTTCGAAGTAATGTTTTGAAAAGGAATTTGAAAATTCATGGCCAAAACGTGTTTCCAAATAAAAGAAAGTGTTGCGACAAGAACCAGGGCAATGAGAGCTTCACAATGATATAAAAATTTGGAAGAATTAATGGAGAAATCTACCTATTGAAGTTCAGTTGCAAAGCTCTGTAAATGGACTTGGTCAGATCAATTCAGAAGGTTTCAAGGTTCAATTCTTCTTTTGTTAGCTTCAGGGAAGATCAAGGAAGGTGAATTGATAGAAAAAATGGATTGAAAAAGGCTTGAACAATGATTTCAAAGTTGCAGAAAGTGATTTATGGAGCGAGTTTGGCAGGGTGATTTTGGTTGTTCAAGCTTGATAAAATGAATAAGATAGCTCATGTATTTATAGGATAAAAAATGGGATCAAAAGGAAGGGCGAGTTATGCAATTTGGAGGGAATTCGTGTGGGTCTGCATCATGAAGTAAGTGTGACTTCTCTTTTGTCAAAACTCGCCCAAAATGCGCGTTTTAATGCACTAATCCACTTGGTAAAGTTGGCTAATCTTATTTAGATCCAAAACGCGTGCTAATTTGAGGGTTAGAAGTTGTAATATGAAATTTAAATTCTGACTTGGGATGAAACTTCAATTCCAAGTTACCACTTTTGAAACAATGGCATTATCAGCTCAACGGGTCTTAAGGCATAGTTCTTGATGCTTTAGAAAGATGATATTACAAGCTTTGCAATGGGAAAAGAATGTAATCAAATAGATGTTTGAACTGAAAGTTGCAATGATTCAAAGTTGGGAAAAAGAGGTTGACTTTCCATACTTGGAAATGTTTCAAGTTTTTCTTCAAAAGTGACATATAATGTTTTGCATCTAAACATGGCCTTCCTCTTGGAATTTGCTCTTTACCAAAAAATATGACATGAAATAGACCTCTTGAATGACATTTTGAAACTTGAACCGTTCAAAATCTCCAAAAATTGAAAGAGTTATGAATTGTTGAAGTTGGCAAAAAATCATGAAATGACTTATAATCTTTTGTATCCTTAGGGCATCTTTCATCCATTTTCTCACTTTGCATATAAAAGAAGGAATAAAGTTCACCTCCTCAAGATCATTGTTCAAAAATAGTGGGCTCAATAGTGGGCTCAAGGAATAAAGTCCACATGAAAACTCCTTGAAACCTTTGAAGTGATTTTTTAATAACCCTTTGAAGAGATGGATGTTTTTGGAATCACTCAAAAATACCAAAAGATGAGAAAGATATACTTCTTTGAAGTTCAAAACCCTAGCTCTTAGATCAAGAAAATGCTTTGAGGAACTTTGACAATTTAAAACAAACTTCTTGTACCAACACTTTTGCTTTGTAGATAGAAGTTGTTGAGGATGATAATGAGAACTCATAGCAACCAAAACCATTTACATATCTTGAGAATTGATAGAAATATGCACTTGTGACCAATGGGAACAAGGCCTTGTCCAACCATGACAACTTCTTCAATCAACCCCTTGTTCTTTTGAATCAATCTTGATAACTTTGAAATGTGGTGAACCAAAATAAACCTTGCCATGCCATTTCTTACAAAACAAATTCAATGGTGAGGTTTGAATTTCTCAAGCTTTATTGACTAGGGCATGGAAATAAACTCATGAACCCATGGATCAACTTGCTAAGCCATATTGCCTTTACCTACATTATTAACAAGTAAAACAAACCAACATTGAATTTTATTAATTAAAAGGAAAGTCAAAACAAAACATGCATGATCAAAAAATAAAAACAAGTCAAGGTGCTTGGTGATTCCTCAAAGAGAAATGCTAAAGATAGGGAGGACAACCAAAAGACCTAATGTGATCTTGTGATTGAATTAATATGGTATAATGAAGGGATCTTAGGGTCAAAAATTGGGGTACAACAGCTGCCCTTATTTAAGTTTCTTCTATCTGGAGATACAGAGGTTAAAAATCTTCGTGTCGACAAGATCGATGATACTTAAATATAAAACAAACCCTATTTTTGGCCCTAAGATGACATACAATGCTTATGAGTATGAATGCATATGAACAACTTCAAAGAGACACAAAACACCATTGGGGATGTAGCAAAGGAAATAAGGATCAAAAGAGAAACCCGACCAGGAAAATAAGTCAGTAGTGAATCAAAAAGACCCGACTTTATTGGTGTAACACCAAAAAAAGAGATAAGGTAGCATCAACTCAGCTAAAGAGGAGATAGTACAGGATAAAAGTGATTGACAACCAACTGTGAACTACCAAACTCAATAGTCGGAGGTAGAAGATCAAAAGGATACACCAACTTTTACTGAAGGAGAAACTACCAACGTTCAATAAAGGTAGAAAGAGAAAAGAATAACAACACTGACGTTCAGTGACGGTGAGCTACCAACATTCATTGAAGGTAGAGAGACAAACATCGACGCTCACTGATGATGAACTACCAACTTTCACTGAAGGAGCAAAATAATAACAATCACCAATGTTCACTGATGGTGAACTACCAACTCTCACTGAAGGTAGAGAGAAAATAAATATCATAGCACCGACGTTCACTGACGGCGAAGTACCAACGTTCACTAAAGGTAGAAAAAGATAACAATCACCAACGTTCTCTGATGGTGAACTACCAACTTTCACTGAAGGTAGAGAGAAAAGAAATATCATAACACCGATGTTCAGTGACAGTGAACTACCAACATTCACTGAATGTAGCAAAAAGATAACAATCACCAACATTCACTGATGGTGAACTACCAACTTTAACTAAAGGTAGAGAGAAAAGAAATACCATAACACCGACATTCACTGACGGTGAACTACCAACGTTCACTGAAGGTAGCAAAAAGATAATAATCATTAACGTTCGCTGTTGGTTAACTACCTACTTTCACTGAAGGTAGAGAGAAAAGAAATATCATAACACCGACGTTCACTGACGGTGAACTACCAACATTCACTGAAGGTAGCAAAAGATAACAATCACCAACATTCACTGAAGGTAGAAAAAAGATAACAATCACAAATGTTCAGTGATGGTAAACTACCAACTTTCACTAAAGGTAGAGAGAAAAGAAATATCATAACACCGACGTTCACTGACGGTGAACTACCAACGTTCACTGAAGGTAGCGAAAAGATAACAATCACCAAAGTTCACTGATGGTGAACTACCAATTTTCACTGAAGGTAGAGAAAAAATAAATATCATAACACCGACGTTCACTGACGGTGAGCTTCTAACGTTCACTGAAGGTATCAAAAATATAATAATCACCAACGTTCACTGATGGTGAACAACCAACTTTCACTTAAGGTAGAGAGAAAAGAAATATCATAACACCCACGTTCACTGAAGGTAGAAAAAAGATAGCAATCACCAATGTTCACTGATGGTGAACTACCAACTTTCACTTAAGGTAGAGAAAAAAGAAATATCATAACACTGATGTTCACTGGCGGTGAACTACCAACATTCACTGAAGGTAGCAAAAAGAAAACAATCAGCAACGTTCACTGATGGTGAACTACCAACTTTCACTAAAGGTAGAGAGAAAAGAAATATCATAACACCGACGTTCACTAACGGTGAACTACCAACGTTCACTGAAGGTAGCAAAAAGATAACAATCACCAACTTTCACTTTGGTGAACTCCCAACTTTCAGTAAAGGTATAGAGAAAAAAATATCATAACACCGACGTTCACTGACGGTGAACTACCAACATTCACTTAAGGTAGCAAAAAGATAACAATCACCAACGTTCACTGGTGGTGAACTACCAACTTTCACTGAAGGTAGAGATAGAAGAAATATCATAACATCGACGTTCACTGACGGTGAACTACCAACGTTCACTGAAGGTATCAAAAAGAATAACAAGTTTCTCCAAAATTTTGGCGTTTCACCTAGAACGGGTCTCAACTTCTTCTTTAACCAAGGCATTCCGCCTAGAAAGGGTAATATATAAGCTGCCTGAAATAAAGAGACTACCACTTGTTGTTATAGGAAGGATTGTAAAAATGACTTTATGGGGAAAGAAATATGGCTTCCTGGGGAAAGAAATATGACTTCTTGGGGAATGAAATACCGCTTCCTAGGGAAATTCAGACATATTCCTGCTGAGGAGATAAAAGTTTTCACTTGCCAAAATAAATGCACATTCTCAAACCAATGCTCGAAGCTCGCAGAAATCCAAAGTAAGAGTATTGTTGGAAAACAAAGATTCAAACCAGAAATAAACTAGAGTGAAACAGTCAATTAGAATACATCCTTTAAGAAATAAACTCAAGAGGGAAACCCAATCTATCCAGACAAAGGGCTATACAGGAAAGCTAAAGCAAAAATCTTCCACGAGGGATAACTCAGTTGGGAAATTGAAAGAATATACACTTTATGATTAAGGCCGACACTCTATCGGAGATAGGATAACACAACTCTGCAAAATAGGGTAATATGTCAACAAAATACTAACGAATGTGAATGAGCAATGATTTGCTAAATTTAACTATGCATGATGTATGTATGAATGTATGAGTGTTATCATGTATATGCTGATAAAACAAACATATAACACTGGGAGTAACCAGGAAAAACCAACTCAGGCACAATCAACACTCGGCTAAATCACATCCAAGGTGAACAATCCATAAGAAAATAAGCACCAAACTAGGAAACATAATCTTATTTCGAGGCCTAACTTCACTAGGAAGGAACATAATCCGGAAGTAAACAAATCATAGAGACAAAACAATACAGATACAGGGATATAACATCCTTCTCCAGGATTCACCGGGGAATAGCACTCAGACTTCGATGGGGAAACAAATGTTTTCATGGTCCGCACTTCTATTGGGGATTGCAATACTGATTTCAAATAAGGCAGATGGAAACCATATCGACAAAACATCAACTGGGGACCTCGTGTTGACTTTATTGGGGAGGCCAACACCATATCGAAGAGGGGAAACCAAGATACATTCTTCAATATTGAGAGTAAGTATTGCACCAACTTCTCTGGGGGAAAAGTATGAAACCTCATGGGGATAACAACTTAGGGAGTTAAGAAGTCAAACATTATAGAAAGAAATCAATCTTATGGGGATTTTAAATCAAACCCAGCACTTGGTGGGTGAAAACCCAAAAAATTGATAAATGCCTCAACATTTCTTAAACAAAACATTACCCTTGCCTGACTATCGGGATCAAACAAAATGCAAGTACTGCCGAAAGGGAGCTGCTTCGTAAATGAGTCAAATCTCAGCATGCACGGGGAGAAAATACTTCTATCAAATGGCGAAGCCTTCACTGAGGAATCTTGGATTGATTCTTCATATCATGCAAACTTATTCCAACAAAAGATGCCCTGGGATAGCCTTCTTGGGGAATCAAGAAGTCAACATTATAGAAAAAGGTCAAACTCATAGGGATTTTAAATAAAATCCAAAACTTGGCGGGTGAAAACACAAAGGGTTGACAACTGTCTCAACATTTCTTAGAAAATATACTTCCCTAGTCTAGTTGCCTGGGAAATAAATACCAATAATAATGCCAATACTGCAGAAAGAGCGACATTTTGCAAATAGTTCCATCTCAGCACACCAAGGGAAAAAGACATTTTGTCATATGAGGGAAGACTTCGATGGGGAATCTGGGATAGAGGCCTCAGACCATGCAAACTCAAAATAAAAATGAACCAAGACTTGACTGGGGACAAAGGGATGACAAACCCAATACCAGACCTTACGCCAATTGGTATCATATTCAATATACAAAAATCACGCGCATACCAGCGAAAATGACCTGAGAAAACCTTCTTGGGGGGAAACAAAACTTCCCAAAATTACTGGAGTTCATCCATTCCTGTTGTACCCCAATTTTTCCACCCAAGATCCCTTCATCATACCATGTTGTTTCACTCAGAACAAGATCACACTAGGATTCTTGGTTCCCCTCCCTACATTTAGCTTTACTCTTTTGAGGAGTTAGCAAGCACCTTGACTTGTTTTCTTTTGTGATCATGAATATTTTGCTTTGATTTTCTTCATAATTAATAAATTGCAATATTGGTTTGTCTTACTTGTGAATAATGTAGGTAAAGACAATGAGGTTTAGCAAGTTGCTTCATAGGTTCATGAGTTTATTTCCATGCCCTAGTCAATATAGCTTGAAGAGTTCAAACTTCACTATTGGAGTGGTTTTGGAAGAATTGGCATGGCAAAGTTGCATTGGCTGATCACATTTCAAAGTTATCAAATTTGATTCAAAAGTACAAAGGGTTGAGGGAAGAAGTTGTGATGATTGGACAAAGCCTTGTTCCTATTGGTATCAAGAGCACATTTCTCTCAAATTCCAAGATATGGAAGTGGTTTTGGTGGCTATGAGTCCTCATCATCATCCTCAACAACTTCTATTCACAAAGAAAGAATATTGGCACAAGAAGTTTGTTCAAACTTGTCAAAGTTCCTCAAAGCATTCTCTTGATCTAGATGCTAGGGTTTTGAACTTTAAAGGAGCATATCTTGCTCACCTTTTGGTATTTTTGAGTGATTACAAAGACATCTTTATCTTCAAAGATTTACCAACAAATCACTTCAAAAGTTCAAAGGAGTTTTCATGTGGAAGGAACTTGGTGACGGAGAAAGATTATAAGTCATCCAGATGAATCCACAATTTTCCATATGTGACTTCAAATGGTCATAACTTGGTCAGTTTTTATCACCTTGAGTCCATTTTTTTCCATGATGATCTTAAAGATATGTACTTTATGCCTTCTTTTATGTGTAAAGTGAGAAAATGGATGGAAGTTACCTTAAATATGCAAAAGATTATAGGTCATTTCATGATTTTTGGCCAACTTCAACAAGTCATAACTTGCTCATTTTTTTGAGATTTTGAGTGGTTCAAATTTAAAAATGTCATTCAAGAGATCTATTTCATTCCATCTTTTTTGGTCAAGAGAAAATTATAAGAGGAAGGCCATATTTGGATACAAAAGATTATAGGTCATTTTTTAAGAAGAATTTGAAATATTTCTAAGTATGGAAAGTCAACTCTTTTTCTTCAACTTTGACTCCATGTAACTTTTACCTCAAGCATCCATTTGATTCCATTCTTTTTCCATTGCAAAGCTTGTAACCTCATCATTCCAAATCATCAAGAATTATGCCCTAAGACCAATTGAGTTGGAAATGCCATGGATTTGAATTTGGTAACTTGAAACTGAATTTTTCACAAAGTCAGAATTTTGAAATCCATAATGTGACTTCTAAACACAAGATTTATGCGCGTTTTTGATTTAAACTTGATTAGGAAACTTGCCAGAAGTGATTAGCACCCCAAAATGCAAGGTTTGGCTGAGTTTTGATGGAAATGAAGTCACACTTCACTCGTGCTCGACCTTCACTCAATTTCCCTCCAAACTTCCTTGTTTCTTCAAATTTTCATTCCCATTCACTTCACTATAAATAGAGGGTCATCCCCCATCCATTTTCCCAAGCCTAGAGAGCCAAGAACACCCTGCCAAAACCTCACACGAACCCACTTTTTTTTTAATTCAGTGTTTGATATTTATGCTTCCTTTTCCAAAATTCTTTGCGCATCATCATCCTTGAGCATCATACAAACTCTCCAGCACTTAAACCAATCAAAATGAGCCATAATTCAAGCTACAAAAGTCCAGTTTCAGAGCTTCTTACTTGAACTTCGAAAAGGTAGAATTCTCCACCATTTGGATCCAAATCAAGCACTAATCTATTCTACTCCTTCTTCTAATTCTAATGTTACTTACAATTTTTAAATCCATTGAGAATTGAGAGAGGAATCTCAAATTGAAGGTGCTCGCTATTTTTTGGGTTTTTGATTCATATCACTCTCCATACCTTATATAAATTTGGCGCGATGGTTGTGTTAGAATCGTCTTGAAGAGACGAGTTCAATGATGCTAGCCTGGGATCCTAATTTTTCCATTTGAAGGAAAATCCCTATTGCAGGGTGTTTGGAAGTTGAAGACAATGACATGTCTCGTCTCAGCCAATGATAGCGTGCCAAACGTTTTAGTTTCATTGGTTGCCCTTTTTCTGATCCCATGTGTATTTCACTAAGGTCCATATCAAGCACAACGTGTCTGGTCCATTGGATTAGCTTACTAACGCATTTTGACTATGATCTGATGGTCCACATCTTTTTGGTTTTATTTTATTTTCTGATTTTATATTTTTATTGATTTAATTTTCAAAAATTCATAACTCTTTTATTTTTTATCCAAAAATTATGAAAAAATTCACAAAAATACCTTGAATTATTTCTGATCTAATGATTATTTTTTCACATTTTTATTTTAACATTTGGTATTTTTTATATTTTTTGTATTATTTGCTTTCTTTTAATCACTTAAAAAAATACTTTCTGACATTTTTTATTTCTGAAAAAAGTCATAAATATTATTTTGCATATTTTTGACTTTCTGAAAATTTTAATGGAATTTTATATTGAGGTTTACTATTTTTGACCTATTTTATGTTTGTTTTAGCAATTTTAAATAGTTTGAAAATAGTTTCTGACTTTTATAAATTATCAAAAAATTTATAAAAATATTCGGATCCATCTCTGATTTTTCTATAGCCTTACTTCCCACTTCTTGATTAATTTGAACATAATTGATATTTTTCTCATAATTTTCTATTTTAAAACTTTTTTTACCCTTTTAATGTATATATTAAATGTGATATTATTTTGTGATTATATTCTGGCTGATCTTGGGTTAGGTTTTGGATCATGAACTTTATTAACATCATTGGATCCATAGTGTTGAGTTTAACTCCACAAAAATGGATGAATGATTTTAATAATAGTTTGATTAAAATTTAATTCAAATGTGGTTTGTTTATCTTTTTTTCCCTAATCCTCCTCATCTCATCCCCTTCTTATTGCACTAAATGTTGTTGGAGCATGATCTCTATATCATGTCTCAAAACAAATGGTGCATAGATTGCTATTGACCGGCCTCAAAATAGGTGTGACTTCTATATAAGTCCACTTACGATTGCTTAACACAACGCTAACTTTTGTCCCGATTCGAATAAATGATCATTCGTGGCCCAAACTTATGATTGCAAGCCCAAGTATGTTAATTTGATCTCTTTGATCCAATAACCTTGAGGTTCATTGTGTGGAGGCTTTGGTTCTACCAATCCTCTGAAGATGTGAAAAACACAAGAAGGGGGGGTTGAATTGTAAAACTTAAAACAAATGCTTTGACAACACAGTATTTTTATCCTGGTTCGTTTGATCTCAAACTACTCCAGTCCACCCGTCAAGGTGATTTCGCCTCTCTCCAACGAGGTCTTAATCCACTATTTTCAAAGGATTACAACAGCTACTTTAACAACTGTTAAAGTCTTCTTGAGTACAACCACTGACCAGTTTATCTCAAGGAAATCTTTTACAAATAATTGAACAAGGATGTGTTAATGTTTTCTAACAAAACAATATATCACAACTGTGATAATTACACAACTTAAGCTTGAAATAAACTGAATTTGCTAAAGCGTTTGAATAAACGGTTTTGAAAGCTTGGCAAATTATGTGAGTGCATGCGTGCGTCTTTTCTCAAGCAGACTTGTTTATATAGTCAAGCAAAAGATACGTTATCCATAAAGCCAGTTTAATGACAATAACGCACTTTCCTTTTGAAGAAGATCTTGTCTGATGAGAGCCGTTAGCATTTAATTCTGTCTTGAATACTTAATAATGCTTCAGAGTCTTCTTTGCTTTAACTTATGATAACGCTTCAGAGTGTTGATGACTTAGTAAAGATCTTTGATCAGAGTTAGAGTGTATGCGCAGATTCTGGTCATCAAGCTTCAGCGTATAATCTGGTAGCTCCAGCGTGTAGCACATATTACTGATCTTCTGATGCTGATTCCATCAGAACTTCTGTATATACAAAACATAATTTTAAGAAGCATATTTGTTTTATATAAATATCTTTGAATTTATTTATTCTTTGTATTTTGTTATCATCAAAACTTTAATCAAGGGTTGTAGAATCAAACTATGTTCTAACAATCTCCCCCTTTTTGATGATGACAAAAACCAGATTTTTCAATTAAAAATAAAGAATAAAAAGTATAGAATTAAGAGTAGAAACACCCCCTGAGTTGATTACTTCCCTTTAATTCCATGAGTCTTTGATCATCAGAGCCTTACTGTATCTTTCATCAGAGTTTTGTACCTGTTCAAGCTTTTCAAAAGAGAAAAATTTAAATAGATCAGAATGTTTGAGACTTATGTCTCAGTAATCCGTTATTGAAAAATATCATTCTTTCTCCCCCTTTTTGTCAGTTATCAAAAAGAACATATAATCAGAGCCAAAATGCATTTATGTTAAAAACCAGAAGCAACGATAAGTTCAGAATAGCAGCAATGTAAGAATATTACAGATAAACATGTTTTAAAAACTAGAAAATTCTAAGAGGGAGGAGGTAGACGCGTGAACAAAGCTTCCAACATGCCCTTGATCTGGTTGTTGGTTTCTTGTTGCTGGGTTAACATGCTCGTGATTTCATTAATTTTTTTGTCCTGTTTATCCCTTCTTTCCTTCATCAACATATCAGATCTTTTCAGGTCTTCTAGAGTCTGCCTTTCATAGGAGGAAGCTTGAGGATCAGTAGTAACTGGATGCTTCTCAGAGCATTCTGCAATATCCTCTTTTTGACCCAGTTCTTCAGCAGGAATCATCTGCTCTGGAGTAACAGTCAGATTGAGATCTTCTGACTCTGGTTGAACTTTGGATGCTGGACGATGTTCAGACCAGGGAGCATTGTCCAGAGGGAGAACTTCTTCCTTGAGAGGCTGGCTCAGAACCTGATCTTCAATTACTTTCAGGAGATTGCTGAAGTTCTGTTGAACTTGTCCGTAGCTCTGTTCTTGCATCTTATGAGTTTCAGAACATACCCATCTTCTGAACCTTGTCCAAAGGTAGTCTGATGCAGCAGGATCAATCAGCTCAAGAGTAGCTTGCTTCAGAGAAGTGATCCACTTCCATACTTTTGTTTCAAACATGAATAAGCTGGTACCAACATCTGGAGAGTGTTCAGATGGTTTTGGTTTTGGAATAGCTGTTTTGTGGGTTATGGCAGCAAGACGTTCAAAAATCGTTAGATCAATGACAGTCTTGATGTTGTCATCTGGATTGTTCTTTGGTGAGGGAGTGGGAGAGTCAGGAATTATTATTGGACTGGTTGGGGAGTTTGGTGGAGTTGATTCTAGTGAGGAGGGAATTTGGGGAATATCCATAATGGTTAGGGGCATACGGATTTCCAGAGGTGCAGTGATTCCAGGAATGGAAATGGTATCAGAATCAACAGTTTGGTTTGATTGATCGTTATGAGGTTCTGGTTCACAGGATTCAGAAGGTTGAGCCTCAGAAGTTTGAACTTCTGGTTGAAATAGTTCAGGTTGTGGAGAAGGTGGATGAATTTCTGGTTGAGGAGATGGAGGTAGTGGTATTTCTAGTTGTGGAGAGAGGGGAATTTCTGGTTCTGGTGCTCCTGTGGTGGTTTCAGGGTTTGGATTTTTTGGCATGGGAGTAGAAGTATGTTGATCAAAGGATTCTATATATGACAGAACTTTTGCAAGTTCTTGTTGGGTTGCTTCAATATTTGGATTTGGAGGTTGGGAGCGGGATCTTATAAGAGTTAAGGATTCTGAGGGGTCAAATTCAATGTCAAAGTCATCAAATGTTTGTGGTGTGGGGTTTTCTGATTGAGTTGGAATTGGTATAGATGTTGATACAAAAATTGAGTTTAAAATAGTTACAGAAGAAGGATTACCTCTCTTTTTAGGAGTCCGCTGGGATGATCCTTCTTCTACAACTTTCTTTTTCTTGGTTTTCTTCAGCACAACTTCTGGAGCCTTCTGCTGCAGATCTTGAATGTTCAAATCTGGTGATGTACCATCAGCCTTGCATGCATCCAGATATCTGACTATTATATCAGGTTTAGAATCAATCTCTAAGAACAGAGGAAAGTTATCCAGAGGGATTCTTTTGCTAGAGATTGTTGCAAAAGAAGTGACACTGGGTTCCTTCTTGACGTTCTCAATTAACTTCATTTTCTTCAGAATCTTTGCATTCAACTATTTGCCAACTGTAGCTTCCAAAGAGCTGATTTCCTGAGCTTCTGTAAGATGATCAATCAGCTTATTCTCTGTTAGAATATCTGATATAAGCCTTCCTAGGGGTATCCAGTCCCTTTTTATGCGCTCCTCTTCTCTGGTTTCCTTGACACTAGTCCTTAGATGGTTAAACACCAGATGAGCCAGATTCACCTTAATCTTCTGGGAGATGAAGTAGATCAGAAATTGCTGATCAATATTGATGTAGTCAGGAGAGCTGGTAGGCTTCTTGTGGTTTATGCGTCCCAGAATAATCTTGGCCCATATTCTGTGATGGTCTTTTAGATCCCTTATCTTGCTGGAGGGAAGACCCAGAGTGAAGATTTCTCTAGCAATAAGAGTGACATCAGCGCATCTTTCAGCCATGTCAATGCATCATACACCACCACCATTGTAGCCTATTAATCTTGCAATGAGGTCCTCTATTATGACTATCTTCTTCCCCATTATGTATGAAGTAACTTGATGGTTGGAAGATGAAGCATGAATCCAAAATTCCTTCACAAGAATTGGGAATGTTGGACCCACCAGTCGGTCAAAATATCTGTCCCAGCCTTGAGCTTTTACTTCTTCAGAGAGATTAAACCCGTTCTCTTGAAGACTGTTAAAGTCCACAATCAATTCTGAAAGAACTTCTAGATTTTTGATTGGTGTGAGAAGAGTTCTGTAGGGTTCTTCATATTGTTCGAAGGAATCTGTTTTCTGAGAACTGGAAGTAGGGTTTCTTGAGGAAGCCATGTTCACACGAAGGTTTTGTGAAGAAATTGAAAGGGTTTTGAGAAAGGGTGCAAACTAAAATCAATAAGATTGTAGAGGAAATGAAAGTGAAAGTGAAAACTGTAAATAGTGAGAAATGAGTTTAAATAGATTTTTTTAAAAGATTTTGAAAACATAAACGGTAAGAGAGAGAAATAAATTATAATGATTATGAGCATTTAATGATAGCTGATTTTGGGGGATTCAGAAAGATATTGAAACGGATACCCATGACATGTGTCCCAATGCATCCAATCAGCGCTTTTGACCTTTCAGAAACGTGAACGCGTGTTCAGCCTCAAAAAGTAACTGATGACTGGATGACACTTGTTTGCTTGAGTGAACTGCACATTTCTATCCTTGAAATGAAGCGCGCATGTCTTCATGGATAGATTCTGATATAATCTGTACTTCTAAAGTTCTGAAGAAAGATTGATCAGTAGTTCACGGAAAAATAAACAAAGTTCTAAAGGTTAAGATATGGAATCAAAACAGTTTTATTCTGGGCAGAGCTTCATGCTGAGATGTTTCAGAATGAAGTTGAACCTATCTTCAGAAAGAGGTTTTGTAAAGATATCAGCCCATTGATGGTCTGTGTTAATAAATTTTAAATTTAGAATCCCTTTCTGAATATAGTCCCTAATAAAATGATGTTTTATATCTATATGCTTAGCCCTTGAATGCAGAATAGGATTTTTACTGAGACAAATAGCATAAGTATTGTCACAGAGGATATGGATGTTACTCTCATATATATTGAAGTCCTCAAGTTGACTTTTCATCTAGAGCATTTGTGTGCTGCATCCTGCTGCTGCTATGTATTCAGCTTCTTCTGTTGATAGAGCTATTGTGGATTGTCTTTTGTTGGACCATGAGATTAGATTTTCTCCCAGAAACTGGAAGCTTCCAGAAGTGCTTTTACATTCTACTCTGTCTCCAGCAAAATCAGCATCACAGTATCCTATTAAGCCGTGATCACTTGTTTTTCTATAAAACAAACCCAGATTAGTAGTACCTTTCAGATACTTGAAAATTTGCTTAACTGCTGTTAAGTGAGATTCTCTAGGATCTGATTGGAATCTAGCACAAATGCAAACACTGAATAGAATGTCAGGCCTTGAAGCCGTCAAATAGAGAAGAGAACCAATCATACCTCTGTAGACCTTCTGTTCTACCTTTTTACTTACCTCTTCTCTTTCTAGAATGCACGTGGGATGCATTGGAATCTTTGATGGCTTACATTCTGAGAGATCAAATTTCTTCAGAAGTTCTCTGACATATTTTCTCTGATGAATGTAAGTTCCTTCTGGGGTTTGATTAATCTGAATGCCCAGAAAGAATTTTAGTTCCCCCATTAGGCTCATCTCAAATTCCGCCTGCATACATTTAGAAAACTTTCTTCCCAGAGAGGGTTTAGTGGATCCAAATAAGTCAATGTGCAGAAGTTCTAATGGCTTGGAGGTGGAAACAACGTTTTTGGATTTGAAAGATGGTTTTGCAAACTTGCCTTTCTGACATGCTTCACACAGAGCATCTGAATTGAACTTCAGGTTAGGAAGTCCTCTGACCAGATTGAGTTTGTTAATCTGAGATATTCTTCTCATACTAACATGTCCCAATCTTCTGTGGCTGATCCATTGCTCGTTGTTAAAAGACAATAGACATTTTACATTTTACATTCTGACTTTTTAGTTAAAAAAGTTTTATTTTATAAATGTTGTTTTTCCTCTTTCCATTAAATAGGATAGTCCCATCTTTCTGACTAACAGCTTTGCATGAATTTTCATTGAAGATTATATCATAACCGTTATCACTTAATTGACTTATGGATAACAGGTTATGCATTAATCCATCAACTAATAAAACATTACTTATAGAGGGAAGATTTCCATTACCTATTGTTCCAGAGCCAATGATATTTCCTCTCTGATTGCCTCCAAAGCCTACGTGGCCTCCAGGCTTAAGTTCCAAGCTTTGGAACATATGCCTTCTTCCCGTCATGTGTTGTGAGCAGCCAGAGTCCAGGTACCATGATTGGTGTTTTTGCTTTGCTGCTAAAGATATCTGCCACATGTATTATTTTATCCTTAGGTACCCACATTTTCTTGGGTCCTGATTTGTTAGTTTTACCAAAACTCTGGTTGAATTTTGGTTTGACAGAGTAATCACTACTTGTATATTTTATGTCATGTATGTGCCCATATATAAAGTGTGAATCAAGTGGAGTACGTTTTATAACTAAATCCATGGCATTTTTTGGTGTAGGTACCTTACCTTGATATCCTATCCCTTTTCTGCCATTTCTGCTAACTCCATAGATCATTGAAGCCATTTTGCTTATGTCTATGTTTTTAGCTAGAAACTTTTGAAAGATGTGATCATACTCCTTGATGATCTCATCAGCATTGTTGGGAGTTTCAGGGATTGTTTCCTTCTGAGAGTTTTGCAATTGGTTTTCTAATTTTGAAATTTTATCTTTTAACTCGGAATTCTCCAATTTGAGACTCTCAGTCTTATCAGAGTCAGAAGCAAGATTCCTTTTCAGGTTTCTGAGTTTGACTCTGATCTGCTGATATCTTTCCAGAATTTCATTAAGGCTTTCAGCTAGTTCAGCGTTAGTAAAGTTTATAGTAAAGTCAGGGAATACCTCTTATGTATCTAATTAAGAGTCTGACTCAATCTTCACTGTCTTCTGTTATGTTTGCCATGAGAGCTATGTTTTCTCTTTCATCATCAGATTCTGAGTCAGCTTCAGATGTGTCAGAATCATCCCATGTAGCCATGAGACTTTTCTTCTTGCCAAACTTCTTTTTGGGCTTCTCCTTCTGAAGCTTTGGGCAGTCACTTTTGTAGTGCCCTTGCTCGTTACATTCATAGCAGATGATGTCTTTGTTGTTTGGCTTTCCGTTTCCTGAAGAGCCTTCAGATCTTCTGTGTCTAGAGGAGGATTCTGACCTTCTGTATCTAGAGAAAGATTCATTCTGATTTTCTGATCTTCTGGGATTCCTGAACTTCATTTGCCTCTGCTTCCACAATTGGTTCACCCTTCTGGAGAGGAGAGACAATTCATCTTCTTCTGACGAGGACCCATCAGAGGTTTCTTCCATAGCCTGCAAAACTTTGGAGTCAGATTTTCTGTTAGATTTTAAAGCTAATGGCTTACCTTGTTTTTGAGGTTCATCTGCTTCTAGCTCTATCTCGTGACTTCTGAGGGAGCTGACAAGTTCCTCAAGATAGATTTTGTTGAGATCCTTGGATAGCTTAAGCGCTGTGACCATTGGCCTTCATTGTTTTGGCAAGCTTCTGATGATCTTCTTAATGTGATCAGCAGTGGAATACCCTTTGTCAAGAACTTTTAGACCAACAACAAGAATTTGAAATCTTGAAAACATAGTTTCTATTGATTCACTCTCTTCCATCTTGAATGCCTCATACTTCTTAATGAGTGCAAGGGCTTTGGTTTCTTTGACTTGAATGTTGCCTTCATGCGTCATTCTCAAAGAGTCAAACATATTCTTTGCAGTGTCTCTGTTTGATATCTTCTCATATTCTTAATAAGAGATGGCGCTGAGGAGAATCGTTTTGGCCTTGTGATGATTTCTGAACTCACGCTTTTGCTGATCAGACATCATTTTCCTTCCAATCTTCTGACTACGTCCATCCACTGGGTGCGTGTATCCATCAGTCACCATATCCCACAGATCAGCATCATGGGCCAGAAAGAAACACTCAATTTTGTCTTTCCAGTAGTCAAAGTTCTCTCCATCAAAGATTGGAGGTTTGCCACTGAATCTGTACCTTTCTTCATTGTTTTCGTTGCTGATGTTTTGACTTGGTCCTGCCATTGTGTTTTTCTGACGTTGGATCTTATACTGACACGGTTAAGTGTTATAAGCTCAGAACCAGGCGCTCTGATGCCAATTGAAGATGTGAAAAACACAAGAAGGGGGGTTGAATTGTAAAACTTAAAACAAATGCTTTGACAACACAGTATTTTTATCCATGTTCGTTTGATCTCAAACTACTCCAGTCCACCCGTCAAGGTGATTTCGCCTCTCTCCAACAAGGTCTTAATCCACTATTTTCAAAGGATTACAACAGCTACTTTAACAATTGTTATAGTCTTCTTGAGTACAACTACAGACCGGTTTATCTCAAGGAAATATTTTACAAATAATTGAACAAGGATGTGTTAACGTTTTCTAACAAAACAATATATCACAACTGTGATAATTACACAACTTAAGCTTGAAATAAACTGAATTTTCTAAAGCGTTTGAATAAGCGGTTTTGAAAGCTTGGCAAATTATGTGAGTGCATGCGTGCGTCTTTTCTCAAGCAGACTTGTTTATATAGGCAAGGCAAAGATACGTTGTCCATAAAGCCAGTTTAATGACAATAATGCACTTTCCTTTTGAAGAAGATCTTGTCTGATAAGAGCCGTTAGCATTTAATTTTGTCTTGAATACTTAATAACGCTTCAGAGTCTTCTTTGCTTTAACTTATGATAACGCTTCAGAGTGTTGATGACTTGGTAAAGATCTTTGATCAGAGTCAGAGTGTATGTGCAGATTCTGGTCATTAAGCTTCAACGTATAATCTGGTAGCTCCAGCGTGTAGCACATATTACTGATCTTCTGATGCTGATTCCATCAGAACTTCTGTATATACAAAACATAATTTTAAGAAGCATATTTGTTTTATATAAATATCTTTGAATTTATTTATTCTTTGTATTTTGTTATCATCAAAACTTTAATCAAGGGTTGTAGAATCAAACTATGTTCTAACAATCTCTAATGGATCTACAACAACTTTGGTCAATGCGAATCACTTAAACATCGTTGACCATTAAATGGTACTTGTGAGAATTCCAAATGGATGATATACTTGACAAAGATCAAATGCAACTTCTTGTGTGGAGGCTTTGGTTCTCCCAATCCTCTAATGAGTTCCAAATGCAAGTTTCAATATTGTCATCCAACTAACCACTAATTATTGACTTTTTTATCTTATGTTTTTATTATCTTTTATGCTTTATGTACTATTTATTTTTTAGGATTTACATTTCATGCCATTTTCATCTTTGCTCATTTGAGCATTTATTTTCTTACCATTTTTACTTTGCTCACTTGAGCTTTTCTTTTCTTCTCTTAAGATACTTAATAATCAACATAAACCCTAAAAAACTCTTAATGGTACTTGGACTATTTGGTTACTATCCTTGGTATTAAGGAGCATGGGGCTTTTCTTGGACTTAGGATTAGAAACCTTGGCCTATCCTAGAGACCTTGTGATCTTATCTGATTATTTTTGTCTGGAGTTCTTGAGGTTTACGTCAAGACATTGGGTTGCTTGTTTGTTTTTGTGTGCAGGTTTATATGATTACACTCTTTGTTTGTAATCTGGAATTCACTCGTATACAGCCGTTACTCTGCCCAATTTTTGTGAAGACTTAATACACTTGAAGTTTGGTTCTCTCAAGAGGTCTAGTATCTTTACTTGCTTGGTTTCAATCCAAAGAATGGGAATTCTATCTTGACACATAATGTCGAGTATTGGCTTCTTATTGGTTAGATGATTCTTCTCCTTAGCTTTTACCTTATCCTTTAGGATAGTCTCTTCTCCTTCCATCTTCTTTAATTTCAAAAATCTTCTCCCTTCTTTTGAAAACTCTTCTTGTTTTGAAACTTAAACTACTTTCATAATAAACTTGGACTTATGTCCATGCATCTTCAAAAGTTTTTCATAAATAAACTCCAATCAATTTAATAATACCTTGACATTTTTTGTGAGAAGACTAAAAGTCAATCAATCTCATTTCAAACCATTTTTCCACTTTTGCTTTTATCTTTAAACTTTTCTCAAAAGGTTAGACTCTTTTCAATCCTTGTAGTGATGCAAACAACTATACTTCTACAATATATAGTGAAGTGAGATATTTTCCACTTGGGTGTTGAGTGAGGCATTGTTTATTTTAAGATCCAAGCCATATCCTCCACTTTGAGATGATGCAAATTATCCTTTCTCATGATTGTGGGTAGTAAGTATGTTTTCCACACGGACAATGATAGTGATGTCTTACCTCATTAAAATCAACCAACACACTTGTGTTTCAATTTTTTTAAAAAGATGAACTACGTGTATCCTGATCCCCTATTGCACGAAAGGTGGTACGTAGGCACTAAAGATTCGCAACTGCGGCGGGTGCAAAAATCATAAAAAATATTTCTCTTCTCACCTCCACCATCCATTTTCTATACAACACATTTTTATAGCCAAAATATACATATTTTTTCAAAGAGGTTCCTGCGGAGTACCGTAGATGTTTAGGGTGCTAATACTTTCCCTTTTCATAACCAACCCCCTTACCTTGAATATTTCCCCCTCTTTTTGGGTTATTCGCTGTTTTCCCATTCCTTTGGAAACAATAAAGCGCGATGGCGATTTTTATTTTGATTTGTATAAATTCTAGTCAATCCAATGGTTTAGTCTTGAAAATTTCTACCGCTACAATTCATGGGATCACCACTTTTGTTTTCCTCTTGAATCATAAAATCTTAAGTAAAATTAAGTTGTAAATTCTTTTTGAAAAATAATTTTGTTATTTAATCTTTTTGATTTGAAAATTATTATCAATAATAAATGGAGTCTTGTAAGATAAATAAAAATAAGAAATACAAAGAATTGGGTAAAAGCTCAAATTTTATTGATAGAATGGTAGTCTGCGAATGGCGAGACTCCACGGATGATTACAAAGTTCGGAAAATGGTAATATATAATGGAAAAGATACATTGAGATACAATGACCATTATTCCCTCTAACAAGTTTGAAATTATGAGCAGCAACTTCCGTTGAAGTATGGTGAGGATCCAAGAAGATTGTTGCTTCAATGATCAAGTCTTGTCTGATGTAGTTACTTGCCAAGAAAGTCCCTAACTTTTGCCTAAGCTTCCCTTGCGGGTTTTTAACTTGGGGACGTGGGAACTCCTCGCCATCCATAGTTTCAAGAATTAATGCACCGCCAGAGAAGGCTTTCTTGACAACATACGTGCCTTCAAAATTGGGAGTCCACTTTCCCCTAGAATCAGCATTAAAAGACATGATCTTCCTGAGCACGAGGTCTCCTTCTCCGAATTCACGAGGTTTGACCTTCTTATCAAAAGCTTTCTTCATTCTCTTCTGATATAACTGCCCATGACACAAAGCCGCCATTCTCTTCTCTTCGATCAAACTTAATTGGTCAAACCTGTTCTGGACCCATTCAGCCTCTGACAACTTGGTTTCCATTATCACACACAAAGAGGGAATCTCAACCTCGATTAGGAGCACCGCTTCCATTTCATACACAAGAGAGAACATGGTTGCTCTTGTTGAAGTGCCGACAGATGTATGATATCCATATAAAGCAAAAGGGATCATTTGATGCCAATCTTTATAATCAATAACCATCTTCTGAATGATCTTCTTGATATTCTTATTGGCAGCTTCAACAACCCCATTCATCTTCGGCCTGTACGGAGATGAATTGTGATGGACAATCTTGAATTCTTAACAAAGTTTTGTCATCATCTTAATATCCAGATTCGAGCCTTTGTCGGTGATGATTCTGCTCGGCACACCATACCGACATATAAGATTATTCTTAATGAAGCGCACTACCACATGCTTAGTAACATTAGAATAGGAAGCATCTTCTACCCATTTGGTGAAGTAATCAATTACTACCAAGATAAAACGGTGTCCATTCGAAGCTTTGGGTTCTATCATTCCAATCATGTTAATACCCCACATAGAGAAAGTCCACGGGGAAGAAATAACATTTAGAAGTGTCAGAGGCATATGAATCTTGTCTGCACAAATCAGGCATTTATGGCACTTCTTTGCAAATCTGTAACAATCAGATTCCATTGTCAGCCAATAGTAACCTACCCTTAGCATCTTTTTAGCCATCGAATGTCCATTGGCATGAGTGCCAAATGAACCTTCATGAATCTCATGCATCAACATGTCTGCTTCGTGTCTATCCATGCATATGAGCAAGACCATGTCATAATTTCTCTTATACAACACATTTTCACTGAGGAAGAAGCTGCCAACCAATCTTCTCAATGTCTTTCTATCTTTATTCGATGCACCAATAGGGTATTCTGGAGTCTGGAGAAAATGCTTGATATCGTAATACCAAGGTTTCTCATTTGATACCTCTTCTGTTGTAAACACATGAGCGAGTCTATCTAGTCGCCGAACTATAATTCGAGGTATATCATTCCAAGTATTCACTTGATACATAGAAGCCAATGTTTCCAGAGCATTCTCCATTTGATTTTCGTTTCTGGGGATGTGATGGAATTCAACTTTATTAAAGAAGGGTAACAATCTTCTAGCATAATCTTTGTAAGGGATCAAGACGGGGTGATGAGTATCCCACTCTCCTTTAATATGATTTATTACCAAAGCTGAATCGCCATACACATCTAGAATTTTAATTATGAGATCAATAGCTTCCTCGAGACCCATAATGCAAGCCTCATATTCAGCCATATTATTAGTACAATCAAATATCAACCTTGCAGTAAAATGAATGTGTGATCCATGTGGAGTGACAATCACAACACCAATTCCTTTACCATAAGCATTCACAGCTCCATCAAATATCATACTCCAGCGAGATTCAGGATCAGGACCTTCCTCAGGAAATGGTTCATCACAATCTTTCACTTTCAGAAACATCACATCCTCATTAGGGAAATCATACAACACAGACTGATAATCATCAAATGGTTGGTGACCAAGATAATCTGCCACCATGCTGCTTTTAATAGCTTATTGGGTGTGGTATTCGATGTCATATTCAGATAACAGAATTTTCCAGCGGGCAATTCTCCCAGTAAGAGCAGGCTTTTCAAAAATGTACTTGATTGGAACCATTTTGGAGATCAACCAAGTAGTGTGATTCAACATATACTTCCGCATACATTTTTCCGCCCAGGCCAGAGCACAACATGTTTTTTCTAGCATGGAATAACGCGGCTCATAATCAGTAAACTTTTTACCGAGATAATAAATGAAATACTCTTTATTCCCCGTTTCATCTTGTTGTCCCAGAATACAGCCCATGGAATTATCTAACACTGTCAGATATATAATTAATAGTCTTCCTTCAACAGGAGGGAGCAAGATAGGAGGTTCAAGTATATATTCTTTAATACTTTCAAATTCCCTTTGGCAGTCATCTATCCACACACAACCTTGATCTTTCTTTAACAACTTAAAGATCGGTTCACACGTTGCAGTCATGTAGGAAATGAATCTGGAAATATAATTCAAACCCCCGAGGAACCCTCTGACTTGCTTTAAAGTTCTCAGTGCTGGCATTTCTTGAATTGCTTTGACTTTATCAGGGTAAACTTTAATCACTCTCTAGCTAACAATGAAACCCAACAATTTCCCTGACCGAAAACCAAAGGTACATTTATTTGGATTCAAGCGGAGACGATACTTCCTCAAATGCTGAAACAACTTCAACAAATCTTATACATGCCCTTCTTCAGTCTGGGATTTAGAAATCATATCATCAACGTATACCTCAATTTCCTTTGTGCATCAGATCATGGAATAGGTTTGTCATATCCCTTTGGCACGTTGCACCAGCGTTCTTCAACCCGAAGGGCATCACTCTATAATAGAATGTTCCCCAGAGTGTGATAAACGTTGTTTTTTCCATGTCCTCAGGAGCCGTCCTTATTTGATTATACCCAGAAAATACGTCCATGAACGAATAAACTTTGAATTTTGCTGTGCTATCCACTAACATATCAATGTGTGGCAATGGAAAATCATCTTTTGGACTAACTTTATTTAGATCTCTATAATCTATGCACATGTGAACTTTTGCATCTCTCTTCTGTACTGGGACAATATTGGCAATCCACTAAGGGTACACGGATGTCACAAGAAAACTGGAATTAATCTGCTTTAGAACTTCTTCTTTGATCTTCACTTCCATATCTGGGTGAGTTCTTTGCAACTTCTGTTTGATTGGAGGGCACTCTGGCTTCAGCGGAAAATGGTGCTCTACAATATCTGTATCTAGACCAGGCATATCTTTGTAAGACCAAGCAAAAATATCCACATAATCTTTCAACATCTAAATCAACCTGCTCTTCACATCAGGATGCAGTAATGCTCCAATCTTGACTTCCTTCGGATCTTCTTCTGAACCCAAATTGATTACTTCCAATGGATGAATGGCGTTCTCCTCGCGCTCAAGCAACCGTGAGACCTCTTCTGGAGTCTCATCATAGTCTTCTTCTTTAGCCCTATACACAGGACATTCAAAGTTGAGAGAGGGTGCAGGGTCATTGTACTCAACGGGTTTTTTAATTAATTTGCACATATGATTTATGATTTCTTTTAGAAACTGACACATATAACAAGTGATCATGCATATTGAATTGCAGTTATTATTTAATTTGAAAGGTTTTTTCTGATTACCAATTTCCAAGAAAAGAGAAAAAAAATAAAAACACAATTTGGGAAACAAAGACAACTTTTATTATTGATTTTAAAAATCAAAGCAAACTGATAAGCCCATACAATATAAATACTTTCACTTTGGGCAGAGTGAAAGTTTTTTTTTCAAAAAGATTAACAAAAAAAAAATCACTTCGAAACATGTATGCAAGAGGGAACATCAATGGTGATCCATTTCTGAACCCTAACTCCATGCGTCACATAATTTGGCATTTATGGCTCTGCTTCATCTTCCACAATGGCATTAATCTCGGAAACAGTTGGATGGAGATAACCCCCGCTACGAAAGATGTCTTGATACTTGCTTGCAACAGACTTCGGCTTCATGCTCTTACCTTTATCATTCTTCATAGAGAACCCCAAGCCAGCTCTATTCTTGTTTACAGGTGGATCAACAATTTGTCCCCATACTTTACTATGGCCATTACGCACAACCTGTTGAACATCCTTAAATGAAGCCATAGAACTCTCATTTCCTCTTATATTATCAATGGATAAAGCTTGGAACTGGGTTCCAACAGTAGCTTCATCCGCCTCCACAATGCTGAAAGAGGACAAATGAGATATCAACAATTCCTGTTCTCCATTTATAATTACCACTTTTCCTTCATGCACAAACTTCAACTTCTGATGTAAATTCTAAGTGACAGCCCCTGCCTCATGTATCCACGGCCGTCCCAACAAACAACTGTAAGCGGGTACAATATCCATGACCAGAAAAGTAATCTGAAACAAATGTGGGCCTATATGAATAGGCAAGTCCACTTCACCAATAACAGATTTCCTTTATCCATCAAATGCTTTCACAATAATGCCACTTGGGCACATGGGCGTTCCTTGATATTTCAACTTCATAAGTGTGCTCCTTGGTATAACGTTCAATGCGGATCCATTATCAATCAGCACATTGGATAATAATCATTCTTGTAGTTCATAGAGATATGGAAGGCCAGATTGTGATTCCTTCCTTTATCGGGTAGTTCATCATTGTAGAAACTCAGGTTATTACATGATGTAATGTTCCCTACCAAACCGCTGAATTGGTCTACTGGCATATCACTTTCCACGAAATCTTGGTCCAATACCCTCATCAAAGATTCTCTGTGAGCAGAGGAGTTCATAAATAAAGCTAAGATAGATATTTTTGAAGGAGTCTGCAGTAGCTAATCTACAATTTTGTAGTCGCTCATCTTGATTATCTTCAAAATATAATCCACCTCCTTTTCTAGTGTAGCTCCACTAGATTCACCCACTACCTTCTTGGGTTCAACATTTTCCACAACTTTCTTTCCAGCACTAATATCCCCATAAACAATTGGTGCGAATATACGACCACTGCAAGTCACTCTGCTAGTCTCAGCAATATTTCCAACATTAGGAATTGGTTGGATGGGAACTTCCACACCATCCTCTAAAATTGTAGCATTATATTTTTAGAGTATAGCCTTGTCTGACTTGTAGGGGACAGGACCCGATAGCTAATCACCATGAAGTAATAGCTGGGTTGCCATGATATTCAACTTCAAAAGGGGTAGGTGCACCAAAACAAGGCACAATAACATTTACCCCCTCTTCAAAACATCAGTCATTTCAGAGTCATCTCTGGAAAACATATCTTCATTTGAGGAGAAGAACTCATCTGCAAAGGCATACTCATCATCTGACTCTTCTTCAGCCAAACAAACCTCAATCTCATTAACCTCGTGGTAATCATCCTTTTGGCCTGTAATCTTGATAGTTCCATTATCCAATAAAAACTTAACACATTTCCTTACAATTGAACATCCTCGGGAGTCCCGCGGCAAATTCGGCAAGATCCATACTGATGTTCTACCTAACCAGCCATGTGGCCAAAAGTAGCATGCAATTGTACAAGATACTCATTCATATATTCCACATCAAAGATTATGAACTCTCCAGGACATCCAGAAACCATGTGTACTTCCTCTTCATACTCTACCCCAGGCCTGATTATGTGGATGAGGCCCTCATCCATCATCTCCTACAAATCAACCTTTATCTTATCACAACCCCGTATATCCATACTGCAAATAGCACAACCAGCATGGTCATGCGTATAATAGCTAAATTCACAAAGGTCTGCTGCATGCATTTTTACCAAATCCCCTCTAACCAAATTAATATCAAAAATCCGGAAGTCGCCTGAACAACCGGCCCCCATGTTCACAACATTTGCTCCTCCATGCTTTGGCAAAGGATTATCTTTCACATTAAGACCAACATATTTGAAGGATAAGATACAAGTCCTCACCATTTTTGTACTTCAATTTTCAAAGGATACCAGTTCTCAACATTGTGCCCTGGTGCTCCTTGATGAAAAGCACATGTTTGGTCTGTCTTGTAATACCAAGGCAATGGTGATGGTATAGCGGGAGGTGGTATGGTATAAACTAACTTCTTTTGAATTAACACCGTGAGTAATTCTGTATAGCTCATATGGATAGGATCATAACTCTCCCTTCTCTGATTATACCCTTGATTCCTCTGATGGGATGGTCTCTGATAAGCAACGGTGGTTGGAGCTACACCAACAACTAGAGTTATTGAGCGACTTGTTGATGACGCTGATAATTTCTTCTAGGAGGATTAACCCTCCTCTCTTGCATAACAGCATTTGTATCTCCTTCCTTCTTTTTGGAAAACCAATAGGATGGCTTCTTCGTACTTCAGGAATTTTCACTTTTTGTTAAACGGCCCTCTCTTACAACCTCTTTTAAATGGATACCCATGCCCACCATTTCAGTAAAGTCACTTGGCGCACTCGCTACCATCCTCTCATAGTAGAAAGCACCCATAGTCTTCAGGAAAATCTTTGTCATCTCATTTTCTTCCATGGGAGGAATCACTTGGGCGACTACCTCATGCCATCTCTGTCCATATTCTTTGATTGATTCCCTATCCTTTTGGACCATGGCCCTGAGTTGATCATGGTCAGGCGCCATGTCCATGTTGTATTTATATTGTCTGATGTGATCGGTGGATCTGGAACTGACTGTTTAACGCTGGTTCGCGAAATGTCGCGGTAAGCAAGAGTCGCCACCGTCTTTTATTTTCTCCAAATGGAAAGGACAAAAGCACAGAAAAATTCCTTATTGAGACTGCTCTCGGTTCGGGAGGTAGATTTATAGAAAGGGAAGGTATTAGCACCCTTTCTATCCATGGTTATCCATGGGCTCTTAGATACTTGCTCATTTGTGTTTTCAAAATTGTTTGTTTGCTTTTCAGAGTGGGTTTGAAAAAGTTTCGTTTAAAATTTCAGTTCGACTCTTGTATCAGTCCTCAAGAGTGTTTGAAAAGTTGTTTTTGAAAGCTTTTTGAAAAGTGTAGGTGTGAAAAGAAGTTTTTGATTTGTTTTGAATTTAGAGAAAGTATCTACGAGTCATCTACCTACCCTAAGGAATTAGTCTGTGTAAATGTCCTTAAAGTAGTGCCATCCCACCATTGAGAGGTAGGTAGCACCACCATTGGAGGTGTTCGGGTCAATTCGAGGGTTCGGGACATTGTGGTCACCAGAGCAATAGGAAGACACCTTAGAAGCTACCCTCATGCCATGTTCATGGACATGAGGACTTACTAAAACGTCCTCTACTCGACGACCACTTTTCGAGGGGCAAGGCAACAGTGAGACGTACCCTAGGGGTGGTGTGTGAATTGTGTGTCATTTTCAGTTATATTTGTCTTGTTCATGCATTGGTGATCTACGCTTTGTTTTTATTTTTGGCATTCATTCTTTCATGTGGTTATTAACAATTAAAAAGTGCGGAATTAAAAGTCCTTTGCTATTACAAAGGCGCGGGTCTACATCGCCAAATTAAACCAAGACCCGATTTGAAATAAATAAAGTGTGGAAAGTAAATACCCTAATTAATCTATTACAAGGCTTTGGGGCAAGTACATGAAATTTATAAAAGGGAAATGAAAGAAAATTTGCGAAAGGAAATAAAGTCGAGAATGCGAGGGCATTGGACCCTTTAAAAAAATTAAATCGAAATTGTGAATTAATTAAATTAAATAAAAGCAAGGACTTATTTTTTTGGAGTTTTTGTATTTATGGAATTTAATGAGAAAATTAAATGGAATTAAAAACCCTAATTCTAAACTATTTTTAATTTATTAAAAAAAATGTTTAAGTTGTACCTAGTTTTAACCTAATTATTTTAATGATAAATTTATTTACAAAATAATTAATAATTAAATATGGTAAAAGAAAAGAAAAAGAATAAAAGTATTAAAACCCTAATTTCTATATTTTTTAGTTTATTTGAAAAAAAAATAGAATTAAACCTAAAATTAAAACTAAGTTAATTATTAAATTTATTTATAAAATAATATTAATTAATATTAACAAAACATTTTTTTTTTATTGTTTTATGATTTTCTGTTTTTTCTATATTTTATGAAAATTAATTTTGAAGAATTAACTAAAATAAATAAAACAAATAAATAGAAAAAATGAAAAGAAAGAAAATAATATGCAAACCAATGGGGGGTGTTGACCCCAATTTTGGAGGTATGATCAGCAATCAGGCCCACTCAATTCCAGGCCATGTTTGACTTTTGATGGTCACGTGTGGAATAGCTGACTAATGCTTATGATGAACTGCACATCTTGGCCTTCAAACTCATCTTCTGGGACATGTGGCGCGCCAGGATATTGGATGCATGGTGGGCTATAGGAAAGTCAGTGTACCTGATCATATTGTAAGAAAAAATAGAAAGAAACATGGGGGACCTGGGGATCGAACCTAGGTCCCAACGTTCATCACAATTGCCTTCAACCACTACACCACTCAGCGCGTTTGGAATATATATTGCAAAATAAATAACATAACGTAAAACAATGATTAGTGGTAAAAAACGCGCCAGAATATGAATGACCCTATCACGTGAGGACACCTAATCTTCTTCTCCGTTTTCCTGTAACAAAACACGTTAGATAGCGGGGGTTTTAAACCCCCACTACATGAAGCCACGAATAATAGCGAATAAGGTTTGGTTCATCATAAATTGAGCGCGAGGCATGACTTTGAATCGTCATGAGCTTCTGATTCTAATGGCATAGGTCTTGTTGTCTTATTTTTGCATATGCAAAAGTCCCCAATTTCACATCTTTGAAAACCTAGAAAACTTCCATGGCAGATTCTCGTACAGGGCACAAAATCTCAATTAAATGATGCCAACAGATTTAGAACAACCATATTAGTATGAATCAACAAGAAAAATGCAAGGATGATGCGTATAAATTAAAACACGAATATGAAAAATGTCAAGAACAGGGCGGCCTCATTCTACCGATTCTTGAGGTTAGAGACTGTGGTTTTGATTGGAATAGATCCCTGGTGACCTTGGCAAGCTACTGGAATGGTTATCTTGCTTTGAAACGCACTGGAACTGTGTTTTCAGTTTTGAGAATTTCTTGAAAAAATGCAAAGTTGGTTTGAGGTCTGAGGCGCAGCTTCCAGTTTCTTTGCATTAGGTTTAGGTTTGTGTTTATATGAGGAATGAATTAGGGTAAAGATTCAAGCCAAGAAACCTTTGCATTGATGTATCAAATATTTGATTTTTAATGGTATCTTTTCCAATCTTTTTCATGTGAAGATCATGCCAATCATTGCCAATTCTTTCCATATTGAGTGTGCACGAAATCTTGGAGTTATGATAGACCTATTAGCTGCATAAAAAGATTTAAAATGCATGCTTGAGTATTTTTGTCTTATTTTATTTATTTAAATGAAATAATGGTGATAAAAATTCAAATAAATAATAAAAAATGATGAAATAACTCCCCTTTGGGTCAATGGGTCGTGCATAACTTTTGGATAATGATTCTTGGAAGAAATTGTGGCCCATTAGCAATTTTGAGTCATTTGAAGCGAAGTTGACTTTTCAAAATTCCCAAAAATTTCCCAACTTCCACAAGGCATATCTTGCTCAATTTTTAAGCTTTGATCATGTTCTTGGACATTTTGGAAAGGTCTGGAAGTCCTCTAACCAATGCCTTTGGTCCCATGTCATTTTGATTTAACAATCTCAAGTTATGGTCTTTGACTTAAAGTCCCTTTTTGTTGACTTTTGAAAATGACCTATAATGTTGAGATTGATAACTTTTTGTGAGAGCATTTCTTGGACTTGAAGTGTGAAGAGGAGTTGTAGGAAATGTCATTCTATTCAAAATGAGCTTTGGATGGAATTTTTATGATAAACCATGTGGAAGTTATGCCTTGGTCAAGTTACAATTGACTTTTTCAACTGTCCAAATATGGAAACTTTTGCATCTTGAGACTTTTTGAGCCATGCCTTGAAAATCATGATCAAGAATTGATCAAATGATGTTTGTGGCTTCAAAATAAGATGTTGACCAAAAATTTGGACTTTTGACTGTCAAATGACCATTTTACCCCTACAGTTGACTGCTGAGCAATTAGGGCATTTGACTGTGCAATTTTGTGCTGTAAGTCTTGAAACCTAGCATGAGGATGCTTGACCATGTTTGTAGGCATGTGGGGCTTGATTGGACCCTTGGAAACTTCAATTTCTTTGACAGAACCAAAACCCTAATTTTTGACTGTTATGAGGCCATTGAACTGTGCAACCTTTGGGAGATTTTGAAGCATGCTCTTTGCAAATCTTGAAGAATATGGGAGGGAAAATTTTGGGGTACAACAGTTGCCCCTGTTCAATCTTCTTAGACCTGAGGGTGCAGATTGGCTCACGTGCCTTTCGTAATCCGAAGGTGGAAGATGATTGAACACTAGAGTGCCCAGAAATTTGCGCTCACATGTTAGCAGTGTGATGGTGGGAATGGGCTTATAAATGCCATTTGGAGATTGATGGATAGGATGATGGGCTTATTTATTCCATACTAAGAGATGATGGAAGGTGGATGGGCTTATAGATGCCATATGGGTGTCGATCGCGTAAGAGATTCCTTAGCGAGAACTTGCGTACCTGAAAAAAGAAAATGATTACCTAGCCTGTTACAGGAGCTGGTCTTCAAACTCTTTGTATAGATGTGCCCTGACTGGTTACAGGAATTGGGTCTGGAGCTTCAAAAGGTTATGAATGAACCAAGGGTGGTTACTACCTCAACGGGACGGTGAGAGAACCTTAGGCGATTACTACCTCAACAGTAACGATGAGAGAACCTTGGACGATTACTACCTCAACAGTAACAATGAGAGAACCTTGGACGATTACTACCTCAACAGGAACCCTGAGAGAATCTGGGGCGATTACTACCTCAACAGGAACGTTGAGAGAACCTTGGACGATTACTACCTCAACAGGGACGCTGAGAGAATCTTGGGGCGATTACTACCTCAACAGGAACGCTGAGAGAATCTTGGATGTCTTCTACTGGGATAAGAATCAGGGAGATCTTAGGGTCGATCTGACTGAACCGGAGAAGGCCTTTGACTGGATAAGAATCAGGAAAATCTTAGGGTCGATTTAACTGAACCGGGCAAGGTCTTAGAATATCTTCAACTGGATAAGAATCAGGGAGATCTTAGGGTCGATCTGACTGAACCGGAGAAGGCCTTTGACTGGATAAGAATCAGGAAAATCTTAGGGTCGATTTAACTGAACCAGGCTAGGTCTTGGAATATCTTCAACTGGATAAGAATCAGGGAGATCTTAGGGTCGATCTGACTGAACCGGAGAAGGCCTTTGACTGGATAAGAATCAGGAAAATCTTAGGGTCGATTTAACTGAACCGGGCAAGGTCTTGGAATATCTTCAACTGGATAAGAATCAGGGAGATCTTAGGGTCGATCTGACTGAACCAGAGAAGGCCTTTGACTGGATAAGAATCAGGAAAATCTTAGGGTCGATTTAACTGAACCAAGCAAGGTCTTGGAATAACTTCAACTGGATAAGAATCAGAAAAATCTTAGAATCGATTTAACTGAACCAGACGAAAGTCTTGGAATAACTGAGAACTTAACTGGATCTTTCCTAAAAGGTAAAGGTTAGTCATATGTAATGCATGATATGGATCAAGCAATGATGTTCTTAACATAAATGAGATTGTAAGATATGATGCGTATATGCATGCTATAATGTATGGAAATGCGATGTTTATGAACGTATATTTTTTCGTCTAGGAAAGTAAATCCTTGACGGGTGCCGGGACGTTAAATCCTGGGCTGATGGTTGAAGAGAATTCTTCATTTCCACTGGGGATAAAGATTGCATGAATACCGATAGGAGAAGGTAACTCCATTGGGGAATAAACTTGACAAATAGATTACTCTGTGGGGAGAAAATTACTCTAGCGATCTTGCTGGGGAGCAATACTCTGTGGGGAGAGAGGTATTTTGCTGGAATGTTGATAACTTCGCTGGGGATACCGTTGTTGTGTTGGAAGTGTTAATAGACTTCGCTGGGGATAGGAAGACTTCGCCGAGGACGATCTTTCCGTGGCTTTTGGCTGAGGATAACCCAGTTATATCCTGGTAGGGAAATAACCTTTGAATAAAGCCGGGGGACGCGTTCGTGCTCTGTAGGGGGTAAGCTTCCAGAATCTACTGGGGATAAGCTTCCTGCTGGGGAGATGGATTCAAACTTTCCTGGGGAAATCTTGATTGGACTCTCCTGGGGAAACTTTGAATTATATTGGGGAAGTGACTCCATTGAATGTTTGATATACCGCCGGGGAACAATCTTTAGGTCAAGACTGCCGGGGATGCTTGTTAAGAATGTCTGCATATGCTGGGGAATGTTGAGATCTGCTGGAGATACCCAACTTCCTTAAGGCTGATAATAGCTTTGCTCGGGGAGAGTGCATTGACTTGCTGACTCACTCTCTGGGGAATTAAGATGTATTGGTTATGTTCTTCAGCTGAATCTACCTTGCTACTTTGGCGGACAGAGCAATTAGATCGCTTAGACAACTCTTTATTGCCCTTGTTTCTAATGTTACCTGTAATTAATCCTTTGTTTCGTATGCAAATTTTTATGAGTTTAGCAATTAGTGTCAAATGCATATATCACAAATTGAACCTTGGACGTTCTAAAACAAAACAGAAAAGGAAAAACAATTGGCAATTTGAACTGAAAAGTGATTTTTGTATTGATTTTTGAATTTGCCTGTAAATAGGCGTTTATATACAAGAGGCTGAAGTCCTAGTAAGAGAACGCCGCCGAGTGAAAGAGTTTATACAAATTTGTACAAAAGAATATAAACAGCTGTGTGAATAGAATAATCCCACTGGGTTTCAACTCTGCTATCGCCTTTATCTCTTCCAGCATCTCATCACTTGATGACCTAGCTGAAGATGAAGTTGATTGATTGATGTCGTCTGAACTTGATGTAGATACCGGATTCTGTATGCAAAGTGATCCAATGAGACATAGTATTACGCTTTATCCCTAACTTTTGCCTGGACCGCCCTTTCGGGTTTTCAGTCCACCGGGATACCCATTTTTGCCCAAGCCGCCTTTTCAGGTTTTTGACTTGTCGGGTGTACAGATTTTTCATTTCATCCCTTCATTTTGCCCGAACCCTTTTGGTTCGCCGGGAAGCCCTAATTTTTGCCTAGGTATGTCAACCTAGCGGGTCTTTATTATGCGTAGTATCTTTTTACTATGTCTGCATTGGCGGGGTGAAGAAGGTCGTCACCATCCATGTTGGTTAGAATCATGGCTCCTCCTGAGAACACATGCTTAACCACAAATGGTCCTTCGTATGTAGGGGTCCATTTGCCCCTTGAATCACTTTGAGGAAGGATGATACACTTGATTACCAGATCCCCAACTTGATATTCTTGTGGCCTGACCTTTTTGTTAAATGCCCTGATCATCCGTTTTTGGTACGTCTGACCATGACAAATAGCAGCAAGTCTCTTTTCGTCAATCAGGTTTAATTGATCAAGTCCTGTCTGGATCCAATCATCTTTGCTCAGATCTGCATCCTTCATTATCCGGAGAGAGGGTATCTGCACTTCGATCGGTAAGACTGCCTCCATACCGTAGACCAAGGAGAAAGGAGTTGCCCCGGTTGACGTCCTTGCTGAGGTACGGTACCCATGTAGAGCGAACGGTAACATCTCGTGCCAATCTTTATAAGTCACTGTCATCTTCTGCACAATTTTCTTAATGTTCTTATTTGCTGCTTCTACAGCCCCATTCATCTTTGGCCGGTAAGGAGAAGAGTTGTGGTGCTGTATCTTAAACTGCTTGCAGAGCTCAGTGATCATCTTGTTATTAAGATTGGTACCGTTGTCTGTAATGATTCTTTCAGGGATGCCGTATCGACAGATCAGATTATGCCGAATGAACTGTGCCACAACGTTCTTGGTTACTGTGGCGTAGGAAGCCGCTTCAACCCACTTCGTGAAGTAATCGATCTCCACCAGAATGAAGCGATGCCCATTGGACGCTGTAGGTTTAACCTCACCGATCATATCTATGCCCCACATTGCAAACGGCCAAGGTGATGTCAAGACATTCAGAGGAACTGGAGGAACATGCACCTTGTCTGCATAAATCTGGCATTTATGACATGTTCGAGAATGTTGGTAGCAGTCGGCTTCTATTGTGGACCAGAAATACCCTGCCCGAAGGATCTTCTTTGCCATAGTGTGTCCACTGGAATGTGTTCCGAAGGTACCCTCATGCAGCTCTGCCATGATCCTTTCTGCTTCAGTCTTATCCACGCAACGCAGTAAGGTTGAATCGTGGTTTCGCTTGTACAGGATGTCGTTGCTGAGGAAGAACTTTGCAGCAAACCTTCTCAGAAACTTCTTATCGTTGATAGATGCACCTTCAGGGTATTCCTGGGCTTCCAAATATCTCTTCACCTCATGGTACCAAGGCTTCTCAGTCACCAATTCATTCTCGAGAGCACAACAGTATGCCGGTTCATCCAGTTTCCAGATAGTGACCTGGGGGGCCTCATTGTCCCATTTGACTTTGAACATGGAAGACATCGTAGCTAACGCGTCCGCTAACTGATTCTCCTCTCTTGGGAAATGTTCAAAGGTTATCTCTGTGAAGTGGGGGATCAATGTCAACACACATTCTCTGTAAGGAATAAGATTCAGATGTTTCGTATCCCACTCTCCTTTGATCTGATTGATCACGAGAGCGGAATCTCCGAAGACACTCAAATACTTGATCCTTAGGTCGATCGCAGCTTGTAGACCCATGATGCATGCCTCATACTCCGCCATGTTGTTGGTGCAGTTGAAACATAGTCGGGCAGTGAGTGGAGTATGAGTGCCTTGGAGGGATATGATCACAGTGCCGATGCCGTTACCCAAAGCGTTGGAGGCTCCGTCAAAGTGCATAGACCATCGGGATCCTTCCTCAGGTCCTTCATCCGGTCCAGGTACTTCACAATCAGTCACTATCATGATGCTCTCATCTGGAAACTCGAAGTTCATTGATTGATAGTCGTCTACTGCCTGATGTGCCAAGTGGTCTGCTAATACACTTCCCTTGATGGCTTTCTGGGTCGTGTACTGGATGTCGTATTCTGTCAAAATCATTTGCCATCTTGCTATTCTCCCAGACAGAGCAGGCTTTTCAAATATGTACTTTATAGGATCCATCTTTGAGATCAACAAGGTAGTGTGAGTCAACATATACTGTCTCAGCCGGCGAGCAGCCCATACCAAAGCGCAACAAGTTTTCTCAAGCAGTGAGTATCGGGTCTCACAGTCGGTAAACTTTTTGCTAAGGTAATAAATGGCATGCTCTTTTCGGCCAGACTCGTCATGCTACCCCAGCACACACCCCATTGAGTTATCAAGTACTGTCAGGTATAATATCAGAGGTCTCCCTTCAACCGGTGGCATAAGAATGGGTGGTTCTTGGAGATACTCCTTGATTCTGTCAAAAGCGGCCTGACATTCATCATTCCAACGTACTACCTGATCTTTCTTCAGCAGCTTGAAGATTGGTTCACAAGTAGCAGTTAGGTGGGAGATGAATCAGGCAATGTAATTCAGGCGCCCTAAAAAGCCTCTGACCTCTTTCTCCGTCTTAGGAACAGGCATCTCTTGAATGGCTTTAACCTTAGCATGGTCCACTTGAATACCCTTATCACTTACAACGAAGCCTAGTAACTTTCCAGATCTTACCCCGAAGGTGCACTTGTTCGGGTTCAACCTCAGCTTGTACAACTTCAGACGGTCAAACAATTTCTGCAGATGATCAAGGTGTTCTTCCTCAGTTTGGGACCTTGCAATCATGTCATCGACATACACTTCTATCTCATGATGGATCATGTCATGAAATAAAGCAACCATGGCACGTTGGTAGGTTGCCCCAGCATTTTTCAACCCGAATGGCATGACCTTGTAGCAGAAGGTGCCCCACTGAGTAACAAAGGTAGTCTTCTCCATGTCTTCAGGTGCCATCTTGATCTGATTATAGCCTGAAAAACCATCCATGAAAGAGAACACCTTATGCTGAGCAGTATTGTCAACAAGGACATCAATGTGAGGTAGAGGGAAGTCATCCTTGGGGCTGGCCCTATTCAGATCCCTATAGTCAACACACATTCTGACCTTACCATCTTTCTTTGGTACCGGCACCACATTAGCAACCCACTGAGGGTAAGAAGTCACTGCAAGAAACCCGGCATCAAACTGTTTCATAACCTCGGCCTTGATCTTCTCAGACATCTCTGGACGCATACGGCGGACCTTTTGCTTAACCGGAGGACAGTCTTCCTTGGTAGGTAAATGATGGACCACAATGTCAGTATCCAACCCGGGCATGTCTTCGTAGGACCAGGCAAAGATTTCCATGTAATCATGTAACATCTGAGTCAACCGTTGCTTCACGCTGAGCTCTAGGTTGGCACCAATTTTAACTTCCTTTCTATCTGCCTCAGTACCCAGATTTATCGTTTCCACTGGCTCTTCATGTGGTTGAATTGCCCTCTCTTCCTGGAGTAACAGTCTCGCAAGCTCGCCAGGCATTTCGCAATCATCTTCACCTTCGTCTTCGGCTAAGTTGATCGGATTTTCGAAGTCATAACTGGCAGTAGCAGAGTCGTTACCAGTGAGATCCAGAGTGGATTGAAACCTGTATGAGTGAGTGTGTGTAAATACAACTGTTTTGCAATATATAAAGAAAGGAAAGAAAGAAAAGGAGCATAAGATTTGAAATGCGAGAAAACGTCCAAGGTCTTTATTCATGATATATGAAATGACAATTAATATACCCTCACAAATGAAGCCACGGTGCCCCGGGTAAGACACCGGGCCATAGAGTTTTAATTCATTGTTTATTACAAATAACAAAAACAAAGGAGTTTATTACTGCGTAACGAAAGTAACAGGTAGGTTGTCCTTTGCGGTCCAATTGCTAGGTCCACTGTCGGTCGTTGAATAAATCCAGCTGTTGAACTCAGATTCTTCCACTTCATACTCATCCCCAATAGCATTCACTCCATGGTTAGGCATGGGAGCAGTCACCACATTAGGCTTCTCAGGTGCCTCAAACTGTACCTCCTTTGCGTCAATAAGGTCTTGCACCTTATTCCTCAAGGCCCAACAGTCATCAGTAGAATGCCCCGGGCTATCGGAGTGATAAGCACAGCGGGCATTTGGATTGTACTTGGGAGAAGCAATATTTACAACCTTCGGGGCCTCTCTAACAGTCACCAAATTGGTGGATAGCAACTGCGGCAAGATTTGCGACAAGGTCATACTTAGCCGGGTAAACTCTCTTCTGGGTCTCTCGGCCCTTTGTGGATTGGTTTGCCGAGGAGCGGCAGCAGGATTAGCAATCACCACCGCGTTGACAGATTGGCGGCGTTCTGGTTTCTCTTGCCTCCTAGGCCCATATACAGCACTGGCCTCCTTCTTAAAGGGTTTCTTCTCAGAACTTGAAGATGCACCCTTCTGAATTTTTCCGGACTTCATTCCAGCCTCTATCCTCTCCCCAGTCAGGATAGGATCAGTAAACCCTGCAGACGAATTACCGATAAGATGATTGAAAAACGGCCCTGATAGGGTCCCCAAGAACATATCCACCAGCTCACGGTCTGTTAACGGAGGCTGCACCCTGCCAGCCAGATCCCTCCACTTCTGTGCATACTCTTTGAAACCTTTGCTAGATCCTAGCGACATACCCTGGAGTTGGGTACGTGTAGGATCAAGGTCGGCATTATATTGATACTGCTTGTAAAAAGCAGTAGCCAACTCCTCCCAGTTACGAACTTTGGTCCCATCCAGCTGATAGAACCATTCGAGATGAGTCCCTGAAAGACTCTCCTGGAAGAAGTGGATCCACAAATTCTTGTCCACTGAGTACGGTTGAATCTTTCGCACATAAGATCTGAGGTGTAGCTTGGGACAAGACGCCCCGTCATACTTGGTGAAAGATGGTGCCTTAAACTTGTGAGGAATGATCACACCAGTAGACAAACCCAAATCTCCGAAATCCAGCCCAAGCACTTGTTGGATCTCCATTGCATTCAGTCTGTCTTCCAACTGCTTATACCGGTCTTCAGCAGGAGGATACTGTTCCTCATTAAAGTCAGTCTCGTTGTCAGAGACTACTGGACTTGAAGCCTTTCCCCCCTGGGGACTGCCTTTGCCTACAGAAGAACCAGCTTCTTCATTCTGCAGAGTGTTGCCAAACCTTCGGCCCGAGTTGAAAAGAACAGTTCTCTTCTTCTTCTTCTTCTCCTTCTTCAAGAGTAAAGCCTTCAGCTCTTCTTGGCCTTGAGCCAAACCCATGATCAGCTCCTGAAATTGCGTGTTCTGCACCTGAAGGGCCTTGATAGACATCTCGGTTGATGATGAGTCAGGATTCATGATGCTGAAATAAACAGCGAAGAACAGTAAGCAACCTGAAAAGAAGAAAACCTGCTATGCACATGATGAATGGAATGCGTATGATTTATGTTTTCAAAGACAATCGGGAATCAACCTTGTAAACAAAAAGGAACACACTTCATTAGATTCAACTTTGAAACGTAAATTGTTCAAAAGATTGCCCTTAGGTGTTACATAAAAGGGAAATACTGAAAAGGGAAATAAAGCTGTAAAAGAACATCCAGAGCTCCTTATTGATCCCATGGTCTCCTCTTCTCAGTACGGATGTAATCATTCAGAGCTCGCTCATTCTCCAACTGCTTTGTCAGCTTCTGGATCTTCAATTCCTGCTCGTTGAACTTTTCTCGATAAGAATCCCGTTCTTCTCTCAGTTGCGACCAAGACCTCTTTAATGTCTCATAATCAGTAGGTATCTGAGGAGGGAGGACAGTTGGAGGAGCCCCATCTTTGTTAGGATACTCAAGAATGACGGGTCTGACAGCTTCGTATGGCATACCTAACTTCTGAGCACGGATGCGGACCCATTTGTAGTAGGCTTCCATAGGTAGAGAAGTCTTTGGCCCCAACTCTTGTGGGTCAGCTTTATGAACTCTGTCCCAAGCCTTAATGAACCTACGACGCAGCTCGTCACTATCCACCTGAAACTCAAAACTGATGTGAGGTACCAACATCTCATGAGGCCCTGCTCTTCTAGCTCTTCCAAACTGACGGAGCGCTAGACATGGATTGTAAGAGATTCCTCCTTGAGTACCAATCAAAGGAAAATTAGGATATTCCCCGCAACGATCAATAACAGCTATCTCATCCAAACCTCTGAAAGTCCAAATGATGTCCTTATCAGTGAGAGACATTAACCTGTGAGCCCAACCTCTTCCTTCTTGGTTCTTCAGCACGAACTTGGGGAGGTGCGAAATAAACCACCTCACCAACAAATGGATACAACACCACAGAGTTCCTCGTCTTCGGGCAGTACGAGCATAAAGTTGTTGCAGGATGTCACCCAAGAGAGTGGGCACAGGATTCTGAGACATGAAGATCCTTATGGCAGTGACATTGATGAAGTTGTCAGGATTAGGAAACAAGACTAGCCCATAGATTAAGAGAGCCAGGATGTCTTCATATGCCCTAAAGTCCAAGTCATTCTAGAAACTGTTAGCTTTACCAACCAGAAACTTGGCCAAGAAACCCTTAACTCCGCTTCTAGTCACCCAGTTGTCCATTACTTCTTGATGGGTCAAGGGAAGAGCTGCAGCAACCTCCTCAAGCCTGAGGGTCTTTTCCCAACCAGTAAAGGGAGTCTGATCCAAGATAGGGATACCAAGCAAATCAGAGAACTCTTCTAGGGTAGGGACCAGCTGGAAGTCTTGAAAGGTGAAACACTGGTACAGAGGGTCATAGAACTGGGTCAGGACACTCATCAGCTGTTGATCCTGCTTTGCAGTGACTAAACTGAGAAGAGAACCATGCCTCTGGATGAAGGAGGTGGTGTTTGGAATTCTACTAACCAACTCTTCAAGTAACTCCGGTGGGTGAACAAAGTTGAACCGGATAGTATTCCTTCGCATAGGCATCATGATGTCCTACAAAACAGATCAAAGGTGAAACCCTCTTGTCTTTGAAATGGCCAGTCTTTGTGCAGGATGCATGCAATGCTCATGATGTTATGATGTTATGATAAAGCACACCACAAATATTTACAAAGGCAAACATGGTAAGGCACACAAGTCACACAAGACAAGCCCTTAAAGTTTAGGCCAGCATGAGGTCTAGGTATTACCCTCTTTCAGTTTGTTGGTTCATACCTGTCCTATCAAAAGTAACCGGGTTCGTAGAGGATCCCAATATCATTGACTACCCTCAATCGGTCATAACTCCAGCATCACAATCTTTTCTTGCGGCCAGAACCATCACGAGAGTTTATCCTCAATGGGCGTAGCATACTGCTACTGTTCTAATAGCCAAGTTGTGTCATTTAAGGTTCTAAGGTCTGTTGGTGTTTAATGACTCCTCAGAAGACCCATATTCTCCTCGTTGCAACACAAGGGATATCGGTACAGACCAAGGTGCCACACCAACGTAGCCACTGCTTCACCCATGTCGGTCTACGCCGGACAGGTCCCTCACAGCTTATGCTACCTAAACAGGGTATCCCCAGATCCGGGTTAGGATCTATGTAACTCCCATGCAACCCACAATTTAAAGCAAACAATTGAAAACACAGTTATGAACTATCCTAAGGTACACCTCACTTTAAAAGTTCCCCAGCAGAGTCGCCAGTTCTGTGATCGGTGGATCTGGAACTGACTGTTTAATGCTGGTTCGCGAAATGTCGCGGTAAGCAAGAGTCGCCACCGTCTTTTATTTTCTCCAAATGGAAAGGACAAAAGCACAGAAAAATTCCTTATTGAGATTGCTCTCGGTTTGGGAGGTAGATTTATAGAAAGGGAAGGTATTAGCACCCTTTCTATCCATGGTTATCCATGGGCTCTTAGATACTTGCTCATTTGTGTTTTCAAAATTGTTTGTTTGCTTTTCAGAGTGGGTTTGAAAAAGTTTCGTTTAAAATTTCAGTTCGACTCTTGTATCAGTCCTCAAGAGTGTTTGAAAAGTTGTTTTTGAAAGCTTTTTGAAAAGTGTAGGTGTGAAAAGAAGTTTTTGATTTGTTTTGAATTTAGAGCAAGTATTTACGAGTCATCTACCTACCCTAAGGAATTAGTCTGTGTAAATGTCCTTAAAGTAGTGCCATCCCACCATTGAGAGGTAGGTAGCACCACCGTTGGAGGTGTTCGGGTTAATTCGAGGGTTCGGGACATTGTGGTCACCAGAGCAATAGGAAGACACCTTAGAAGCTACCCTCATGCCATGTTCATGGACATGAGGACTTACTAAAACGTCCTATACTCGACGACCACTTTTCGAGGGGAAAGGCAACAGTGAGACGTACCCTAGGGGTGGTGTGTGAATTGTGTGTCATTTTCAGTTATATTTGTCTTGTTCATGCATTGGTGATCTATGCTTTGTTTTTATTTTTGGCATTCATTCTTTCATGTGGTTATTAACAGTTAAAAAGTGCGGAATTAAAAGTCCTACGCTATTACAAAGGCGCGGGTCTACATCGCCAAATTAAACCAAGACCCGATTTGAAATAAATAAAGTGCGGAAAGTAAATACCCTAATTAATCTATTACAAGGCTTTGGGGCAAGTACATGAAATTTATAAAAGGGAAATGAAAGTAAATGTGCGAAAGGAAATAAAGTCGAGAATGCGAGGGCGTTGGACCCTTTAAAGAAATTAAATCGAAATTGTGAATTAATTAAATTAAATAAAAGCAAGGACTTGTTTTTTTGGAGTTTTTGTATTTATGGAATTTAATGAGAAAATTAAATGGAATTAAAAACCCTAATTCTAAACTATTTTTAATTTATTAAAAAAAATGTTTAAGTTGTACCTAGTTTTAACCTAATTATTTTAATGATAAATTTATTTACAAAATAATTAATAATTAAATATGGTAAAAGAAAAGAAAAAGAATAAAAGTATTAAAACCCTAATTTCTATATTTTTTAGTTTATTTGAAAAAAAAATTAGAATTAAACCTAAAATTAAAACTAAGTTAATTATTAAATTTATTTATAAAATAATATTAATTAATATTAACAAAACATTTTTTTTATTGTTTTATGATTTTCTGTTTTTTCTATATTTTATGAAAATTAATTTTGAAGAATTAACTAAAATAAATAAAACAAATAAATAGAAAAAATGAAAAGAAAGAAAATAATATGCAAACCAATGGGGGGTGTTGACCCCAATTTTGGAGGTATGATCAGCAATCAGGCCCACTCAATTCCAGGCCATGTTTGACTTTTGATGGTCACGTGTGGAATAGCTGACTAATGCTTATGATGAACTGCACATCTTGGCCTTCAAACTCATCTTCTGGGACATGTGGCGCGCCAGGATACTGGATGCATGGTGGGCTATAGGAAAGTCAGTGTACCTGATCATATTGTAAGAAAAAATAGAAAGAAACATGGGGGACCTGAGGATCGAACCCAGGTCCCAACGTTCATCACAATTGCCTTCAACTACTACACCACTCAGCGTGTTTGGAATATATATTGCAAAATAAATAACATAACGTAAAACAATGATTAGTGGTAAAAAACGCGCCAGAATATGAATGACCCTATCACGTGAGGACACCTAATCTTCTTCTCCGTTTTCCTGTAACAAAACACGTTAGATAGCGGGGGTTTTAAACCCCCACTACATGAAGCCACGAATAATAGCGAATAGGGCCTGGTTCATCATAAATTGAGCGCGAGGCATGACTTTGAATCGTCATGAGCTTCTGATTCTAATGGCATAGGTCTTGTTGTCTGATTTTTGCATATGCAAAAGTCCCCAATTTCACATCTTTGAAAACCTAGAAAACTTCCATGGCAGATTCTCGTACAGGGCACAAAATCTCAATTAAATGATGCCAACAGATTTAGAACAACCATATTAGTATGAATCAACAAGAAAAATGCAAGGATGATGCGTATAAATTAAAACACGAATATGAAAAATGTCAAGAACAGGGCGGCCTCATTCTACCGATTCTTGAGGTTAGAGACTGTGGTTTTGATTGGAATAGATCCCTGGTGACCTTGGCAAGCTATTGGAATGGTTATCTTGCTTTGAAACGCACTGAAACTGTGTTTTCAGTTTTAAGAATTTCTTGAAAAAATGCAAAGTTGGTTTGAGGTCTGAGGCGTAGCTTCCAGGTTCTTTGCATTAGGTTTAGGTTTGTGTTTATATGAGGAATGAATTAGGGTAAAGATTCAAGCCAAGAAACCTTTGCATTGATGTATCAAATATTTGATTTTTAATGGTATCTTTTCCAATCTTTTTCATGTGAAGAACATGCCAATCATTGCCAATTCTTTCCATATTGAGTGTGCACGAAATCTTGGAGTTATGATAGACCTATTAGCTGCATAAAAAGATTTAAAATGCATGCTTGAGTATTTTTGTCATATTTTATTTAATTAAATGAATTAATGGTGATAAAAATTCAAATAAATAATAAAAAATGATGAAATAACTCCCCTTTGGGTCAATGGGTCGTGCATAACTTTTGGATAAGTATTCTTGGAAGAAATTGTGGCCCATTAGCAATTTTGAGGCATTTGAAGCAAAGTTGACTTTTCAAAATTCCCAAAATTTCCCAACTTCCACAAGGCATATCTTGCTCAATATATAAGCTTTGATCATGTTCTTGGACATTTTGGAAAGGTCTTGAAGTCCTCTAACCAATGCCTTTGGTCCCATGTCATTTTGATTTACCAATCTCAAGTTATGGTCTTTGACTTAAAGTCCCTTTTTGTTGACTTTTGAAAATGACCTATAATGTTGAGATTGATAACTTTTTGTGAGAGCATTTCTTGGACTTGAAGTGTGAAGAGGAGTTGTAGGAAATGTCATATCTTCAAAATGAGCTTTGGATGGAATTTTTCTGATAAACCATGTGGAAGTTATGCCTTGGTCAAGTTACAGTTGACTTTTTCAACTGTCCAAATATGGAAACTTTTGCATCTTGAGACTTTTTGAGCCATGCCTTGAAAATCATGATCAAGAATTGATCAAATGATGTTTGTGGCTTCAAAATAAGATGTTGACCAAAAATTTGGACTTTTGACTGTCAAATGACCATTTTACCCCTACAGTTGACTGCTGAGCAATTAGGGCATTTGACTGTGCAATTTTATGCTGTAAGTCTTGAAACTTGGCATGAGGATGCTTGACCATGTTTATAGGCATGTGGGGATTGATTGGACCCTTGGAAACTTCAATTTCTTTGACAGAACCAAAACCCTAATTTTTGACTGTTAGGAGGCCATTGAACTGTGCAACCTTTGGGAGATTTTGAAGCATGCTCTTTGCAAATCTTGAAGAATATGGGAAGGAAAATTTTGGGGTACAACATCTGATAAATGCTTCTCCCAAGTCGTTGAAAGTATGGATATTGACGCTGTCCAAACTCATATACCACTTCAACACAGCACTAGTCAAACTATCTTGAAAAAAGTGAATCAGCAGACATTGATCATCAGTGTGGGTAGATATTCTTCTTATATACATCACAAGATGAGCACGAGGACAAGTGTTGCCCTTGTACTTCTCGAATTCCGGGACTTTAAACTTCGCAGGTATCTTGACATTCGGGACCAAGCATAAATCATTCACATTCTGCCTGAACAATTCCTTTCCCTTGAGGGCCTTCATCTCCCTATGCATCTTGTCAAACTGATCTTGAAAATCATCCATCCCATCATAGATACCCAAGCCTTCACTTGGTGGAGGGAAAGGACAATACATATCATCATTAGCAAATGGGACCATATTCACTGAAGGAGGTGCAACAGGAGTAGAATGCACCACAGGAGGTGCAGGAGTAACAGTAGTCTGAACAGCTGGAGTAACTTGAGGACCAAGATTGAAACCTTCAGGTGCAAAGTTCTCTAGAATTCCACATGGATAACCTTGAGGCATGTGATTCTGAATAATAGCTGGAATGGTAGACACAGGAACAGTCGGAGCTTCAGTAGTAACCTTTGTTTGTTGAGGTTGAACACTCGGTGGCTGATTCTGAGCAGCCACCAGAGATTCCATCAGAGGAGTGAGATTGGCCATGCCGACCTTTAGAGCAGAAACTTCCTCGCGCAACTCGCGATTCTCTTGTTCTAAGTTGTCCATCTTCCTTCTGAAATTAGCTCGAGTATTGTATTGGTGAGACAACTTGCTGAACAAAGTAAAGAAGCTTGGTAAGACACATGGATATGCATAATAAATGAAAGAAATATATGCAATATGATGCATGATATGCAATGCACATGATTTATTTTATTAATATTTCAAGGGACTTAAAGATTTATAGACACGTTGCAAATATCAAAGTAATAACACATTTGAAATACTAATTTTTTTATTATAATAACTTAAAAATGGATTACAAGTTTCAATAATCCCAAGTACAAGATGAAAATAAAGTCTAAAACCCTAAGAAGTAAAGCTGATGGAGATCACTCTATACGCTGGTGCTTCCCTAAGAGCCTGACAATCTGAGCCTTCAACCTCTGGTTTTCTTTTGCATATCTAGTGGAAACATCCTTACAATCACTTGAATCATGAAGTGAGCAACTAGCATCTGACTGAGGCTTAGAGGAAAATAAATCCCCTTCCCTATCTATGGTCTCTACATCCCGACTCTCAAGAATCTCAATCAAGTCGTCTTTCTCCTTCAAGTCTTCTCTATAGGAAATCTATAAAGTTTGGCACTTATTCTTCCAAGCTTCCTTTTCTTGTTGCATCCTGACTAAAGCAAGTTGTAGCTCTTCCACATCATCCAATAAGGGAAGAGTGGTCTTCACAAACAAATCAGGCATAGGTTCTTCCCGTGAATACCGCATCTTCAACTGAATAGCTCTCATTTGGACCCACTGAAGATAAGGCTCTAAAGAAATAGCCCCCCTAGGTCCCAAGTCTTTCCTACTCTTCCTATGAATGTGACGCCAGGCCTTCACAATCTTCTCCCTAACTTCCTTATGGTCTTCTCCCTTCTTCAGGAAGAAACTACTCAAATGAATACTATTTGGTTTATCCCTCATCGGATAACCAAGTTGTCGTCGTGCAAGAATAGGGTTGTAGTTAATTCCTCCCTTTGTACCAAGAAGAGGTACATTGGGGAAACTACCACAACTGTCGATAATCTTTACATCATGGTAAGCCCGATGATACCAATCAATATTTGAGTGAGTAAGTGCCATGATCTTAGGAGCCCAACGGGGTTCCTTCCTGACATCCCAGAAAGCATCAGACTGGGGCATATGAGAAATAAATCACCGGTACAACAAAGGCGTGCAATAGATGATCATCCCCCCATGATAAGAATTATGAAGATGAGTAGAGTAATAAGCATGACCTAACAATGTAGGAACTGAGTTTCCAATCATGAAGATCCTGGTAGCATTAATGTCAACAAACTTATCCATATTAGGAAATAAAAACAACTCGTAAGAAATTAGAGCAAAGATGGCCTCAAAAGCGACTGTACTCTTCATCCTGGCAAAGTAACGAGCTTTCCCCAATAAAAACTGAGCTGGTAATCCTCTAATCCCTCCTATAGTAGTCATATGGGCTTCATCCTCAGACTTCCCCAAATGGATCAAAGCAGCAATCTCGTGTGGTTTTGGCTCACCCTCCAAACCATTAAAGGGAACACAATTGGTAATAGGTAAATCCAACATATAAGAATACTCCTCTAGTGTAGGAATCAACTGATAGTCAGGGAAAGTAAAGCAATGATACATCAGATCATAGAACTGGACCAAGGTTGAGAGAATACCCTCCTTCATCCTAAGCTTCATGAGAGGAATGATGGATCCATACTTCTTTTGAAAATCTGCAGAACACTCAATCTCGGGAATTAGACTGATCAACTCATCTATCTTGGGATCTTTGAAACTGTATTTTCCAGTCTTTATTTTTCCAGAATCCATGGTCAAAAGGTACATGAGATATTCACAAATGGTAAACTTTCAAGTCCTTTGAAATGAAATTTCTTCAAAAGATGCTTATGAGTGCATGGATGCATGATGCAACAATCACACACAAGATCACAAACATAGGGTTCATAAGTTCAACATCACAAGCATGAGGTCGAAGGTACTACCCATAAGGTATGGTCTAAAAGTTATCACCTGCCGAACAAGGTTCTAGAGGTTCCCAGGGTCTACATCCTTCCTTCAGATATTACCAACTTCCCGATTAACTCGGTAATTAGTAATATTCTCAAGAAAAACTCGTCCGGGCGTAGTATCACGTGACATCTATTTATAGATTACTCTGTCATAGCTTCCGCACTACACCTAAAAGGCCAACATGGGTTAGGTATTCTACGGTCCTCAGCATCAGCAGGCTCCTAGGTCTAAAGCAGTACGTCTTCTCGATTACTCGGTAAATGATACTACAGTCAAAGGGGCCTCCAATGAGTGGGGGAACTCATGCCTCCTTTTTTGGGATTACTCCCTCAAAGTTAGCATGACTATATCGCTCGTCCTATCTTAAAGTTTTCCCAAGTCCAGGTATAGGACTTATAAGGAATCACCAAGCACCCTGAAAACTCGGAAAATCCAGACAAACAAATATACAACATATAATATAACAAACAATAGCACATATACAGATATAAAAAAAGATAAGTTTAACCCACTTAGGGATGGACCAGCAAGAGGTAAATCTTTCCCCAGTGAAGTCGCCATTTTTTTCTGTAGCGGTAGAAATGTTTAAGACTAAGCCATTGGATTGACTAGACTTATACATATTAAAATAAAAACCGCCACCACACTTTATTATTTCCAAAGGAATGGGAAAAGAGCGAATAACCCAAAAAGAGGGGGAAAGATTCTAGGTAAGGGGGTTGGTTATGAAAAGGGAAGGTATTGGCACCCTAAACATCTACGGTACTCCGCAGGAACCTCTTTGTAAATTTGTATATTTTGGCTATAAAATGTTGTATAAAAAAATAGATGGTGGAGGTGAGAAAAGAAGTATTTTTTTAATGATTTTTGCAGCCGCCGCGATTGTGAACCTTTAGTGCCTACATACCACCTTTCGTGAAATAGGGGATCAAGGTACACGTAGTTCCTCTTTAAAAAATTTTAAAACACGAGTGTGTAGGTTAATTTTATGAGATAAGACATCATCTGCATTGTCCGTGTGGAAAACATACTTACTACCCACAATCATGAGAAAGGAGAATTTACATCATCTCAAAGTGGAGGATATGACTTGGATTTTAAAATCAACAATGCCTCACTCAACACCCAAGTGCAAAATATCTCACTTCGCTACATGTTGTAGAAGTATAGTTGTTTGCATCACTACAAGGTTTGACAAGAGTCCAATCTTTTGAGAAAATTTTTAAAGTAAAAAAACAAAGTGGCAAAATGGTTTGAAATGAGATTAATTGACTTTTAGTCTTCTCACAAAAAATTTCAAGGTATTATTTAAGTTGAATGAAGTTTATTTATGAAAAGGTTTTGAAAATGCATGGACCTAGGTCCAATTTTATTATAAAAGTGGTTCAAGTTTAGAAATAAGAAGAGTTTTCAAAAGGAGGGAGACTATTTTTGAAATTAAAGAAGATGGGAGGAGAAGAAGAGACTATCCTAAAGCATAAGGTAAAAGCTAGGGATAAGAACCATCTAACCAACAAAAAGCCAATACTTGACATTATGAGTCAAGATAGAATTCCAATTCTTTGGATTGAAACCAAGCAAGCAAAGATACTAGACCTCTTGAGAGAACCAAACTTCAAGTGTATTAAGTCTTCACAAAAATTAGGCAGAGTAACGGCTGTATATGGGTGAATTCCATATTACAAACAAAGTATGTAATCATAATAACATGCACACAAAACAAACAAACAACCCAATGTCTTGAGGTAAACCTCAAGAACTCCAGACAAAATATGAATTAAGGTCACAAGGTCTCCAACATAGGCCAAGGTTTCTAATCCTAAGTCCAAGAAGTCCAATACTCCATAATGCCAAGGATAGTAACCAAATAGTCCAAGTATCATTAAAGTTTTTTATGGTTTATGTTGATTATAAAGTATCTTTAAAAAGAAAAGAAAAGCTTAAGTGAGCAAAATAAAAATGTCATAAAAGTAAATGCTCAAGTGAGCAAAGATGAAAAATAGCATGAAATGTAAATGCTAAAGTAAATGGTACATAAAGCATAAAAATAAAAGCATAAAGTAAATTCAATTGTTAGAAATTAGTGGTTAGTTGGATGACCATCTTGAAACTTGCATTTGGAACTCATTAGAGGATTGGTAGAACCAAAGCCTCCATACAACAAGTTGCATTTGCTTTTTGTCAAGTATATAATCCATTTTGGAATCCTCAAAAGTAATATTTAATGATCAACGATGTCTACCTGATTCGCGTTGACCAAAAGTGATATAGATCCATTAGAGGATTGGTAGAACCAAAGCCTCCACACAATGAATCTAAAGGTTATTGGATCAAAGAGATCAAATTAACATACTTGGGCTTGCAAACATAGGTTTGGGCCACGAATGATCATTTATTCGAATCGGGACAAAATTTATCACTATGTTAAGCAATCGTAAGTGGACTTATATAGAAGTCACACCTATTTTGAGGTCGGTCAATAGCAATCTATGCACCATTTGTTTTGAGACATGATATAGAGATCATGCTCCAATAACACTTAGTGCAATAAGAAAGGGATAAGATGAAGAGGGGTGGCAAACAATTATACAAACCATTTTTTAATTAAAATTTAATCAAACTATTATTAAAATCATTCATCTATTTTTATGGAGTTAGACTCAACACCATGGATCCAATAATGTTAATAAAGTTCATGATCAAAAACTCAACCCAAGATCAGTCAGAAAATAATACAAAATAATACTACATTTAATATATGCATTAAAAAGGCTTTTAAAATGTTTTAAAATAGAAATAAGAGAGAAAATATCAACTATGTGCAAATTAATCAAGAAAGATTAAGTAAGATCATAGAAAAATCAGAAATGAACTCAAATCTTTTTATAAAATTTTTGGTAATTTTTTAAAGTCAGAAACTATTTTTAAAAATTAAAAAAATGAGTAAAATAAACCAAAAATGATAAAAAAAATAACAAAGTCAGAAATAAATAAATAAATAAATAAGGTCACCAATATTTGTCACAATATCATTGGATCATTCCATATTTTTTTAGAATTTAAAAATGCATAGAAGTATTTTTAAACATTTAAAACAATTCAAATAAAGTGAAAATTTATAAAAAAAAATATCAAAATACAAAATAAAATTGTAAAAAAATGAAAATAAAAAATAGAAAAATCAAAAATATTTTTCATAATTTATTCAGATTTTTTGGACTTAAAATGAATTTTCTATGATTTTTTGAAGTTTAAAACAATTTAAATATAAAAATCAGAAAATAAAATAAACTCAAAAAAATGTGAAATAATGGATGATAGTCAAAAGGCGTTAGTAAGCTGATCCAATGGATCAGACGTGCCGTGCATATCATGGTCATTAGTGAATAACACACATGATCATTAATTAAATCATATATTCAAAAATTCCAAATGGCGTTGTTTCATTGGTTGAAGGTTGACACGTTGGTCATCTTCAACCTCCAGCCAGTCTCAAATCGAGCTTGCTTAAACTGTAAAATTAGAGCACAAGACCTCTACCATTCGCTTCGTCTTATCAAGACGAAAACAACCACACATTCACGAAAAATTTAGATAAACTGTAGCTCAAGCAATTTGGAAGGATAGTTTTGAAAATGAATTTGAAAATTCATGGCCAAAATGTGTTTCCAGTTAAGAGAAAGTGTTGCGACTAGAACCAGGGCAATGAGAGCTTCACAATGATATCAAAGTTTGGAAAAATTGATGGAGAAATCTACCTATTGAAGTTCAGTTGCAGAGCTCTGTAAAAGGACTTGGTCCGATCAATTCAGAAGGTTTCAAGGCTCAATTCTTCTTCTGTTAGCTTCATGGAAGATCGAGGAAGGTGAATTGATAGAAAAAATGGATAGAAAAAGGCTTGAACAATAATTTCGAAGTTACAGAAAAGTGAGTTATGGAGTGAGTTTGGCAGGGTGATTTTGGTCGTTCAAACTTGAAAAAATGAATAGGATAGCTCGTGTATTTATAGGAGAAGAAAATGGGATCAAAAGGAAGGGTGAATGATGCAATTTGGAGGGAATTCGTGTGGGTCTACATCATGATGAAAGTGTGACTTCTATTTTGTCAAAACTCATCCAAGACGTGTGTTTTAATGCACTAATCCACTTGGGAAAGTTGTCTTTTCATGTTTAGACCCAAAACGCGTGCTAATTTGATGGTTAGAAGTTGTACATGAAATTCAAATTTTGACTTGCGATGAAACTTCACTTCCAAGTTACCACTTTTAAAACAATGGCATTCTCATCTCAAGGGGTCTTAAGGCATGGTTCTTGATGCTTTAGAAAGATGAGATTACAAGCTTTGCAATGGGAAAATAATGGAATCAAATGGATGTTTGAGATGAAAGTTGCAATGAGTCAAAGTTGGGAAAAAGAAGTTGACTTTCCACACTTAGAAATATTTCAAGTTTTTCTTCAAAAGTGACCTATAATGTTTTGCATCCAAACATGGCCTTACTCTTGGAATTTGCTCTTGACCAAAACATATGGCATAAAATATACCTCTTGAATGACATTTTGGAACTTGAACCATTCAAAATATCCAAAAATTTAGAGAGTTATGAATTGCTGAAGCTGGAAAAATATCATGAAATGACCTATAATCTTTTGTATCCTTAGGGCATCTTCCATCCATTTTATCACTTTGAATATAAAAGAAGGAATAAAGTTCACCTCCTTAAGATCATTGTGCAAAAATAGTGGGCTCAAGGTGATAAAAATTGATCAAGTTATGATTATTTAAAGTCACACATGGGATGTTGGGGGTTCATCTGGAGGACTTGTAATCTTTCTTCATCATCAAGTTTCTTCCACATGAAAAATCCTTGAAACTTTTGAAGTGATTTGTTAATAACCCTTTGAAGATAAAGATGTTTTTGGAATCACTCAAAAATATCAAAAGATAAGCAAGATATACTTCTTTGAAGTTCAAAACCCTAGCTCCTAGATCAAGAAAATGCTTTGAGGAACTTTGATAATTTTAAACAAACTTCTTGTACCAACACTTTTGCTTTGTAGATAGAAGTTGTTGAGGATGATAATGAGAACTCATAGAAACCAAAACCACTTCCATATCTTGATAATTGAGAGAAATATGCACTTTTGACCAATGGGAACAAGGCCTTGTCCAACCATGACAACTTCGTCAATCAACCCCTTGTTCTTTTGAATCAATCTTGATAAGTTTGAAATGTGGTGAACCAAAATAAACCTTGCCATGCCATTTCTTCCAAAAAAACTTCAATAGTGAGGTTTGAATTTCTCAAACTTTATTGACTAGGGCATGGAAATAAACTCATGAACCCATGGATTAACTTGCTAAGCCACATTGCCTTTACCTACATTATTAACAAGTAAGACAAACCAACATTGCATTTTATTAATTAAAAGGAAAGTAAAAAAAAACATGCATGACCACAAAAGAAAAACAATTCAAGGTGCTTGGTGATTCCTCAAAGAGAAAAGCTAAAGATAGGGAGGAGAACCATAAACCCTAATATGATCTTGTTGTGATTGAATCAATATGGTATGATGAAGGGATCTTAGGGACAAAGATTGGGGTATAACAGATAGCACACTGGAGGAATATCCATCTTTCTTATCCCCAGTCAGGGTACATAAGAATTAAATCCTTCAAAAAGAATGGCTAACAACTGAATCTCCTTGAATGTCTCTATCCTTAAGGAGAAACCGAAGATTCCCAGCGGAGTATCCTCAAACAGAAGGCAGGAAACCCCAACAAAACTATTCCCAACAGAAATTGAAGAATCACTTTCTTCATCCTCGTCAACAGTCTGAGATTTATTTTCCCCAACTAGTCATTGTTACAAGGATCTACCGATACACTTCAATGACATATTGCATCGATACATCATTGCACAATACATCATAGCATATGCATACCAAAACGCATATAATATTCTCATTTATTTTTAGAGCATCATTATGCAATACATTACATCCATCATGATATTACATAAAGTTAATTTTGTCTTTTCAGGTAAAATTAGAAAACAGACGAATATCATCAGCAATTTTCAAACAGGTCAGAGATTAATTCCCGAAACAGGACGGGGCAACTATCTATATGACCAGGCGGTATGAATTGCCGAAACATGACGGGTTTACGAACAAAAAGAGGGTCAGAGATTAATTCCCAAAACAGGACGGGGCAACTATCTATACGACCAAGCGGTATGAGTTCCTGAAATAAGGCTGGTTTACCAACAAAAAATAGGTTGCATATTAATTCCCAAAATAAGACGGGGAAGCTATCTATATGACCAAGCGGTATGAATTCCCGAAACAAGACGGGTTTACCAACAAAGAACAAATTGTAGAATAATTCCCGAAACAGGACGGGGCGACTATCTGCATGGCCAAATGACTTCCCTTAGAGACTGAATTCTGAAAAGAATCTCCCTTCAGAGACTGAATTCTGAAAAGCATCTCCTTCAGGGCCTTCATTCTGAAAAGTATTTTTCTTCGAAAATTTTCATTTCATCAGATCAAGTCGAGCATGGACTCATTCTGATACTCTTATCAAAAGTTACTTCAGATGGCGCCTGTAAGCCCATCTCTAAAGATACTCTATCATCTCTCTGAATGGTATCTTTAAGCCCATTCAAGAAATACTATCAACCAACAATGTTATTTCATGCACCGACGAGTGCAAATTTCTGGGCACTTAAGTGTTCAATCCTCTTCCACCTTCAGATCATGAATGGCGGACGTGCCAATCTAACTCTTCAAGTTTAAGAAGATTGAACATGGGCAGATGTTGTACCCCAAAATTTTTCCTCCCATTTTTCTTCAAGATACCTTCTCATGCTTCTAGGATCTTCAATTGCTCAATATTATTCAAGGTTTGGCCAGACAAACTCTCTTCCTAAGCAGTTGTCCTACAACTAGGGTTTCACTTTTCTCAAGGAAATTTGAGCTTATGATGCCTCAAGTGGATTTCATGGGTCCTCATATGTCTCAAGGAATTCTCATGCCAAATTTCGAGCCTTGCATCATAACTTTGCTCAGTCAATTGTTCAGATGATTAAAAATCAACTATATGGAGTAAAAGTCAATTATGGTCAACATACAGTCAAACTTAAAGATTTTTGGTCAACGTCAAGATTTTGAAGTCACATTCAGTATTTGATAAATGGGTGATCATGATTCATCAAGAAAACTCAAGATTCACCAAAAGTCAAAGTTACCAAATTAGGGTTTTCTTAAGGAGAAGTCAACTGAACTTTGACCAAGCATAACTTTCACATGCTTCATCAGATTTCACTCAACCAGAGCTCATTTTGAAGGAAATCCAATTCTTTAAATATTTGTTTCTCAAGGCTCAAGTCCAAAAAGTGCTTCATTTAAGAGATATGGGCCAACACATTATAGGTCATTTCAAAAGTCAACAAAAAGACACTTTTTGTCAAGGCGACTTACATCAAGATAAAGTCTTCAAATAAAAAATGATCAACATAGAGATTGTAGAGGACATCTTGATATTTCCAATAATTCAAATATCACCTTTATATGATAAAAATTGATAGAGTTATGATTGGTGCAAGTTGGGGAATTTTGAGAAAATGCATGAAACCCAAATTGATCAAACTTGAATTTTTGGGCTAATGGGCTTATGTTTCAAGGTTCAAACGTGTTTTGTAACTCATAGTGAACCTATAAATAAATTCATACACCCCTTTGATTTTTATTCCATTTATTTTTTTATTTTTTTATTTTTTATTTAAATTCAAAATTAAATTAGAATAAAATCAAGTCTTTCATGACAATGTCCAAGCCCATTCTTTTGACCTAATTTTCCTCTCTCTCTCTCTCTCTCTCTCTCTCTCTCTCTCTCTCTCTCTCTATATATATATATATATATATATATATATATATATATATATATATATATATATATATATATATATATATATATATATATATATATATATATATATATATATATATATATATATATATATATATATATATATATATATATATATATATATATCCCATATTCAGACAATAACAAGGACACGAAAAACTTGGCAAGAGATCACTATTCCAAAAACTCCAAAAATTCTCACAAGCTAGGGCAAACACAAAACGCTATTTGCAGCCTCCTTCATTCAAACCCAAGCATCTAAACGCATCCCTGAAGTTCCCAAGATCACTACCAAGCTCGGAAGCAAGCTTGTCCATGCCTGGAATCACCCACTCAAGTCAACCGGTTGGGTAAAATTTCTCAATCACAAACTCTTGAATTCTCACGTTAAAAACCATTCATAAGCATATGTACATGTTCATACTAATGTTTGGAATGTTTTAGAACCATTGCTTTTGAGTTTTGATGCAGGAATCAAAATATGCCATAGTTAGGGAACGAGGGAGCATTTTCTTTGTATATTTATGTACATGCATTTTTAGTATGAACAGATAGAACCGTTGAACTCGCAACCCTCGATTTAGGGGGGTAGGGTTCTATTTTATCACTAACATGCACTATTTTGTAGGAATCGAGAAAAGAGTAGTAAGAGAAGACGACCAGAGCTAGGGCTCCGGTACCTCTCCAACCCAGTGATTTGGTTTATTACTTATTTAATTTTTTCCATTGATGTACCAGATGAACAACATAGCCCACTGGCTAGTGCGCGCATGATAAGGCATTGGTATAAGAGGGTGTGGGTTCGTTCCTTGCCTTTTAACTTTTTTTTCCATATTTTCTCAGTTTTCACAGGTTAAATACATTTTGGGTTATGCTCATCCTCCTAACACCAGCGCACACCTGGCGCAGTGGCAAGCCATGTTGTTGAAAAGGAAAAGGGCGCGGGTTCAACACCCACCCCTAGCAATTTTTTACTAACCCTTATTTTCTTGTTTTTTCAAATATTTTCTAATTCTCTTAACTAACCCTAATTATTTTTTAACTTAATATTTTTCTAACACTAATTAAATTAGGTTTAATGTTTTTTTTTAACAATTAATTTTTGTTTTGATTAAACTTTTTAATACTAAAATTAATTATATTCTTAGGTTTATTTAATTAATTATCATAAATAATTTTTCATAAAAAATCACAAAAACAATTTCTTTTCTATTTTTATCTTATTTTTATTTTCCTAGATAAAGTGTATTCGAATGTAATAGTGTAGCTTTATATTCTCCGCACTTTTGAATTATGTAATTGCTTCCGGGATGTAATAGTTTAAGATTTCCTTTTTGCACCTCTATTATGTAACTGCCCCAAAGCTCTGTAATAGCCTAGGTTTATGTTTCTGCCTTTATCTTCTGCTACTATATTTGCTATATTACTTTTAGTAACTAGAGTTTGTATGGCAAGATAAAACGAAATACTAGAAAACCTAATTTCAAAGATAAATAATTGAATTGAACATAATTGCACACTTGCACTTCTAGGGTAGCCTCTCTTCGTTGCCTTTGGAATAAATGGTCATGTCCCTCGAAAGTAGGGATGCTTTAGCAAAGACCCTCGAATAAAAGATCATAATTCCCTCGATGACCCTTCGATGTTGCCTACGAATAATATGATCTATTCCCTTATGAAACTGCTAAAGCATCCTTACAAGTTTCCTTTGATGACCATACGATGACCCTTTGCTTTCCCCTTCACATCCAATAGATAGGGCTACCTACCAACTAATGGTACAGATAGAACTATCTCAAAAGGAGAGGTAAAATAATAAGAACGACCTTGAGTGGGTAGGATACTTTTAATCGCTTTCTCACATTCTTTCCTAAACAAAACATTTCTCACATGACACTTTCAAAAAACAAATATTTTCAAACACTTTGTACGCGTTCTTGAGGACTGATACAAGAACCATTACAAAGTTCGCCTTACATTGGAAAATTTTAAAATATTTTAAAAACACACGCACGAAAATGCAAATTTTCAAAAGTGAGCTAAGCGATTAAGAGCCGTAGATAGCTACGGATGAAAAGGGTGCTAACACCTTCCCTTTTCATAACTTACCCCCCGAACTCAAAATCTTCAAGGTCTTTCCTGTTTTTTTTCACCCTTTCCTTATTGGATAAAAGAAAAGTTAGTGGCGACTTTTTCTATCCTTAAAATTTGTGTTAAAATGCAAAACAAGTCAGTTCTCCCACCGTATTACACTGGTCTTATGTCGTATACTGATGAAAGAGCCATCCTCTGGAACTATGGTGAGGACGTGTACTATCATGGGGTCAAACAGGTTAGAGGTAGCTCTTCTCAAGAGAAGTCTGTCAAAGATGAGAATGCCAATGTTGAAAACCTATTTGTTACCATCCGAGTAACTAGAAGTGGGAGAGTCTTCGGACACCAAAAAAAACAGGATGCTACAGATGCCTTAGCCAGAGAGAAAGGAAATCATGTGATGATCGGTAATCCGAAGGTTACATAAGCTAGCATGCCTCAGTCGGGTGCCACCTCTGGAAATCCTCTGATGTATGATGAAGTTGAGGAACTAATGAGGTTCATAAATAAAAGTGATTACAACATCATTGACCAATTTATTCATACTCCATCCAAGATGTCTATCCTTTCTTTGTTGATATTATCTGAACCACACAAGAATGTTCTGATGAAACTTCTCAAGAACGCTCGTGTTTCGCAAGAGATCAGTGTAAATTAGTTCGAAACGGTCTGTGCCAACATTTCTGTGGGGGAGTGTTTTGGGTTTTACCGATTTTGATCTTCCTCCAGAAAGAAATGATCATAACAAAGCTTTGCACATCTCCATAGAATTAAAAGGCACTACTCTATTCAATGTGATGGTGGACATCAGGTGGTCTTTGAATGTGCTTCCGAAAGCGGAATTGATAAAGATTGACTATTATGGGCTTGAGCTGCATCCGAGAGACCTTGTTGTGAAAGAATTTGACGGGTCTCGAAGATCGATATTCAGAAAGGTGGACTTGCCAATCAAAGTTGGTCCTAAAGTTTTCACGTTTACTTTCTTCATCATGGACATTCAACCAACATACTGTTGTTTACTACGGCGCCCTTGGATCCACAGGGTCGGGGCAGTTACCTCTACTCTCCACCAAAAGCTCAAGTATCCGCTTAACAGCGAGATCGTGACAGTATGTGGAGTGGAAGATTACATTATGAGTCACCTAACTTCATTTTGCTATGTGGAGGTCGAAGGAGAAATCCATATAACTTCTTTTCAGGATTTTGAGACAGTAAAAGCAGTTAATGCTCCTCCAGTTGAAACAAAGAAGTCCGCAACTTCCATGTCCTCTCTCCGAGATGCACAAGCTGTGATTCAAGATGGTTGCCCCAAAGTTTGGGGCCAAGTCATTGAGGTGATTCCCAAGTTTGATATGTTTAGTATAGGCTTTAGCCCTGGCAAGAAAGGGGAAGCCCTGAAAGTTGCTGACCTCTTGACTCCTGTATGGTTTTCCCGTGCCGGTACCACCTGAGAATGGCATGCTAACGTTGTTGGTGATGGTGGAGATAATGTGTACGATATTGAAGACGAGATCAAACCAAGTGTCCCAGGACAAGAACTCAGCAATTGGACTACACTGGATGTCATCCAAGTCACAAGTGCTCAGAAGTAATTTTCTTATATTTTCTTTTATCATGTCATAATTCATGCGCTCTGCCCAAGGCATAGTGAACCATTGTGCTGGGCCATCATGTTTTTCATTTTCAAAAGTTTATCATGAATAAAGGACATTTTTGTATTCAAGTATTATGTTCCTTTCCTTTCAAACTTTACTTTTTTTCAAATGACAATGTTTCTTTTTACCATTCCTAAAATAAGTATAAAAAAACTGATGCAGATACCATTCACCATGGATTCCGTTAACAATGATTCTGCTTTTTCTCAATAGGACTTTGGAAATCCGATCTACCAAGCCTAAGAGGAAGGATATGACGATTGTGAACTCTTTGAAGAGTTATCAAGATTGTTGAAGCAAGAAGAAAAAGTGATCCAACCGCACCAAGAATCAATCGAACTTATGAACCTGGGGTCTGAGACAGAAGTGAAAGAAGTCAAGGTAGGGGTTTATTTAGAAGACAGTGTGAAATCCATATTGGTAAAGCTGCTTCAAGAGTATTCAAATATCTTCACTTGGTCTTACGAGGATATGCCTGGGATGGATACAAACATTGTTGTGCATTGTTTGCCTCTCAAAGAAGATTCCCCTCCTGTCAAGCAGAAGCTTCAGAGGACTCGACCTGATATGCCAAAGAAAATTAAAGAGGAAGTCCAGAAGCAATTGGATGCTAATTTCTTGAAAGTCATTAACTATCTGCCATGGATTGCCAATATTGTGCATGTACCAAAAAAAGACGGGAAGGCAGGATGTGTGTTGATTATAGGGACTTGAATGGAATGAGCCTGAAAGATGATTTTCCACTTCTTCACATTGATGTGTGAGTCGATAACACCGCATAGTTCAAAGTGTTTTCCTTCATGGACGGTTTCTCTTGCTATAATCAGATAAAGATCGCGTCAGAGGACATGGAGAAAACAACTTTCATTACACCATGGGGAACTTTCTGCTACAAAGCGATGCCTTTTGGATTGAAAAATGCTTGGGCAACTTATCAACGAGCCATGGTAACTCTTTTTCAGGATATGATCCACAAAACAGATCGAAGTGTATGTAGATGACATGATTGCGAAATCTCGTACTGAAGAAGAGCATCTTATGCACTTGCAGAAGTTATTTGAAAGACTGAGAAATTCAGATTAAGGTTGAATCTGAACAAATTCCACTTCAGGGTGAGATCGGGAAAATTACTAGGTTTCATGGTTAGTGGAAAAGGTATCGAGGTTGATCCTGCAAAACTCAAAGCGATACAAGAAACGCCTGAACCAAAAACAGAAAAAGAAGTTCATGGTTTCTTAGGGAGGTTGAACTACATTTCTAGGTTCATCTCTCAACTAACTGCCACTTGTGAACCCTTGTTTAAACTGCTAAAGAAAGATCAAGTGGTCAGGTGGAACAAAAACTGTCAGAAGGATTTTGACATAATAAAGGAATACATACAGGAACCTCTGATCCTTATGCCCCCAGTTGAAAGGAGGACTTTAATCATGCATTTGATAGTCCTGGAAAATTCCATGGGTTGTGTGCTCGGTCAACACGATGAGACTGGGAAGAAAGAGCGGGCTATTTACTATCTAAGCAAGAAGTTCAAAGATTGCGAGTCTAATACTCACTGCTTGAGAATATGTGTTGTGCCCTTGCATAGGCAACCAAACGCCTAAGACAGTATATGCTGACGCATACCACTTACTTGATATCCAAGATGGATCCGATCAAGTACATCTTTGAGAAAAAGGCTCTCACAGGCAGGGTGGCCTGTTGGCAGATGATCCTAACTGAATATGATATTCAGTATACAACATAAAAAGCAATAAAAGGTAGTGTACTGGTGTACTATATTTATCATCATCCTGTGGATGACTCTAAACCAATGAAGTTCGAATTCCTTGATGTAGACATCATGTCCATACGGGATTGAAATATTCCTGGCCCAGGTGAAGGACCCGAACCAGAATCGCGATGGATGATGGTGTTCGATGGTGCCTCTAATGCTATGGGACAATGGTGTCAGAGCTATCATTACTTCTGTAGAAGGATTCCACATTCCTTTCACAGCCAAAATTGATTCTGATTGTACCAACAATATGGCTAAGTATGAAGCTTGCATCTATGGAATCAATGCCGCGATCGATTTGCGAATCAAGTACTTGAAAGTTTATGGAGATTCCAATCTAGTTGTTAACCAAATTAACAGATATTAGGAGACCCTCCATCAAAATTTGATTCCCTACCGTGAGCATTTTATAAAGTTGATCCCATACTTCGAGGAGATCACTTTTAAGCACATACCAAGGGAAGAAAATAATCTTGCAGATGCTTTGGCTACTCTACATCCATGTTTAAGGTCAAATGGGCTCGTGATGCACCCGTGATCACAATCGAAAGACTGTATAAGGAGGCATTTTGCTTCGAGGCTGAGATACAGTTGGATGGAAATCCATGGTTTCGTGACATTAAAAGATATCTTGAGACTCAAGACTATCTGGACGAGGCGTCTATGACAACCAGGAAGTCCCTAAGAAGGTTTTCCGCCAAATTCTTCCTCGGTAATGACCTTTTGTACAGAAGGAATCATGATGGTTTATTGCTTAGATGTGTTGGCAAGAACGAAGCAGCAAAGATCATTGAGGAAATGCATGAAGGTTCCTTCGGAACTCATTCCAGTGGTTATACTATGGCAAAGAAAATATTGCGAGTTGGTTATTATTGGTCCACCATAGAAACTGATTGCTACAACCATGCTCGAATCTATTACAAGTGTCAGATTTATGTAAACAAGGTGCACGTGTCGCCCGTGCCACTGAATGTCTTAACTTATCTGTGGCCCTTTGCAATGTGGGGCATCGATATGATCGGCAAGATTAAGTAAACCGCTTCTAATGGGCACCGTTTCATTTTGGTTTCCATTGAATATTTCACCAAGTGGGTTGAAGCCGCATCGTATGCAAATGTTACCCAATAAGTGGTCACTCGCTTCATCAATCAGAATATCATTTTCCGGTATGGAATCCCCGAAAAGATCATCACTGATAATGGTTCGAATCTCAATAATAAGATGATGAAAGAGCTTTGTGAGTCTTTCGAGATCAAACATTATAATTCTTCTTTGTATTGCCCGAAGACGAATGGTGTTGTTGAAGCAGCTAACAAGAATATTAAGAAGATTGTACAGAAGATGGTGATAACCTATAAGGACTAGCACGAGATGCTCCCTTTTTCCTTACACGACTATCGCACCACTATGCTCACTTCGACTAGGGAAACCTCTTTCTCTCTTGTATACATAATGGAAGAAGTCTTACCTGTAGAGGTCTAGATTCCCTCTTTGAGAATCATAAAGGATGTTTAGCTTGATGAAGTAGAATGGGTACACAATTGGCTGGATCAGTTGAACCTCATCGACGAGAAAAGATGTATGGATATGTGTCACACTTAGATCTATCAGATGAGGATGAAGAAGGCATTCGAAAAAAGAGTGTGATCCCAATATTACAAACCATGTGACCTCGTGCTAAAGAGGATAGTTCTTCCTCAGGGTGATCCTAGGGGCAAGTTGACTCTGACTTACGAATGACCGTTTATGGTCAAGAAATTTTTTTCTGTAGGAGTGATGGTGCTCACAACTATGGATGGAAAAGACTTTCCACTCCCTGTGAATGTGGACGTAGTCAAAAAATACTTCACATAAAATGACCGTTGAGTTGACTGGCTCGGGAAAAAAAGGCATCTCGGTGAACCTAAAAGAGTGAGAAAAGGTTCGGGAAAACTTTAGGGACAAAAGAAAGAGTGAATGAGTGAAAAATAATCGTACACCTGGTAAGTTGAACTGTCAAAGGGAATTTAGGAAAAAAAAAGGTATCCTGATGGACTGAAAACCCACAAGGACAGTCTAGGAAAAAGAAGGATTAAAGCGAATGACTAAGTCTGATGTTAGATTACGATATTGCATATACCACTATGATCGATCACCTGGTACAAGGTTGTGAATCAATCTGATTACCTATCGTTTTTCTCAGAGCACGGGGATGAGAGCGTCAGAGTTGTAAGGTGTTTTAGAAAAATTGGGATTCAATGGATATACGTTTTAACTTTTGCTTTGGCAATTTCCTCTTACCAGGAATTGCTTCCCGGTGTAAACGCCTTTTTAGAGGCTAATTTATAATAAATAAAGATTTCTTTTATCCAAAATGTGCTTACAATTTTTCTTTTACTGTTTTGTTTACAAAAATGTCCAATGTCTTTTGATAAACATTTGCATTTTAAAAACTGGATGATTGTGCACAAGAATGATAAATAAGTCGCAGATATTACTCCCTGTTTATTTGTGATTAGGGTGGCAGACGTTGTTGTCTAGCTATAGCTAGGGCATATTTGGCTTAATCTATTTTGCAGGAATTACTATTTCCTCATCTTATGCACCGATTTGTCAAAACTGGAGCAACAACGAATGAAGGCGATTGCAGAATCCCTAGTCCATTATGCACTTCTCCAGTGTAATCCATATTCCCAAGAAGTCTTTTATCCCCAAATGAAAATTGTTCCTCAATGAAGTCTTTCTTCTCCTCAGTGAATAGTTAGGTGAAGCCTGGCGGAGATTTGAAAATCGCATGTGAAGTCCACAGTTCTCCCTGATGTGGAGTCGCTTCTCCCTAATCGATCCCTCGAGCAAAGAGGTTATCTCTAGTCAAAGCCCATGTCTGTCCAACAACTTTGGAACAGGACATTTACCCAATACAATCAACATTTCCCGATGAAATTTGCATTGTCTCTGATATGCTTTATGTTTCCTTATGCAAAATTTCCATTCTTAGTGAGTCATCTCATGCAAAGAGGATGTTTAACAATTGTAGCATTTGGAAGAACAAAGAGCTTCCCCAGTGAATCATAGTTCTTGAGATCTCAGCGAAGCATCATCAATTATCAGAACAAAATCTTTAGTATTCCCTGACAAAGTCACCTTAAGATTCCTGGTCGGGAGGTTGTCACCCTTCTCCAACAGAAGCCTGGTTTAAGATCACTAATATCCGGGATCAGTGTCCCTCAGCGGAGGTGCCTTCCCAAGGTTTATTATTTGGGACGCCATTCCCTAGTAAGTCGCTCTCCTAAACGGAAAGGCTCATTTCTAAGTGGCCTTCTTTAAATAGTTTTTCCTTCATGAAGCCAATGGCTTAAAAGCTCATTCATTCCCGAGAAGGTCTCCAAACAAGGAACTTTTTCTCAAATTCACTCCTCTTTCCAACAGATATGCCTCATTTGAGATATTTCCTACAAGATTCTCATTCCCCAGTGGAATCACACCATGAAATGGTTTTGGCAGATTATACCCTCTCCGTAACAAGGACGATATCCAGAATCGAAGATTATCCCCGATGAAGTAGGCACTTCATTTTTTTTTCACCAAGACTTCATTCCTCTTCCCCAGTAAGGGCATGTATTCCCCAATGGAGTTCATCATCGAGTCTTCGCCGACTCCAAGATTTAAATCTTCTCTGACTTAAGGATTCCTGTCATCCCCATATAAATGCGCCTTTGTAGCCTTATATCTGAAGATCAGATATCTCCGATATATCTCATCCACAAGGATTGTCTTCCTTCCTCGACGAAGTTTGTTCCATCTGACATGATATAGAAAATTAATGCCCCAGTGCAAGCTTTGTCACCTCTGGAGAGAGGTTGACATATCATTCCCCCGGGAAGTTAAAATGAATCTTGAATCCTCATAGGTCTAATACCTGTTTGTGGCTTCCCCAAGCCACGCCCTACAACCGAGGGTGTTCATTTTCAGAATACTGATCAACAAGACATATTATTCAGCAAAGAGCGCAGTTTATTTCTTCCAATCTTATCAGTATACTATAATACGGTGGGAGAACTGAATTTTTGGTTTTATCCAAAATATGCGGATAGCTAGAGTCGCCACCGACTTTCCTTTTATCCAATAAAGGAAAGGTTGAAAAGAACAGCAAAAACCTTTGAGAATTTTATGAGTACGGGGGGTAGATTATGAAAAGGGAAGGTGTTAGAATCCTTTTCATCTGTAGTTATCTACGGGATTTTAATGTTTTTGTTTGAAAAAGTTTTGAAATGCCAAATAGCAAGGCGGTTTGTTTATGATAACTTTTGTATCAGTCCTCAAGAGTGTTGATAAATCATTTTGAAATTTTTTTTGAAAGTGTGAGGTATGAAAAAGTGTTTTAAGTTGTGAGCAAGCAATTGACAGTAACTACCCACTCGAGGTCTTTATTGTATTTTCCTTCTCCTTTAGATAGTGTTATCCATACCATTAGTTGGTAGGAAACCTTATCCATTGTATGTTCGAGGGATAGGCGTAAGGTCGTCTTTATAGACATTGAAGGCAACATGTAGGGATACCTTTAGCAATTTGAAGGGATTGTCATTATATATATTCATAGGCAACATTGAGGGACAAGATCATATACTGTAGGAAACTTCGAGGGACATTGAGGGACTATGATCTTTATGATGATTTGTAATTAAGGGTTTTTGCTAATGGTATCCCTACGTTCGAGGGGTATGACCATTGTTTTTCCGAGGAAACAAGAGAGGTCACCCTAGAGGTGAAGTGTGCAAGTGATTCAATTCAGTTCATTTATATTGCAATTAGGGTTTGCTAATTACTTCTTTTATGTCTTGTCATACAATCCTATAATTCTAAGCAGTTATAATAACAGTAAAACAGTAAAGCAGAAATGAACATCCTACGCTATTACAGAGCTTTAGGAAGGATGATACAAACCATAAAAACTTTGGGGGAAAGACAGTAAATAAACCATAGTTTAAAACTATTACAAACTGTGTGCAGATACAATATTTGGAAAAATAAGAATACGGAAAATAACAAACGCGCAAAGATTGAAACAGGGACAATCTTGAAACCATAAAGAATCTCATTACTTGATAAAATATTTTTTGGTATTTTATTGAGAAAAAGATTTGAAATTCTAACCTAATTCTAATTAATTTTAATTAGTGAAATAAGTAAAACTAATTTAATTAATTAATTTTAATTTACCAAAAAATTAAATTAATTAGAAAAAATCAAAGTCTATTATTTTGTGATTTTCTGATTTTATTAGAAAAATAAAATTGGTTTTAAAAGTAAAATAAATCAAATAAATAAATAAGAATAAAATAAAGAAAATAGAAATTGGGCCTGATGTTGTGAAGCAGACTGGGGGTGTATGTTTGAAATTTTATAAGGCCTAAATACACAAGCCCATACTCCTGCGTATGATTTCGTGGTGTTGTTCCCTTGAAGGTCTATCATGAGCGCCTGGATCTGGGGCGTTAGATCTGGGATGGTGATCATCTGATGGTGATAATGTGATAACGCATGATGTGCACGCTGAGCCTTGAAACACTGGATCTGCAAGAATAATTCATAAAAATAATATGCAAGAGACAGGGATTGAACCCCTGCACTTGCACATACACAAATCCATAAGCGCGTTGTCCCAACCGATAGGATGGCCATACATTCGGTAACATAACCAAAATCAATTGATTAAATAACAAAACAAGTTTTAGTTTTTTAATTCAAACAAAACAAATCCAGGTGGTTCAGGTGGGTCCCTGTTATTATGAATGAATAAATTAGAAGCCTTCATAGTGCCGCGCCTGCAGTCAACACAAACCTAAAAACCTTGACTCACCGGAGAAGCACCGGAGCCCTAGCTCTGGTCGCCCTCTCCGACATCCCTAAATTTCAAAACATGCACAAGAAACAGAATCAATACGAAAGAAAGGGCCTATCCCCCTAAACCAGGCATTGCAAGTTCAATGGTGATCTCCTTTTTGGCTAACGCAACCTGTACAACAAGATATGGTCAAAATAAAATAGCACGGCGTAAAAATGGTGGATCCTTATTTATACGTTCAAGATTGCAAACGAAGTGTCACTCATGTTCTAAGGATGTAAGTGAACACATGCACACATGTCAAAGTATTCAACAATGTATAAATTAAGAGTTTGGATTATAAAATTTTACCAAAAAAACCGGTGAGTTGACTTGAAGAATTCTGACGCACTTCAAGCCTGAGTGATGGTTGGGAACAATTCTTGGAGGCCTCAGGAGTATGATTGAACGCTTGAAAGGGTCTGAAAATGGCTGGAATACATGTTCCATGTTTGCAATATTCTTTGAAAATTTTGAACACTTTTAGGGTTATGTTTGAGGCTGGCTACACATGTGCTTGGGGTCTGTTATTGTTATGCTTATATAGCATATCACATTACGTTAACAAAAGGAGCAAGAATCCATGGCATTGAGTACATAATTTGTTTCAAAGATTCACTTGAAAAACATTCCAATTTTGAATATTTTTGTCCAAATTTGGTATTTGCTTGGTTGTCGCGAATTTGACAACTTTCTATGAGCTATTTGGCCCCCCAGCCTGATGAAAACAAAAGCTTACACACCTTGCACCCTATCTTTCATTTTGTTTTGATTTGATTTGTATTAAATCAATAAAAATTCAAATAAATAAAAATAAAAATCATAATAGTGCATAAATAGGTTAAGAGGTCCTTGGGTATGTCATAAACATGTTTGAACCCAAAAAGATAGGTCCATTAACTCAAAGATGCACTTTTACTCAAACTTGACTTCATGCATTTTCACCAATTTTCCCAACTTGTAAAAACCATAACTTTCTCAATTTGAATATTTTTAGGGTGATCTAGAACTTTTTGGAAATCTCAAGACGTCCTCTAAAATATCTATTTTTATCAAATTTGCATTTGGATATTTTATCTTGATGTAATTTGTCTTAACAAAAAATGCCTTTTTGTTGACTTTTTAAAAAGACCTGTAATGTATTGGCTCATATCTTTCCAATGATGCATTTTTTGGACTTGGGAATAAAAAAAAGTTGTAGAGGATTGAATTCTCTTCAAAATGAGATTTTTTTGGGCAAAATGGATGAATCATGTGAAAGGTATGCTTGGTCAAAGTTCAGTTGACTTCTCCTAATGAAACCCTAATTTAGTAACTTTTTGTTCTTGATGATTTGAGAACTTTCCTTGAGGAATCATGATGAATCCTTGACTAAATTATGAATATCACTTAAAAATGTTTATGTTGACCAAAAATCTTGAATTTTAACTGTATGTTGACCACAGTTGACTTTTGTCCTAATATAGTTGATTTCCAGTCATCTGAACAATTGACTGAGCAAACTTGTGATGTAAGGCATGAAACTTGGTATGAGTATTCTTTATGACATGTAAGAAACCATGGAGACCACTTGAGGCCTTTAAAACCCAAACTTCTTTGTGACAAGTGAAACCCTAGTTAGAAGTTCATTGCATAAGAGGGGAATTTGTCTGGTCAATTCTTGGTCAACCTTGAGCATTTGAGAATCCTAGGAGTATGTCTTGAATAAAATGAGAGGGAAAATTTTAGGGTACAACAACTGCCCCTGTTAAATCTTCTTAAACCTGATGAGTTAGATTGGTTTGTCTGTCATTCGTGATCTGAAGGTGGAAGATGATTGAAAACTAAAGTGCCTAAAAATTTGCACTCGCTTGTGCAAGAGGTAACGCTCTTAGTTGATTGTATCGGGAATGGGATTATAGATTCCATTTGGAGAGGTGATGGAGAGCCGTCAGAGATGGGCTTATAGATTCCACCCAAAGTAACTATTGACTTCAAATTGGAAGAAGTATCAAAATACGTCTATGGTCGACTTAATCTGAGTCAGGGGATGTTTGTGCCTGACTTTGACTGGAAGAAACATCATAATAAATCTTTGGTTGATTTAATCTAAGCCACAAGATGTATCTTTGTCTTTCACTGGAAGAAGTATCAGAATAAATCTTTGTTCGATTTAATTTGAGCCAGAAAAAGATCTGTTGGAAGAAGTATCAGAATAAATCTTCGTTCGATTTAATCTGAGCCAAAAAAGGGTCTTCAACTGGAAGAAGTATCAGAATAGATCTACGCTCGACCTAAGCTGAGCCAGAAGAAATTCTACCGAAAGAAGTATCAGAATAAAACTTATAGTTGATTTAAACTGAGCCAGTAGATATTTATGCTTGACTTAATTTGGAAGAAGTATCAGAATAAATCTTTGGTTGAGTTAATCTGAGCTAGAAAAGGGTCTTCAACTGGAAGAAGTATTAGAATAGATCTACGCTCGACCTAGGTTGAGCCAGAAGAAATTCTACTGGAAGAAGTATCAAAATAAAACTTATGGTTGATTTATACTGAGCCAGCAAATATTTATGCTTGACTTAATCTGGAAGAAGTATCAAAATAAATATTTGGTTAATTTAATATGAGCCGGAAAAGGGTCTTCAACTGGAAGAAGTATCATAATAGATCTACGCTCGACCTAAGCTGAGCCAGAAGACTGTCTACTGGAAGAAGCATCAGAATAAAACTTATGGTTGATTTAAATTGAGCCAACAAATATTTATGCTTGACTTAATCTGGAGGAAGTATCAGAATAGATATTTGGTTTATTTAATCTGATCCAGAAAAGGGTCTTCAACTGGAAGAAGTATTAACATATATATACGCTTGACCTAAGATAAGCCAGAAGAATGTCTATTGGAAGAAGTATCAGAATAAAACGTATGGTTGATTTAAACTGAGCCAGTATATATTTATGCTTGACTTAATCTGGAAGAAGTATTAGAATAAATCTTTGGTTGATTTAATCTGATCCGGAAGAGGTATCTTTGTCTTTCACTAGAAGAAGTATCAGAATAAATCTTTGGTCGGTTTAATATGAGCCAGAAAAAGATTTGCTAGAAGAAGTATCAGAATAAATCTTTGGTCGATTTACCCTGAGCCAGAAGATATTTATGCTCGTTTTTATCTGGGAGAATTATCAGACTTAAACCTATACTCGGTTTTACCTGAGACAGAAACTACCTTCAACTGGAAGAAGTATGAGAATAGATCTACACCCGATCTAAGCTGATCCAGAAGAAAGTCTATCGGAAGAAGTATGAAAATAGATCTATGCTTGATCTAAATTGAGCCAGCAGATATTGTCTTTGAGAAGACTTTCTGGTCATACCAGTAGTTGATGATGTTGGTCTGTTGATTGATCTTCTCCTGAAAAGGTAAAGAGTTAGTTGTATGCAATGTCATGATGTATGAAATGCATTGCGGAATGATATTCTTAAAATAAATGAGATTGTGTTATATGTGTTTTATATGCATATGTTATGACATTTGTAAATGATGTATGAATGTGAAATGTTGTATGACTGTAATATGTGAGTGTATCAGTTGCACTTTGAGGTGTCTTTGAACTGGGGTAAATAAATCCCTGACTGCTGCTGGAGATGGAGAATGTAAATCCTCACTTTTTTTAAAGTTAATTTTGCTGGGGATTCCCGCTTTCTGTTTGAGGATATTCCGCTGGAGACTTTTTGACTTCTTCTTAAGGATAGAAGCCTTCAAGGAGAGTTGATAACCTATCATGGTTTCTGAAATGGATGGATTACATGCACTTTGATGGGACATGCAAATATTACTTTGATGCAAGTAGCTACTCTTCTGGAGAAGGCTAAACCTGCTGGAGAAAAGAATTTTGTCGGAAGAATTTACCAATTTAGAGAAATAAACTCCGTTGGGGAATGTACTTTCGTAGCTAGAGAAATAAACTCTAACGAGGAACGAAGCTTCATACACTGCTTGGGGATTTTATGAAACTCTGTTGGGGAACCCAAGAAATCCATAGACCAAGTTGGGGAATTCTCCAATATGCTAGGGAAAATGATTAACTTCCTTATCTGTTAGGAGTTGATGGAGCAGCTGAAACCATTAGGCTATATGCTGAAGATATGACGGTGAACTGCGGGAAGCTGCCCCTGTTTTTGGACTTGCTAGGGGACATATCTTTGTTGAGAGTAAACTTGTGAAGATAGTCCTCTAGAGGTGATAGCTCTGTGGGGAATTTTGGACAACTTTCAACATTGTACAACCTCTTAGGGCCGCTAGTAACTGTCTTTCTTGTTTAATGCATACATTTGCATATGTTAATTTGAAATAATCACTAGAAGTTTTTCCAAACAAAGCATAAAAATAAAAAATAAATAATTTTGAACTTTAAGAGATAAGTTTGGTATTAATTTTAGAAAGTTTCACCTATAAACCGACGCTTTTGTACAAATATACGGACATCCTAGTAAGAGGAAGTCGTCGTAAAAATGAGAAATATACAAACTGGTACACTAAGAAAAATAGCTATGTGAAATAATCCCATTGGGTTTCAATTCTGCTATCGCCTGCATATCTTTGAGTGTCTCATCACTTTTCCGTTTAGAAGAAGTTCACTGGATTGATACGTACCGTTCGCACTTGGTAACGCAGTCTGGTTGTAAGGTGATCCAACAGGACATAGTCATATACTATTGATCCCTAATTTTTTCTTGGACCGCCCTTTCGGGTTTTCGGTCCATCGGGATACCCTTTTTTGCCCAAGCCGCCTTTTCAGGTTTTTGACTTGCCGAGTGTAAATTTTTTTTCATATATATCCCTAATTTTTGCCCGAACCCTTTTGGTTCGCTGGGATGCCCTTGTTTTTTCCTAGGCCATTCAATCCAGCGGGTCTTTTTTCATGAGTGGTATCTTTTAACTATGTCCGTGTTTACAGGGTGTAGAAGGTTGTCACCATCCATGGTGGTCAATATAATGGCTCCACTAGAAAATATGTTTTTGATCACAAATGGTCCTTCATATGTAAGATTCCATTTGCCCCTGGGTTCCCCCTATGGTAGGATGATTCTCTTGATTACTAAGTCACCAACCCGATATACGTGACGTCTGACCTTCTTGTTAAAATCTGTTATCATACATTTCTGGTACATCTGACCATGACAAACAACCACGAGCCTCTTCTCATCAATCAGGTTCAATTGGTCAAGTCGAGTCTAAATCCATTCGTCTTTGTTTAAACATGAATCCTTCATAATTCTTAGGGAAGGAATCTGGACTTCGACAGGTAAAATAGCTTTCATACTGTAGACGAGAGAAAATGGGGTTGCCCTTGTTAACGTGCGTACTGAGGTACAGTAGCCATAAAGAGAAAATGGTAACATCTCATGTCAGTCTTTATATGTTACCATCATCTTCTGTATAATCTTCTTTATATTCTTATTGGTGGCTTCTACAACGCCATTCATCTTTGACTGGTAAGGAGAAGAGTTATGATATTGGATCTTAAAGTGCGTACAGAGCTCGATGATTGTAGTATTATTGAGATTGGTACAATTATATGTGATGATTATTTTGGGGATACCATACCAACAGATAAGGTTATGTCTGATGAACCGAGCCACAACGTTCTTGGTAACAGAAGCAAATGAGGCTTCCTCGACCCACTTTGTGAAGTAATCGATGGCAACGAGGATGAAGCGATGTCCATTGGAAGTGGTAGGTCTAATCTCTGCCAATCATGTTAACGCCCCACATTGCGAACAACCAAGAAGCAGTCAAAACATTTAAAGGAACCAGAGGCACATGTACTCTGTAAGCATAGATTTGGCATTTGTGACAAGTCCGGGAGGGATGATGACAATCTGTTTCTGTAGTGGACCAATAGTAACCTGCCCTCAGAATATTCTTAGCCATTGTGTGCCAACTAGAATGGGTACCAAAGATACATTTGTGCATATCCTCCATGATCTTCTCAGCTTCTTTCTTGTCCATACAATGAAGCAGAGTTGAGTCATGGTTGCGTTTATAGATAATTTTGTTACTAAGGAAGAACTTGGCAGAGAACCTACTTAGAAACTTCTTGACATTAATGGATGCTCCCTCAGAGTATTCTTGGGCTTCGATATACCTTTTCACCTCGTGGAACCAAGGCTTTTCCTCTACTACCTCGGTATCAACCTTACAACAGTATGTCGATTCATCTAATATTTCAATAGTGATCCGAGGGCTTCGTTATCTCGCATAACCTTGAACATGGATGACATGGTAGCTAGCGCGTCCACTAATTGATTTTCTTCTCGTGGAATATGTTCAAAGGTAATTTCTTCAAAATACGGGATCAATGTTAACACATGCTCTCAGTAAGGAATGAGATTAGGATGCTTCGTATCTCGATCTCCCTTAATCTGGTTGATTACTAAGGCAGAGTCTCCATATATTTACAAGAACTTGATTCTCACGTCGATAGCCACTCTAATACCCATAATGCATTCTTCATATTCGGCCATGTTGTTGGTATAATCAAAACGTAGCCTGGCGGTGAAGGGTGTATGGCAACCTTCAAGAGAGATAATCACAACATCAATGCCATTGCCGATCGCGTTGGAAGCTCCATCAAATACGTAGTCCATGGGGATCCTTTTTCAAGTCCTTCATCCGGTCCAGGTTCTTCACAGTCAGTTACTAGCATAATGTTCTGGTCCGGGATTTCAAAATTCATATACTGGTAGTCGTCTACAGCCGGATGAGCCAAATTATCTGCCAATACACTTATTTTTATTTCCTTTTGAGTGGTGTACTAAATGTCGTATTCTGTTAGGACCATTTGCCATTTGGCTACTCTTCCAGAGAGATCGGGCTTCTCAAATATGTATTTGATGGGATCCATTTTAGAGATCAGTAAGGTAGTATGAGTCAACATATATTTTCTTAGTCATCGAGCAACCCATGTCAAAGCGCAGCAAGTTTTCTCGAGCAGTGGGTATCTTGTTTCACAGTCGGTAAACTTTTTGCTAAGGTAGTATATTGCATTCTCTTTTCGACCAGACTCGTCATGTTGCCCCAACACACACCCCTTTGAATTCTCTAACATTGTTAGGTACATGATTAGAGGTCTTCCTTCAACTAGTGGAATCAAAATTAGAGGTTCTTGAAGATATTCCTTGATTCTGTCAAAGGCTATCTGACAATCATCATTCCATTTCACTACTTGATCTTTCTTCAGTAGCTTGAAGATTGGTTCACAATTAGCGGTTAGGTGGGAAATGAATCTGGAAATATAGTTTAGACGTCCCAAGAAACCTCTAACTTCCTTCTCGGTGCAGGGAGTTGGCATCTATTGAATATCTTTAACTTTTGAAGGATCTACCTCAATACCTTTTCCACTGACGACAAAACCTAGGAGCTTACCAGATCTTACCCCAAAGGTGTACTTGTTTGGGTTCAGTCTTAACTTGTACTTCTTCAGCCTTTCAAACAGTTTTTGCAAGTGATCCAGGTGCTCTTCTTCAGTTTAGGACCTGGCTATCATGTCGTCGACATAGACCTCTATCTCGTGACGGATCATATCATGGAACAATGCTACCATAGCCCACTGATAGGTTGCCCCGATGTTCTTCAACCTAAATGGCATAACTTTATAATAGAAGGTTCCCCACTGTGTAACAAAGGTAGTTTTCTATATGTCCTCGGGTGCCATTTTTATCTGATTTTAACCGGAGAAGCCATCCATGAAGGAGAATATCTTATGATGAGCAAGGTTGTCAACCAGAACGTCAATATGAGGAAGTGGAAATTCATATTTGGGGCTCACCCTATTCAAATCCATGTAGTCCACACACATGTGCACCTTATCGTCCTTCTTAGATACCGGCACCATGTTTTCAACCCATTGTGGGTAGGAAGTAACAACTAAAAACCTGGTATTAAACTATTTCATGACTTCAGCCTTGATCTTTTCTGACATTTCAGGACACATACAACGAACCTTTTACTTCTCTGGAGGGCAGTCTTCTTTTGTTAGCATACGGTGAACCACAATATCAACATCAAGCCCCGGTATGTCTTTGTATGACCAAGCAAAGATCTTAACATAGTTACGCAACATCTGGATTAACCGTTATTTGACAATGTTCTCCAAGTTGGAACCTATCTTGACTTCCTTTTTATTCTCCTTCATGCCTAATTTTACCTCCTTGACTGGATTTTCATAAGGTTGTATTGCTCTTTCCTCTTGATGTAATAGTCTAACCAGCTCTCCTGGTACTTCACAATATTCCTCACATTTGTCCTCGGCTTGGTAGATCGGATTTTTAAAGTCACAACTAGCAATAGAAAAATTGTTATCAATGGGATTCAGGGCGGATGTAGATCTGTAATTTGATATATGGGTGTGTGTAAGGGTGCATAGCTATTTTGAAAAATAAACAAAAAGAAAAGCAAAGATCGCAAAATTTAAATGCAAAATGTCCAATGATTTATTAAAATGACATACGAAAATGGAGTATGATAACCCTCACAAATAGACCATTGTGCCTCGGGTAAGACACAAGGTTTAGAGTTTACTCTATTCAAAAATTACATATCCCCAAAACAGAAAAGAACAATTACTCCTGGATAAAAGAGATTGGCACAAAGTCTCTAGTAGCCCAATTATTGATTCCACCGTTGGTATTAGGGAAGATCCAACTATCCAGGTCACAATCATTGCCAGCATCCTCCACGACATTGAATCCTTGGTTATTGATGCATAGTGGTGGTCTTCCGGCGCGAGCACGAAGAACCGCCCTTTGAGCTCCTGAAGTGAAACTCAAACCAAACTTGTCATACTTATAGGTAATATCAGGGAGTTGGCCCCAAATAGTACAACCACCTTCTTCAACCACAGCCTTGGTGTCCTCCAGAGAAACCATCTTCGGTTGAGGCCTGGTAATTTTTGGAATGTCATTAGTAGCTTTGGTAACAACAATCGTCTGAGGAACCTCTTCAAAATTCTGACAGGGAGTTTCAACGAATTCTCCGTCCATTTCGACATACCTAAAAGAATTCGGGTGGCTCACCATATACTCCTCTTCATTGCAGACTGTAACAATATTTTTGTTTACATGATATTTTAGCATCTGATGCAATGTGGAGGTGACAATGCCTGCCCCATAGATCATGGGGCGTCCAAGTAAACAAGAGTAAGTCCGACGAATGTCCATCACATAGAAAGTGGAGTCAAAGATTTAGGGACCAACTTTATTTGGGATGTCCACCTCCCCATGTACCATTCTTTTAGAACCATCAAAAGCCCTCACCATCATGTTACTGGGTTTCAATGTAAGCCATTCATAATCCAATCTGTCTAAGGCACCCTTGGGTAGGACATTCAGAGATGCACCGGTGTAAATCAACACATGAGCTAGAGTAGTGCCCTGCATTCAATGGAGACATGCAGGGCCTTGTTATGTTTTTACCCCTCAGGAGTCAGATCAACATCGGAGAAACCTAGTCCATTATCAGCAATCAGACTGGAAACACAGTTCTTAAATTGGTCAGCATTAGTCTCTTGTGGCACATGAGAAGACTTCAGAAACTTCACCAAAGCTTTAACATAATCCTCGGAGCACAATAGTAAAGCTAGCATTGAAATTTTGGTTGGGATTTCCCTAACTGTTCCACAAGATTGTAGTCACTTTTCCGTATGATCTTCAAATTTTCCTCCATTTCTTGCTTGGAGGCCTCAAGAATGGTTTCTTTTGGTGCCTCCGTCAGGGCAAGCTCACTCAATACTTCTTTGCCTCGAGTCTCAGTTGACTCAGCAACATGGATAACAACAGGAGTAGCAACAGTCTTTGGAGAGATTTCAAGAGAGAAAATCCTTCTGCTTCTGGTAACCTTACTGGTCCCAACAATATTGTCAATGTTAGGATCAATATCTTTAGAAACTTCATTCTTGATAGCCAATAGGTCTTACTTGATGTCATGGTAGTAGACGTCAGCTCCATAATTCCAAGGAACAACCTTGTCAGAGGAATATGGTATTGGCCCTTGAGAGGCGATGATCAGGGGAGCAACTTTAGGGTTGGCGGTAATCCTTATAGGACCTTTGGAGGAGATACTTGTAGGATTATTGGAAATGGTAATGATTGACACGTCTTCACATCTTACATCTTCACATAAGTTTTTCACAGAGGGAGTCTTCTCAAACAAAATTTCCCTATCGTTCATCAAGAGTTGAACACCTATCTTTAGCAACATACAACCATTGGGCAGAGATGCACAAAGGTAACAATCTTCACCATAGCCCGGAAATAAACCAGCTCGTAATAGATTCTTCTTAACAATTGGAAGAGGAGTAGTCAGATCATTCACGGAAGAAATAAAAAGAACATCATCCACAACATTGATACCCTTATCATGCTTGGACATCGGTGCGGTAATCACGTTGGGGGCCTCAGGAGGATCAAACTTGTTGCACCCCAAAATTTACCCTCTTGATTTCAGAATTTTTAGGCTTATGTTTCATCATAAACATCATATTGCATTACATTTATACATTGTGATAGGATCAAAGTATTTTGGGTTATCACGTTTTCCTCAAGCTTTGGAAGTTGATTGTATTGACAAGTTGCTCAAGGAGAGACTTACTATCTAAAAATCAAGATCTCTCAAGCCCAAAGGTATCACAGATCTCAAGATATCTTATCCACCTCATTGGATCATCAGAAGATTGAGTATTACGTTGTTTATAAGGAGAATCACATCCTTTTGATTCATCAGTCAAAATTAGAGTTTTGTCCAAGTTGGAGTTATTGGGGTCTAGATGAGACAATTATTGAAGCATCATTCTCTTATCATCATTGGAATAAATTTTGTTTAAGGAGTCTCTCATGATGCCCAGTGGAATTAGGGTTTTGAAGCTTGATTAACTATCTCTTAATGCAGAGTGCAAAACTAGGGTTTGAGTTTTAATCAGGGATTTCTTTGGAATTTTGAGTGGAAACTATTTCCATAACCTCTATGTGTTTGGAATATCATATGTTTGAAGTTTTTTTCACCAATTTTGAAGAGAAGTGGTTCAATTGAATCAAAGGGGCAAAATAGTCATTTTACTCAAAAGTCAACAAAGTCAAAGTTGACCAAGTGAAATTTTGGTCAACGTGAAGCATTTGACATGTATTTTCATGTGGGATGATCATTGATGATTGAGTTTGATGGTAATTGCAAGTTTGAGAAGTTACTAGGATTTGAAGTTATCTTGGTGATTGGAAATTTCACTAAGTATTATTGATTTTGGCATGACTTTGCAAGGGCATAACTTTCTCATTTTTCAGGGAAGTTTGGTGGTTCTTTTTTCCAATTTAAGAGGGGAAAGAGATATAAAATGTCCCACATGGGACAAAAAACACACTTCTTACTCAAAATCAAAAGTTATGAGCCTTTGAAGTTTAGGGCAAGTTGGGCACTTTTTGAGGTATCTTTGGTATCTGGCCAGGCAAGGCAAGGCATTTGGCCTAGGCAATTCATCAAACAGTTGGTGATATGCCTGTAATTGTTGATTCAAGGCATAACTAAAAAATGTGCCTCGTGCATTTTAAAGAGGGCTATGAAAGCTTCTCATTAAACTTGGAATCACTCAATTTGGTTTAAAATCGAAGAAGATGTGATTTGAAAAAGTTGGGTGTTGAAACCGGAAATTCGAATGGCTCTCTTTGATTTCCTTCAGCTTGGACCAACCCAAGTGACTTTGTAGGCTGGTCGAAGCTTCCTCCTGCTCTCTTTGATTTCCTTCAGCTTGGACCCATCGATGTGACTTTGTGGGTTGGTCGAAGCTTCCTTCTGCTCTCTTTGATTTCCTTCAACTTGGACCAATCATAGTGACTTTGTGGGCTGGTCGAAGCTTCCTCCCGCTCTCTTTGATTTCCTTCAACTTGGACTAAGCGAAGTAACTTTATGGGCTGTTCGAAGCTTCCTCCTTCTCTCTTTGATTTCCTTCAGCTTGGACCAATCGAAGTAACTTTGTGGGCTGGTCGAAGCTTCCTCCTACTCTCTTAGATTTCCCTTAATTTGGACCAATCGAAGTGTTACCTTATAGGCAATCCAGCGCACGTGTAGTCTTGGGCAAGTTGGCTTGAGTTTCCCAGGAATCCTAAGCCTCATATCTTGCTCATCTCTCCATCATTTCTTTCGAACCTCAGTTTGTTTATTAGCTTAGGGCATATTCTTTAATTGGCTTAAGGAAAATTTGAGAACGCACGAGCCAATTTTCTATGGCCTCAGTTGGAAGTCAGCTGAATTTTGGTGCATGCATGGGTTGCAAATTGCAGATTTTATGCACCCTTCGATTCTATTTAGTTTTAAGTTGATATTGCACATGCTTAGCACGAATTGGACACCTCATTTCTTACTTCTTTTGGCCAAGCAATCACACTTTCCTTGCTTTCCCATGATTTCTACATTTTTTGCCAAAATCGGTAACTTTCACCTCAAGAAAAATCCCACCATGTGCTCATACTGCCACATCACCCCCTCACTCTTCACTCACCTCATTTAATTAACCTCTGAGCTCATCAAAATGCAGCATATTCTAGCCAAACAACAAATAAAACGCAACATACACTCTCTCACTCCATTTTTTGCAAAATGACTTCACATGCCCTTCCAACGGTTTCCTTGATTGATAAGACACTTCTACCCTCACTTTGACTTCTCTATTTAAGCTCTCATCGCTCTCAAAAGAAAAAAAAGTTTCATTGGAGGAATCTCATATCTGAAGTTACTTTTTCTCTCTCAAAAATCCATTTCTTCGAATTTCTCTTATTGCTTGATCTTTCCTCAATTTTCTTTTTGATTCTTCATCCTCAAGTGCTGAGGAAGACGAGGACAAGCTTGGTTTGCATCTGGATAGAAGGAGTCAGTACATTGCTTTTGCCTTGAGGTAGGTTTTCATGGACTTTGATTCTTATGATTAAGCTTGAATTGATGATGTAAATCGTGTGTATTATGGTTTAGCTGGGCAGACTTTAGGTCTCATGTATATTTGATGCCTTGTTGAAGCTTGAATCGTGCATTAGAGATCTCTGCAACTTGTGTGTTTTAGTATTTTGTACTGTTTTCTCATGCTTGTTTCTCTCTAATCTTGGATCTATATGAAAATATGAGAATATCATGATGTAGCTTGTTAGTTCAGCTTTAATTTGCACTTGATTTACTTAATTTTGGTTGAGAATTGCTTGAGTTGTATTGATCTGAACATGGCTTGCAAATATGTTTCTGCGTGCGTTTTTTTCCCTAGTCAGAGGTTAAAGATGATGGTGTGGCCTCCTCTGGTTGGCTGTTTTGTTTTTTTGAATTATTTGAATTTTGTTTTATATCATTGATTTTCCTGATTTTATCTCTTGCTCAAAAATGGTTTAAAAAATCTGAAAAATTTCATGAAACTCCAAAATAATTTCTGACCTTGTGTATTTTTTTCAGAATTTTTGGAAACGCTTTGATTGGTTTAAAAATTCGTGTGATTAATTAATTGTTTGTTTTATACCATTGATTTTCCTGATTTAATCTCTTGCTCAAAATGGTTTAAAAATTCTGAAAAAAATTCATGAAACTCCGAAATAATATTTCTGAACTTGTGTATTGTTTTCAGAACTTTTGGAAACGCTTTGATTGGTATAAAAATTCGTGTGATTAATTAATTGTTTGTTTTATACCACTGATCTTCCTAATTTTATTTCTTGCTCAAAAATGGTTGAAAAATTATGAAACAATTCATAAAACTCCAAAATAATATTTCTGACCTTGTTTATTTTATTCAGTTCTTTTGGAAACGCTTTGATGGGTATAAAAATTCGTGTGATTAATTAATTGTTTGTTTGATTTTCAAGCTTATTTTGATATTTTCTTTGATCCAAAATTTCCACAAAAAATCATGAATGCTTGTTTTTAATTATAATATGTGAATATAATTTTGGTTGGATATTTTTCTGAATTTTGATTAGATTTTTATTTTGATATGTGAATATTTTCTTAATTGTTTAATGGTTTGAATTTTGATTTTATTTTTTACTTTTCTTTAATTCTAAAAATGCGGAAAATATGTCTTCTGATATTTAGGGTTTCCTTGTGATTTAATGATCTTGGTTTGAATTATTTGAATTTTTATTTTATCTAATTATTATTTGAGATTAAAATTCAAAAAATTAGGGTTTTATGGCTTACATGGCAAGTTTCAATTTCAAAACCAACTTTCCCCGAGCTTCAATTGAAGTTAGCTCTTTTTTAAGGTTCATAGATGGATTTAGGATCTTAAAAATAGTTTTTCTTGAATTAATTGAGAAGGTTTTACATTTTCCATTGATTTATTTTGAAAACATGTCTAGATTGGTGGTTTCACCAACTAGTTTTGATGTTTGAAGCTTGATTGATCCTTTCCTCTACTATCCATGAACTTCAAACTTGTTTTCTGACCTTTAAATATCTTAAGGATGTTATGGAAATTTTGGTTTGAATTATTGAAGTCCTTTTCTATTTTTGATGTATTTTTGAAGTGAAAATGATCAATAGATGTTACATTCTTTGTGGCAATTTGCTTGATGGCCAATGAACTTGTGGGAGGCCTGTAGTTTGGAACTTAATGATCATATTGCTTATTTTTTCTCACATCAATGTGAGTCAATCCTCTTGACTTCTCATAATTGGATGATGAGTACTTTTCGATCCATACCTCTTAAGTGATGTTCTTGTGCAAATTTTGCTTTAAATTTTGAATTTTTGCCAAGAGCTTGAGGTCATCAAATGACCAAGGATGACATGTTGGGGAATCATACATCAAGGATAGCCTCATAAAGACTTGATATCACTTAACCTCTAATGTTTGAACCATTTCATCTTATTATGAATTTGTTGTTCAATCTTTTCTTTTCTTTTGAATCTTTGAGATACATTGAATGCACTTGTGAAACATGCTTTAGAATAAACATTTTAAACTATTGGCCATATCCTCATAGAATGTTAGAAGCTTTATTTCAAGTCTTTGAATGGTTTAAGTCTTCCAACTTTGTCTTTGTTTGAATTCCTTTCCTTGCTAACTTGTGATCCAAGCTTTCTGATACATTTTGTGGTACCCCTCTTTTGTTATGCTTATGAACCATAATGAAGTGAATGAGTATGAATGTATAGTGTTTTCTACTGATTTTCAAGGTTTTATTTGTATTCTTCTCTTCCTTCTTTGATCCTTGATTGATATTTACTTGTCAATTCAACATGGTGACAAGAAGGGAGCTACAATTCTTTAGCTTTGACATGATTGTTGCTTGTGCCTACTGTATGCTTCTTACATCCACAGCTTGGATGCTTTGCCATCATGTTCTTCCATTTCCTTTTCATATCATCATCCATCCCTTATTGGTTCATCATTTCTCTTTTAAATCACTAATTTGTCTGTTGAATGTGCGAGGTACACTGAGGAAAGTTTTCCATTTTGACTTGATGCTGTAGTGTTCCACTTTATTTGTGGAACACAATTGGTTGTGCTTGCACCACTCGTGTGCTTTGTATATTTGTTATTCTCTTGCAGGATATAGATATGTGATTGTGATTGTTATACATCACCTGTGGGATATGTTCATATTTGAAGCCTCCGTGCTTATATTTGATGGCGTGATTTCTGACTTGATTTATTTGCTAATGCTAGCTTTCTTGAAGTTCTATGGGTTTCTTTTCTTGCTCGTTTTCTACAGATAGTTATCCGTTTGGTATTGCACTATTTCTTTTTTTATTGTTTCCTCTCTTTATTGCTTTCTATTTCATCATGGGACCTCCGATGCTGATATATGTCAGGAGTCCCTCTAGTTTATTTTAAGACCTGTTTAAGGAGATTCTGTCAGTGTGCTAATTGTGATTGTTTAAAATCCTACCTTCGGAGTAGGTATTATGCACGTGTGTTTATATTTGTGCCCGCATTACATTAAAGAAGATAAGTCCTTAAAAGGAGGCGAGCGAAAAGGGTTCGTAATCGACCCCCGCACATTCCAGTCCATGTCGTTACTATGATCACTTTCTACAAGTAGATGCAGTGAACATGTGCCCAAGATCCGAATGAATTTCAGTCCTTTAAAGGCAAGTGAAAAGGGTTTCAGCAATCGGATCCCCCACGCTTTCTTTAGCTCGTGTTGACCAACACGGATGCTTAGTGTACGCATGCACTGTGTCTTCTCCCCCAGATATTTCTTGCCCTGATAATTGATATCATGGTTAAGGACCCTTTTGTATTCCTATAAGTTCTATGGCTTGTTGACTCAGGTGATACGCTCCCCTTGGTTGTGGCTTGACCCTTGGTCTGATGCTTGGTTGCTTGTATATGGCGGGACCTCCCTTTCTACTACTAGGCCCGTGCCTTGTAGGTGTTTGATATTCGAGTGATTCTCGAGCTTTGGTTTTGTCCAGATGTTTTGCCATCTGTTTGCTTGTTTTTGTCACAGGATCTGTGACATTTTTTTCATGCACCCTTAGGATTGCTTGATTAGTTTAGCTTTCGAAATAGAAATTAGGATATATATCCATACATGTCAACATAGGTTAGAGACTTCCCCTTTTCATCCTCGACCTTAGGGTCAATTATTGTATGATAACATTAGGGCTAAAGATTAGAGTATTCTCCCTTAGTTGTTTTCTTTTCTTTGTATATTGCCTCTTAAAACTAAAACTTCTTCTTGTAAAATCATAAAACATCTCTAATAAACTTAAATCCTTCTTCAAGGTAAAAAATACAAACCAATAATAATTGTTTGTGCGCCTTTTTCCTTTGTTTTAAACCTTATCAAATTGATTCTTTGCCATCCTTGCCATGATACCTTGTTATATTTTCGCCGATGTTTCACCATCGCACATGTTTGTTACCCTACTTTTATTCTTAATATCATTGTTAGATATGATGTTTTATCATCTGAATTGTGATGTCTCGTCATCTTTTCCATGTTACCTTGCTATCTTTTAGCCTATGTTTCGCCATCGCACATGTTTGTTGCCGATGTTTCGGCATCGCGCATGTTTGTTATCCTACTTTGATTCTTAATATCATTGTTAAGTGTGATGTTTTATCATCTAGTTTGTTGATATCTCTCCATTTTTACCATGTTATCTTGCCATCTTTTAGCCTATGTTTCTCCATCGCACATGTTTGTTGTCGATGTTTCTCCATCATGCATGTTTGTTATCCTACTTTGATTCTTAATTAGGTGTGATGTTTTATCATTTGGATTGTTGATGTCTCATCATCTTTTCCATGTTATCTTGTTATCTTTTAGACAATGTTTCACCATTGCATATGTTTGTTTCAAATGTTTCACCATCGCATATGTTTGTCATCCTACTTTGATTTTTAATATCATTGTTAGGTGTAATGTTTCATCGTCTTGTCTGATATTTTGCTATCATGCTGATGTTTTATCATCTTATCTGAGTTTGTGTTACCATGTGATGTCTTGTCATCCTTTTTCTATTATTTTATTATCGTTGTTGGTGTTTTCTCATTTTATCTGATGTTTTGCCAACTTGATTGTTGCTTTTGTCTTCTTAACTAAAAAACACAAACCAACCAAAATATATAAGCCAAACTACGGCTGCTCTGATTCCTTAAAAAGGATACGTAGGAAGAGGCTTTTGTGGGGCCTAATCAAGCATATCTTTGTAAATATTCCTTTCTTTTCCCCACACTTTATTTTCCTTTTTCTTTGCATGCATTCCCTTTTCATCTTTAATCTTTAGATGTATATTTTACACACCCTTTGATCAGAATAACAAGAGTGGATACCGTAGAGTATTATGGGCGTATAGGGGTGCTAAAACCTTCCCCTTGCATAACAGACTCCTATACCCGATCTCTCAGTCGCAAGACTGTGATTTCACCCATCTCAGGTTTTCTCGATGTTTACCTTTCCCTTTCGGCGGGATAAAAGACATTCGGTGGCGACTTCATTGATTTTTATATCTGATGACGGTTTGGATGGTTGTTTCAGTTGGCGACCTCACTGGGGACAATAGATGGACCTATTATTGGTCTATCCCGGAGTCGGTCCTAGCTCTTGTTTGGTTTCTTTTTGGGTGTTTATTTTACCTCTTTGCATATTTATTTGTTTGCATTGCATCCTATATGCGCTTTATTTTCTACATACTGGATTTGGATGGACTGTTTGGATTCTGGTTTTCTTGGTGGGTGGGTTGTTCCATGAGGTAAAAAGCCTCATACCCAGGCTATGAGTGAATTCCATAGGAACTAGGAATAGATTGGCCATGGCGGCTATGAGGCGTATGTCTTGTAGACTCGAACATGAGACCCATGACTTCAGAGGATGTTTGGATAGGTGTTATCGTATGATAGTACTAACAGATGAGCTCTTGTACTATGATTTGGCCTTTGACCTTACCGTGACCTAGTTTTCACCCGTGAGTGGGGCACGAAAACTTTTCTTACAGATATAGGTATTATTGGTGACTTTGTGTTTTGATGGTGACTCGGGCTCCCATGGTAGTTTTGAAGCTATGTGGGATTGTTGATCTTGAGTTATATGATTCTATATAATAGTCCAGCCATTATCCAGTGCGTAAACTTTGATCCTATCATGTCACATCATAGCATATTTATTTCTAAAAAAAAATTAATGTATAAAAAATAACTAGTATGTGCATGTCATTTTCCAGGGGCATTCAAGAGTCTTCTTTCCATCAAAAATGGCCGACCTCCCGTCAGATGAGTTTGATTTAGTTGATGTCAAAGAACCCACCAGGCATATATTTGCTTATCAGATTCCTACTATTGATGTGTCCGAGTTGAAAAGGTTGAGTTCTTATCTGAAGGGTGATATTCTGAATTATTTCAACAAGGATTATGGAAATTTGTTGGTCATCCTCAATACTTCAGTTGACCCAATGGCTTTGATCACTCTCTTCCAGTTCTATGACAGGGAATTACGGTGTTTTACTTTTCAAGACTATCAATTGGCTCCCACGCTAGAAGAATATTCATATCTGCTTAATATCAAATTGGCTAGTGAAGTTACTTTTGGTCAAGTGTCAGAGAAGTTGAAGTTTGAAGTTATTGCTGAAACCCTTCATTTGAGTTTGAAAGAGGTGAAAGACAATTGGAAATCAAGTAAAAATGCTACAGGGTTCTATTTGGATTTCTTAGTGAAAAAAGTCAGAGACTTGGAAAAGAAAGGAAATTAGAGTGACTTTAGACTTCTGTTGGCTCTCATGATATATGGCATCATTCTCTTTCCTCTTAAGAAAAACTTTATGGATTTTGCGGCTATATTTGTATTCAGAAGTAAGAACCTGATACCGACGATTTTGGCATATACTCTTTTCACTATTCACATCAGACATGGAAAAGGAGGTAATGTTAGCTTGTGTCATTCGATGTTGTATCAGTGGTTTAAGTGGCATTTACCAGTAAGTGGCCCTTTCATGGACACAATTCTTTCTCTTCAATGGTCGTCAAGGCTTGTCAACCTCACTTCATTCGATATCCGATGGAATTATGTCACGGGGGAAGTGTGAAGCATCATCACTATTTGCAGAGATTTCCCTAATGTTCCCCTCATGGGAACTAAGGGGTGTATCAACTATAACCCTGTGCTTGCTTACCGCCATTTGGGATATGTAATGGATGGACCAACAAAAGATGAAGAAGTTCCTGAATCAGTGTACTATGTTAGAAGAGGTAATCCTGAGATTTTAAAAAGAATGACAAATGCTTGGAAGGGGTTTCGCATGAAGGATAGAACTACTTTGAGCAATAAGGTTCCTATTTATAGGGTTCCTTACATGGAATGGATTAAAGACAGGGTTAAGATTCTACAGTTGCCATTTGCAAGATCGGCTCCTTTATATGAAAAACCTCCTGTTGTTTTGAATGATACTGTACCCACCGAGATTTTCACCCAAGTTCATGTAGAGAACATTTAACTTCGTGCAAAAGATCATGAGGCAGGGATTAAATTCTATTGGGTAGATCAAGAGAGGGCTGAATTAGCTCGCAAACTCAAATAAGCTCAAGGAGAAACTTCTGGCATAGAGAGGATAAGGAAGAGGTGTCATGCTGAGATAGAAGAAGAGTTGAGTAGGAAACAACGAGAGTTCCAGAAACTTAGGGCATTTGAGAGTAGCTACAAGGAGAAGATTCAAAACTTGGAAAAATAGCTCAAAGACAAGGATGCTCAGATTGAGAAGGAGGTAGCCCAGATACACGCCGTGGAGGATCTGTTCCAAGGAAGTAAAGTACTTACATCATAACTTTTGAAGGAAAAATCCATACTTGAAGAATATTGTCAGAACCTTGAAGCATGCCTTGAAGAATATTTACATTTGATGTATCGGTCACCCCCAGGATTGTTGGAGGGGACCACTTTTATTTTTTTTTACACAGTTTTTTTGTTATGTCCGCTTTAAAACACGTGCTTTGTTGTTTAGTGTCACACTCTTAACTGTGTGGAATCACTTGAACATCATCTCTTGATGATGAATGAATGAAGTAATGTTTTGTCGTTATTCCTTTTTCTTTGATTGTACATTTATAATTGCAACTGGTTGCACGCCATGATTGATGGTTAAAAGGACTCTTGAATACTTGGAAATGACAAACATATCATGCATGTCATGCATCTGATACATTACAGGTCATCTCAGGACTATATTCTTATCTTGACTCTGCTTTTCTTGTCCAGAATTCAAGACGACTACTCATCGGTATTCTACCAGAAACAATTTGCCAAGACAGATGGAACAGTCCCAAGTTGAAATCGTTGAAATGAGAGCCTAGATGGCTACTCAAATGACCCAGTTCATGAAGGTCATCACTAATGTGAATCATCGACAAGGGCAATTGGCTGCCATTGTCAATAATCAACACACTATCAAGTAGATGGTGGGAATCGGGGGCTCTATCAGGACATTTCTGTTGGACTGGGAGATGTGCAACACCAGTCCGTCAGGAATTTTCACGGGCCACCTGGAAATCCTTTTCTATGCAACATGGGACAGTTTCCCCCGTCTCTGGGACCTCGTGTTGTGGGGAACCGAAGAGATAATCAGGTTGGTGTAAGAAACTATCAAGAGCAAGATTTTGATTTTGATCGGGGCGAAGATCAGCTTTCTATGTTGCGTTATGGGCCGGAGGTTCAAGTTGAAGATAGAAGGTATCGGTTATTGGAAGAACGGTTGAAAGTTGTGGAAGGGCAATGAGTCCTTGGCATGGATGTTAATGATTTTGGGCTAGTATCTGGGGTGAAGTTTCCTCCAAAGTTCAAACCACCGGTCTTTTAAAAATACAACGGTCCATCATGTCTCGTTATTCATGCAACTGCTTATTTCCGGAAGACGTTAGTACATAGCGAGGATCAAGGGCTTTTGGTTCATTTCTTCTAGGATAGCTTATCTAGGGCATCCCTGGAGTGGTACATGAAGTTGGAGAAAACTCATATTTGATGCTGGAATGATCTTGCTCGAGCTTTTGTCAAACACTATCAGTACAATATGGATATGGCGCCTAATCGCACTCAATTGCAGAATTTGTCACAGGTACGAAAAAGATCTTTCAAAGAATAAGCCCAAAAGTGGCATGAGCTGGCTGCGATGGTTCAACCTCCACTCATGGAGCGAGAACTCGTCGATATGTTTATGATTACCTTGCAAGGGCCGTTTGATAACCATATGATAGGAAGTGCTTCAACAGGATTTGTAGATTTGGTAATGGCTGGTGAAAGAATTGAGGTGGGTTTGAAATTAGGGAAGATTCAAATTAGTGGCTCCAGTGGTTCTTCAGGGGGTGGTAAGAAGCCATTTAGTTCTTACCCCAAGAAAACGGAAGGCGACACAAGTATGGCTTACTCCCATAGAGGAAGAGGAGAGGGTCATCAACACCAACAAATCAATGTTGTTTTTATTCCTATTAATGATCCTCCACAACATAGACAGAATCAGGCGCCCCAACCACAAAGACAGCAAGATGCTGCCCGTCAGTATAATAATCAGCAACAAAGACAACCGAGAAAATTCGATCCCTTGCCAGTATCTCTTACTGAATCACTCCACCATTTGCTCGATTTGTAGTTGATCAGTTTGAGAAATATGCCACCACCCACCGGAAGAATTCCTCCTAATTATGATGCTAACGCAAGATGTGAATTCCATTCGGGAGGAGTTAGTCATTTTACTGACAATTGTTTTCCGTTGAAGTGCAAGGTACAATATTTGTTAGATGCCAATACAATTGAGTTTAGTCTAGTGACTGGTCCAAATGTTACCTAAAACCCAATGCCTAGGCATGGAGGGGATGTTGTTAATATGATTGATGATAATGGAGAAATGCTGAATTTAGTTATGAATGTGGAGTAGGTAACTACTCTGTTGTGGTATGTTAAGAGGTATTTGCTTGACAATTCTATTTTCCCAGGCTGTGCTTTAGACTGTGCCAAGTGTATAGAGCAACCGAATGGCTGTGATGATTTGAAATTTGGCATCTAGTTTATGATGGATGAGGGTTCCTTGCAGTCCGATAGAAGACCAAGATGCCGAAAAGTTACAGAGGAAGATGTTGTTGTGATGTCTATTCCTTACTCCCATGTGCGTATTCCAACTACATCTAGGGCGCCTCCTTTGATGATTACGGTACCTGGACCCATTCCGAATACTAGTGAGAAGGCCATCCCATGGCATTATGGTGCTGATGTTTATTACCATGGGGTGAAGCAGGAAGTAAATCCTCGTTCTTCTGAGGAAGAATTTACTGAAGACAATGAAGGGGGCGTTCATAATTTCTCTGGTGTGGGTCGAATGACTAGAAGCGGGAGAGTGTTTGGTCCTTCCAATGAAAAAGATGCGGTAGATTCTTCTGCAAGAGAGAAATGAAAACAACGGGTGATGATTGGTAATCCAAGGGTTACACCAGCCAATGTGACTCAACCAATTCCTGTACCAGAAGCTTCTTCAGTTCCTGATAAAGTTGAAGAGTTAATACGAATTATTAGAAAGAGTGATTATAGCATAATTGATCAGTTAAATCACACCCCTTCTAAGATGTCTATCTTGTCCTTACTGATTTATTCAGAACCTCGCAGAAATGCTTTGATAAAGTTGTTAAAAAATGCATTCGTACTACATGAGATAACAGTCAATCAGTTTAAGAATTTTTGTGCTAATATATCTGCTGGGAACGGTCTGGGCTTCATAGATTTTGATCTTCCTTCAGAAGGGCGAGACCATAACAAAGAGTTCCATATTTCTATGCAGTGCAGGGGGCACTACTCTATCCCAGGTTTTGGTGGACACAGGGTCGTCTTTGAATGTACTACCCAAGTCAGCATTGATGAAAATTGATTATTTTGGCCCGGAGCTACGTCCTAGTGATTTGATGGTGAAAGCCTTTGATGGGTTCCGAAGATTAGTGTTTGGGGGGTGGAATTACCTATCAATGTTGGTCCTCGCACCTTCACTGCTACCTTTTTTTTGTGATGGATATACAGCCAACATATTGTTGTTTGTTAGGAAGGTCGTGGATTCATAAAGCAAGGGCAATTACTTTTACTCTTCACCAAAAACTCAAGTATCCTACAGAGGGAAAAGTGATAATTGTATGCGGAGAGGAAGAGTATATTGTGATTCATTTGACATCATTCTGTTATGTTGAGGTTGAAGGCGAAATACATGAGACTCCTTTCCAGAAGTTTGAGACAGTTTATGCAGTCAATTTTCCTCCTCCAAAATAGAAAAGGAAGCTGGAAACAGTTATGTCTTCTCTCAGAGATGCCATAGTTATGGTGGAGAACGGAAATCCTGAAGTTTGGGGTCAGGTGCTGGACGTTATCCCTAAATTCAAAAAATTCGGTCTTGGTTTCAGTCCGAGTCAGTAGAGTGCAAATCCCAGAGCATCCGGTTTATCTAATCATGTGAAGTTTTACCATCCTAGTGCTACTCAAGAAGGATACACCAATGCAGTTGGTGACGATAGGATTGATAGCTACAATGTTGAAGATTGGATTCGTCCAAGTATTCCAAGACAAGCACTCAACAATTGGACTTCTGTGGATGTTATCCAAGTTTCAAGCGCTGAGGAGTAATTTTCCTGTTTTCTTTTATTATCATGTCATAATTCTTGTGCTCTTCCCAAAGCATATTGAACCATTTGTGTAGGGCCACCATGTTTATTTTCAAAAATTTGTCATAAATAAAGGACGTTTTTGCATTCAAAATTTTGTTCCATTTCTTTCTTTCTCTTTTACTTTTCTTTAAATGGCAATGTTCCCCTTTTCACACACCGTCACTAAAACACCAAAATATCATTTATGCAGATGCACTTCCACCACGAGTAATATTGATAATGACTCTGCTATCGCTCACTATGATTTTGATAATCCGATTTATCAAGCTGAAGAGGAGGAATATGAGGATTGTAATCTCCCTGAGGATTTAGCGAGGTTGTTAAAACAAGAAGAGAAGGTTATCCAGCCGAATCAAGAGTCAATTGAGGTGGTGAATATTGGCACAGAAGAGGTAAGAAGAGAGGTCAAGATAGGGGCAAATCTCGAGGAAATTATGAAGGTCAGATTAATTGAGCTACTCTGTGAATATTCTCATATCTTCGCTTGGTCTTATGAAGATATGCCAGGATTAGATACAGATATTGTGGTGCATCGACTACCGCTCAAGGAAGGTTGTTCCCCTGTCAAGCAAAAGCTCCAAAGAACTCATCCTGAGATGTCGAAGAAGATTAAAGAAGAGGTTCAAAAACATTTGGATGCGAATTTCTTAAAAGTCATCAATTATCCTCCATGGATTGCAAATATTGTGTCAGTGCCTAAGAAGGATGGTAAGGTCAGGATGTGTATGGATTAAAAGGACTTGAACAGAGCCAGCCCTAAGGATGATTTTCCTCTTCCTCATATTGATGTGTTGGTCGATAATACTACTCACTCCAAAGTTTTTTCATTCATGGATGGTTTTTCGGGTTACAATCAAATTAAGATAGCTCCGGAGGATATGGAGAAGACAATGTTTATCACACCATGGGGAACCTTTTGCTATAAGGTGATGTCGTTTGGTTTGAAAAACGAGGGGGCAACGTATCAGCGTGCCATGGTTACTCTCTTTCATGATATGATTCACAAGGAGATTGAGGTATATGTGGACGATATGATTGCTAATTCTGATACGGAAGAGGAGCATCTTGTTCATCTGGAGAAATTGTTCGAGCGACTTAGGTAATTCCTGTTGAAGCTGAATCCAAATAAGTGCACCTTCGGGGTGAGATCCGGCAAGTTTTTGGGTTTTATTGTAAGTGAAAAAGGCATCGAGGTTGACCCTGCCAAAGTAAAGGCGATACAAGAAATGCCTAAAACAAAAACAAAGAAGGAAGTACGTAGTTTCTTGGGGAGGTTAAACTACATTTCTCGGTTTATTTCTTATCTCACGACCATATGTGAACCTTTGTTCAGATTGTTAAAGAAAAACCAAATGATAAGGTGGAATGAAGATTGTCAGAAAGCATTTGACAAAATAAAGGAGTATTTTCAGGAACCTCTGATACTCATGCCGTCGGTAGAAGGAAAGCCATTAATCGTGTATTTAACTGTGTTGGAGAATTTTATGGGTTGTTTCCTCGGTCATCATGATGAGACAGTAAATAAAGAACAATCCATTTACTACTTAAGTAATAATTTTACGGTGTGCGAGTCAAGGTACTCATTGCTGGAAAAAACTTGTTGTGCACTTGCTTGGCCGGCCAGACGTTTAAGACAATACATGTTAACTCACACCACCTACTTGAGATCCAAAATGGATCCCATCAAGTACATTTTTTAGAAGCCGACTCTTACAGGAAGGGTAGCCCGTTGGCAGATGATACTCACTAAATATGATATCCAGTACACTACACAAAAGGCGACCAAATGTAGTATATTAGATGATCATCTTGCTCATCAGCCTATGGACGATTATGAACCGATGAAGTTTGACTTTCCAGATGAGGAAATAGTGTACATTTGAGATTGTAATATACCAAGGCCGGATGAAGGACCCGAGCCAGGATCACGTTGGACGCTTGTGTTCGATGGTGCCTCCAATGCCATGGGCAGCAGCGTCAGAGTTATTATCACCTCCCCTGAGGGATTCCACATTCCTTTCATAACTCGTATTTGTTTCGATTATACTAACAATATGGCCGAGTATGAAGCTTGCATTTATGGTATTGAAGCGGAGATCAACCTGAGAATCAAATATTTGAAAGTTTACGGGGATTCAAATCTTGTTATCAATCAGATTAATGGAGATTGGGAGACTCGTCATCAGAACCTGACTCCCTATCATGAGCATGCTATGAAGTTGATTCCGTATTTCGAAGAGATCATGTTTGAACACATTTCCAGAGAAGAGAACAACCTAGCTGATGCACTGGAAACTTTGTCCTCCATGTTAAAAGTTAAGTGGGATAACGAAGCACCTTCCATTACCATCAGAAGGTTGGATGAGCCGACTTTTTTCTTTGAAGCCAATTTGGAATCATACGATAAACCTTGGTTTTACGATATCAAAAGATATCTTGAAACACAAGAGTACCCTGAAGAAGCATCTGTCACAGACAAGAAGTTCTTGAGAAGATTTTCGGCCAAGTTCTTTCTCAGTGGTGGTGTGTTATATAAGAGGCATCATGATGGTTTACAGCTCAGATGTATTGACAAGAGAGAAGCATCTAGAATCATTAAAGAGATACATGAGGGTGACTTCAGAACTCAATCCAGTGGGTATACCATGGCCAAAAAGATTTTGCGAGTTGGTTATTATTGGTCCACCATGGAAACTGACTGTTATAATCATGCGCAGATTTGCCACAAATGTAAAGTATATGTTGATAGAGTACATGTGCCACCCGTGCTGTTGAATGCCTTGACTTCACCTTGGCCATTCGCAATGTGGGGAATTGATATGATTGGCAAGATTGAACCAACTGCATCCAACAAACATCATTTCATTCTGGTTGCCATCGATTATTTCACTAAATAGGTCGAAGATGCATCTTATGCCAATGTCACCAGACAAGTAGTAACCCGGTTCATTAAACACAATATCATCTATTGTTACGGAGTGCCTGAGAAGATCGTTACCAACAATGGGTCCAATTTGAACAACAAAATGATGAAGGAACTTTGTAAGTCATTCAAAATCAAGCATCATAACTCTTCCCCGTATACACCGTAGATGAATGGCGCTGTCGAAGCGACCAATAAGAACATCAAGAAGATCGTACAGAAGATGGTAATAACCTATAAGGATTGGCACGAGATGCTGCCTTTCGCTTTGCATGGTTACCATACCACTGTGCGTACTTCGACTGGGGAAACCCCATTTTATCTGGTCTATGGCATGGAAGTGGTGTTGACTGTAGAAGTTGAAAGTCCTTCTCTTAAGATCATGAGGGATGTTGAGCTCGACGAAAGTGAGTGGGTACAAAATCGACTGGATCAGTTAGAACTTATCAACGAGAAGAGGATGACGGTTGTATGTCATAGACAGGCATATCAGCAAAGGATGAGGAAAGCTTTTGACAAGAAGGTGCGGCCTCAGTGTTACAAGCCAAGTGACCTTGTGCTCAAGAGGATAATTATTTCCCAGGGGGATCCCAGAGGCAAGTGGGCTCTGACTTATAAAGGACCATTCGTGGTCATAAAGGTTTTATCTGGTGGAGCGATGATGCTCGCAACCATGGATGGAGAATACTTCCCTCTCCCTGTGAATGCTGACGTAGTTAAAAAATACTATGCATAAAAAAAAGGAACCCGCTAAGTCGAAAACCCGAAAGGGCAGCTTAGGAAAAAAGAGGGTGTCCCGGGAATCGAAAACCCGAAAGGGCGATTCATGCAAAAGTTAGGGACTTAAAGAGAATGACTACCCTCAGCATGAGAACTATTGTTTCTCTTTTAGGTCACTTGGCAGAAGTTCAGAGCCAGTCCAAGAATTTTTTGTCAGAAAGCGTTAAAGTCATAAGAGTTATAGCAGAGTCGGAACTTGACATTTATGTCCACATTTCCATTTGTAAACATTTCTTTGTTTTTGAAATTATCTCTTTCTAAGATCTGTTTCCAAATGTAAACACCTTTTTCATAGGCTGATTTCTCAAGTAAATAAAAGATCCTCTTTTATATACGTACACATAACATCCTTTTTACTATTTTGTTTGTAAAAACGTCCAATATTTTGATAAACATGTGCATATAAACGTTGTTGGCATTACATGAACATGATAGTCTAAGTTATAATTGCCTGAAATACGGATAATAAATACAACTGTCATGCTATGCAAGGGGCATGTTAATTTTCTTCTTGATGGTACTCAGCTACTTCCTTGTGGATATTTTGCTAAGTTGTTTCATGGCTCCGTACTGGTGGAAAAGGTTTACCTCTCCCCATTGAATGCTCTTTTCTCTGGAAATACAAACGAAATAAAAACCATTTTCAACTTCTCTTTATAATATAGAGGTCTTGGGTCAGGATACTGTCAGGATTGCAGTGCATCATCAAGATTGACAAGTCCGGATGGAGTCAATTCTCTTCCCTGGTGGAATTTTTCTCTGTTGCATTTTCATGTGTATCTTGATTATGTTTTTAACATTGTCTGCATGTAAGGAACTTGTTTGTTTTCGAGTGTCAACCCTGATGCGCTGAATATGTTTTCCTTGAAGAAATTCTTTTGTTTTTACTTAAACCATTCATTATCACTCTTTAAATGATTTTCTGGCATTTTGATACCAATTGTGTCTACTCTTTTGCCTAGTCAAAATATTGGAGGAAGGATGAGGATAGTTAAAGTCGATATCTCTGATGGTATACTTTTGAGTAGAACCATGTTGACAATGTACAAGCCTTATTTAAATCCCTAAACACCGAAGATATAAGGGAGATAGACCCTTGTTAACCCCTCTGAGCTTTTGAAGTAGGAGTTTCTTTTCTGCACGAAAGAAAACCCTTATTTTAACTTGGGGCAGGGTAGATGTCCAGTAATTTGATCGAACCTTCAAAATCCCAGAAGGAGTGTCCCATCTGAGGATCGCCATATTTTATCCCTCGCGCTATGAGGACAGGAAAAGATCAAAACCACAATGGTTATTTCTTCAAAAAAACAAACAAAAAAAATATCCTAAGGTCGAGATTGAATCGATACAACAAAGGTTATCCCTCGCTGACCAAGGAATGAGGTAGTCACTTTCCTCCGAAAATTTCAAAGACTTAGGGTCACACGACTTGTTCGAAAAGGAGAATAGGAATAAGAAAGAAACAAAAATCCCCGCTAAGTCGAAACTTGAAAACAAGTCGCTTAGGAAAAAGTTAGGGCATCCCGCTGGAATTCCAAATTGAAATTCAAAAAGAATTTGTCCAGGAAAAAGTTAGGGAAAGTGAAAAAGAATTTTAAAATCCCGACAGCCAGAAAAATATTTTCTAATAAAAATCTTCATCAAAATAAAATTCGTGTGATCGAACACAAAAAAAACCAAAGGTTAAGTGACTGTCGTGTCCAAGAAATTGATGTGGTTCCTCAACCATCATAAACTCCTCTTGAGAGATGAATGTACGTGTCAAGTTAACTGAATTAGGACTGGAGAACATCACGAAGGGGGTGGGCACCAAATAAGTTGAGCCTTATAAACCTTTTTTTCTTCAAAAAACCATGAACCAGGCCACGTTATAACCTTTAAAAGTCCTAACTATAACGTGGGTTTAACTTGAAAGCATACTAAAATAGGATAATGTTTCCTAAACTTCCAAATATGTGTTTCATATCCGTGTTGGCATCTTATCGCTTGTATCATGTTCGTTTTTAAAAATAAAAATAAAAAAAAAAGTTTTGAAATTTTGCACTCTAGCTAGTGATTCATTCACAATAGAGATGCGACATCTTTTCATTCAAAGCTTTCAATTTCATGGTTTACATAATTGTCGCATCAGGATTTTCCTTCCCATAATAAACACCCTTCTGCATACAAAACAATTGTTTGACATCAAAAAGAACATACACAATAAACATCAGTGAAGAGCTTAATTTTGTCAGGAGAGGAAGATTCGACTACTCTGTTGAACATAGGCCATTCCTGCCATGGAAGAGTGTTAATGACAAAGTAACCCCTTACCATCCTCGGTAGTGTTGATGATTGGATGAAACTTCCAATTCCCCGGTGAAATTGATGTTGTTCGACTATCTTCGTGATCTATCTTTATGATTGAATACCAAGGGTTCAGAATCCCCAGTAAATCACTCTTCAACAAAGTTTTATTTCCTCAGTGAAGTTCCATTTCCTCAACAAAGTTTTGTTTCCCCACAAAGGTTTCGTTTCCCACATTTGATCCATTATTTTGGTGTCACTCTCAACGCGGCTGCACGTTGTCCTTTCTAGAGATTTACAGTTTTGCCTTGATCTTCTCCCACAATGCCCCATCTTTATTTGGGATTCCTTCTTGTGGTTGATCAATTTCGACCCGATCTTCTCTAGCAGAGTTTGCAATTTATGTTTGCAACTTCTCTCAGTGATTGTAGCTTGTTTCTACTGGTTACTCAGTTGTTACTCCCCACAAAGCTTCAGCTCTTTAAGGGTTCCTCTCCAGCGGTTCCTTATATCTTATCTTCTCCTTTGGATTCTGCAATTTATTTTTGCAAGTTAGACAAATTCTGACTTGGTTGTTGGCTTCTCGATTGGCCATTCCCCAATGAAGCATTGTAAACAGGGATCATTACATTGCATCTACCAAAACGCGTAGCATTTCCATTATATGGAGCATTACGCTATAAAAAAATTCAAACATGCATTGGAACATAAGCCATTACTATTTCTGTTTTCCCCAGTGAATTTGCTATACTTCAGATTATATCCCCAGTTAGGTCTTCATCCTCAGTATCTCAATTTTACCCTTTCAAATATCCTTTTGATGTTAATCTCTTGAATGGTTGAGTTTCTACTCTTGATTGTAGTTCAGTTTTTGCCCTGACGCAATTTTCTCGGGTCTTGTTTTCACTAACATCGTTGGTTCATTCAGAGGTTTATTGATGTACCTTTTGAATACCAATTTCGTCCTGATATTCCCTTTCAGCAGGTTTTTAGTTATACTCCCTAATTGCCTTGCTTTGGTCGAGCTTTGAGTTTCGTCTCCTCACCCGTGCATGAAATCCAGTTTCATCATGGTACTCATCTAGTTTAGTTTCGTCTAACTAGTTATAATGAGTTGAGTTCCATCTCGTTTTGTTTTCATACCTTGGACCCTTTATCGGTTTTAGTTTACCGAGTCTCTTTACAGTGTTCGTATTGTGTCCCTGGTTGAAATCAGTATCTTTTGTTCCTTGGATTCTTCTATCAGTTTTCGTTACTGTTTATCCATTGATCTGAGACAAGCAGGTGCTCTGAGAAACATGCGCTCTCATCACTTTGCTTTGGGTCTAGTTTTGATCTCGTCGCATGTGCATGAAATACAGTTTCGTCCTAGTACTCATCTAGTTTAGTTTCGTCTAACTAATTATAATGAGTCGAGTTTCGTCTCATTTTGTTTTCATACCTTGGACCCTTTATCGGTTTTCATTTACCGAGTCTCTTTACAGTGTTCGTACTGCATCCCCGGTTGAAATAAGTGTCTTTTGTTCCTTGGATTCTTCTATCAGTTTTCGTTATTATTTATCCATTGATTTGAGACCAGCAGGTACTCTGAGAAACATGCGCTCTCATCACTTTTATTATGGGTCTAGTTTTACCTCGTTACCCGTGCGTGAAATTCAGTTTTGTCTTGGTACTCATCTAGTTTAGTTTCGTCTAACTAGTTTTTATGGGTCGAGTTTTATCTCGTTTTGTTCCTCACTCCTGTGATTCTTTCAGTTTCTTCATACTTTCTATCTTAGATTGAGATTAGCAGATACTCCTAGAATCACGCACTTTAGCCACCTTACCCCGCGTACTTTTCCAGAGTTTAGTTTCACCTATTCTCTGTGGTTCGAGTCTTATCTCACCCCTTTTATGGTCCAGTTTTATCCTGGCACATTTATTCTGAAGTTTAGTTTCGTCTACTCTTCTAAATTTTAGTTCTGTTTCAATTTTATTAAAGTCTGTGTTACAAATTCATTTTGATGCACGTCTTGGGAGGTCCAATGTTCATTAAATCCTCTATTTTTTAAAATCCAATTTCGTTTGGTATCTTCTTAATCTCGTGCCTGCTAGCATTCTTTGTCTTTGGGGGTTTCCGCTTCTTCTTCAAGAGTGTAAATTTTTGGGTTCTCTTGTATTCAATCATCTTCAACCATGAACGCTCGAAAGTTATCACTTTTCTCACTTATCCGGTTAAAGATAATTGAATCGGGGCAGTTGTTGCACCCCAAAATTTACCTTCTTGATTTCATAATTTTTAGGCTTATGTTTCATCATAAACATCATATTGCATTACATTTATACATTGTGACGGGATCAAAGTATTTTGGTTATCACGTTTTCCTCAAGCTTTGGAAGTTGATTGTATTAATAAGTTTCTCAACGAGAGCCTTACTATCTAAAACTCAAGATCTTTCAAGCCCAAAGGTATCACATATCTCAATATATCTTATCCACCTCATTGGATCATCAGAAGATTGAGTATTGTGTTGTTTATAAGGAGAATCACATCCTTGTGGTTCATCAGTCAAAATTAGAGTTTTGTCCTAGTTAGAGTTATTGGGGTCTATATGAAACAAGTATTGAAGCATCACTCTCTTATCATCATTTGAATCAATTTTGTTCAAGGAGTCTCTCATGATGCCTAGTGGAATTAGGGTTTTAAAGCTTAATTAGCTATCTCCTAATGTAGAGTGCAAAACTAGGGTTTGATTTTTAATCAGGGATTTCTATGGAATTTTGAGTGGAAACTTTTTACATAGCCTCTATGTGTTTTGAATATCATACGTTTGAAGTTTTGTTCACCAATTTTGAAGAGAAGTGGTTCAATTGAATCAAAGGGGAAAAACAGTCATTTTACTCAAAAGTCAACAAAGTCAAAGTTGACCAAGTGAACTTTTGGTCAACATGAAGCATTTGACATTTATTTTCATGTGGGATGATCATTGATGATTTATTTTGATGAGAATTGCAAGTTTGAGAAGTTACTTGGATTTGAAGTTATCTCGGTGATTGGAAATTTCACTAAGTATTCTTGATTTTGGCCTGACGTTGCAAGGGCATAACTTTCTCATTTTTCAGGGAAGTTTGGTGGCTCTTTTTGCCAATTAAAGAGGGTAAAGAGATCTAAAAGGGCCCACAGGGGAAAAAAACACACTTCTTACTCAAAATCAAAAGTTATAAGCCTTTGAAGTTTAGGGCAAGTTGGGTATTTTTTTAGGTATCTTGGGTATATGGCCAGCCAAGGCAAGGCATTTGGCCTAGGCAATCCATCAAATAGTAGGTGACATACCAGTAATTGTTGATTCAAGGAATAATTCAAAAATGTGCCTCATGCATTTTAAAGAGGGCTATGAAAGCTTCTCATTAAACTTGGAATCACTCAATTTGGTTTAAAATCGAAGAAGTTATGATTTGAAGAAGTTGGGTGTCGAAACCGGAAATTTGAATGGCTCTCTTTGATTTCCTTCATCTTGGACCAATTGAAGTGACTTTGTGGGTTGGTTAAAGCTTCCTCCTGCTCTCTTTGATTTCCTTCAACTTGGACCAATCGAAATGACTTTGTGGGCTGGTCGAAGCTTCCTTCTGCTTTCTTTGATTTCCTTCATCTTGGACCAATCGAAGTGACTTTATAGGCTGGTCGAAGCTTCCTCCTGCTCTCTTTGATTTCCTTTAGCTTGGACCAATCGAAGTGACTTTGTGGGCTGCTCGAAGCTTCCTCCTGCTCTCTTTTATTTGCTTCAGCTTGTACCAATCAAAGTGACTTTGTGGGTTGATCGAAGCTTTCTCATACTCTCTTAAATTTCCCTCAATTTGGACCAATTGAAGTGTTACCTTATAGACAGGCCAGCACACACGCAGTCTTGGGCAAGTTGGCTTGAGTTTCCCAGGAATCCTAAGCCTCATATCTTGCTCATCTCTCCATCATTTCTTTTGAACCTCAACTTGTTTCGAAGCTTAGGGCCTGTTCTTTAATTGGCTCAAGGAAAATTTGAGAGCGCACGAGCCAATTTTCTATGGCCTCAGTTGGAAGTCAGCTGACTTTTCGTGCATGCATGGGTTGCAAATTGCAGATTTTGTGCACCCTTCGATTTTGTTTGGTTTTAAGTTGATATTGCACGTGCTTGGCACGAATTGGACACCTCATTTCTTACTTCTTTTGGCCAAGCAATAACACTTTTCTTGCCTTCCCATGATTTATACATTTTTTGCCAAAATTGGTAACTTTCACCTTAAGAAAAATCACACCATGTGCTCATACTGCCACCTCACCCCCTCACGCTTCACTCACCTCATCTCATTAACCTCTGAGCTCATCAACATGTAGCATAGCCTGGCCAAACAATAAATGAAATGCGGCATACACTCTCTCACTCCATTTTTTGCAAAATAACTTCACATGCCCTTCCAATGGTTTCCTTTATTGATAAGACACTTCTATCCTCACTCTGACTTCTCTATTTAAGCTCTCATCACTCTCAAAAGAAAAAAAAGCTTCATTGGAGGAAGCTCAGATCTGAAGTTACTTTTTCTCTCAAAAATCCATTTCTTCGAATTTCTCTTATTGCTTGATCTTTCCTCAATTTTCTTGTTGATTCTTCATCCTCAAGTACTGAGAAGACGAAGCCAAGCTTGGTTTGCATCTAGAGAGAAGGAGTCAGTAGATTGATTTTTCCTTGAGGTAGGTTTTCATGGACTTTGATTCTTATGATTAAGCTTGAATTGATGATGTAAATCTTGTGTATTGTGGTTTAGCTGGCCAGACTTTAGGTCTGATGTATCTTTGATGCCTTGTTGAAGCTTGAATCGTGCATTAGAGATCTATGCAACTTGTGTGTTTCAGTATTTTGTGATGTTTTCTCATGCTTTTTCTCTCTGATCTTGGATCTATATGAAAATTTGAGAATATCATGATGTAGCTTGTTAGTTCAGCTTTAATTTGCACTTGATTTCATTAATTTTGGTTGAGAATTGCTTGAGTTGTATTGATCTGAACATGGCTTGCAAATATGTTTCTGCACTCATTTTTTGCCCTAGCCAGAGGTTGAATATGACGGCGTGGCCTCCTCTGGTAGGTTGTTTTGTTTTTTTGAATTATTTGAATTTTGTTTTATATCATTGATTTTCATGATTTTATCTCTTGCTCAAAAATGGTTGAAAAATTCTGAAAAAATTCATGAAACTCCAAAATAATATTTATGACCTTGTGTATTTTTTCAGAATTTTTGGTAACGCTTTGATTGGTTTAAAAATTCGTGTGATTAATTAATCGTTTGTTTTATACCATTGATTTTCCTGATTTTACCTCTTGCTCAAAAATGGTTGAAAAATCCTGAAAGATTCATGAAACTCCAAAATAATATTTATGATCTTGTGTACTTTTTTCAGAACTTTTGGAAACTCTTTGGTTGGTTTAAAAATTCGTGTGATTAATTAATTCTTTGTTTTATACCATTGATATTCCTGATTTTATTTATTGCTCAAAAATGGTTGAAATTTTTTGAAAATATTCATGCAACTCCAAAACAATATCTCTGACCTTGTGTATTTTATTCAGAATTTTTGGAAACGCTTTTATTGGTTTAAAAATTCATGTGATTAATTAATTGTTTGTTTGATTTTTCAATTTTATTTTAATATTTCCTTTGATCCAAAAATTCCACAAAAAATCATGAGTGCTTGTTTCTAATTCTAATATTTGAATATAATTTTGGTTGGATAATTTTATGAGTTTGAATATATTTTTATTTTGAGATGTGAATATTTGCTTAATTGATTAATGGTTTGAATTTTGATTTTATTTTTGACTTTTCTTTAATTCTAAAAATGTGGGAAATATGTCTTCTGATATTTAGGGTTCCCTTGTGATTTATATGATCTTGTTTTGAATTGTTTGAATTTTGATCTTATCTAATTAATATTTGAGATTAAAATTCAAACAATTAGGGTTTTGTGGCTTACATGGCAAGTTTCAATTTCAAAACCAACTTTCCCCGAGCTTCAATTGAAGTTAGCTCTTTTTTAAGGTTCATAGATGGATTGAGGATCCTAAAAATAGTTTTTCTTGAATTAATTGATAAGGTTTGGTATTTTCCATTGATTTATTTTGAAAACTTGTCTAGATTGGTGGTTTCACCAACTAGTTTTGATGTTTGAAGCATGATTGATCCTTTCATATACTATCCATGAACTTCAAACTTGTTTTCTGACCTTTACATATCTCAAGGATGTTATGGAAATTTTTGTTTGAATTATTGAAGTCCTTTTCTATTTTTGATGTAATTTTGAAGTGAAAATGACCAATTGATGTTACATTCTTTGTGGCAATTTGCTTGATGGCCAATGAACTTGTGGGAGGCCTGTAGTTTGGTACTTAATGATCATATTGCTTCTGTTTTCTCACATCAATTTGATTCAATCCTCTTGACTTCTCATAATTGGTTGATGAGCACTTTTTGATCCATACCTCCTAAGTGGCGTTCTTGTGTGAATTTTGGTTTAAATTTTGAATTTTTGCCTAGAGTTTGAGGTCATCAAATGACCAATGATGAAATGTTGGGGAATGATACATCAATTATAGTCTCATCAAGGCTTTAGATCACTTGACCTCTAATGTTTGAACCATTTCATCTCATTTTGAATTTGTTGTTCAATCTTTTCTTTTCTTTTGAATCTTTAGAATCAACATTTTAAACTCTTGATCATATCCTCATATCATGTTAGAAGTTTTATTTCAAGTCTTTGAATGGTTTAAGTCTTCTAACTTTGTCTTTGTTTGAATTCCTTTCCTTGCTAACTTGTGATCCAAGTTTTGTGATACATTTTGTGGTACCCCTCTTTTGTTATGCTTGTGAACCATAAGAAGTGAATGAGTATGGATGTATAGTGTTTTCTACTGACTTTCAAGGTTTTGTTTGTATTCTTCTCTTACTTCTTTGATCCTTGACTGATATTTACTTGTCAATTCAATATGGTGACAAGAAAGGAGCAACAATTCTTTAGCTTTGACCTGATTGTTGCTTGTGCCTACTGTATGCTTCTTACATCTACTGCTTGGATTCTTTGCCATCATGTTCTTCCATTGCCTTGTCATATCATCATCCATCCCTTATTTGTTCATCATTTCTCTTTGAAATCACTAATTTGTCTGTTGAATGTGCGAGGTACTTTGAGGAAAGTTTTCCATTTTGACTTGATGTTGTAGTGTTCCACTTTATTTGGGGAACACAATTGGTTGTGCTTGCACCACTCATGTGATTTGTATATTTGTTATTCTCTTGTAGTGTGTGTGTATATATATATATATATATATATATATATACATATATATATATATATATATATATATATATATATATATATATATATATATATATATATATATATATATATATATATATATATATATATATATATATATATATATATATATATATATGTGTGTGTGTGTGTGTGTGTGTGTGTGTGTGTCTGTGTGTGTGTGTGTGTGTGTGTGTGTGTGTGTGTGTGTGTGTGTGTGTCTCTCTCTCTCTGTGTGTGTGTGTGTGTGTGTGTGTGTGTGTGTGTGTGATTGTGAGTGTTATACATCGCATGTGGGATATGTTCATATTTGAAGCCTTAGTGCTTATATTTGATGGCGTGATTTCTGACTTGATTTATTTGCTAATGCTAGCTTGCTTGAAGTTCTATGGGTTTCTTTTTCTTTCTCGGTTTCTACAGATAGTTATCCGTTTGGTATTTCACTATTTCTTTTTTTACTGTTTTCGCTCTTTATTGCTTTCTATTGCAAGATGGGACCTCCGTTGCTGATATATGTCAGGAGTCCCTGAGGTTTATTTAAAGACCTGTTAAGGTGATTCTGTCAGTGTGCATATTGTGATTGTTTAAAATCCTACCTTCGGAGTAGGTATTATGCACGTGTGTTTATATTTGTGCCCGCATTACATTACAGATGATAATTCCTCAAAAGGAGGCGAGTGAAAAGGGATCGTAATCGACCCCCGGACATTCCAGTCTTTGTCGTTCCTATGTTCACTTTCTACAAGTAGATGCTCTGAACATGTGCCCAATATTAGAATGAATTTAAGTCCTTTAAAGGCAAGTGAAAAGGGTTCCCGCAATCGGATCCCCATGCTTTATTTAGCTTGTGTTGACCAACACTGATGCTTAGTGTACGCATGCACTATGTCTTCTCCCACGGATCTTTCATGCCCTGATAATTGATATCCCGGTAAAGGACCCTTTTGTATTCCTATAAGTTATATGGCTTGTTGACTCTGGTGATACGCTCTCCTTGGCTGTGGCTTGACCCTTGGTTTGATGCTTGTTTACTTTTGTATGGTGGGACCTCCCTTTCTACTACTAGGCATACGTCTTGTAGGTGTTTGATATTTGAGTGATGCTTGAGCTTTAGTTTTTTTCAGATGTTTTCCCATCTGTTTTCTTGTTTTTGTCACAGGATCTGTGACATTTTTACCATGCACCCTTAGGATCACTCGATTAGTTTATGTTAGACCATGTGGCAAGTGATCAAGAGGGGGGGGTGAATAGATCACTTGCTAATTATTCAAGGATTTAAAAATATTTTATCAAAGCTTGTTGAAAGTAGCGGAAAATTAATGTCCTGAATCAATTCCGTCTATTTTGAACTGACTACTAGAAAACCAGACATGTGAAAAACATGGTGGATTTTATTATATGAAATGGATGAATATACAACACAAATTTTTTAACATTTTAATGCACTTATCACTAAAGCAGTATTTCCAATGAATTAAGAAATTTGTTAGGAATTTTGTCAAACACTTGGCATATACTTGTTTGATGATTTAATAATGGTGATTTGATGAAAGTATTTGAACCACTATTTTATCATTAAACAAAAAACTCAGTAAGCCAATTGAATCACAAAATTATGGAACATGTAAAGAGATAAAGATAAAGAAAGAACAATACACAGGCAGTTTGGAAAGCAAGTTCCCCACTGTCATCCTCGCGTGTGGGTACGTCTCCCTCTCAATTTCATAATTGAAACTGAAAACTCTTATAATAATATGCTGAATGTTTGAATACAAGGTTACACTTCACAGACAGATAGAAATCCCTATGATCTTATTCTTCTTGTAAGAACCACCACTTGATATGATATGTATCAAGATTCCCTACAAGATCCATAATCGATCCTCCTCTTCCACGACCTCTTTGCAAAAATCCCTCTGATTTCCAAACCCCTCGCTATGATTGAATCCGACTTGTGCAACCGTGACTAACAAACCCTCAAGAACACACCCGTTCTTGAAGGACAAACCCCTTGGTTTTTCCTTGAACCCCCCTTCACAATCTTCAACCCAGCTGAGATCCTTTCAATACACATCTGAACATTATCTCTGACCTCTTTATCTAATTCAACAAGGATGTTTGATTTTCGTTATTGTTGTTGAATGAAGATGATTAAGAAGGTGATGGATATAAGTTTCTTTCAAGCTTCTTGTTGCTCACAATTTGATGCACACAATTCTAATATGTGACTTATCATGTTTACTGCTGAGAAATATTTGCTTATATATGTAACAGAAAATGGTTAGGCAAAAAACTATATTATGAGTCGATACATGTTGGTCATGAGTCGACTCATGTTAGTTATGAAATACAGGATGAGTCGATACATGTTGTTTTGAGTCGACGCAAGAATATATCATCACATATTATAGAACCAACTATTTTACATGAGTCGATGCATAACACATATGTGTCGATGCATACTGATTGTATTTTTAATTTTTGAACATAAAACATGGTATGAGTCGATGCATGATATTTTGTATCGATGCATATAAGTTAAAAAAAAATTTCCAGGAGCATCAGAATGTCATGTGTAGATGCATGAGGTTTTGTGTCGATGCATACAAGTTTAAGTTTGCATTACAGGGGCGTGAAAATGTTATGTGTCGATGCATAAGATTTTGTATCGATGCATAATAGTTGGAGATAGCATTCCAGGGACTTCAGCGTGTTATGAGTCGATGCAAAACCTGTTGTGTCGACTCATAATGATGCTTTATGAGTAAAACACATTTTTAACTTATTTTAAACATGTTATACTATATTTTTGTAATGCACACATGTATTTATTATTTCATATATATTTGCAATCATTCAAAACTAATTATGAAGGGGTTTCTCACAAACTCCCCCTTTTTGATGATGGCAAAAATTTGATGATGTGTGGTGATATAGTGTGGATGAATAAGCTTGCTCCCCCTAAGTTTGTGCATCTTATTTTCTAACACTAACACAATCTTCTTCTCCCCCTTTGACCATATCAAAAATAGAATAAGAAATATTTTCAGCAATCTCAGCACATAAGAAAATTGATATGCAATTTCAGCAATCATTGTAATTAAAAGAGGAACCAATGTCATTCACACAGAATGAGTCTTAGCATAATCATAGTAATAACTGAGTAAATAATTGATTAAACAGGAAGTAATTAGGATGAGATTAATTAATGCAGATAATGTTTAGTTTACATAAGCAAAATAGATTGTTTGAAGGGGACATTAATACAAATAATAAAATAAGAGGCATAAACTAATGGTATGAAATGTATGACATGGAGACATATGCTAAGGATTGTGCCCATCACAAGATTCATCATAGTTGTAGGGTGGAGGAGGCGGTGGGGGTGGATTGATGTCAGGATTATGGTTCATGAACTGATATCGTCGAAATTTGTTTTAGATATCGATGTTTCTGAAATTTTCCATGATTCCAGGATTCGCCTGACAGTCATCCATGGAGCTTGTCATTTCATTGTAGAATACCTGGTGCCCTTTGACCAAATCTAAGTGCCACGAGTGCTGATTTTAGTACATCTGTGTATGCTCATCATGCCATTGTTCATGCTCCTTGTGCCATTCACTTTGTTGGTTATGCCAACATCTCGCTTCATCATGTCGAGAATCATTGGCAACCTCCATTTGTTGAAACATGGCAGTGAGATAAGAAGGAGCATCCGAGGAAGAGCCTGCGGCAGCAGTGGGAGCAGCATGAGGTTGTGCGGTTTGATCAAATTGATAATCTGTTGGAGACCACTCACCCCAACCAGTTACATCCTAATTTGCCTCAGGTTGGGCATTCTCATTTATATCTGGCATGTCTGCATCAACAGGATCCTCATCCTCATTAATCTATTCAGAGGGTATATCAAAATTATATACCCGTACATTTGACCCTTTTTCCTTAAAATAAAGGCATTGACGGTTTTTGTCCCATCTGTATCCCATATGAGATAGAGTTGCCTTATTGAACTCTTGGGAAGCAGTAGGGGAGATAAGAGGAACAGGAGGAATAACAAGATTCCAAAACTTGATAATTCTCATAATTTGTGTAGTATATCCAAGGGTTGTATTCTTCTGACTATTATGCATAAGAAACATGCGCTTGACAAAGTAGTTTGGCCAGTTTAGGGGAACCCTATCTAGCAAAATATGAAGAAGATGAATATCTTACCTGTCTAGCCTAGAGTGGCCACCAGATCTTGGACGCAGTATATGTGAAATTATCCAGTGAAGCATTTTAGGAATGCTTTTGGTTGTGCCAGTGGTTATGGGCTCAAACTCACCTAGAGGTCTATCAAGTTTCAGAATTGAGGCTATGCAATCATCCTCATCATAGTCAGTATCAAAGCTTTGGTCATGATAGCTCTTCATTATTGACCTTCCAAATTGAATGCCAAAAACATTTTGCTAGTCAATTTCTTCAAAAACATATCTTCTTGTCCCAATTTTAACTTTAAAACACCAGCCCTTATTCGTTTCTAAACCAGCATAGAAGGCTCTTATAAAGTCTTCATGAAAATCTTCTCTAACATTAAGAAAGGACCCTAATTGTTGAGCATCTAGGATATCACATACATATATGATATGAAGAGACAGAACCTCAGCCTTTTTGAAGACATGAGGCTTCATAACTAACCTTGTTTTAAAGGATTGCTCAAATTCTTCAGTGATAGCAGGATGCATGATAGACAAAGCACTCGAAGGGATATTTGTGGCAGATCCAGATGGTCCTGCACCAAGTTTTCCCTTGCCTTTTGTCTTTGGAGGCTTTCTTTTTGTTGAAGAAGGGTAGTTAAGATTTTGGGGATGAGGGTTTTGGAAGATGAAATGAGTGGTGCGGGTAGCGAACGATGATTAGGGTTAGATGTTGTATGTAATGAGTTAGATAGTTGGAAAGAGTTTAAAAACATATAATTGGGTAGATGGGTTGGCCCAACTTAAATTAATGACATTTATTATCCTTATGTGTCGACACGAAATTCGTATGTGTCGACACATCCTGTATTAAAGAATTGTTTTTAATGTTTTGCATCGATTCAAGAATCCTATGAGTCGACCAGAAGTAATATGTGTCGATGCAAATCTTGATGTGTCTACCTGAAACCAATTCTTAATTTCTGTTTTTATATTTTTCTTCAGTATGAGTTGACTCATAACTGTATGTATCGACTCATAACACGAATTTTGACTGAAATGCAGTTTTCTACAAGTTCTTGTTAACAGATGGATATGGTACCCAATTCCAATTTAAATGATTATGAAAAATGAATCATCTAAAGAGTATTATGCATGCATAATGATGTAATGAAATTTGCATATGTCAAGTTCAAACAATTTATGTAAAAGAGATATACATATAGACATTATCAATTGAACAATTATGGTCAACTTATAAGTAATTGAGAATTCTTATAGATAAAGTAGATAGGAAGGATATTACCTCATTTGATGAGATGTTAAGACACATGTACTAAAGCTAAAAACACATCTCAATAGTATGGTGAGAAATAGATATATTTCAAATACATGTATGCTTAAGAGATCAAGTAAGAGAGATCTAAAGTCCCTAGCTCACGACGACTGTTGAAGAAGAGTTCCGTTGCTAGTGGTTTTGTAAAAATGCCAACAAGTTGATTTTTAGTATCAACATGCCCAAACATAACATCTTCCTTTTAAACATGATCGCGAAGAAAGTGATGCCTAATATCTATGTGTTTAGAGCGTGAGTTCAAGACTGGATTCTTAGTGAGATTTATAGCACTTGTGTTGTCACATTTTATTGGAATACATTTTAATTGAATATCATAGTCTTGTAATTGTTTCTTCAGCCGTAAGATCTGAGCATAACAACTACCGGCTGCAACGTATTCAGCCTCAGTAGTTGATAAAGCAACAGAAACTTGCTTTTTTCTATGCCAGCTGTTGTACCCCAAAATTTTCCCTCTCATTTTATCAAGATTTTCCTTACAAAACTCTTTTGACTCAAGAACAGATTAGGGTTTGCTCTGCTCAAGACATCTCCTTGCACTGTTGACCTGAAATTAGGGTTTGAGTTTGCACAAGTATTTTTTGACTTCCAATTCCTCATGTGACTTTCATACTTCATGTTGGACTCCTAAGATTGCTCATACCAAGTTTCAAGCCTTGAATCAAATTTTTGCACAGTCAATTGGACAGTTGACCTAAAAATCAACTGTATTAGGGAAAAAGTAAACAGTGGCCAATTTACAGTCAAACCTCATAATTTTTTATCCAAATCAACATTATAGACTCATATGAACCATTTGATCAAGTTTGGACCACAACTCCTCAAGAAATTTGATCATATTATCAAAAGGGCAAAATGGTCATTTTTAGGGTTTTGCCTGTAGAAAGGCAATTTCTGATTTTTGACCTAGCCAATGGAAAATTGGGTTCAAGCATGGATTCAAGGACTCAATGGCATCATCTTGACCTAATCATAAGGTTCAAAAGATCTCAAAAGCATTGGATTGACAAATGAATTTTCCAGTCAACTGATCAAAAATCAATTATACACTGAAAAGTCAAACTTTGACTTTTTGGTCAAAATCAAGTGCCAAGGGTCATTTTTCATCAATATGTGTCAAAACATGAAACTTGTTCACCAAGAAACCTAATTTTAAAAAGGAAAATTTTCATAACTTAGAAATTTTCTAAGTTATGAAAATTTCTTATTTTGTCCCAACTTTTCCCAACTTTTTCACCGTGATGCAATTGGATTCAAAGAAAAATTCCAACATGAAAGTTGTATTCCTCAACAAAATATAAAACTTTTATTCACAAAGTTTTCCCAAAAGATGCTTGGATCTCAAGTTATGATTTTGTGAATGAGGTCCAAAAACTTTCTAACTTAGTGAAATTTTGCCCTAGTTTAAGCAGGATTTTGACCTATCTTCATAGCACTTTTTCACATAGTTCCAAGTGGAATCTAAAAATTCATTTCAAATATGGATTGTAGATCATGTTACAAGATTTCCAAAATGTCAAAGAACTCTCCAAGATCATTTATGGTTAGGGGGAATCGAAGGAATGAAAATGGAAAATTATCACTTTTGGCCAAGGCATTTTGCACCATGTTACAACTTGCAAATTTGTCCAAAGCATGCTTGTACTTGGTTTACAGGTTCTAATCTCTGCTACACTCATAAATTAAATACAAATACATTGGTTAGAGGCTTTGTTCTGAGCTTTAGAACATTACACATTGAATTAATCCATTTTTGGGAAAAAGATAACATTGTCACTTTGATAAAGCATGCTTTATGTCAAACTGTTTATCTTGAGCCATGGACCAAGCCTTTTGCTGCAAACAAAGTTCACTAATATCAGGAAAGGTGTACCAACTATCAGCAGGCCTCAAGCTAGCTTGTACAACCTTGGCATTGTCAACTTCAACTTTTTCTTCAAAAGCAAGTAACTTGTAAAAGTCCGCACAACTTTGGAATCTGATAAGAGCAAGCTTTGTGTTCATTTTAAACAACCTTAGCATCTTGTAGCAAGCAGAATACACGAGTTACAAGCCTCTCAAACACCCCAATACATCAAAACACCAACTTCTTCCCAAAACAGGGCAAGTTCTGCAGATTCACTTCCAAAACCAATTCCACTCGTGCGTTTTGTCCCAAACCACTTCAAACACATTCTAAACAATACACCTAAACTATCCAAGCCCTTCTCAAGCATTTGTAACTCCATTTTCACACTTCACCATTTTTACTTTGAAGCTTTACAGGTTGAGTTCTACAAGCACATTCAGGCAAGTTCAAGGCAAGCCAAGCATTGGGAAAGGTTGAGTGAACTTCGGGCAAGCTAACACGACCTTCAGGCCTCATCCAAAACTCCTACATTGCCATATCCAAACTTGACTAAAACAAATATCTCTCAATTTTCTATCTCCTTATTTAGGAATCATTAGGCTTAGGTTTGTGAAGCAAAAATGTAGCCCTTAATGTCCTTGAACTGTACATATGCATAGAATTCATTTATGTTAGCTGAGCTAGGAGAATTTGGATGTTGAAGTTGCTAAATTTTTTAGGTCAGAAATTGGGGGTGATAATATTCTCCCTGGTTTCTTAGAGTTAGATCAAGTTTTTTATATGGTTAGAATCGTGTGATGATGAGCTATAACTTTCATGTTGCAAGTTTTTGTTTTTAAGCACGTATGCAGGAGATACATATTTAAAGAACAAGGCGCGCGTTTTTGTTCCAAGGACAGGGACGAAGTGAGTTGGGCTGGGCCTGGCTTGCTTCTACTTTTGACACTTCCATTCTGCTTTGTGCACCCCCTTGGCCCATTTCTTTATTTTTGCATATTTTTCATTTCTTTTTTTATTTTTTGACTTTATTATTTTTTTCAAAATATTAAAAATCACCAAAAATATTTTCTTAATTTTTACATTTTTATTTTATTATTTTTATTAATTTTTATGACAAAAAATAGTTTATTAGGTTAAAAACTTTTATTTTCTTAAATAAATTTATAAATAATATAAAATATTACACCTTTTTATTTTTATAATTAAAATATTATTTTCTCACAAATTTTATTTTTTAACATTTTGTATATATTATTTTTATTATTTCCTTGTCCATAAATGAATAAATAATAATTAGAATATACATTTTCTTTTATAAAAAACCAAAATTAGGGTTTTCACCCCTTTCCAAAAATAATCATTTTTTTATTTTCTTATTTTGAGTTAAATAAACTTATTTTTACATACATAAAAATAAATTCAAAAACATTTTGCATATTTATATTTATTTGCATATTTAAATAATTGTCCATTTATTTATTTGTGCAATATTTCAATTTGGTTGTAATAATAGTTTTAGGGTTTTATTTTGAGCAATATCCCCCTATTCAAACTTGTATCCCCCTCCCCAGAATAATGTTGTAATAGTCTTAGATTTACTTTTATGCAGTTTATCGCTTTCAAATGCCAGGATAGTAAATTAGGGTTTGTATGCAAAAGACCAAAATCAAACAAATAGCATGACTAAACACAAGACAAAAATGCATGAAAAATGACAACACAATGCACACAAGCACCCCTAGGGTTTCATCCACTTGTTGCCTTAAAAAAACATGGCCATGGTATGCATGTTAAGTATTTTGGCAAATCAAAATCAAAACAAAAAGATCATAGTCCCTCGATGACGCTATCTTGGTTGCCTATACAAAAATGATCTAGTCCCTCAAAAAACTTGCTAAGATACTTGGTAATATTGTTATCATGGTCATACGATGCCCCACGCCTGTCCCGTTTAACATCCAAAGATAAGCTTGTTTACCAAATACAATGGTAAAACAACAATGTCAAAGGGTTAAAAATGTGTAGGAAAGATCTTTGAGTAGGGTAGACAACTCCTAGTTACTTGATCAATTTGCAAACATCCTTGCTTTTTTCAAACAAACACACAAACAATTTCAAAACATTTCCCAAAACAAACTTTCAAACATTGAAACATTTTTCAAAAGACAAACACCTTTGTATACATTAAAACAAGAATCATTACAAAGGTTGCCTAAACAAAGACCTCTTTTTAAAATACTTTCAAAACCACACACAAAAGCACCATTTCAAACAATTGAAAAGCAAAAGCAAGTGATCTAAACAAGTAACTAAGAGCCCATGGAAAACCATGGATGAAAAGGGTGCTTGCACCTTCCCTTTTCATAATCTACCCCCCGAACCCCAGAAAACATCTCAAAGGTCTTTCCTGTGCTTTTTGACCTTTTCTTTGGATAAAATAAAAAGTCGATGGCGACTCTTGCTAAACCGAAACATTTGCGAACACAAACGCAAAACCTCAAGTCAGTTCTCCCACCGTATCACACCAACTCATTAGAGAGTTTGAAAGAAAGTGACATGTTCCACTAGTTCTTTTCCTATCTGATTTGCAGCCGGCAAAATGAGAATCGATTAACCTACTAAAATGCAATTGCTTCCCTTGGAATACCATAGCCCATACTTAGATGTATTATTGAGATACCTAAGTATACGCTTGACAGCTTTCAAGTGGGATTCCTTAGGATCTGATTGATATCATGCACACATGCAAACACTAAACATGATGTCAGGCCTAGATGCTGTAAGATACAAGAGGGATCCGATCATACATCTATATTTCTTGACATCAACACTCTTACCATGTTCATCCTTGTCTAAATTCCCGTTGGTAGGCATAGGGGTGTCAATTGATTTTGAGTTGTCCATTCCAAATCGTTTAAGAAACTCTTTTCAATATTTTGTTTGACATATAATTGTGCCTTCATTGAGCTGCTTTATTTGAAGATCGAGGAAGTAGTTTAGCTCCCCCATGAGACTCATCTCAAATTCACCCTGCATAACTTTGGAAAATTCTTCGACCAAGTGTAGATTAGTTGAACCAAAAATAATATCATCTACATATATTTGAACTAAAAGGATGTTCTTTCCTTTACGTTTAATGAAAAGAGTAGTATCCACTTTACCTCTTGAATAACCATGATCAAGTATAAATTTACTAAGTCTTTCATACCATACCTGAGGGGCCTGTTTAAGACTGTATAAAGCTCATTTTAATTAGAAAACATGATCTGGATATTCGTTATTCTCAAAACTATGAGGTTGTGAGACATACACCTCTTCATTTATGACTCCGTTAAGAAAAACACTCTTTACGTCCATTTGATAAAGCTTAAAACCTTTTGCACACGCATAAGCGAGCAAGAGACGTATAGCCTCAAGGCGAGCAACTGGAGCATAAGTCTCCTTATAATCAATGCCCACCTCTTAGTTATACCCTTGTGCTACTAAGCATGCTTTATTGTGGGTTATCATTCCCTTTTCATCAAGTTTATTTCTAAAAACCCACCTGGTGCCTATGATGTGATGGTCTCGCGGACGAGGGACAAGTTCCCAAACATCATTTCTTTTAAACTGATTTAGCTCTTCTTGCATGGCCATTAGACAAAATTCATCAATCAAGGCCTCTTTATCATTTTTAGGTTCTACTTATGAAACGAAAGCAAAGTGATAAAAAAAATTACTTATCTTGGAGCGAGTCATTACTCCTTTTGAGATATCTCCCAATATGTTGTCAATGGGATGGCCTTTAGAGGACTTCCAAGCTGGTGGAAGATCATTATCTTCCATTGGCTCTTCTTCCCCATCTTTTGAAAGGCTTGGGTCTTTTTCCTCCTCGTCGTCAACTATTTTGGACTGATCAATTTCCTCAACAGTTTCTTTGAGTATGTCTTCAGTAGATACACCTGCACCATAAAGAGAAATACCTTTTCTGACAAGTTTCGGATAAGATTCATCAAAAGAGACATGAACTGACTCCTCAACAATAACTAGCGTTTATTATATACCCTATATGCTTTGCTTGATTGTGAGTATCCGAGAAAGATACCTTCATCTGCTTTTGCATCAAATTTTCCAAGATTTTCTTTTCCATTATTCAAAACAAAACATTTGCAACCGAATACATGAAGATGTGATAAGTTTGGCTTTCTTCCTTTTAAAATTTTATAAGGTGTTTTATCCAAAATGGGACAGATTAATATTCTATTTAAAACATAACAAGTTGTGCTAATTGCATCAGCCCAAAAATATTTTGGTAATCCACCTTCATTGAGCATTGTTCTCGCCAACTCCTCTAAAACGCGATTCTTGCGCTCCACAACTCCATTCTGCTGTGGAGTTCGAGGTGCTAAAACGTTATGCTCAATACCATGCTTGTCACAATACTTATCAAAGAGATGGTTTTGAAATTCACCTCCATGATCGCTTCGAATTGCAATTATTTTCAATTCCATTCTATTTTGAGATAGTTTTGCAAAACTCTTAAAACAGAAAAAGTTTCATTTTTGCTATGAAGGAATATATTCCAAGTAAATCTAGAGTAGTAGTCAGCGATCACAAAACCATAATAATTTCCTCCTAAACTTTTTGTTCTAGAAGGTCCAAAGAGGTCCATATGGAGAAGCTCAAGGGGTCGTGAAGTGGAAATCATATTTTTAGATTTGAAAGAGACCCTCGTTTGCTTTCCCATTTAGCACGCATCACATAGGTGATCCTTTGTAAATTTTATCCTTGGAAGGCCTACTACTAGATCCTTGGATACAACCTTATTAAGAAAATCAAAGTTAACATGCGCTAGACGTCTATGCCAAAACCAAGAATGATCATTCAAGGTGACTAGACACTTAGTGCTTATTAAAGATACATAAAAAAGGTCAAGCATATAGACGTTGTTTACCGTAATTCCCTTAAACACAATATATTGTTCAACATTTTCAATTATGCAGCAAGTGTTTGTGAAAGTAACTTTATAACCCTTGTCACATAATTGACTAATACTCAATAAATTATGTTTAAGCCCCTCTACTAAATGGACATCAGAAATAGTAGTGGTAGAGGGATTACCTACACTACCTTTACCGAGTATAGCTACTTTGTTATTGTCTCCATAAGTGACAAATCCCTTATTCTTTGCTTTGAAGTCAATGAAGAGCGATATGTCACCGATCATGTGCCTTGAACACTCACTGTCTAGAAACCATCTTCTATCCATGGATGTAAGACACTTTTCCTGCAATATCAAAAGAGAGAGGCAGGTATCCAATTTTTATTGGGTCCATGTGGGTAAGTGGTAACATGGTTGCCTTTAGGCCTCCATTGGTAAATTCCTTTAGGAACAAGGAACCTCCTAAACTTACATTTTTCAATGGTATGACCAAAACGACAACAGTAATGACATAAACCATGATGATGATGTATTTTTTTACTTCTGATCATTGAATCCTTTGGTATCTTTTCAACAAAATAATATTTTGCATATGGTGGATTCAATGTTTTCTTAAAAACTCTAGGATCGACGACAAAAGTAACCTTGGGCTGTAAAGCTTTTTCTAATTTGGCATTAAGAGTTCTAACCTCTTGTTGCTAAATATGACAAACTTCACATTCCCTTCTAGGAATACATCCTCTAAAATCCTTATCCTTTGAACTTTCTGCAATACTAGCTTTTAGACTTTTTAAGTCTTTTTCAGACTTATAGGCTTTACTCTCCAAAAATGAAAATATCTATTTATCGGAGGATAATCTCTTAAAAGCATCTTCAACTTTGTATTGCAGTTTTTCAAAAGCTATTTTTAGTTCAGAAAAAGACATAGGAGAAAAGTTGATAGGATATGCTTGTCTTACTTGCTTGTTGTGGTTCTCTTTCTTGGGGTAGGACTAATTCTTGGTATGTGCCATGAGACATAAATTTGCAGTCTCATCACTATCACTTGAACTGTCATCATTTGATGAATCACTGTCACTTTCCCGTGCAACGTAAGCTCTTCTTTGTTTGTTTAACTTCTTTGGTGGAGCTTTTCCTTTATCCGTTTTCATCTTTGGACAGTCTGGTTTGTAGTTTCTAACTTTACCATAATTGTAGCAAGGTCCTTTACCTCTTTTCTTTTTATTTTCTTCTTGCCTTGGCTCTATGGATTGTTTTCGAAAGCTTATTAGATTCTTATCGGAGTGCTTGAATTCATTCTTCCGAATAAACGTATCGTATCTTCGAACAAAAAGTCCCATTTCTTCATCGTCAGAATTTTCATCACTAGTTGCATCATTATCATCTTTCTCTTTGGTTGAGGACTTAGAGCTAAAATCCATTAGAGCTATTGACTTCTTCTCACCCTCCATGTCTTTTTTCTTCTCCTTCTTACTCTTGTTTTCATATTTTTCAATACTTTGCAATTCTTGTTGATGTTCTTCCATCTTTCCAAACAGAGTTGTAATGGTAAGCGTAGTGAGGTCATTGGCTTCCTTGATAGCTGTTACTTTAAGTTTCCATTTCCTGCTAAGACATCTCATAATTTTATTAGTAGAAATTTCATTGGAAACAGGTTTTCCAAGTGCATTTAAATGGCTTACAAGATGAACAAATCTCTTCTTCATGTCGGAGACAGATTCTCCTTGTTTCATGTGAAAGAGCTTAAACTCTTGATTGAGTGTGTTGATGCGGGACTGTTTAACTTTAGTAGTACCCACATGGGCAATTTCTAAAGCATCCCACATTTCTTTAGTGGACGTGCAATGAGACACCCTATAATACTCATCAACACCAAGTGCTGAGATTATCATATTTCTGCCTCTCCAAGCGCACGACCATTTCTTTTCATCCATTTCATTCCATTGATCCTCAGGTTTAGGTACTATTGCCCCTGCATCATTCCTCATGGTAATTTGAAAGGGACCATTCTAAATGGAAGTCCATACATTCCTATCAATGGAATTTATGTGTACTCGCATGCAGTCTTTCCAGTAGTCATAGTTTTCACCGTTGAAAACAGGAGCTCTATTATACGCCCCCTTTGGTTCAAAGGCCATAGTGTTACTAATAGACACAAAGCACCAGCTAACTGGTGCTCTGATACCACTTGTTAGACGGTGTGGCAAGTGATCAAGAGGGGGGGTGAATAGATCACCTGCTAATTATTCAAGGATTTAAAAATCTTTTATCAAAGCTTGTTGAAAGCAGCGGAAAATTAATGTCCTAAATCAATTCCGTCTATTTTGAACCGATTACTAGAAAATAGGACATGTGAAAAACGTGTTGGATTTTATAAGATGAAATGGATGAATATACAACACAGATTTCTTAACATTTTAATGCACTTATCACTAAATCAGTATTTCCAATGAATTAAGAAATTTGTTAGGAGTTTTGTCAAACACTTGGCATATGCTTGTTTGATGATTTAATAATGGTGATTTCATGAAAGTATTTGAACCACTATTTTATCATTAAACAGAAAAACTCAGCAAGCCAATTGAATCAAAAAATTATGGAACATGTAAAGAGATAAAGACAAAGAAATAACAATATGCAGGCGGTTTGGTAAGGAAGTTCCCCACTGTCGTCCTCGCGTGTGGGTATGTCTCCCTCTCAATTTCAGAATTGAAACTGAGAACTCTTATAACAATATGTTGAATGTTTATATACAAGGTTACACTACACAGGAAGATATAAATCCCTACGATCTTCTTCTTCTTATAAGAACCACTACTTGATATGAGCTGTATCAAGATTCCCTGCAAGATCCACAATCGATCCTCCGCTTCCACGACCTGCTTGCAAAAATCCCTATGATTTCCAAACTCCTTGCTATGACTGAATCTGACTTGTGTGCCCATGACTAACAAAACCTCAAGAATAAACCTGTTCTTGAAGGACAGACCCCTTGGTTTTTCCTTGAAGCCCCCTTCACAATATTCAACCCATCTGAGATCCTTTCAATACACAGTTGAACATAATCTCTGACCTCTTGATCCAATTCAATAAGGATGTTTGATTTTCGTTGTTGTTGTTGAATGAAGATGATTGAGAAGGTGATGAAGATGAAGTTTCTTGTAGGCTTCTTGCTACTCACAATTTGATGCACACAATTCTAATATGTGACTTCTCATGTTTACTACTTAGAAATACTTGCTTATATATGTAACAGAAAATGGTTAGGAAAAAAAACATATTATGAGTCGATGCATGTTGGTCATGAGTCGACTCATGTTAGTTATGAAATACAGGATGAGTCGATACATGTTGTTTTGAGTCGATGCAAGAACATATCATAACATATTACAGAACCAACTATTTTACATGAGTCGATGCATAACATGGATGTGTCGACGCATACTGATTGTATTTTTAATTTTTGAACATAAAACATGGTATGAGTCGATGCATGATATTATGTATCGATGCATATAAGTTCAAAAATGTTTTCCAGGAGCATCAGAATGTCATATGTCGATGCATGAGGTTTTGTGTCAATGCATACAAGTTTAAGTTTGCATTATAAGGGAATCAAAATGTTATGTGTCGATGCATAAGATTTTGTATCGATGCATAATAGTTGGAGATAGCATTCCAGGGACTTCAGCATGTTATGAGTCGATGCAAAACCTGTTGTGTCGACTCATAATGATTCCTTATGAGTAAAACACATTTTTAACTCATTTTAAACATGTTATACTATATTTTTGTAATGCACACTTATATTTATTATTTCACAAATATTTGCAATCATTCAAAACCAATTATGAAGGGGTTGCTCACAGTTTAGCTTTTGAGCTAGACATTAGGATAGATATCCATGCATGTCAACATAGGTTAGAGACTTCCCCTTTTCATCCTCGACCTTAGGGTCAATCATTGTATGATAACATTAGAGCTAGAGATTAGAGTAGTCTCCCTTAGTTTTTTTCTTTTCTTTGCATATTGCATCTTAAAACTAAAACTTCTTCTTGGAAAATCATAAAACATCTCTCATAAACTTAAATCCTTCTTCAAGGTAAAAAATACAAACCAATCTTAATTGTTTATGCGCCTTTTTCCTTTGTTTTAAACCTTATCAAATTGATGCTTTGCCATCCTTGCCATGATACCTTGTCATCTTTTCGCCGATGTTTCGCCATCGCACATGTTTGTTACCCTACTTTAATTCTCAATATAATTGTTAGGTTTGATATTTTATCATCTGAATGTGATGTCTCGTCATCTTTTCCATGTTACCTTGCTATCTTTTAGCCTATGTTTCGCCATCGCATATTTTTGTTGTTGATGTTTCGCCATCACACATGTATGTTATCCTACTTTGATTATTAATATCATTGTTAGGTGTGATGTTTTATTATCTGGTTTGTTGATGTCTCGCCATCCTTGCCATGTTATCTTGCCATCTTTTAGCTGATGTTTCTCCATCGCGCATGTTTTTTATCCTACTTTGATTCTTAATTAGGTGTGATGTTTTATCGTGTGGATTGTTGATGTCTCGTCGTCTTTGCCATGCTATCTTGTTATCTTTTAGCCGATGTTTCGCCATCGCATATGTTTGTTGCCGATGTTTCTCCTTCGCGTATGTTTGTCATCCTACTTTGATTTTCTATGTCATTGTTAGGTGTAATGTTTCATCATCTTGTATGAGATTTTGCTATCATGCTGTCATTTTATCATCTTATCTGAGTTTGTGTTACCATGTGATGTCTTGTCATCCTTTTTTTACTATTTTATCATCGTTGTTGGTGCTTTCTCATTTTATCTGATGTTTTGCCATCTTGATTGTTGATTTTGTCTTCTTAACTAAAAAACACAAACCAACCAAAATATATAAGCCGGACTACAGCTGCTCTGATTCCTTAAAAAGGATATGTAGGTAGAGGCTTTTTTGGGGCCTAATCGAGCACATCTTTGTAAATATTCCTTTCTTTTCCCCACACTTTCTTTTCCTTTTTCTTTGCATGCATTCCCTTTTCAGCTTTAAGCCTTAGATGTAGATTTTACAGACCCTTTGATTAGAGCAAACAAGAGTGGATACCGTAGAGTACTACGGGCATGTGGGGTGCTAATACCTTCCCCTCGTGTAACAGACTCCCTTACCCGATCTCTCGGTCGCAAGACTGTAATTTCACCCCTCTTAGGTTTTCTCGATGTTTACCTTTCCCTTTCGGCAGGATAAAACACGTTCGGTAGCGACTTCATTAATTTTTATATTTGATGACGGTTCGGCCGGTTGTTTCAAAACTCAATCTCCTTTGCATCAATAAGGTCTTGAACCTTGATCTTCAACACCCAACAGTCATTTGTATCATGCCCCGGGCTGTTGGAGTGGTAAGTACACCGTGCATTTGGATTGTAATGGGAGAGGAAGTGTTTGGGTTTTAAGGAGGATCCCTCAAAGTAACCAAGTCAGCTTTCACCAAATGCTGCAATGCCTGAGATAGTGGCATATTATTTCTTGTAAACTGTCTTCTAGGCGCATCCTGCCTGTGTTGATTAATTTAGCATTGAGTTTGTGCAGGGTTGGATATCATTACAACTCCTATCGTTGGACGATGTTCAACTTTAACATGGCCTATTTGGCCATAGACATCATTCACTTCCCTCTTTCCACTGAACGACTTCTTCACAGCACTTGAAGATGCAGCCCCTTGGATTTTACCACTCTTGATACCACCTTCAACATGTTCTCCTGTCAGTATCAGCTCAGTGAATCCAGCTGAAGAGCTTCCAATCAAATGGTTGAAAAATGTGCCTGTTAGAGTACCCATGAACATGTCTATCAACTCCCTATCATATAGGGGAGGCTGGACTCTACCTACAAGATCCCTACACTTTTAGGCGTAATCTTCGAAACCCTCACTAGAACCCATAGACATGCTTTGGAGTTGCATGCGGGTTGGAGCGAGGTCAACATTGTATTGATACTTCTTGTAAAAAGCAGCAGCCAAGTCTTCCGAATTACGGACACTGGTTCCTTCCAGTTGATATAACCATTCCAATTGTGTTCCCGACAAACTCTCTTAAAAGAAGTGAACCCATAACTTCCTATCATCTGTATGGGGTTGAATCTTCCTAGCGTAAGACCTTAGATGAAGCTTAGGATATGAAACACCATCATATTTTAAAAAAGTGGGAACTTTGAATTTATGTTGGATGACCACTCCTGAGACTAACCCTAGCTCTTTAAAGTCCAAACCTGGTACCCTCTTAATCTCCATAGCATTGAGATGATCCTCCAACTGTTTATACTTGTCATCATCAGGAGGATATTGTACCTGAGAATACGTTGCTTCCTCTTCATCAGCCCCCGGGTTGTTATCTTCTTATTTCACACTCTTGTTATCCTCTTCATTTGATAGGGTTGGGAATTCTAGATCTCCCTTGGCTGGTCCTCTAAATCTTCTCCCCATTTTCAGGGTGCTAATTTATTTAATTACCTTCTTCTTCTACTCTTTAGTGATGAAAGCTTTCATATTTTCCTGTCCTTTATCCAGAGCCAGGAACATCTGTTAGAATTGAACGTTTTTTCTTGAAGATCCTTAACGGTTTGTTCAAGAGACATTTCTTTTTGCTAAAATAAACAGCAAAAAGATAAGAAACTTGTCTTAAAGTACCTGCTTGTGTAATGATATGCATGACATGTTTATACGATGTTTTCAAGGACCTCGTGGGATTTAAACTCTTTTAATCAGAACAGAAACAAATATTTTTCTTAGTAAGTTCAAGTAAAACAAAGGTTTACAAGGAAATAAAATTAAAAATTTCTAAAACTTCTATGTTTCCCATGGACGTTTCCTCTTTGTGTTGACATGGGCATTAAGGCTCTGCTCCTCGTCAAGTTGCTTCGTTAGTTCCAACACTTTCTTCTCACTTGCACAGAATTAGGTGTCAAAGTTGTCTCGTTCTTCCTTGAGTTAAATCCAATACCTTTGCAGTTCTTCTAGGTTTCTTGGCATATCATAATGAAGAATAATGCGAGACTCACCCCCTTGAACAATAGGCTCTAAGATCACAGGTAAGATGGAGGGTTATGGCATCATAAGACTTTGAGAACAAGTTTGCACCCATTTGAGGTAAGGTTCCAAAGGGATGGAATTCCTGTGCCCCAAAGTCTTACCATATTTTCTTTACCATGCCCCAAGCGCGTGTGAACTTCTTCCGATAACCTTGCAGATCGTTGTTATAGTCGAACACAATACCCTGGATTAGCATGTCATGAGGATCGTTTCTTCGTGCTTAACCAAACTAACGTAAAGCTAGATAAGTTTTATAAGTGATGCCTTCTCTAATGCCAAGGAGTGGCACATTAGGAAATTCTCCGCAGCAATCAATAATAGAGACGTCTTCTTGAGATCGAGAACAGCAATAGATATCAGAGTGCGAGAGAGACATCAACCTTTAAGACCATCTTAATCCTAGCTCGTTCTTCATTACTGATTGAGGAAGGTGCAAAATAAACTAGATATAGAGAAAAGGTATGCAACACATGAGATTTCTTTGTTTCTTTATAGTACGGGTATGGAGAGAATGCATAATACCCCGAGCAATGTAGGCACTGGATTGTGAGTGATGAAAATCTTGATGGCGTTCATATCTATAAGTTTGTTAGGATTAGGGAAAAATACCAACCCATAGATCAGGAGGGACAAAATATCCTCAAAAGCATGGAAACTCATGGCGTCTAGGAATAATTGAGCTCTCTCTATCAGAAATTTTGCAAGAAGACCTTTAACCCCACTTCTCCTTTCCCACTTAAATTCAATGTCGGGTGGCTTCAAGTTCAAGGTTGTAGCAACATCTTCAGACTTTGGATCTTGTTCTAAACCTGTGAAGGGTATTTGCTCCTATATAGGCACTCTAAGTAGCTTAGAGAATTCTTCCAACATGGGCACCAACTGATAATCAGGAAACGTGAAGCAATGGTATTTAGGATCAAAGAACTTGAATGGGACGCACATCATACCCTCGTCAAAACCGGCAGTAACCAAACTGAGCAAATGACCATGTCTTCTATTAAATTGAGAACTTTCAGGAACCCTCCAGACCAACTCTTTAAACTTGGCAGGTATCCCTATGAAGTTGATCCGGATGGTATTTCTGCAAGCAGAAGCCATAACCTACAAAACAGAGAAGAGGTAAATCCCTAGGTCCTTGAAATGGTTAGTGTAAATGCTATGTTATGATGTTTATGATGTTATGTTCATGCTTAAAACAAAAAAGCAAACACAAACAAGTCACACAGAGACCTTAGGTTTAAAGGTTTGCATGAGGTCTATAGGTAAGTACCATTTTGAATTTTAGTTGGCTCCACCTATCTTAGAAATAGTAACTGGGTTCTAGGGATCTCGTATCATTGATCTTTCTCTCAGGCATTGTTTCAGCTCAAGCATTTGAATTGCGACCAAAATATCCCGAAAGTCCAATCTCAATGAGTGTAGCATCGAGTATCTACAATCTTCAGTATGCACCAAAGCCGGCCACCTCATTACTTTCTAATAGCCAAGATGAATCAATTTAAGGTTCTAAAGGTCATTTAATGCTTAATGACACTATATGGAAGCCTAATGTTATCCTTGACTGACTCAAGGAACATTAGTATAAGCCAGAGTATCACACTACCATATCATCCATATCGGTTTACACCGTACAACCTCCATGATTTATTGCTACTTACCTAATGGTGTTCCCCGATCCGGGTGTAGGATCTTTTGCTAGAAAATACCCAAACAAAACCCTCAAATGTAAAGCAATCAAAGAAAACAGTTTAAAGCAAGTAAATGTGATCTAAGCTCTTAAGGTAACCCCTCTTTTTATGTATCGATCCCCAGCAGAGTCGCCAGTTCTGTAATACGGTGGGAGAATTGAATTTTTGGTTTTATCCAAAATACGGATAGCTAGAGTCGCCACCGAATTTTCTTTTATCCAATAAAGGAAAGGTTGAAAATAACAGGAAAGGCCTTTGAGAATTTTCTGAGTACGGGGGGTAGATTATGAAAAGGGAAGGTGTTAGCACCCTTTTCATCCGTAGTTATCTACCGGCTCTTAATTTCTTGCTCACTTTTCAAATGCTTTGTGTGTGTTTGAAAAAGCTTTGAAATGCCAAATAGTAAGGTAGTTTGTTTATGATAACTCTTATATCAGTCCTCAAGAGTATTGATAAAGCATTTTGAAAATGTTTTTGAAAGTGTGAGGTATGAAAAAGTGTTTTAAGTTGTGAGCAAGCAATTAACAGTAACTACCCACTCGAGATATTTCTTGTATTTTCCTTCTCCTTTAGATAGTGTTATCCATATCGTTAGTTGGTAGGCATCCTTATCCATTGGATGTTTGAGGGACCGGTGTAGGGTCGTCGTTATAGTCATTGAAGGCAACATGCAGGGATACCTTTAGCAATTTAAAGGGATTATCATCATATATATTTGTAGGTGATGTTGTGTATTATCAAAAGAAGTATTTTGTATAGCGTATCCACATAGACTGGAGCGATATTACTAACACTTGGATTACCAATATCCTTGAAGTTAAAGTACGAGTAAGACGGGATAATTGAAAAGTAACAAAAATACGAAAAATAGCTTATAACGAAAATGACGTAAGTGAAAGGTTTTATGAGAGATAATCTTGCAGGGACTTTTACTCTATCGTCACATATGTATCTTATTGATTACTTACGTTAGTTCTATTTTCATTCATATTTCCATGTACTATGTCCAAACCATATATATGTCTACACAATAGTTTTACTATTTTCCTCGGTTTGTTTAATTAATATATCTCAATAGATTAAACAACTCGATTACTCATAGGCTCAAGTATTTGATATGGATCTTAAACCTAATTCTATGTCTAGAAATTAGTATTTAAATGATTATTATCTTTTGTTCTTGAATTCAAATGCAATTTTCATTAACAATTGGATTCATTAAAATTTAGCACGATAAAGAAGATAGAATCAATAATCATGAAAACATTATTTATATTAAAAGTATAATTGAATAAGATACATACGATTTGGTAGATTATTCCAATCCCTAGAAAGAGAGAGTTTAGCTATCCATGCTCATGGTAGCTTGCACAAAAAGGAAGAGTTGGAGATGAATGAGAATCAATGACGATTCCTCGATCGTTGATGCGTATCCAGCTCGTATCTTCGATTCCCTCACCTAATTATCTATTACAACCTTTATGTATTCAACTAATATATACTGTGATTTCTAAAACACCAGATATCTTTCTGCAACTGATCTTGGTCCCTTTTATAGATTTCCTGGCCGCCTGAGTTCGTTGCTCGAACCATACTTCGCTTCGCAAGGCTTATAATTCTTCTTAGTTAAGTTTTTATCTTGCAACTTGTCTTCTGAGGCCGCCAAAGTTCACTTCGCGGTTTAATTCTCGCTTCACGAACTCTATTACTTCAGCTTTAAGGAATCATAACTCTAGACTTAGCTATTCCTCGCTTCCAACAAACTTTAGAATTTTTGCTACTGACTTGGTTTCGCTACGCGAAGTTAGTCTCGTGAAGCGAATCAGGCTTTCGCTTTCTTTCAAGAAGCAAACTTGCGGTGGTCAGAATGACTTTATGGTCATTAAAAACACCACCTACTAGGCTACCCCTCTTTATGCACGCCTAGTAACTGTCCCAAACAGTTTTCTATTGTTCCTATTCACTTTTTACCCTAAAATTACATCATCCTTCCTCTCACTTCCACACATCACAAATATCACTTCTTCATCTTTTCTTTTTGGCACAATAACCTCCCTCCTTTACATCTCCAAGAGATCAACAACATCAGGTATGAAACGTATATGAATTCTTACATCTTAAATTTGTATTTCTGTCATAAAATAGAGTTGTGCAAGATCTTGTCTTTCTAATTAAAAATGTTTTTTTCTCTACTGATTTCTTACATGTGTGAATCACTTGGTAAGAGCATACTTGAAAACATAAAATCAAACATCTCTTATTCCTAGCTCATAAATGATGGAACAATAACATAACATGTAACCATACTTTCCCTTGTTACTTACTTGTCTAGTTGAAAAATAGGAAACCATTGCATAACATATGTTAGATCCCATGTCTGTTGATCATTCATATAATTGAAAAAGAGAAGTAGGAAAGCATAACTCTGTCCAAATTTTGCAGATATCACAGAGTTTGTGACGCGAACTAAATCTTGCAAAGCGAACCTCATATTACAGCAGAAAACCATTTTCCTGACAGAAGAGATCCTGTGATATCAATGCAGGCATGGCTCCAAAAAAGGACAATACCTCCAAGAAGAAAAAAATATTTGGGGCTAGCACATCAAGATCACAGGAATCTTACGACCAAACTCTCTTCAATGGACTGGAGCAACAACAAAGGTTCGACAAATTGATGGAAAGACGTGTCTTGCCTGAAAGTATTTTTGCTCTCAACCCTATGATTTATGGAGAGAATGCATGTGGAAGAAACTCCTGAAACCCCATTGCAACATAAACACAGACATCCTTTGAGAATTCTATGCCAATGCTTTTCCCTCAGAAGGAACACCATTTTCATTCTCTACCAAAGTTGCAGGAAGAACAATTCATTTCAATAGAGATGAAATCAGTGAATTCTTGGGTGATCCTCTTATTTTGATAGAAGGGCAATTGTGTTGCTACCAAGCTGCAATCAACGCTGAAGCAAATGTTGATAAAATCTCAAAGGCAATTCTGTTGGAGGGATGAAGTGTAGAAAGGAATTCGTCGGGAATTGCAATCCATTACCATATGGATGATCTGAAACCCAAAGCTTAAGTCCTTCTTCTTTTCATTCTGCATAACGTGAAGCCAAGAAGTCATGCCTCCACCTTCACAATGGGCACGGCTAAGCTTCTGCATCTAATGATGATCGGAAGGAGGATTGATGTTGCGCGGATAATACCCAATGAGATGAGAAATGTGGCTGAAAATGATAAGAAATTTGGGTCTGGAATCAAGTCCTTATGCCCTCTTGTTTTTCCTGGCCTCATCATGGGATTTCTCATTGTATCACGAGTGTGGCTTCCAAATCTCACCATCTTCAAAATCAAAACAAAGGTGGATGACAAGTATGTGGATCACTATTTTTTAGAGAAGAAGATTAAGAAAAAGGAGACGGGGGAGACTTCATCCGCTACTCTCAATTATGGAGATTGGGATCCACGCCTCCGCCAAGCCTTCTCATACACTTGGGATCAAAATGATTCCAATCATAGAGTTGTTCTTACCTTACATGATTCTTTTTACAGGATGCAGATTCAGCCTGGCATACAGTCCAATGAAGGCCAACAGTTCATGCAGTCCAATAAAGGCCAGCAGTTCATGACGCCTGACGAATTCGTAGCACACATTGCGTGGCCTGGGGAAAGGCCTTTCTATCAAGAGGAGAGGGGTGGCCCTGAAGAGGAGGCTGAAGCTGGAACTTCAGGAGGTTCCAAAACTGCATCAGAAGAGGGTGATGGCATGGAATCCGAGTTCATGGGAAGAGAAGAGTAAAGGATGATGATCATGCTGAAAGCTCGCCTTTAAATGAGTGACATTTTATAATGCTTTCAGTATTTAAATTGCATTAAGTAGTTTTCATTCCTATTAGTATTTCTATTCCTATTTTAAAGTCAATTTTTATGGTTTTTATTATAATACTTTTTTACGGTAATATTACCGTAAAAACTCATGATACTTGGTATGTATGAAAGAGTAACATTTTATTTCAGTAACTTGTGACCCTTCAAAAATGGGCTGAACATTCTTGATTGACCTCACATCAAAGGTTGAAAGCTCCAAAAGCTAAGAAGTTTTTGTTGCTCCAACCGAAATTCAACGAAAAACACATGATAATGATAATACTTTGGACAAAATGCATAAAGGCAAAGGTACATCTTTTCAAAAGCTTTGTAGAATAGTAGCATGATTTTGTAATGATGGTCTGCACAAATCATTTCATGCTTCAGTTTTTCAAACTCATACTATCTTGCTTGAATCTCATAGCCAATAAACAAGAAAAGTGAGGAGCCTTCCATTGTGCACAAAAAGAAATATTTATGAATAATCCTTGATTGAAACTCGATTGGTTCATGAGGAATCTAAACGATTACTTGACGAATTCTTTTGTGAATCATAAGCTCAAGGATAGAACAAATGATGAGGCAAACAACTCAAGTATAACCTTTACAAAATCATGAAAAAGCCTAGCAAAAATCACTTGACCAAACAACTCAAGTATATAGTTGGGGAGAAAAGAAAAGAAAGAAAAAGAATTCATGAGAAGAAAGAAAAGAAGAAAAAAAAGATATAGTTGGGGAGAAAAGAAAAGAAAGAAAAATAATTTATGAGAAGAAAGAAAAGAAAGAACAATATATAGTTGGGGAGAAAAAGAAAGAAAATTAAACTAAAAACATGAAACCTCCTCAAAGCCAAAAGAAGCATAATTTACAAAAGGAAAAAGATTAGAACCTCATCTCACAAATAAACCACCTATCCTTGGTACTCATGCTCATGAGAGATTTCAAAAATTAAAATTGTCAAATATGAAATCATGAATTGATCAAGATGTTGACAAGGTTATTCAAGAGAGTTCAACACACCATTTAAACTTAAAACGAAATCTTCATCATTTTTATGAAGAAACAGTGTTAGGATGGTTCAAGAAAAGAAAAATATGGCTTGCATTAATGAAAGCATGAAATTATCCTTGTATGGAACATTATTACATTATCATGCTTAATTCTACCAAAGTGAAAAAGAGAACAAAAAGCCATTGGTGGAAGCATACTCCAGATTTGAACCATAACTTTTCACGAATTCGATGGAAACAAAACAAAAGGATGAAGAGAAGTTTTTTGATCATTGATTGAGGACAATCAAGAATTTAAGTTGGGGAGAATTTGATAAATGCTCAAAAATGACAAAAAGTTTTCTACGAAATTCGAGCATTTATCAAGTTTTCTAAAGTATTTAATCATACAAACCAAGTATTTTATCAAAGAAATGGTATTCTTACTAACTATGCTCAAACTTTGCAGGAAAGAAGACCATAAGATGAACAAAAATCAAGAAAAATCATTGTCCTGTTTTGCTACAGCGAAATTCCAGAAAAAGAATGTTTGCTAAGCGAACTCATCTCGCGAAGCGAAAGTAAAATTCCAGAAGTGAAGACCCCAGGTTCACTGGAAGCGAAAGAAAGAGAAAGACAGCGCAATCCCGATTCACTTCGCGAGACTAACTTCACGTAGCGAAACCAAGTCAGTAGCAAAAATTCTAAAGTTTGCTAGAAGCGAGGAAGAGAGAAGTCCAGAGTTCTGATTCCTTAAAGCTGAAGTAACACAGTTCGCGAAGCAAGGATTAGATCGTGAAGCGAACTTTGGCGGCCTCGGAAGATAAGTTGCAAGATAAAAACTTAACTGAGAAGAAATAGAGGCCTCGCGAAGCGAAGTATGGTTCGCGCAGCGAACTCAGACGGCCAGGAAATCTATAAAAGGGACCAAGATCAGTTGCAGAAAGATATCTTGTTTTTTAGAAATCACAGTTGATATTAGTTGAATACATAAAGGTTGTAATAGATAATTAGGAGATGGAATCGAAGATACAACATGGATACGTATCAAAGATCGAGGAATCGTCATTGATGCTCATTCATCTCCAACTCTTCCTTTTTATGCAAGTTACCATGAGCATGGATAGCTAAACTCTCTCTTGCTAGGGATTGGAATACTCTACCAAATTGAATGTATCTTATTGGTTACTTGTGTTAGTTCTGTTTTCATTAATATTTCCATGTACTGTGTCAAAACCAAATGTATATCTATACAATAGTTTTACGATTTTCCTCGGTTTGTTTAATTGACGATATCTCAATCGATTAAACAACTCAATTACTCATGGGCTCAAGTATTTGATATGGATCTTAAACCTAATTCTATGTCTAAAAATTAGTATTTAAGTGATTCTTATCTTTTGTTCTTGAATTCAAATGCAATTTTCATTAACAATTAGATTCATTAAAATTTAGCACTATAAAGAAGATAGAATCATTAATCATGAAAACATTCTTTATATTAAAATCATAATCGAATAAGATACATACAATTTGGTAGAGTATTCCAATCCCTAGCAAGAGAGAGTTTAGCTATCCATGCTCATGGTAGCTTTCACAGAAAGGAAGAGTTGGAGATGAATGAGCATCAATGATGATTCCTTAATCTTTGATGCGTATCCAGCTTGTATATTCGTTTCCATCTCCTAATTATCTATTAAAACCTTTCTGTATTCAACTAATATCAACTTTGATTTCTAAAAAACCAGATATCTTTTTGCAACTGATCTTAGTCCCTTTCATAGATTTCCTAGCCGCTTGAGTTCGCTGCGCAAACCATACTTTGCTTCGCGAGGCCTCGGTTTCTTCTCAGTTAAGTTTTTATCTTGAAAATTGTCTTTTGAGGCTGCCATAGTTTTCTTTGCGATCTAATCCTTGTTTCGTGAACTCTGTTACTTCAGCTTTAAGGAATCAAAACTCTGGACTTCGCTCTTCCTCGCTTCCAGCGGACTTTAGAATTTTTGCCACCGAGTTAGTTTCGCTACGTGAAGTTAGTCTCATGAAGAGAATCGGGATTTAGCTGCCTTTTGCTTCCAGCGAACCTGGGATCTTCAGTTTTGAAATTTTACTTTCGCTTTGCGAGATGAGGTCTCTTAGCAAACGTTCTTTTTCTAGAATTTCGCTGTAGCGAAACAAGACAATGTTTTTTCTTGTTTTCTTCATCTTATGGTCTTATTTCTTGCAAAGTTTGAGCATAGATAGTAAGAATACCATTTCTTTGATAAAATACTTGGTTTGTATGATTAAATGCTTTAGAAAACCCGATAAATGCCAGACTTTCGTAGAATACTTTTTGTCGTTTTTGAGCATTTATTAGTATGCAACATCGAGGGACAACATCATATATCATAGGCAACTTCGAGGGACATCGAGGGACTATGATCTTTATGATGATTTGTAATTGAGGGTTTTTGCTAATGGTATCCCTATGTTTGAGGGATATGATCATTGTTTTTCCGAGGCAACAAGAGAGGTCACCCTAGAGGTGAAGTGTGCAAGTGATTCAATTCAGTTCATTTATCTTGCAATTGGGGTTTGCTAATTACTTCTTTTACGTCTTTCCATACAATCCTATTATTCTAAGCAGTTATAATAACAGTAAAATAGTAAAGCGAAAATGAACATCCTACGCTATTACAGAGCTTCAGGAAGGGGGATACAAACCATAAAAACTTTGGGGAAAAGACAGTAAATAAACCCTAGTTTAAAACTATTACAAACTATGTGCAAATATAATATTTGGAAAAAATAAGAATACGAAAAATAACAAACGCGCGAAGATTGAAACAGGCATAAGCTTGAAACCCTAAAGAATCTCATTACTTGATAAAATATTTTTTATTATTTTATTGAGAAAAATATTTGAAATTTTAACCTAATTCTAATTAATTTTAATTAATGAAATAATTCAAACTAATTAAATTAATTAATTTTAATTTACCCAAAAATTAAATTAATTAGAAAAAACCTAAGTCTATTATTTTGTGATTTTCTAATTTTATTATAAAAATAAAATTGTTTTTAAAAGTAATATAAAACAAGTAAATAAATAAGAATAAAATAAAGAAAATAGAAATTGGGCCTGATGTTGTGAAGCAAACTAGGGGTGCATGTTTGAAATTTGCTAAGGCCCAAATACATAAGCCCAGACTCCTGCGTATGATTCAATTGTGTTATTCCCTTGAAGGTATATCATGAGCGCCTGGATCTGGGGCGTCAGATCTGGGATAGTGATGATCTGATGGTGATGATGTGATAACACATGATGTGTGTGCTGAGCCTTGAAACACTGGATCTGCAAGAATAATTCAGAAAAATAATATGCAAGAGGAAAGGATCGAACCCCTGCCCTTGCATACACACAAAGCCTTAAGCGCGTTGTCTCAACCGTTGGGACAACCATACATCTGGTAACATAACCACAATCAATTGATTAAATAACAAAACAAGTTTTAGTTTTTTTAATTCAAACAAAACAAATCCATATGGGTCGGGTGGGTCCCTGTTATTATGAATGAACCAATTAGAAGCCTTCACAGTGCCATGCCTGCAGTTAACACAAACCTAAAAACCTTGACTCACTGGAGAAGCGCTGGAGCCCTAGCTCTGGTCGCCTTCTTTGGAAGCCCTAAATTTCAAAACCTGCACAAAAAGCAGAATTAATACGAAAGAAAGGGCCTATCCCCCCTAAATCAGCCATTCTGAGTTCAATGATGATCTCATTTTTGGCTAACGCAACATGTACAATGAGATATGATCAAAATAAAACAACACGGCATAAAAATGGTGGATCCTTATTTAGACATTCAAGCTTGCAAATGATGCATCACTCCTGTTCTAAGGATGCACATGAACATGTGCACACATGCCAAAGCATTTAACAACGTATAAATTGAGAGTTTGGATTTTAAAATTTTACCAAAAAAACCGGTGAGTTGACTTGGAGAATTATGATGTGCTTCAAGCCTGAGTGATGGATGGGATCAATTCTTAGAGGCCTCAGGAGTATGATTGAACGCCTAAAAGGGTCTAAAAATTGATGGAACACATGATCTATGTTTGCAATATTCTTTGAAAATTTTGAACACTTTTAGGGTTATGTTTGAGGCTGGCAGTGCATGTGCTTGGGGTCTGACATTGTTATGCTTATATAACATATCACATTAGGTCAACAAAAGGACCAAGAATCCATGGCATTTAGTACATGATTTGTTTCAAAGATTCACTTGAAAAACTTTCCAATTTTGAATATTTTTGTCCAAATCTGGTATTTTCTTGGTTGTCATGAATTTGACAACTTGCTATGAGCTATTTGGGCCCCTAACTTGATGGAAACAAAAGCTTAAACGCCTTGCACCTTATCTTTCATTTTATTTTGATTTATATTAAATGAATAAAAATTCAAATAAATAAAAATAAAAATAATAATAGTTCATCAATAGGTTTAGAGGTCCTTGGGTATGTCATAAACATGTTTGAACCCAAAAAGACAGGTCCATTAACTCAAAGATGCACTTTCACTCAAAGTTGACTTCATGCATTTTCACCAATTTTCCCAACTTGTGCAAAACATAACTTGCTTAATTTTTATCTTTTTAGGGTGATATTAGGCTTTTTGGGAAGATCAATATGTCCTCTACAATATCTCTTTTGATCAATTTTGCATTTGGAGATTTTATCTTGATGTAATTTGTCTTGATAAAAAATGCCTTTTTGTTGACTTTAAAAAAGACCTGTAATGTATTGGCTCATATTTTTCCAATGATTCATTTTTTGGACTTGGGAATAAAAACAAATTTGTAGAGGATTAAATTCTCTTAAAAATGAGATTTGTTTGGGGAAAATGGATGAAGCATGTGAATGTTATGGTTGGTCAAAGTTCAGTTGACTTCTCCTAAGGAAACCCTAATTTAGTAACTTTTGATTCTTGATGATTTGAGAGCTTTCCTTGAGGAATCATGATCAACCCTTGATAAAATGATGAATATCACTTCAAAATGTTTATGTTGACCAAAAATCTTGAATTTTAACTATATGTTAACCACATTTGACTTTTGACCTAATACAATTCATTTTTAGTCATCTGAGCAATTGACTGGCCAAACTTGTGATGCAAGGAATGAAACTTGGTATGAGTATTCTTGAGGACATGTAAGAAACCATGGAGACCACATGAGGCCTTTGAAACCAAAACTTCTTTGTGACAAGTGAAACCCTAGTTAGAAGTTCATTGCTTAGGAGGGGAATTTGTCTAGTCAATTCTTTGTCAACCTTGAGCATTTGAGAACCCTAGGAGTATGTCTTGAATAAAATGAGAGGGAAAATTTTGGGGTACAACACATACAATGCACCGACGGGTTATTCGACCTGATAATCCTCAGTGAAACACTTAAACATGCATCATCGCATCACATCCTCAAAGTTTAATGTTCTTATTCTCTTTGGGCCATTACTCCATAGAAAAACAAATCAATCATGCATTGAAACATAAGCCATCTTTGCTCTCTGTCATTCTCAGTGGAGTTTCTAAAACGAAAGCTTTGGATTATATCCTCAGCGAAGTTTCTTTACCCTCGATATTCCAATTCTTCAAGTATCCTTTTACCAATTACTACCAAATCGCCAGGTGTTCATCTGCAAAGCCCAGTTTTGTCCTGGCATATCTCTTTGGGTTTCTTTCACCCTCTCTTAGGTCATCTCCACTAAATATTAATGCACCCGTGAAAGTCCAATTTTGTCCTGGCACCTCTCTTCGTGTTTCTTTCACCCTATCTTAGGTTATCTCCACTGATTGTTGATGTACATATTTAAGCTCAGTTTTGTCCCGGCACATCTCTTTGGGTTTCTATCACCCTCTCTTAGGTCATCCCTGCGGATTATTAATGTACCTATTGAGTCCAGTTTTATCCCTGGTACTCCTCGAAGCTCTATCATCTCCTTTAGGTAGAGGTCGCCCCTCATTAACTTGTTTCAACCCCACCAGCATTCCTATATCGTACAGATGGTCCATGGCAGTCGAACCTCATGCGTGATATCCAATGTCTTCTTGGTACTCAGTCTAGTCGGCCACTAGTCTCCTGAGTCGAGTCTGCAACCCGTTTGTTAAGTCTCAAATTAAGTTAGTCACTAAAAACCTTATCTCCGTGAGCCGAGTTTGATACTCTCCCTAGGTCTCCTTCTTCACTTTGACTATTGTACTCCCTTCTTAGGTCGAGGTGGCTACTCGTATCTCTCAGTTCCCACCAGTGTTTTTTTAGCGTTCTAATGGGCTATGGTAATCAAGGACAATCTAATCTGTCATTTTTTTCATAGGTTGAGTTTGTCACTCGTTACCTAGTTATCAGAATTTCGAATCGTTCTGATATTCCCCTTGAAGTCAAATTTGCTACTAGTCTTCTTAGATCGAGTCTGCCACTCGTTACTTAGTTATCAGAATTTCAAATCATTCTGGTATTCCTTCCAGAGTCTAGTTTGCTTCTAGTTCTCTTAGGTTGAGTCTGCTACTCATTGCCTTGATCACAGGTCAGCATTCCTGACATCTCTTCCTATGAAGCCGAAACTCCGTCGTTTTCTCATCAATACCCATGAAGTCATATCCAAAAAAATAATCACTTTTACAAACAATATCGTTACCAGCTTGTTGCGTTCCTGTCGCTCAGAGCGCAAATTTTTGGGTCTTTTAAGTATTCAATCCCCTTCCACCTTGAACGCTCGAAATTCGTCATTTTTTCTCACTTATCAGGTTAAAGGAGATTGAATAGAGGAAGTTGTTATACTCCAAAATTTACCCTCTTCACGTTGGCTTGTGTTTCGTTATCATATACATACATGCATATCATTAGCCTTGTTATCGAGGGATCAAGGCATTTCTATAAGGCATCGACTACTTCTCAGAGGTATTCAAAGATTTATACAGGTAATCTAGTCAGTGAATGCGAGATTTCTTACCATGCCTAATTCCCGTGTATTCTATCTTGTTTTGAGTGGTAGAGGGAAGCTAGAGGTTTCATATTGATTCAGGATAGTTCAAGTTGAAAGTCCATTTCAACGCGGCAGACTTCAGAATCTTATAACTCCAGATAGGGTATATAGTGAGTTGTTATTTGATCACTAGTTTTGCATTCATATTATCTTCACCTTTTCGTGTTCAGGCCGGGAGCCAATTATGTGTTCAAGACGGTCAAATAATTTCGTTACTAAGTTTTTGGGTTACCGATCAACAGTATTTTTGGTGTTCAGAAATGTATAACTCTGATTTGGTATGTCGTCTCAAGGTGGTTCTTTTTCCATTGAATCCGTCTCGATGTTTCTCCAACTTCTGTGTTCGGGCCAAAGGCTAATTCTGGAAGGAAGGTCTCTGAATACGTGAATCCGTCAGAGCTAAATAGTGGAAAACTACAGACAAAAACTGGATGAACCATCGTCTCAGACGCACTGAAAAATTCATAACTCCCAGATGGAGTATCGTATGAGCATGAATCTGGTGTCCAAAATAGATGATAGCTTAAACACACCCTTAGAAGTAGCAAACAATAGTGGATACCATGGAGTACCATAGATGTGAGGGGTGATAACACCTTCCCCTTGCGTAACAGACTTCCTTACCCGATTTATTGGTCAAAAGACCGTGATTTCACCCCCTACAGGTTTTCTCTATGTTCACCTTTCCATTCCTATGGGATAAAAAATGTTTGATGTCGAATTCATTAATATATTATCAGTCAATGTTCGACCGGTTATTTCAATTGTCGACTTTGAAGAAGTGGAAAACACAAGAAGGGGGGTTGAATTGAAACTTAAAAATCAAAAGCAAATGACACGATGATTTTTATCCTGGTTCGCTTGATCTCAAACTACTCCAGTCCATCCGCCAAGGTGATTTCGCCTCTCTCCAATGAGGACTTAATTCACTAATCAAACGGATTACAATTCTACTTTGACAACTTCCAAAGTCTTCTTGAGTACAACCACAACCCGGTTTATCTCATGGAAATTCACTAATCAAAATAAAGAATTCACTGTGTACTATATGTTTTTCGTTACAAAAACTGTATCACAAACTGTGATGTATTACACAATTTTAGAGAATAGTATGAATATGATTTTTCAGCGTTGAGAGATTGTATAAAGCAGATGTGTAAATCGTGAACGATTTATCCTTGAAGCTTATTTAAATAGGCATGGCAATCTTTCCAAATGGAAAAATGATAATTGGCACTTAATGCACTTTCCATAATATGAAGATCCTTGTATGATTGTAGATGTTGTAATTGATACTTCCTTGATGAAAAAGTAACGCTTCAAAACTTAAGGAATCTTGCTTGTTGCTTTGCTTCAAAACTTGGGAAGTCAGAATCATAAGGTTCTGTTTGCACGTTAGACTTTCGTTCAGAATTAAGATGTCTTTCTCTTGAGTGCAAATTTTGATCTTCATTCTTCAGAACATTCTGATATCAGTCTGCTTACTCATTATGTGCACCTTTGTAGCTTAACTTCTGATGCAGTTCCGTCAGAACTTTTGTACAACATAGAACACAAATTTAGAGTGCATATTTGTTCTTTGTGCTTGTTATCATCAAAAATCTTATGAGGGTTGTAGAATCAAACTATGTTCTAATAATCTCCCCCTTTTTGATGATGACAAAAACTAGGATTTTTCAATAAAAATATATAGTACAAAAAGCTTAAGAGAGTCTCCCCCTGAGTTGAGTACTCAGATAGAGATTAAATACTTCCCTGAAGTTCCTTCTCATCAGAGCTTTTGATGCATCTCCTTCTGTCTTTATCAGAATTTGTTCTTGTTTATGCTTTCAGAAAAATTAAGAAGTTAAGATATTCAGAAGGTTTGAGACTTTGTCCCAGTAAACTGTTATTGAAAATATCTTACGTTCTCCCCCTTTTTGTCAGGAATCAAAAAGAAATATAAACATATATAATCAGAGTCAAAAAGGATGATTTATATTAAAACAAATTGGAATGAGATTTTTCAAAAGCAGATAAGACAAGATAATGAAAACAGAAAACAAGTTTTAAAAAATCTAAGATGGAGGGGGAAGTCGTGTGAACAACGCTTCCAACAAGCTCTTAATCTGAGTGCTTGATTCTTCTTGCTTTCCCAGCATATCCTTGATTTCTTTGGTTGTGTATTCTTGCTTATCCAATATTGCATGGATTAGATCATTCTCCTTCTTCACTTCTTCCAGAGTTTGCATGACCAAAGATGGAGCTGGTGTTTCCTCAGAGGTTGCAAGTCTTTTAGAATACTCTGCAGCATCTTCTGATTCAACTGCTTCTTCAGTTGCATTTTCCTTTTTTTGAATAACAACCAGAGAGTGACTATTAGAACATGGTTTATAACTTCTGAAGGTTGGTGCTCTTTCCAGGGAGCATTATCCAGTAGAAGAATTGGCTTCTTTTCCCAATGGCTAAAAACTTGATCTTTGAAGGCTTTCAGCTGATCACTGAAGTTCTGTTGGGCCATATCATAATTCAATTCTTTCAGTCTTTAGGATTCAGAGTTGAACCATTTTTTGAAACGATCCCAAAGAGAATCAGAAGCAGCAGGATTTGAATTCTCTAGACTTGCTTGCTTCAAAGAATTGACCCATTCCTGTAATTCTGTTTCAAAAATCAACAAATTCTTACCAACATCTGTTTTGGTTATGGTTGGTTTAGGTTTGGGAATAGCAATTTTATTGGTGGTTGAGGCTAGGTGGTCTAGCGCTTCTAAATCAATGACTGTTCGGAGATGATCAGCTGGACGGTTAATGGGAGAGGGAGTGGGAGAATCAAATATTATGATTGGTGAGCGAGGAGTGTTTGGTGGTATGGAATGATAGGGTGAAGGTATTTCTGGAATGTCTAGTATGGAGAGAGGTTGACAAACCATAAGAGGTTCTGTTATTCCAGGAATAGGGGTAGTGGTATCAAAGTCTGTAAAAGAATCTTCTGATTGGTTTGCGGTAGCGTGTTGATTTTCTGGTTCAGGGGTTTCAAAGTTTGGATTTTCAGTTTGGGGAGTGTGAGGGTTTTCATTTTCTAGTTGTGGAGAATGGGGGTTTTGATGTTCTGGTTATGGAGAATGGAGGTTTGGATTTTCTGAGATAGGTGATTGAAAGTCTTGATCAAATATTCCAATATCAGAAAGAACTCTTGCAAGTTCTGGCTGATTTATTCTAGATTTGGATTGGGGGAGTGAGGTTCATTTAAGAAGGTGCCAAGGGTTATAGAAGGATCAAACTCTATGTCAAAATCCTCAAAAGTTTGAGGTGAGGGATCTTCTGTTTGATGAGGGGGATGGTTTCAGATGATGGAAAAACTATAGATTCTACAACAGAATTAAAAGGAAGTGTTACCTTTCTTTTTAGCAGCATTGGGTGTCCTCTGAGAGGATCCTTCTCCTACTGCCTTTCTCTTTCTGGACTTCTTCAACACAACATCTAGAGTTATCTTGTGCAGATCGCGAATGTTAAGTTTTGGAACTGTTCCATCTTCCTTTCAAGCTTCAAGGTATCTGACCATAACCTCTGGAGAAGCATCCATCTCAGAAAATAATGGAAAATATTTCAGAGGGATTCTCTTAGATGTGATGACTTCATGAGTACCAACTGTTGGTTCCTTCTTAATGCTTTCAATAATCTTCATTTTCTTCATATTCTTGGCATTAAGTGGTTTTCCAGCACTTGCCTCCAGAGTGCTAATCTATTGAGCCTATGTCAGATGCTTTATCAACTTGTTCTCTGTCAGAATATCAGAAATTAATCTTCCCAGAGGAATCCAATCCCTCTTTTTCCTTTCTTCTTCCCTTGTTTCTTTCACGCTTGTTCTCAGATGATTGAAGAGCAAGTGTGGAAGATTTATTTTGGTCTTCTTTGAAATAAAATACAACAGAAACTGTTGATCAATGTTGATGTATTCAAGAGAGCTTGTTGGCTTCCTGTGATTTATACATCCCAGAATGATCCTGGCCCAAATTCTATAGTAATCCTTCAAGTCTCTTATCTTGATGGATGGCTGTTCAGAAGTAAAAATAACTCTAGCAATGGTTTTTAGGTCAGAACACTTTTTCAGCCATGTCACTGCACCTAATTCTGCCGCCATTGTACCCAATAAGTTTTCCAATCAAGTCTTCTGTAATCACTATCTTCTTCCCCATTATGTAAGACTTAACTTGATGATTAGATGAAGTAGCATGAATCCAGAATTCCTTAACAAGAATAGGGAATACTGGACCTAGCAGACGATCAAAGTACCTATTCCAACCTTGAGCCGTTACATATTCATATAAATCAAAACCATTTTCCTTTAAGCTTTCAAAATCAATGATTGGCTCACATAAAACTTCAAGAGAATCGACCGGAGTGAGCAAAGTTCTTATGGGTTCCTCATACTATTCAGTTGTTGAAGAAGAACCATGAGCACTTTGGATATTTTTTATGCTTGAGCAAGATGCCATTGTTCAAATATTTTGTTTTGAAATTACTGAGAAATGGGTTTTTGCAAAACGAAAGCAAGAGAGAATAATAGATGCAAGAAGAAGTGAATGAAATAGTGATTGTATATTTATAAACGGTTTTGAAAACATAATCAGTAAGAAAGAGAAAATAAAGTAATGATTACATTATAATTATGAAACCTGAAAATAGGGGATTGCGTGTAGATACTGAACAGTTACCATAGACGCGTGTCTCAATGCATCCAATCAGAGCCTTAGACCCTTCAGAATTTGAACGCGTGTTTAGCCTTAGAAGGTAGCTTGTGAGAGGATGACAGATGTTTGATGGTGTGAACTGCACGCCTCTATCTTTGAAATGAAAGGTTCAGATCTTCATAGATAGATTCTGAAGCAACTGTACTCCTAAATTCTGAAGACATGTTGATCAGATGTTCACAGAAAAAATATAAAGTTCTGAGGGTTACAGAATATGTAAATAAAACTTCTTATTCTGGACATAATTTCATGCTGAGATGTTTCAGAATGAAATTAAACCTATCTTCAGAAAGAGGTTTTGTAAAAACATCAGCCCATTGATGGTCTGTGTCAATAAATTTTAAAGTAAGAATTCCTTTCTGAATATAGTCCCTAATAAAATGATGCTTTGTTTCTATATGCTTAGACCTAGAATGCAAAATTGGATTTCTAGATAAACATATTGCAGAAGTATTATCACAGAAAATAGGGATGTTACTATGAAATATGATGAAGTCTTCAAGCTGACTTTTGATCCAGAGCATCTGTGTGCTGCATCCAACAGCTACAATGTATTCAGCTTCAGCTATTGACAATGCAATTATGGACTTCCTCTTGCTGGTCCATGAGATCAGATTATCTCCCAGAAATTGGCAGCTTCCAGAAGTACTTTTTTGTTCTACTCTGTCTCCAGCAAAATCAGCATCACAGTATCCTACTAAACTGTATTCATTGGTTTTTCTATAAAACAAACCCAGGTTAGTAGTACCTTTCAGATACTTGAAAATTCTCTTAACAGTTGTTAAGTGAGATTCTATAGGATCTTATTGGAATCTGGCACACAAGCAAATTCTATATAAAATGTCAGGCCTTGAAGCTGTCAGATAAAGGAGAGAACCAATCATACCTTTGTAGATCTTCTGTTCTACCTTTTTACTTACCTCTTCCTTTTCCAGAATGCACGTGGGATGCATTGGAGTCTTTGATGGCTTACATTCTGAGAAGTCAAATTTCTTCAAAAGTTCTCTGATGTATTTGATCTAGTGAATGTAAGTTCCTTCTAGAGTCTGATTGATCTGAATGCCCAGAAAGAATTTAAGTTCTCCCATCAAGATCATCTCAAACTCTTCCTGCATAGACTTAGCAAATTCTCTTCCCAGAGAAGTATTAGTAGATCCTAATATAATATCATCTACATAAATCTGACAAACTAAAATATTATTCTTAAATGTCTTACAGAACAAGGTTGTGTCCACTTTCTCTCTGGTAAATTCCTTTTCTAACAGAAAGTTACTTAGTCTTTCATACCAAGCTCTGGGAGCTTGTTTCAGACCATAAAGTGACTTCTTTAGTTTGAAAACATATTCTGGGTGTTTAGAATTTTCAAACTCAGGGGGTTGGTGCACATATACCTCTTCATCAATGTAACCATTTAAGAATGCGCTTTTGACATCCATCTGATACAGAGTGATGCCAATATTTACAGCAAAAGAGATTAAGAGTCTGATAGATTCTAACCTGGCGACTGGAGCAAAGGTTTCTATATATCTATCCCTCTTGCTGACTATAACCTTGTGCAACCAATCGTGCCTTGTTTCTGATGACTTCTCCTTGTTCATTCAGTTTGTTTCTGAACGCCCACTTTGTTCCAATGACGTTGAATCCTTTTGGTTTGTGAACCAGATCCCACACGTCATTTCTGGTGAATTAGTTTAACTCCTCCTGCATAGCTAGAATCCAGTCGTTGTCCAGAAGAGCTTCATCAATTATTGTTGGTTTAACCAGAGATGCCAATACCATGAGGGATTCTTTAGAATTTATGAATGTTGATCTTGTTCTGATTGGATCATCCTTCTTTCCCATAATTTTATCTTCAGGGTGAGCTATGCTGCTTCTGGATAGTCTTTTCTGGAGTTGTTCAATAGAAGTTGTTGGAGTGCTTGTGACATTTCCTTCTGATGTTGTTGGAGCATCTTTGCTGGGAACTTCTGATGAGTTTCCTTCAGCACCTGTGAATTCAACTTCTATATCTGCAAGAGATTCATTCTACTTTGACTTTTGAGGTCCAAGCTTGTCATCAAATCTAACACTGATTGACTCTTCCACAATCTGTGTTTCTGTATTGTATACTTTGTACCTCCTTGAGCGTTCAGAGTATCCTAACATAATACACTTCTATGCTTTAGAGTCAAACTTGTTCAGATGTTTTGTAGTGGTAAGTATAAAACAGGTACATCCAAAAGGATGGAAATAAGAAATGTTGGGCTTTCTGTTCTTACATAATTCATATGGAGTCTTTTCCAGAATAGGTCTTATAGAGATTCTATTCTGAATGTAACATGATGTGTTAATTGCTTCTGCCCAGAAGATCTTAGCAATGTTAGTCTCATTGATCATGGTTTTGGCCATTTCTTGCAATGTTTTATTCTTTCATTCTACAACTCCATTTTGTTAGGGAGTTCTAGGACAAGAGAAATCATGAGAAATGCCATTTTCATTAAAAAAAAATATTTCAAATTTTTTGTTTTCAAACTCTCCACCATGATCACTTCTGACTTTGACGATTCTAATATCTTTGTCATTCTGAACTTGGTTACAGAAAGCAACGAACGCAAAATGTGAATCGTCCTTGTGTCTCAAGAACTTTACCCATGTACATCTGTTATAGTCATCTACGATCATTAACCCATACTTCTTGCCACTAACAGGCGTAGTTTTCACTGGTCCAAATAAATCTATGTGCAGAAGTTCTAATGGCCTAGAGGTAGAAACAACATTTTTTGTTTTAAAGGAGGGTTTTGAAAATTTGCCTTTCTGACATGCTTCACACAGAGCATCTGAGCTGAACTTTATATTAGGAAGTCCTATGACCATATTGAGTTTGTTAATATGAGATATTCTTCTCATACTAACATGCCCCAATCTTCTGTGCCATACCCATTGCTCGTTGTTAACAGAAAGAAGGAATTTTACATTCTGACTCTTTAGTTCAGAAAGTTTTATCTTATAAATGTTGTTTTTCCTCTTTCCATTAAACATGATAGTTCCATCTTTCTGACTAGCGGCTTTGCATGAATTTTGATTAAAGATTATATCATAATGGTTACCACTTAATTTACATATGGATAACAGGTTATGCATTAATCCATCAACTAACAGCACATTATTAATAGAAGGGAGATTACCATTACCTATTATTCCATAGCCAATGATCTTTCCTCTTTGATTGCCTCCAAAACCCACGTAACCTCCAGGTTTAAGTTCCAGACTTTGGAACATATGCTTTCTTCCCATCATGTGTCAAGAGAATCCAAAGTCCAGGTACCATGATTGGTGTTTTAGCCTTGCTGCAAAATATATCTGCTACATATATAATTTTGTCCTTAGGTACCGATATCTTTTTGGGTCCTTGTTTGTTAGTTTTACCAATTTCTGTTTGAATTATGGTTTGGAAGAATAATCATTTCTAGTGTATTTCAGATCATGTGTGTGCCCATAAGTGAAGTGATATTTTAATGGTGTGCGTTTAATTACTAAGTCCATGACTTTCTTAGGTGGGGATACTTTACCTTGGTATCCTATACCTTTTCTGCCATTTCTGTTAACTCCATAGATCATTGAATCCATCTTGCTTCTATCTATGTTTTGTAAATCATTTTCTAGTTTTGAAATCTTTTCTTTTAACTCAGAATTTTCTAATCTAAGACTCTCAGTTTCTTCAGAGTCAGAAACAAGATCCTTTTTCAGGTTCTTGAATTTGACTTTGAGCTGCTGATACCTTTCCAGAATTTCACTCAGACTTTCTCCTAGTTCATCTTTGGTAAAATTAACAGTAAAGTCAGGAAATACCTCATTTGTGTCTGATTCTGATTCTGACCCAGATGCTTCGCTGTCTTCTGTCACATTTTCCATAAGAGAAATGTTAACTCTTTCATCAACTGACTTTGTGTCTGCGTCAGAAGTATCTGAATCATCCCATGTTTCCATGATACTTTTCTTCTTCTCCTTTAAGAACTTCTTTTTGGGTTTCTCCTTCTGAAGCCTTGGACAATCACTTTTGTAGTGCCCTTGTTCATTGCTTTCATAGAAGATGATATCCCTGTTGCTTGACTTTCTGTGACCAGAAGTAGCTTCAGACTTTGTGTCCAGAGGAGGGTTCAGACTTTCTGTATCCCGAGGGTGATTCATTCTTATTCCCTAATCTTTTGGAGTTTCTGAATTTTCTTTGCCTCTGCTTCCACAGTTGATTGACTCTTCTAGAGAGAAGAGACAATTTGTCTTCTTCTGATGAGGATCCGTTTGAGGTTTCTTCCATAGCCTGTAAAACTTTAGAATCAATTTTTTTGTTAGATTTTAATGCTAAGGGCTTACCTTGCTTCTGAGGCTCGTCATCTTCTAGCTCTATCTCATGACTTTTGAGGGAGCTGACAAGTTCCTCCAGAGATATCTTATTGGGACTTTTTGCCAGCTTGAGAGAAGTGACCATTGGCCTCCATTGCTTCGTTAAACTTCTGATGATCTTCTTTACGTGATCAGCAGTTGAATACCCTTTATCAAGAACTCTCCGCCCATCAACTAGAATCTGGAATCTTGCGAATATTGTTTCAATGGATTCACTTTCTTCCATCTTGAAGGCTTCGTATTTCTGAATAAGCGTAAGGGCCTTGGTTTCTTTAACTTGTATGTTTCCTTCATGCGTCATTCTCAGAGAATCAAACATGTTTTTGGTTGTCTCTTTGTTTGAGATCTTCTCATACTATGAATATGAGAGGGCACTAAGAATAATTGTTCTGGCCTTGTGATGGTTTTTGAAGTCACGCTTTTGTTGGTCAGACATTCTTTTTCTATCAATCTTCTAACCACTTTCATCCACAGGATGCATGTATGCATCAATTACCATATCCCATAAATCAGCATCATGAGCCAGAAAGAAGCTCTCAATTTTGTCTTTCCAGTAGTAAAAGTTTTCTCCATTAAAGACTGGAGGTTTGTCACTGATTCTATCCTTATTATCATGATAGTCATTGCTGATGTTCTGACTTGGTCCCACCATGGTGTTTTTCTTAAGCTTGGATCTTGTACTGACACGGTTAAGTGTATGAACTCAGAACCAGACGCTCTGATGCCAATTGAAGAAGTGAAAAACACAAGAAGGGGGGTTGAATTGAAACTTAAAAATCAAAAGCAAATGACACGATGATTTTTATCCCGGTTTGCTTGATCTCAAACTACTCCAGTCCACCCGCCAAGGTGATTTCGCCTATCTCCAACGAGGACTTAATTCACTAATCAAACTAATTACAATTCTACTTTGACAACTGCCAAAGTCTTCTTGAGTACAACCACAACCCGATTTATCTCAAGGAAATTCACTAATCAAAAGAAATAATTCACTGTGTACTATATGTTTTTCGTTACAAAAACTGTATCACAAACTATGATGTATTACACGATTTTGGAGAATAGTATGAATATGATTTTGCAGCGTTGAGAGATTATATAAAGCAGTTGTGTAAATCGTGAACGATTTAGCCTTGGAGCTTGTTTAAATAGGTGTGGAAATATGTCTAAATCGATACATGATAATTGGCACTTAATTCACTTTCCATAATATGAAGATCCTTGTCTGATTGTAGCCGTTGTAATTGATACTGCCTTGATGAAAAAGTAACGTTTCAGAACTTAAGGAATCTTGCTTACTGCTTTGCTTCAGAACTTAGGAAGTCAGAATCATAACATTCTGTTTGCACGTTAGAATTTCATTCAGAATTAAGATGTCACTCTCTTGAGTGCAAATTATGATCTTCATTCTTCAAAACATTCTGATATCAGTCTGCTTACTCAGCATTAGCACCTTTGTAGCTTAACTTCTGATGCAGTTCCATCAGAACTTATGTACAACATAGAACACAGCTTTAGAGTGCATATTTGTTTTGTGTGTTTGTTATCATCAAAACTATTACGAGGATTGTAGAATCAAACTATGTTCTAACAGGCTTCACTGGGAAAAGATTGACCAATTATTAGTCCGTCTCGAAGTCGATCCTAGCTTTTGTTTGCTTACAACTTTGGGTGTTTATTTACATCCAGTTATTTCCAGCTTTATATATATATATATATATATATATATATATATATATATATATATATATATATATATATATATATATATATATATATATATATATATATATATATATATATATATATATATATACTACTTGCTTATGTTTGTGCTTTCATTTTATCGCTTTCCATATACTGCTGGTGTTGTACCCCAAAATTTGCCCTCTCACCTATCAAGAATTTTGCTCACAAGATCTCCTTTGACTCAAGACTGCATTAGGGTTTGATCAGCTCAAGACACCTCTTTAAGCACTGATGACCAAAATTAGGGTTTGAGTTTGCACAAGGATTTTTGAGCTTCCAATGCCCCATACAACTTTCATAGATCATTTGGACCCCCAATATTACTCATGACAAGTTTCAATCCTTGCATCACACTTTTGCTCAGTCAATTGAGCAGTTGACCTAAAAATCAGTTGTATTGGGGGAAAAATCAACCATGGCCAATTTACAGTCAAACTTCATAATTTTTTATCCACATCAACATCATAGACTCATATGTATCATTTGATCAAGTTTGAACCACAATTCCTCAAGAAATTTTCTCAAAACTCCAAAAGGGCAAAATGGTCAAAATTAGGGTTTTGACTAGGGAAGGGAAATTTCTAATTTTTGACTTAGAAAATGGTAATTTGGTTTAAGGCATGATCTCAAGAGTCCAATTACATCATTTTGACCTAATAACATGGCTCAAAACATTGCTCAAGTCCAATGGATTGACATATGAATTTTCAGTCAACTGGTCAAAAGTCAATTGTATACTGAAAAACTCAAACTTTTACTTTTTGCTCAAATTCAAGTGCCAAATATCATAATTCATCAAAACATGTCAAAATATGAAACTTATTCATCAAGAAATCAAAAAGTCAAAATTTCTAAACTTAGAAATTTTTCTAAGTGTTGAAAATTTCATGTTTTTCATAACTTTGAGAAAAAATTTCACCATGATGAAAGTTGTAGATCTCCATGAAATCTACAACTTTGCTTTACACAACTCCTTCCAAAATTTCTTGTATCTCAAGTTATAATTTTATGAACATGTGGTCATGAAACTAAACACTTAGTGAAATTTTGCCCTAATTTGGAAAGGATTTTGACCTAACTTCATGACACTTTTTCATATAGTTCCAATGGGAATATTCATAATCAATTCAAAGATTAGTTTTAGATCACATTTCAAGCTTTCCAAAATGTCCAAGAACTCCTTGAGATCATTCTTGAGTAGGGAGAATCGAAGAGATGAAGTTAGGGTTTTATCACTTGAATTACAAGTCATTTTTTATGAACACGTGAACCAAATCCATGCTAGGCTGCATAATCTTTGTTTGCAGACCTCAAACTTGTTTGTCACTACATAATTTAATGTTTACACAGTTGTTAGGGCTTTGATCCAAGCAGTTGAGCTATTATCCAAGTTGCATTTCCATTAATGGCACAAAGTTAACATTGTCATTCTTGTAAAGCAAGATTTTTGCATAAAGTTCATTCTTTATCCTCTAACTTGTTCCCTCTGATCACACTCATCCACAAAGTCAGAAGCAAGCTTGCTTAAAGCATAACCACTCTATGAACCAAGTACACAAGGCTTTGAAACTTGAATTTCTCAAAAATCCCATGTTATGCATAAACTTGTGATTTTGAATTCTGATCAACACAAGTCTCCAAACTCGTTGTTTATAAATAGACTCACTATTTGTGAGCTAGAACACGTGCTTAAGCACCCTGAAATATACCAAAACTCTCTCAAATCAGAAATTGCCCAATAACTCCATTGTTGCATAGTTTCTGACCTTGAACATCAAACTCACATTTCCCTCGTGCGTTTATTGGCCTTTTAGTTTCTAAAGCTTCCTTGCATCAAGTGTAACCTATCCCTGTCCCTGTTTCATTACTATTACATCATTTACCATATCCTCCATAACCAAAAACAGAGCATTACACATTGACTTCTCCAAGTCATTTCAGCCACTCTCAACTCAAGCAAACCATTGCATTATCTTCCTAGGACATCAAGGAAGCTAACCTGATCATCACCATCACTTGAAACAAGCTCAAACTCAAAACATGATTTCCAGTTTTGAGGTAAGTTTTCTTAACTTGAAACTCTTCATACAGGCATCATCAATAGTTTATTTATGAAAAAAACATGTAGATATCATTGCCTTGAAGCTAACTGTGTCCATAGTTTCCATTAATTTTGTTGAGCTTAAAGAATTTTGAAACTGAAATTTCTAAAAATTCTAGGGTTCAGATTAGGGCCATTAAAAATTCATGCTTATCTTTGATCTATAGTTTTAATACTTTACATTTCTGGAATCGTGAGAAAATTTTCTACAAGTTTCATGTTTACAGTTTTCATTTTTGATGAGAAATGACGAAGTTACAGCTCGTCTAGCTGGAGGTTAAAGATGAAGTCTTCAGGGCGCGTTTTTCCTTGTATATTTATTATTTTGCTTATGTTAACGGATGTATAGCCACCCTAGTGGTAAAACGCGTGCCTGTAACCTTTGAGACCTGGGTTCAAGCCCTAGTGGTACCCTTTTGCATTTTTTACATGTTTTACAATTCTGACTTTTTTTTGTTTGCATGGCGCTGGGCCTCTTTGGGCCAGGCTTATTTTTTTATTTTTGCTAGCTAAACCCCTGTTTCCTTTATGCGCCCCTGGCCCAATTTATTTTATTTTCTTTTTTTATTATTTCATTTATTTTCTTAAATATTTTTCTAAATATTAAAAATCATAAAAAATACAAAAAATGATAGATTTATATTTTGGCTTATTTTATTTTATTTTTCTCACAAAATATTTTTTATTTAACTATACATTATTTATTTTTACTAACAAATCTTGTAAATTAAATTAAAACTAGGTTAATATTTATTTTCTCTTTACACCCATTAAAATATATTATTTTAATATAAAAAGGACTAAAAATATTTTATAATGCTATAAATATTTTCAAGACATAAAAAATACCAAAAAAATACATTTTTTTTAAAACTTATTTTCTTTTAATAAACTAAATAGAATTAGGGTTTTATTCAAAATCTTTTCTTAAACAAATTTTTTTATTAATTATTTTTCTTTAAATTAATTATATTAAGACAAAATCCCTTTTTCTTATGAAAACCAAAAATATCCATTTTCTTCACATTTACATTCTTGCATATTTATATATTTTGTACATTTATTTATTTCCATTCTTGTACAAATTCAATTTGGTTGTAATAGATTAGTTAGGTTTATATTCTTGCAATCCCCATTCAATTTGTACACCCCCTTCCCACAAATGTTGTAATAGCGTAGTAACTTTAGATTTCGCAATTTAACGCTTTTATATAACATGCTAGTAATTAGGGTTTGTATGGAAAGACTAAAACCAATACTTAGAAAATCTTAATTCTAGACAAAAACAAGCATGAAAACAATCCACTTGCAGGTAAGCACCCCTAGGATTATTTAACTTGGTTTCCTTATACAAAATGGCCATATTACACATGTAAGGTATCTTAGCAAATACAAGATCATGGTCCCTCGATGACGCTATCTAAGTTGCCTTTCAAATGATCTTAGTCCCTAAAAGAGAATGCTAAGATACCTTGCAACATTACTAATCATGGTTATACGATGACCCACGCCCGTCCCGTTTACATCCAAAGATAGGGTTACTTACCAAATCAATGGTAAGACAACAATGTCAAAGGAAAAGAAAACATCTCAAAGGTCTTTCTTGTGCTTTTAAACCTTTCCTTTTGGATAAAAGAAAAGTCGATGGCGACTCTTGCTAACCGCAGCATTTATGATCAAACGTAAAACCTTCAAGTCAGTTCTCCCATTGTATCACAGCTGGATATTTTGTTGTTTCTCTGTGGGCGGGTGTAGCGGTAGAAATGTTGAGACAAAGCCAGCCATTGGATTGACTTGACTCGCACAGATCAAATAAAAATCGCCACCCGCGCTTTATTGTTTCCGAAAGAATTGGAAAAGAGCGAATAACCCAAAAATATGGGGAGATAATTTAAGTTCGGGGGTTGGTTATGCAAAGGCAAGGTATTAGCACCATAAACATCTACGGTACTCCATATGGATCTCTTTGAAAATTTGTGTATTTTGGCTATAAATGTTGTATACAAAAATAGATGGTAGAGATGAGAAAATAATTATTTTTTACAGTTTTTGCACCCGCCGCATTTGCAAATCTTTAGTGTCTACGTACCACCTTCTGTGCAATAGGGGATCAGGGTACTCATAGTTCACCTTTAAAAATTTTAAATCACATGTGTATTGGTTAATTTTAAGAGATGAGACATCATCGTCATCTCCGAGTGGAAGAACATACTTACTACCCACGATTATGAGAAATGAGAATTTGCGTCATCTCAAAGTGGAGGATATAGCTAGGATTTTAAAATCAACAACTCCTCGTTCAACACCCAAGTGGAAATTATCTCACTTCACTATATATCGAAGAATTATAGTATCTCGTATCACTACAAGGATTGACAAGAATCTAATCTTTTGAGAAAAATTTTAAAGTAAAAAGCCAAAGTGGCAAAATGGTTTGAATGAGATTGATTGACTTTTAGTCTTCTCACAAAAATGTCAAAGTATGATTAAGTTGCTTAAAGTTTGATTAAGAAAGTGTTTTTGAAAATGCATGGACCTAAGTCCAAGTTTATTGTGAAAGTGGTTCAAGTTAGAAAACAAGAAGAGTTTTCGAAAGGAGGGAGAAGATTTTTTGAAATTAAAGAAGGTGGGGGAGATGAAGGGACTATCCTAAAGCATGAAGTCAAAGCTAGGGAAAAGAATCGTCTAACCAACAAGAAGCCAACACTTGACATAATGAGTCAATGTAAAATTCCCATCCTTTGGATTGAAACCACACAAGCAAATATATTAAACTTCTTAAGAAAACCAATCTTCAAATGCATTAAATCTTCACAAAAATTGGGCAGAGTAACGACTGTATACAAATGAATTCCAAATCACAGACAAAGCATATATTCAGAATAACCTGCACACAAAGAAAACAATCAACCCAATGTCTCGGGGTAAACCCCAATAACTCCATACAAAACAACAAAAGAAGTCACAAGGTCTCAAGGTAGGTCAAGGTCCCTACTCCTAAGCCAAGAAGTCCATAACTCCAAAATGCCAAGGATAGTAACCAACTAATCCAAGTAACCTTAAATTTTTTATTGTTCAAGTTGGTTATTAGGTGTCTTCAAAAAGAAAATGAAAAGCTCAAGTGAGCAAAATGAAAAGACAAAGACAAATGCTCATGTGAGAAAAGATGAAAATAGCATGAAATGTAAATGCTAAAATAAATGGTGCGTAAAACTAAAGGCGTAAAGTAAAAGCATAAAAATAAAAGTTAAGTGTTAATGAGTTAGAAATTAGAGGTTAATTGAATGACCATCTTGAAACTTGCATTTGAAAACTCATTTGAAGATTGATAAAATCAAAGCCTCTCAACAACAATTTGCTTTTTGTCAAGTATATCATTCATTTAAAATTCTCAAGGCAACAACAAATGATCAACGATGTTTAAAATTCACTTAGTCCAAAATTTATGAAGATTCATTAGAGGATTGATAAGACTAAAGCCTCCTAATAATGAACCTTAAGTTTATTGGATCAAAGGTTTCAAATTAAACATACTTGGGCTTGCAAACATGTGTTTGGGCCACAAATGATCATTTCTCGAATCGGGACAAAATTTAGCGTTATGTTAAGCAATTGTAAGTGAACTTATATAGAAGTCGCGGCTATTATGAGGCCGGTCAATAGCAATCTATGTACCATATGTTTGGGGAGATGATATGTAGATCATCCTCTAACAAAATGTAGCACAATGAGAAGGGGATAAGATGAAGAGAGAGGGGATGAAATGTATGAAATTAGGGTTTCAAATATCATCAACATCATTCATTCATTTTGGTGGATTTGATTTCTCAACCTATCAACACCCAAGATCTAATGAGGTTGAGGAATTTTATCCAAAAATAAAAACCAAGTGAGGGGATATATCAAATTGATAATATGATTGAAAGTCTAAATAAACCAACAATACAATCCAATCGAAATTAATTAAATTGAGCTATCTCATTTAATAAAATTAATTACCTAAATAATTAATTATATTAAATATTATTTTCCAACCTAATTAATTATTTATATATATATATATATATATATATATATATATATATATATATATATATATATATATATATATATATATATATATATATATATATATATATATATATATATATATATATATATATATATATATATATATATATATATATATATATATATATATATATATATATATATATATATATATATATATATATATATATATATATATATATATATATATATATATATATATATATATATATGTGTGTGTGTGTGTGTGTGTGTGTGTGTGTGTGTGTGTGTATATATTTGTATTTTAATTTTTGATAGAATAAAACAAAATAATAATAAAAAGAAAAAATATATAAAGAAAAGTGTATTGGGCCTGAAACTAGCAAACGAGGGGTGCTGAAAAGCAAGAGTGCCCAAGGCCCAACAAGGAGGCTGCGTTGATCTAGTGTAAACAGATCCAGGGAGTCCACCGTGAGCTACATCCTCTTGAGGTGTTGGATCTTGATCTGCAGATATCTGAGGATGATGAAGCGATACACATGTTTGCTATGATGAGGATACCTATGTTGAATTAAAAAAAGAAAGCCACAAGGGCGGTGACACTTGTCACTGCCATATTAGAAATGTTAAACAAATTCAATTAACAATAAAAACAATGTTAATCAAAAATTAAAACATAAAAAAATAGAGATTAACATCCATTATTTCAGTTCTTGTTCTCTCGTCCTTTCTGTGAAGAAGCTTGCTGGAGCACTCGCCGAAAATCGCTCGCGGCGCGGCCACGGCGGTCACACGGCAGAGATGCTTCGATCTCAATTTTTTTTACATCTTTTGAATCGCCTTTCTCTCCTATTCTCTAATCTGCAACTCGATTTTGCAGGAAGTGAAGGATTTCGCCTAGATCTTGAAGGGGGTTTGGAAATCCTAGCACTCAGATCGCGATATAATAGTGAGGATGATGAGAGATCTGGACTCTGGGATGTGAAATCGGACTCTCTAAAGCGTGACTAAGGGTTTAACGATGTATCTGTATATGGTAACTCTTTCCTCTCCTATCCTATCCTCGTGATGTGATAACATATAAATGTATTGCATATTTAGCTTGAATTAACTAAATTATTTTCCATTTTTATTCTAAATTAAATCACTTTGTAGTTGGTATTATATCGGTATTTTTCTATTTTGTAGGTATCAAATTAATTATGAAGAAAAGGGAGAAAAGGAAGGAAAAGAAGAAAAAGAAGGAAAAAAGGCTACAATAAACCAAAGATAAGCCCAAGCCCAAAAGAAGGAGCGCGCAAAAAGAAGTCAACAACAAGCGTGACGATCGACAAGGCAAGCGTGATGACCGGCATGCATTGACCACGTAAGTGATGAACGTCACTAATCCCTTTGACGAACGTCACCTCTCCTATTATTTTTCCCACGTCCCTTAAAGCTTGCAACGAAAGTGTGTTAGTTGCTTCCACCAAGTCAGATACGTGGAGATTCAGCAGCCCTACAAACTCTCCAACAAATCCTCACGAAAAAGTTACTCAAGATGGATATAAATAGTAGACCTCATGCACTGAGGGAGGTTATCACCGTTACTTCCCTTTTGTTCTTCGTGCATATTTCACAGAGCTACTACTTTCCAGAATTATTTTTCCTTAGCTACTATTTTCCTTAGCTATTATTTTCCTTAGTAGTTTTATTTTTCTCAACTGGTTTAAAGTAATAGATTTCTACACTTGGAATCTATTGCCCTGTGGTTTATTTCAAGACCTTCATAATTGTAATTTAAATTTATTATTTTATTTCTTCGTAATTGTTCCTGTTCTGTATCGAAGCAAAACCTACCAACATGTGGAGGAGTGCTTCCTTCAGAATTGTTACCAATCTCCAATTAATTTATTTCCAGGTTTTTATTTTAAATAATTATTATTTGCCTTTAATTCAATAATCATGTTTACTTTGTTGTCTGGATTTTATTATTCTATGATTAAGTTTTATAAAATGCTAAGCTAAATTTCTATACCGGTATGTAAGGTCATAAAACTGAGGGAATTTGGTAATACTATCGGTATTTATATGTTGAACTATTTTCTGGACTAGATTACTTTGTTTTCAATTATGAACCATTTTTTTACGAGAGTAAAAGACGAATAGAAGTTAGGTTCAATAAAGTGAGAGCTTGAGGATCTTTAACTGGACGTAGTAACTAGGCATTGGCTTTAAAAACAGCGAGAGCGCTTTAAAGTGAATTAGAGTTTATTTGTTTTCAAAAGAATGTTTCTAACTCCGAAGGGATAGCGAGAGCATACGTTAGGACCTAATTGCATAACCTAAATCAACAACCACGACAGTGTGAGACGAGGGTTTTTTAAACTGATAAATTTCTACTGAGAATTGTTAGAAACTGCAAGTTACCAAATAGGGTACTAATTCCCGAAGTCCGATCATCACATACTGGTTGTTCTCCCTTATGATTATTTGAATAGATTCAAACTTACTTTTAGTTCCCTTAATCTAAACCAAATATTTTTAGCCTTAGATTTACACAGTAACACTAGATAACGGTACGTTTAACTTTTGGTCCTTTGGGTTCGATAATCTTTAAAACTACGTGATAAGACTGTGCTCTTGTAGTCCATATTTTTAGACTACCATATCAAACCGATCAAGTTTTTGGCATTGTTGTCGGGGACCAATTTAGTCAATATTGTAATTCCTCTGTTGCACTGTATAGACTAGGGCAACATTTTTCCTTTCTTAGAACGATTGTATGCCAAATACTCGTTTACAAGGAGGGGAATTATTACAAAGAATCAACGAAATTGAACATTTTGTTAACATAAGACGTTGGATCCTCGATCTTCCCGAAGTAGCTCCAATTCCAATTCCCATTCCTGAAGAACCGACTCCGAAACTAGACATGGTTGAACTAGGTAATCGACCTCTTAAGGAGTACGCTGCTCCTTCTCGAGTTGAACCGCACTCGAGTATTTCTCCTCCTGCCATCGAGGAGAATAACTTCGGGCTTAAACCTTCATTGTTGCAAGCCGTACAACAAAATCAATTTTCTGGAGGCCCTACGGATGATCCAAATCTCCATTTATCCGTGTTTGTACAATATGCTGACACAGTAAAAGCTAATGGTGTTAATCCCGAAGCAATTCCATTACGTCTTTTTCCTTTTTCTTTAAGAGATAGAGCCAGAGCCTGGCTCCAATCCTTACCTTCAAACTCCATAACTACATGGGACGAATTGAAGAAAGTCTTCTTAGAAAGATATTTTCCACCTAGCAAAACTGCAATGCTGAGAGGCCAAATCAACAAATTTACGCAAAAAGACGACGAATCACTTTTTGAAGCTTGGGAGAGATACAAGGACATGCTGAGACTTTTCCCACGTCATGGACTTGGACCATGGCTGATCATCCACGCCTTCTATGGTGGTCTCCTATATAACACCAACTTATATCTAGATGCTGCCGCTGGTGGTGCACTAATGAACAAACCCTATAATGAAGCTTATCAACTGATTGAAAACATGGCACAAAACCATTATCAATGGGGAGGAGAATGAGCCTCCACACGAGGATTGCACGAAGTCAGTGGCATAGACCACGTCAATGCTAAAGTTGACGCCCTGAATCAAAAGATTGAGAATTTAGCAGTAACCCCAACCCCCGCAGCCACCATGGTTGTCGTAGCTCGGAACTGTGACTTTTGTGAAATACCTAGACATATCGTTTCTGAATGCCAATTGCTAGTTGGGATACCTCCTGACCAGATGAATTATGCTCAAGGAAACCCATAATCTAACACCTATAACCCAGGTTGGAAGAATCATCCTGATTTTTCCTATAAGAATAACAATGCGTTATACGCCTCTCAAGCGCCTCCTGGTTTCCAAAAGGAACCTCAAGTTGCACCACAAGCACCCCGTAAGTCCAACCTTGAGATAATGATGGAAAACTTTATTGTTTCTTAAACATAACAAAATAAGGAATTTATGAACCAAAACGTACACACCTTCGAATTAGTAAAACAATTAGCAACCAAAGTAGATGCCTTGGCTACACATAACAAAATGTTAGAAACCCATATTTCTCAAGTGGCCCAACAACAAGCAACAAATGTCGCTCTAACTGGGGTGTTTCCTGGTCAACCACAACCTAACACGAAAGGTCATGCTAATGCCATTACATTAAGAAGTGGGACTGAATTAGACGGACTAGTAGATCCAAGAATCTCAACTAAGTCGATGTCTCAACAAAATGAAAATGAAACCAAAAAGGAAAAAAGCAATGACAAACTGAATAAAAATATTGTGTCAGAAATCATATCTAGAGACGAAGCTGAAAAGGAAAAATCATACGTACACCCACCGCCATATAAGCCACCTATCCCATTTCTTCAGAGATTAGCCAAATCTAAAACCGAAGGAAAATTCAAGAAATTTATGGAACTCCTGAAACAATTAAACATAAGAATACCATTTACATAAGCCATAACAAAAATGCCATCTTATGCAAAATTCCTTAAAGAAATATTGTTTAATAAAAAGAAACTCGAGGATAATGAGACAGTGATGCTTATTGTGGAATGTAGCGCTATTATCCATAACAATATGCGATCTAAGTTGAAAGACCCCAGTAGTTTCTCCATACCCTGTGTGATAGGGAAGTTCGTAATAGACAAAGTACTCTGCGATTTAGGAGCTAGTGTGAGCTTGATGCCCCTTTCAATCTATGAAAAGCTGCAACTAGGAGAACTGCGACCAACTAGGATGTCCCTACAATTAGCTGATCGATCTATGAAATACCCGGTGGGTATGCTAGAAAACATCCCCGTTAGAATAGGTCAATTCTATATTCCCACAGATTTCATTATAATGGACATTCAAGAAGACTCAAACATTCCCATCATATTAGGAAGACCGTTCTTAGCCACCGCTGGCGCCATCATTGATGTGAAACGAGGGAATTGACTTTTGAAGTCGGGGAAGATAAAATTGAATTCATTCTTTCTCAATTCCTTAAATCCCCTGCAATAAGTGACACATGTTGTCTTCTCGACATCATCGATGAATGTGTGAAGGAAATAAAGTCAGAACAAACAAAGAACACTGAAATCCTAAGAATTCCAATACCGCCTATTTTTGAAGACGACAATTGGCGTGGGGAACGCCAGGACGACAACCTAAGTGAGTTCCTAGCACTGACTCCCGATCCCATGCCTGACCCCAAGAAACCTGCTTTAGAACTCAAAACATTACCAAATGATCTAAGGTACGAATTCCTAGATGAAGAATGTAAATGACCCGTCATATTCAATGCTGACTTAGGACAAACCAAAACCGAAAAATTACTTAACGTCCTAATGAAATATCCAACCGCTCTAGGATATAACATCTCGGATCAGAAAGGAATAAGTCCTTCTATATGTACACATCACATTATGCTCGAGGAAGATTGCAAAACCTCTAGAGAGTATCAAAGATGAATCAATCCCATTCTAAGCGATGTAGTTAAGAAGGAAATTTGTAAGTTGTTGGAAGCCGGAATCATATATCCTATATCCGACAGTAAGTGGGTCAGTCTTGTACATGTCGTACCTAAGAAAGGAGGAGTCACCGTAGTCACCAACGAAAAAGGCGAATTTGTAGCCCAACGCACTCAAACTGGATGGAGAATGTGCATCGACTATCGGAAGCTAAACAAAGCCACTCGCAAGGATCATTTTCTTCTACCTTTCATAGATCAAATCCTCGAGAATTTGGCCATACATTCCCATTTTTGTTACTTAGATGGTTATTCTGGATTTTTCCAAATTCCTATCCACCCCGATGACCAAGAAAAAACCACATTTACACGCCCTTATAGTACATTTGCTTATAGACGAATGCCTTTCGGACTTTGTAATGAACACGCAACCTTTCAGTGATGCATGATGGCGATCTTTGCTGATTTCTTGGATGGAATGATGGAAGTCTTTATGGATAATTTCTTCATCTGTGGAGAAAGTTTTGAAGGATGCTTAGTAAACCTTGAAATGGTACTCAAACGATGTGTGAGCATCAATCTTGTTCTCAACTGGGAAAAATGCCATTTCATGGTCCCACAAGGGATTGTGCTTGGACACATTGTGTCCGACAAAGGAATCAAGGTGGATAAGGCAAAAATAGAAGTGATAAAAAAACCTCCAACCTCCTAAAACTATTCGAGAAATAAGAAGTTTTCTAGGACACACTAGTTTTTACCGACGTTTGATCAAATATTTCTCTAAAATAACCAAGCCACTAACTGAGTTGTTGATGAAAGACGCTGAATTCATCTTTGATGACAAATGTTCGGAAGCGTTTCAAATGCTTAAACAAGCACTAGTCTATGCGCCAATTATGCAGTCTCCAGATTGGAGCGAACCATTCGAGATAATGTGCGATGCAAGTGATTATGTTGTAGGTGTCGTTCTAGGACAGCGAAAAGAAAAAAAACTCCATGTAATATACTATGCGAGTATAACCCTAGACGAAGCCCAAATGAATTATGCTACGACGGAAAAGGAACTTTTAGTAGTTGTGTTTGCATTAGATAAATTTCGTTCATACTTAGTGGGAGCTAAAATTATCATCTACACCAATCACGCCGCTATTAAATACCTCCTGTTGTACCCCAAAATTTTCCCTCTCATTTATCAAGACTTTTCTCACAAGACTTCTTGGACTAAAGACAAGATTAGGGTTTGGTCAGCTCAAGACACCTCATCTTGCACTGATAATCTAAAATTAGGGTTTGAGTTTGCACAAGGATTTTTGGACCACCAATGCTTCATGTGGCTTTCATACTCCATCTTGGACCCGTAAGATTTCTCATGATAAGTTTCAAGCCTTGAACCACATTTTTGCTCAGTCAATTGGACAGTTGACCTAAAAATCAGTTATATTGGGGGAAAAGTCAACCATGACCAATTTACAGTCAAACTTCATAATTTTTATCCACAACAACATTTTAGACTCATATGTACCATTTTATCAAGTTTGGATCACAACTCCTCAAGAAATTTGATCAAATCATCAAAAGGGCAAAATGGTCAAAATTAGGGTTTTCACTGAGAAAGGGCAATTTCTGATTTTTAACCTATCCAGTGGCCAATTGAGTTCAAGCATGATTTCAAGGACTAAATGGCATAATCTTGACCTAATTACATGGTTCAAAAGATCTCAAGTTCATTGGATTGACACGTGAATTTTGCAGTCAATTGCACACTGAAAAGTCAAACTTTGACTTTTTGGTCAAAATCAATTGCCAAGGGTCATAATTCATCAATATATGTCAAAATATGAAACTTGTTCACCAAGAAACTCAATTTTGAAAATTAGGGTTTTGAATTTGAAAATTTTCACAACTTAGAATTTTTCTAAGTATAAAACTTTTCTTATTTTTTTCCAACTTTTCACCACTTTTTCACCATGATGCATTTTGATTCAAAGAAACCTTCCAACATGAAATTTGTAGTACTCCATGAAATCTACAACTTTTCTTCACAAACTTTTCCCAAAAGATGCTTGGATCTCAAGTTATGAATTTGTGAATATAGGTCCATGAATTTCTTAACTTAGTGAAATTTTGCCCTAATTTAGGCAGGTTTTTGACCCAACTTCATGGCAACTTTTCACCTAGTTCCAAGAGGTATCTCAAATTTCATTTCAAATATGGATTATAGAGCACATTTCAAGATTTCCAAAATGTCCAAGAACTATCCAATATCATTTTTGGTTAGGGAGAATCGAAGAGGGGAAGTTCGCATTTTCTCACTTTTGTTCAAGCCATTTTTCACATAGCATCAAGTTGCAAATCCAATCCATGCTGTATGTACCTTGCTTTACAGGTCCTAAGATCACTTTACACTCCATAATTAAATGCAAACTCAGAAGCTAAAGGCATTATTTTTGCTTTTGGAGCTTTGTACAAGAGATAATTCCATTTTTGGCCAAAAGTTCACATTGCCATTTTCATAAAGGGCAACTTTTGCCACTTTGTCAATCTTGAGCCTTGGACCTGTCCCTTTGATACAAACAATCCACACAGGTCTCAAGAAATGTGTACAAGCTCTTTTCAGCTCTCAAGCTAGCCAGTACAAGCATGTAGCATTAGTCACTTCACTTTACTTAAAATACAAGAAAGTTTGCCAAAAGGTGGAAAGCTTGTACAGCTAGTAGGAAGTGGACTTGGTATCATTTCTATACATATTCACAAACTTGTCACAAGGCTTAGCACTATTTCCTTGCATCATGAACTCACTCGAACTCAAAAACACAAAAATTCTGCCAAAACACACAGTTGCTGCAAAACCATAGCCAACTCATTTTTGGCTCGTGCGTTTTGTGTTTCAACACTTGAAACATCTCATACACATCATACCAAAGCAATTCAAGCCATCACCCTGGTTCTGTAAGCCCTGTTTCAGCATCCACCATTTTCACTTTGGAAGCTTGCAGCTTGACTTGTCCAGAGAGTTTCAGCCATCCTCAGAGCAAGCTAAGCATTGGAATAGTTTGAGGGAAGTACAAGGAAGCTTAAACAATCCTAAGGCCTCCATTAAAGTCCCTATATTGCTCTACTCGAATCCAGTTGAAGGAGGTATATTTCTTAAACTCTATCTCTCTGAATATGCATCCTCAAGCCACGATTTGTGAAGAAAAAATGTAGTCCATATCATGGTGAAGCTGTACTTTGCATACTTTTCATTTATATTAATTGTGCTGAGAGAATTTGAAGATTGAAAATGCTGAAAAAGTTAGGTCACATATTAGGGCTGCCAAAATTCTCTCTGATCTTTTAGAGTTAGGTTACATAATTTATATAGTTGGAATCGTGAGCTCAAATGCCACATGTTTCATGTTATGAGTTTTTGTTTTTGTGCAAGCGTATGAAAGTTACAGATTTGAACTATGGCGCGCGCAAGGAAGCTGGCTAGAGGACATGGATGAAGTCTGGGCTTTTTGGCGCCTTGGGCTTTTTTTTTTGATATTCACACCCCCACTTACTTGTTATTTGCACCCCCTGGCTTATTTGTTATATTTTTCATATTTTTTTCCATATTTTCATATTTATAGCTTTTATTTATTTTTTCTGAATGATAAAAATCCTAAAAATAATTTCTTTATTTTTTGCAATTTTTATTTTATTTTTTTTATTATTTTTTTGCATAAAAAAATAGTTTATTAGGATATATAGATTTTATTTTCTTAAATAATTTGTAAATACAATTAAAAATACTTAACATTTTTTATTATACTATTTATAATCATAAATAATTATTTTTATACATACTTAATTTTTAATATTTACATATAATATTATTTATTATTTTCTTATACAAAAAATGTGCAAAATAATAATATAGAACATGTATTTTCTTTTAATTGAAAATTAGGGTTTCACCACTCCAAAAATAATATTTATTTTTCCTTATTTTTTAGGGTTTAATTTAAATTATTTTCTCATACAAAAAACAAATACCAAAACAATTTTTTTATAAATACATTGCATTGCATTTTAAATATTTGTATATTTATTTAATTCACACAATATTCGGTTGGATTGTAATAATATATTTAGGTTTATATTTGTGCAAAAATCCCCATTCAAAACTTGTATTCCCCCTCCCATAATAATTGTTGTAATAGCTTAGTTTAATTTGCATAATTTATTACTTTCATATACCATGTTTAGTAAATTAGGGTTTGCATGACAAGAACAAAAACAAAACAAATAGAAAAAACCTAATGCAAGACAAAAGCATGAAAAATGACACACTTTGCACACAAGCACTCTTAGGGTTTCTCCCACTTGGTTTCCTAAAATAAAATGGCCATGTTACGCATGCGAAGTATCTTGGCAAAACAAAATAAGTATAAGATCATAGCCCCTCGATGACGCTATTCAAAGGTTGCCTAAACAAAATGATCTTGGTCCCTCAAAATGCTAAGATACTTGGCGACATTGCTATCATGGTCATACGATGACCCATGCCCGTCCTGTTTACATCCAAAGATAGGGTTGTTTACCAAACCAATGGTAAGTCAACAATGTCAAAGGAATAAAAATGCACAAGAAAGACATTTGAGTAGGTAGATAGCTTCTAAGTTACTTTCTCCTTTTCAAACAATCCATGCTATTTTCAAAAACAAACACACACATTTCAAAAACATCATTCAAAACATTGAAACATTTTTCAAAAGACAAACATCTTTGTATACATTCTTACGAATGAGAATCATTACAAAGATTGCCTAAACAAATGGCCTCTTTTCAAAATACTTTCAAAATCACACCAAGCACCATTTCAAACAATTTCAAGCAAAGTAAGTGATCTAAGAAAGTAACTAAGAGCCCATGGAAAACCATGGATGAAAAGGGTGCTAGCACCTTCACTTTTTCATAATCTACCCCCTGAACTCAAGAAAACATCTCAAAGGTCTTTCCTGTGCTTTTTTACCTTTCCTTTTGGATAAAAGAAAAGTCGGTGGCGACTCTTGCTAACCGCGACATTTGCGACAAAACGCATACCTCAAGTCAGTTCTCCCACCGTATCACACCTCCTAACTAAGAAAGATTCCAAACCTAGACTATTGAGATGGATCCTATTACCACAAGAATTTGATTTGGAAATGAAAGACAAAAAGGGAACCGAAAGTGTCGTAGCAGATCATCTTTCTAGGCTTGAAAATCTGAAGACCGAACAAATACCAATTAACGATGATTCCCTATATGAGATACTTATAGATCAGTTGGAAAACAATGAGGTTGAACATTATCAAGCCAACTATACTTTAGAAATAGAGGCCTCAAGTCTTGAAACCAAAAATTTGGTAAAAGTAGAATTAGCTCACTCTGTTGCACCATGGTATGCCGATTTCGTAAATTACCTAGCCGCCGGTGTCCTTCCACCTAAACTAACGTACCAACAAAAGAAGAAGTTCTTCCACGAACTTAAACACTACTACTGGGATGACCCCCTCCTCTTTAAAAGAGGTTCTGATGGGATTTTTCGTCGTTGTATGCTCGAGGTTGAAATCAAAAGTATTATAGACCACTGCCATGCTGCACCTTATGGAGGGCATTCAAGTACATCAAAAACCTGTGCGAAAATCCTACAATCTGGTTTCTTTTGGCATAATCTATGGAAAGATGTGCACATCGCTATTTTAAACTACGACTGTTTCCAATGCACTGGCAACATCTCCAGACGCGATAAAATTCCTCAGAAAGGTATTCTAGAAGTCGAAATCTTCGATGTATGGGGAATTGACTTCATGGGACCCTTCCCATCTTCTTTTGATAACAAATACATACTCGTAGCTGTCGATTATGTATCCAAATGGATCGAGGCTATTGCCTCTCCAACAAATAACAAACGAGTAGTAATCAAGCTTTTCAAGAACATAATATTTCTGAGATTCGGTGTGCCGAGACTCGTCATCAGTGACGGAGGCTCCCACTTCATCTTCAAAATCTTCGAAAAACTCTTAGTGAAATATGGAGTTAAACACCATGTAGAAACACCATACCACCCACAAACGAGTGGCCAAGTAGAGGTCTCAAATAGAGAAATTAAGCAAATACTTGAGAAAATTGTTGCCACATCTAGAAAAGATTGGTCCTCTAAGTTACATGAAGCATTGTGGGCATATAGGACAGCTTTTAAAACACCCATAGGGACCACACCTTTCAAGTTGGTCTATGGAAAATCATGTCATCTTCCAGTGTAACTCGAGCATAAAACTTATTGGGCTATTAAAACCCTAAATTTAAATTACTCTACCGCCGTAGGAAACAGAATCCTAGATATCAACGAATTAGAAAAGCTCCAATTAGACGCTTACGAAAATGCCAAGATCTACAAAGAAAGAACAAAAAAATGACACGATAAGCGCATTTCTAGGAGATAATTCAAAGAGGGAGATATAGTACTCCTATTTAACTCCTGACTTAAACTTTTTCCTGGAAAACTACGCTCTAGGTCGTCTGGCCCTTTCGAAGTCACTAAGGTTTTCCCAAGTGGCGCCGGAGAAATTAGGAGTAATTCTAGTGATCCATTTATTGTAAATGGGAAAAGTTTGAAGCATTACCATCGTATCAAAAACAAAGATTACTCAGCTAGCCTAAAGCTTCTACAGCCACCGGCTGAACCAAACGACTAATTCATAATTGAAAATATGTCGAGCTTGCGACATCAAAACAAAGCGCTTTGTGGGAGACAACCCACAGTATTATCTTTATATTTTTCTTTAACTTTTCATTTTTTTTTAAATGATTTCATTATTCTCATCTTTCTTTTCTTGTTATCATTTTCTTATTTTTCTTTTTTTTTTACTCTAAAAGGCATTTGGCCGATGCTAACTGGATTTTCTATAATGTACTTACTTTTCAGGCTAATTTACTTTTTTTAGCTAGTGACTAACTCTCAAAATGACAAGAGTATATTATATGAGTATTACTTTCAGGGGAAGATATCAAATGAGGAGGTTTGAGGACTTGGTTGATAGGGAGATGACTCTCACCATATATGCTGATGAACATGCTATGACCGCCCTAGGCATTAGAGAAAGTGTCTTATACCTGTTGAACTAGATAGGTTGGGATAAATCCCCTATTCAGAGGAGATTTAGTTCATATCTTAGGCTTACCCTTGAGTTCCTAAGTTCTTTGATTTATGTGCCTAACCATGGACTAGGGTTTAACCGTGGCCTGATCTAGTTTAGATTGTTTAACATTGATTTTCGTTATAACAATTGTGAGTTTTCTAACCTTTTAGGCTTCCCTAGTGGCCCCGATGTCTTTACTGTCGCCCAAGAGGATATCCTCTCCAACCATGAGCTTAATTACTTTTGGGGTAGCATAAATAACCATCCCGAGCCTGATGATATGCATTCTGAAAGCATCCATAACCCTACTATAAGGTATTTCCACAAAATCCTGGACCACACCCTGTTTGGAAAAGAACAAAACATTTCTTTGGTGTCCCGTGATGAGCTTTTCATTTTGTTTTGTGCTTCACAAAACCGTCCTGTCAATGCGGTTACCTTTATGTTAGCCAATTTTGTTTGCATTATAGAGATTGCTCATACACCTATCCTTATAGGAGGCCTAGTTACAATGATTGCAAATGTTATCAGAATGAGGCAACCACTCCTAGGATTAAACCCCTATGGAGGAATTCAACCCATGAACATCCGTTTCTGTTTCAACACTCACCTTATAGGAAACCTTGGACCACTTCAGTTTGACTTACTCATTAACCATAACATTTTCCACCAATTTTTTTTACCTAATCCTATAACGAATGTTCATAATAGAGTGTTGTACCCCAAAATTTTCCCTCTCATTTTACTCAGCACATGCCTATTGAGATCCCCAATTTGCTCAAGGAAGCCCAAGAGTTGACTAGACAAACTCTCTCATAAGGCAATATACCTCAAACTAGGGTTTCCATTTTTATCAAGATGTGTGAACCCCAAAGGCCTCAAATGCTTTCCATTGTCCTAATATGTTCTCAAGATCATCCATGTCAAGTTTCATGCCTTGCACAAGAAGTTTTCTCAATCAACTGCTCAGATGCCTGGAAATCAACTATACTAGTTCAAAAGTCAATTGTGGCCCACATACAGTCAAACTTCAAAATTTTTGGTCAATATCAACATTTTTAAGTAAATTTCATCATTTGATCAAGGGTTGATCATGATACCTCAAGGATTGCTCCTAATTCATCAAAACTCAAAAGTTGCTAAATTAGGGTTTCTTAAGAAAAGTCAACCAAACTTTGACCAAGCATAACTTCTTCATACTTTATCAGAATTTTTACATACAAAGCTCATTCTGAAGAGGATGAAATTCCCTATAATTCATATTCAGCCCTCAAGTTCAAAATATGCCCTCATCAAAAGATATGCAATTCCTTTTGAAAAGTCAACAAAAACACCTTTTGGGTCAAAGCTTCTTACATGAACATGGAAGACCCCATTAAAATTATACCAAAAGTATTGTTTAGGGGACATCCTAAGATTTCTAAAAAGTCAGAGAACACCTCTCTAGGGTTAAAATTGGAAGAGATATGCCTTGTCAAAGTTGACCATTTTTGCAAAATTGCCAAAAGTCAAATATGCTCAAAGATGCATTTTTTGTCAAATGGGCCTAACTTTTTATGCTTGCACCTCACTCATAACATGGTCCACGACCCAATTACTTACACACATGTTATTTTCTTCATTATTTATTTTATTTTGATTTTTATTATTAAAAATTCAAATTAAATCAAATAAATGACAAATAATAGCAAAGATTTGTTTTGATCTGATTTTTTGATAGAATCCAAATCTAATTATGCTGGCATAGCAGGATCAATTCGTATCAAGGGTTATTTGGAGCAAGAGCGGCATGATTTGGCCTAATTTGGAAACAAATCATACAAAAGAAGAATGAGATCAAATCTTCAAAAACTTCAAAGATACATGCTATTTTTATAACCCTAATTCATTCAAGGGTATATATGGAGCATGAACAAGCACGAAAACAAAGGGTTGCAGCCGTGGAAACACCAAGAACAAACTCAATTTTTTGCAAAAAAAGTAGTGAATCGGTTTCAAGCTTGGAGTCCAATTCAAGCCATTCTAACGTTGCCAATAGATTGTTGGACATCTCTGGAACGTATCTCCATTATTTTCAAGCCTTTTCACGCCCAGAAATGCACGCTACAGACCCATTGTTTGCCTTCCCTAGCTTGAATTGTATTTTACAAATTACGCATGATTAACCATTATTGAACACAGCATTATGTTTGTATGAGCATTTAAAATGTTTTGGTTTATATAATTTTGTATTTTGATGCATATATCCATAACTGCCATTGCTAGGTTTTGTTCTTGTGTTTTAGGGGTTTATCATACAGGTGAAATTGGCCTAAACAAAGGGTACCATCGTACTCGTGAGGTCAAAACAAATTGATTGGTGTAGCCATAATTGATTTATCATGCCTGTGTTGTATTTTTGAGATTTACAGGTTTTTAGCCATGGAAGATGTCTGTGGGTATAGATTATGCATCTAATACGATAGAGGAGGAAGAAGATAATAACGTGTCTGAACCCCATTGGACCATTTAAATTGCACGCGTGTTTTCCAGATAACCCCCATGTTTTTTATATTATTCATTATTATTGTTGTATTAACAAATAAGCGGGACAGCACAGATGGTAGAGCGCGTTAGTGGTGAGTGTGAGGACCTGGGTTCGATCCCAGGTCCCAGCATTTTCTTTGTTTTAATTCTCCAATGCAGGATTCTGTGTATCTCCCACTCAAGCGTTCACCATGCGCTACCATCATCCATCTAATGGATGCACCTCTGTCCAGATCCAACGCCTATCATTGAAGGACCAGGGTGCACCATCAGAAGAGCATCACATGGGATTCAGTGCAGGGATTGGGCTGGCCAGTTATTGGGCCCATCAAATTCATAATTGCACACGCCTATTGTTATTTCCTCCAGGCCCAATTTAATTATTTTTTTATTTCTCTTATTTGTTTTATTAGTTTAATTATTTTTTTACAAAATTAATCATTTTTTTATTAATCAGAAAATCAGAAAATCACAAAAAATATAGAATTAGGTTTTTATTTATTTAAATTAATTTTGTTGAAAAATAAATTAGATTAATTAGATTCATTTGATTGCTTTTCTTTTAATTTAAATTAATTAGACAAATTAGGTTTGATTTGTAATTAAATTATTTTCTCAAATAAAAAAATACAAAATTATATTTTAATTAATTAGATTTTTACGACTTTTTTACTTATTCCCATCTTAATTCTTCGCGCGTTTATTTCCTTTCGTACCATTTTTTTAATTAATGTAACTGTTGATGGTTTGTAATAGTTTCAAATTAGGGTTTTATTTATTGCTCTTATTTCCCCAGTTTTGTTTATGTAATCCCCATCCCCTGAGGCCCTGTAATAGTTAGGATTTCTATTTCCGCACTTTAAATTCCTGCAATTTTTAATTGTCTAGATGCATGGCTAATATGATTACATGGAAAGAATACTTGAAAATTAATATGGTAGATAACCCAAATTGTGCAAAGACTAAATTAACTGAAACATAAACACATGCACATGTTCACTCGTAGGGTTTGCCTCACTTTGGTTGCCTTCAGTAAACAGTCATTAAGCATAGGGAATTTTAGTGGTTGCCCTCCAGTCTAAAATATCAAAAATGACCCATTCGAATGTTGCCTCGGAAAGATCTTTAGGACTTTAGGGTAATTACTAAGGTTTCCTAGTCATTGCTTTAGTGATTGTATTTGTCCCTTTCGAACGTTCTTTAAAAACTCCAACAATGGAGCTACCTACTCCTTAATAGTAGGATAGCGATGTCTAAAGGAAACGAGAACAAACAGTCCTTTTTCGAGTAGGTAGAAATCTTAAGTACTTGCTCAAAACAAAAAATTTCACACAAACTCTTTTCAAAAACAACTTTGTCACACTCTTGAGGACTGATACAAGGGTTATCACGAAGTAAAACTTTTCAAAACAAACACACACAATCAATTTCAAAAATGAGCGAGTACCTAAGAGCCCATGGAAAACAATGGATATAAAGGGTGCTAACACCTTCCCTTTCTATAATCTACCCCCCGTACTCAGAAATATTCTTGAAAAAAGGTTTTTTCTGTTCTTTTTCCTTTTCCTTTGTTGGATGAAATAAAAGTCGGTGGTGACTATTGCTTACCGCGACATTTGTGAATACAAAATGCAAACCAGTATTAACTGTCGGTTCTGCCACCGTATCATAGAACTGGCGACTCTGGTGGGGAATAAAAAATAAAGTGTCGTTTACCTAAGGATCTAGGTCATTTTAAAATTGCTTTCTTGTTTGTTTGCTTTATTCATAAAGGGTTTTTCTTGGGTTACTATAGATCTTACACCCGGATCTGGGGGAACTTTTTAGGTAAACAGCAATAGATCATGGGATTGTACGGCATAGACCGATATGGTTTAAGCGATGGTTGTGTTGGTGTGGCACTTTGGTTGGTACCGGTATCCTTCATGGGGAAACGAGGAGAATACCGGGCCGCCGCATGGTGTCGTGAAATAATAACAGACCTTAGAACCTTAGTTGAACAAACTTGGACATTAGAAAGTAGTAAGATAGTCGGCCTCGGTATAGAGCTGAGGATTGGTTGATACTCGATGCTACACTCATTGAGATCATATTTTCGGGATATTTCGGCCGCAAGAAAAGATTGCTTGAGCTGAAACAATGCCTGATAAAGGATAGTCAGTGATATTGAGAATCTTTGGAACCCGGTTACTTTTCTAAGACAGGTTGAAACCAACTAAACTTCAAGAGGGTAGTTACCTTTAACCTCATGTAAGCCTTAAACCGAAAATCTTGGTGTGTGTGACCGGTGGAAATAGAACTGACTGTTTTTAGCTGGTTTTGCGAAATGTCGCGGTAAGCAAGAGTCGCCACCATCTTTTATGTTCTCCAACATGGAAAGGGAAAAAGCACAGAAAAATTCCTTATTCGAGAATGTTTCTCGGTTCGGGAGGTAGATTATAGAAAGGGAAGGTGTTAGCACCCTTTCTATCCGTGGTTATCCACGGGCTCTTAGGTACTTGCTCTTATGTTTTCAAAATTTGTTTGCTTTTCAAGTGTGTGTGGGTTTTGAAAAAGTTCGTTTGGAAAACTTCTAAGTAACTCTTGTATCAGTCCTCAAGAGTGTATGAAAAATTTGTTTGAAAACTTTTAGAAAGTGTAGGTGCGAAAAGTTGTTTTGTTTGTTTGAAAAGAGCAAGTACCCTAGAGAATCTACCTACTCTAAGGAATTAGGCTGTGTAAGAGTCCTTTAGATAGTGCTATCCCACCATTGAGAGGTAGGTAGCACCATCGTTGGAGGTGTTCGGGTCAATTCGATTATCGGGACAGTGTGGTCACCGAAGCAATGGTAGGACACCTTAGAAGTAACCCTAATGTCCTAGATCCTTTTATCCGAGGCAACCGTTTCGAGGCAACTGGATCTTTTGGACAGAAGGGCGACCTCTAAGACACCCTATACTTGATGACCACGTTCGAGGCAACCAGTGAGGCGTACCCTAGGAAGTGGCATGTGCTTTGTGTTTTGTTTTTCAGTTAAGGTTTTGGTACATGTTATTTGTGAGCTACGGATTGATTTTATTTACTTACATTCTTTCATGCATTTAACAGTTAGGGGTGGGAAAGTAAATTGTAGAAATGTAAATTCTAACTATTACAAGGTGCGGGTCTATACATCGCCAAAAAACAAAGACCCGTTTTGGTAAATAAGTACGAGAAATTAAGTAAAGCGGTAAAATTCCTATTTAACTATTACATATCTGGAGACAGTTACATAAATAATCAAAATAAATAAATGCGCGCGAGTAAAAATTAATCAGGAACGTCCTAAGGGTTTTGACCCTTTTAAGAAAAGAAATGAATTTTTTGTCCTTTTTTGTGATTAAATGGAATTAAAACTAATTATTAACTAATTAATTTAATTAAAAGAAAAAATATTTTTTTGTGTTTTTATGTTTTTAATGAAATAAAATAAAAGGAGATAAAATTAAAAGTTAATAAAAACCTAATTCTAAATTTATTTTAGTTATTAAGAAAAAAAAGTCAAAGTTGCCTAATTAAAACTAATTCAATTCATTAGTATTTATTTACAAAAATAAAATGGAATTAATAATAATAATAACATTAGTTCTTTTTTGGCACGAATTTGGTAGGTGATTCATGACATATAAAAGTCATTCAAAACTCAAAGATACCATTTAATTCATTTTTTGATTTTTATTTGAATTATTATGGATTAAAGTGAATTAAATCCATAAAAATTAAATAAAAATGAAAAAATAAATGTTTGGTCTTGTAATGGGTCATGGGACACGTGGGTGGCATGACAAGGCTGAACCAAGTGGAAAAAGTGGGTCCTTTTGTCAAAAATTGAAGTTTCAAGGATAGTTGACTTTTGCCATTTCACAAAAATTTCCCAACTTCTCCAATGCATATCTTGCTCAATTTTGATCATATGAACATGTTCTTGGACATTTTGGAAAGGTCTTGAAGTCTTCTAACCAATGCCTTTGGTCCCATGTCATTTGGATTTACCAATCTCAAGTTATGGTCTTTGACTTAAAGTGCCTTTTTGTTGACTTTTGAAAATGACCTATAATGTTGAAATTGATAACTTTTTGTGAGAGCATTTCTTGGACTTGGAATGTGAAGATGAGTTGTAGGAAATGTCATCCCCTTCAAAATGATCATTGGATGGGATTTTTTTGATGAACCATGAAAAAGTTATGCCTTGGTCAAGTTACAGTTGACTTTTCAACTGTCCAAAAATAGAAACTTTTGCATCTTGATGATTTTTGAGCCATTCTTGTGAAATCATGGTCAAGATTTGACCAAATGATGATTGTGGCTTCAAAATAAGATGTTGACCAAAAATTTTGACTTTTAACTGCCAAATGACCATTTTGCCCCTACAGTTGATTGTGAAGCAATTAGGGTTTTTGACTGTGCAACTTGACCTTGTGAGCCTTGAAACTTGACATGTAGGTGCTTGACAATGTATATGAGCATATGGGATTTTATTGAGCCCTTGAAAACCTCAACTTCCTTGCAAGAACCAAAACCCTAATTTTGACTGGCTTAGGAGGATGGTTTAACTGTGCAACCCTTGAGTAGACTTGAGCAAATTTAGATGATGCTTGTCAAAACTTTGAAGAATATGGGAGGGCAAATTTTGGGGTACAACGGTGTGATTTGTCTGTCTTCGTTATACTTGTGATTTATCATGATATCATGCATCATAACATAGCATCCATTCTTATTGCACTAACCATTTCAAGGACCAAGGGAATTTATCTTTGTTCTGTTTTACAGATCATGGCTTCTGTTCGTAGAAACACTATCCGAATCAGCTTTGTGAAGATACCTGCCCAACTCAAAGAGCTAGTATCAAAGGTTTCTGAAACTTCTGCGTTCACTAAGATACATGATCGACTTCTCGACCTGGTTACTTCAAACTTTGATGAAAATATGATGAGTGTACTCTTTCAGTTCTTCGATCCCAAGCACCACTGCTCCACATTTCCAGACTATCAGTTGGTGCCTACCATGGAAGAATTCTCTCAACTATTGGATATACCCATTATTGAACAGTTGCCCTTAACAGGTCTGGAATAGGTTCCTAAGCTAGAATTCATTGCCTCAGCTTTGCATCTGAAACGGGTCAATGTGGTATCCAATTGGGAAACAAGAAGTGGAGTCAAGGATTTTCTAGCCAAGTTCCTGATAGACAAGGCCCAGTTGTTTTGGGATGATATGGATTTCCAGGCTTTTGAGGAGGTCTTGGCCCTTCTAATCCATGGTTTAGTACTATTCCCTAATCCATACTCATTCATAGATGTAAATGCTATCAAGATCTTCCTCTCTCGCAACCCCATGCCTACCTTGCTCGGAGACATTTTGCATGCTCTCCATACTCGTACCATGAAGAGAAGAGGGGTTCTTATGTGTTGCATGCCATTGCTGTCGAGGTGGTTTATTTCTCACCTCCCTAAGTCTGTACTGAAGAATGAAGAAGGTTTGGGTTGGTCACAAAGGATAATATCACTCGCTCACATGGATATTCTCTAGTGCTCCCGAGCTATGGAAAACACTGCTATTATTGACCGTTGCGGGAAGTACCCTAATGTCCCGTTACTTGGCATCAGAGGGGGTATAACCTGCTATGATACGGTGGGAGAACTGACTTGATGGTTTTGCATTTTATCGCAAATGTTGCGGTTAGCAAGAGTCGCCACCGACTTTTCTTTTATCCACAAGGAAAGGTGAAAAAGCACAGGAAAGACCTTTGAGATGTTTTCTTGAGTTCGGGGGGTAGATTATGAAAAGGGAAGGTATTAGCACCCTTTTCATCCATGGTTTTCCATGGGCTCTTAGTTACTCGCTAGATCACTAGCTTTTGTTGTTTGAAATAGTGTTTGGTGTGGTTATGAAAGTATTTTGTAAAAGAGGTCATTCGTTTAGGCAATCTTTGTAATGATTCTCGTTCATAAGAATGTATACAAAGATGTTTGTGTTTTTGAAAATGTTTTCAATGATTGTAAAATGTTTTGAAATATGTGTGTTTGTTTTGAAAATAGCAAGGATGGTTGTTTGAAATAGAGCAAGTAACTAGAAGCTATCTACCTACTCAAATGTCTTTCTTGTGCATTTTCTATTCCTATGACATTGTTGTCTTACCATTGATTTGGTAAGAAACCCTATCTTTGGATGTAAACGGGACGGGCGTGGGTCATCGCATAACCATGATTAGAAATGTTTGCAAAGTATCTTAGCATTTTAAGGGACCAAGATCATTTTGTAAGGCAACTTTTGAATAGCTTCATCGAGGGACTATGATCTTTATGTTTGTTTGTTTTGCCAAGATACTTCGCATGCGTAATATGGCCATTTTTGTTTTAGGCAACCAAGTGGAGAAACCCTAAGGATGCTTGTGTGCGAGTGTATCATTTTCATGCTTTGATTTTGTCTTGTATTTAGGGTGTTCTATTTTTCTTTGTTTTGTTCTTGTCATACAAACCCTAATTACTAATCATGGCATATAAAGCGATAAATTGTGTAATGTAAATATTTCTAAGCTATTACAACAATTTATGGGAGGGGTATACAAATTTGAATGGGGATTTACAAAAATATAAACCTAAATAAGTTATTACAACCAAATCGAATTTGTACGAATTAGAATAAATACAATACAATATTTAAAAATACAATACAATGTTTAAAAATACAATACAATGTATATGTAAGAGAAAAAAATGTGTGTCTTGTTTAAAAGAAAATTTAAATTTAAGCCTAAAAATGTAAGGAAAAGGAATTAATTTTTAAAAGGGGTTTAACCCTAATTATTATTTTAAAAGGAAATAAAGTTTTTATATGTAACATTTTATGTATTTTCTTGTATAAAAATAATAGATAATATTGTATAAAAATATAAAAATTTTATATATGCAAAAATAAATGTTTATAGGTATGAAATAAAAAATAAATTAAACTACACATGTTTTAATTATATTTACAAGTTTATTAAGAAAAATAAATGATATCTTATTAAATAAAATATATTTTTATGTGAGAAATAAACTAAAAAATAAAATAAAAGTGCAATATTATTAATATTATTAATTTATATCTTTTTGGATTTTTAAACATTAAAGAAAATATTTAGTATATATTAAAAATAAAAATATAAAAAGTTGGCAATGGGGGTGATGTAGCAGATTAGAGATATCATGCAAGCAAAAAACTGTGGCCCAAACAATGGAGGCCCATCCTGCAAAAAAGTCACAAAACTGAAAAAAGGCAAAAATATGGAAAACCAAAAGTAGCGCCCAAGTTCGAACCCAGAACATGGGTCTTGCCAGCGTGCTACTTTTCCACTGGGGTGGCTATACATCCATTGTCTTATGGAAAGCAAAAATAATATAACCCGAAACAAGTCTTTGCCCTGTACTTCATCTCCTTCCTCAAGCTTGGCCAGACATCCTGTAACTCTCTCATACTTCCATGAAAATAAAAACTCATAACATGAAAGTTGTAGTACTTGAACTCACGATTCCAACCATATAAGTTATGTAAGCTAACTATAAAAAATCAAAGACAATTTTAAAAGCCCTAAATTTTAACCTAATATTTTCAGAAACTTCAGGTTCCAAACTCTTTCAACTCAAGTAAAATTAATGCAAGATAAAGATATGTACAGTTTCGTTATGATGAGGACTACATTTTTTATTCACAAATTGTGGCCTATGGTTGCCTGTACAAGGAGATAGAGTTTGAGATTTTACCTCCTTCAGTTGGAATCATGGATGAAACTGGGATGAGTTTGATGGAGGCTTGATGCTTGCTTGAGCTTCCTTGAACTTCCCTGGATATATTCCAACCCTTGCCTTGCTCTGAAAGTATCTAAAACTCCTTGGCCAAGTCAAATTGTAAGCTCTGAAATCAACAATGGCAGATGATAATTACAGAACAGGGATGAAGGCCAGGGTAGGTTTGATATCAGGTATGTAATATGTTTGAATGATCAAAGCTTAAAACGCACGAGCCAAATGGAAGATGGGTATGCTTATGCAAAAACTGCATATTTGGACAGATTTTTGGTGTTTTTATGGTTGGGAGTGTTTCAGGCCTTTGCTAATCGTGTTTTGTGTTGCATAATGTTTGTATATTAGTATTGAATTGGTCTTATGTCAACCCTCTAACAGTTGTTCCAGTTCTAGCCTTTTTTCAACTTTTCTTGCATTTGAAGTAAAGTGAAGGGGCAATGCTTGCCATGCTTGTACTTGCTCTCTTAGGGTTGGAATCAGCTTGTACAATTTTCTTTAGACCTGTGGAACTTGTGTGTACAATGGAGACAGGTTCAATGCTCAAGAAATGGAAAGTGGCAAAAGTTGTGCTTTTCCAAAATGGCAATGGTCGCTTTATGCCATTTATGGAATTGCAAGTTGGATAATGGTTCTAAGGCATGGATCAAAGCTTTTTCAACTAAGTAAGCATTTAATTAAGGAGTGAAGAACAATTTTGGGACTTGTAAAGCATGGATTAGGTAGCATAGGTACTGATTGCAACTTTGTTCTTCATGAAATGGCTTGGACAAAAAGTGAGAAATTGCCAACTTCATCTCTTAGATTCTCCCTACTCAAAAATGATCTTGAGGATTTCTTGGACATTTTGGAAAGCTTGCAATGTGCTCTATAACTCATAATTGAAATACATTTTGATATAACTCTTGGAACTAGGTGAAAAATGTCCATGAAGTTGGGTCCAAAACCTGCCTAAATTAGGGCAAAATTTCACTAAGTTATTTAGTTCATGACCATGTATTCACAAATTTATATCTTGAGATACAAGCATATTTATGGAAAATTGTGTGAAACAAAGTTGTAGATTTCGTGGAAGTCTACAACTTTCCTGTTGGGAACTTTTCTTGAATCATTATGCATCATGGTGAAAAAGTGGCCTAAAGTTGAGAAAAAATAAGAAAATTTTCTATACTTAGAAATTTTCTAAGTTAGGAAAATTTTCAAATTCAAACCCTAATCTTCAAACTTGGATTTCTTGATGAACAAGTTTCATATTTTGACATGTTTTGATGAATTATGACCCTTGGCACTTGATTTTGATCAAAAAGTCAAAGTTTGACTTTTCAGTGTACAGTTGACTTTTGATCAGTTGACTACAAATTTCATTTGTCAATCCAATGAAATTGAAATGTTTTGAGCCATGTAATAAAGTCAATATGATTCCATTGAATCCTTGAAATCATGTCTTAACTCAATTGGTCATTTGCTAGGTTAAAAATCAGAAATTGCCCTTCCTCAATCAAAACCCTAATTTTGACTATTTTGCCCTTTTGGTGATTTGATCAAATTTCTTGAGGAATTATGGTCTAAACTTGATCAAATGATACATATAAGTTTAAAATGTTTATGTTGATCAAAAATTATGAAGTTTGACTGTAAATTGGCCATGGTTGACTTTTTCCCCAATACAGCTGATTTTTAGGTCAATTATCCAATTGACTGATCAAAAATGTGGTTCAAGGCTTGAAACTTGTCATGAGTGATCTTAGGGATCCATAATGATGTTTGAAAGTCATATGAATCATTGATAGTCCAAAAATCCTTGTGCAAACTCAAACCCTAATTTTGGGTTGTCAGTGCAAGATGAGATGTCTTGAGCTGACCAAACCCTAATCTAGTCTTGAGTTAGAGGAAACTTGTGAGAAAAGTCTTGATAAATGAAGAGGGGAAATTTTGGGGTACAACACCTACAATCCTTGTTTAGCTCTGCGACAATTTGGTTACGCTCTAAGGGATGGTCCCCATGAGTTACTTATCGAAGGCATTGTATTCAACTATGAGGATGACGTTCAAGAGTATCACCGGAGGTTCATACGAGCTTGGGGAATGGTAAACAGACCTGACGCCAAGGGGGTATTCCTTACACGATTCTCTATCCTAATATGCCCACTAATCTTGGAGAATTACAGAGGTCTTGGATTCAGTTGAACAAAGAGCGGGATACTTATTGGGATCAGTTCTATGCCCAGGAGAGGAAGGTTTTAGAGCTCACAAAGCAGCTCCATGAGGAAAAAGGGATCAATGTCTATCTTGGCACGAAGAGGAAGCATCCATGGGAATTTTATTTTTTCTAGTTTTAGATTTGTTTGTAATTGTAACACCTAAAAGGCATTTGAACTTTGAATTCAACTAATTAAATCTTTGTTTCATTTTGGTTCGCAAATTTAAATTTCCCAAAGTCTTTGAAATCATTGCATGTGCATCCCATTCATAACATTGCATGTACAGGTAGCATTACAGGTTTCTCATCTTCTTAGCTGTTTATTTCAGCAGAAATGTCTTTCAAACAAAGCATCAAGGACCTTCAGGCACAAAACGCCCAGTTCTAGCAAATGTTCATAAATCTGGCAAAAGGGCAGGAGGATCTTAAAGCCCTCATCCTGAAAGAGAAAAAGAAAAAGAAGAAGGTTGTCGATATTCTAAATATGGGTAGAAGGTTTAGAGGGCCATTGAAGCAACAAGTCGATCTGACCTATTTGTCCAAGGAAGGGGAGAATAGAGAAGAAGAGTTAAGGGAGAAGGATCCCAGTCCTGAGGTTTCTGACAATGATACCGACTACAATGATAAGCAGTATCCTCCCACTGAGGATAGATACAAGCAGTTGGAAGATTGCTTGAGTGCTATGGAAGTCCAGAGGATACCTGGGATGGATTTCGAAGAATTAGGATTGGTGTCGGGAGTGGTTATCCCGCAGAAGTTCAAAGCTCTAATTTTTGCAAAGTATGATGGGATGTCCTGCCCAAAACTCCATCTCCGCTCTTATGTCAGAAAGGTCCAGCCCCACACCGCTGATAGAAATTTGTGGGTTCATTTCTTTCAAGATAGTCTATCAGGGACTCAGCTTGAATGGTTCTACCAACTGGAGAGAGCCAATGTTCGAAATTGAGAAGATCTGGCTGCTGCTTTCTATAAGCAGTATCAATACAACGCCGACCTTGCTCCTACTCATACTCAACTCCAGAGTATGTCCATGGGGGTGAGTGAAGGCTTTAACGACTATGCACAGAAGTGGAGAGACTTGCCTGGAAGATTCCAACCATTGTTGTCTGATAGGGAGTTGGTTGATATGTTTCTGGGGATGCTATATGGTCCATTCTTTAATCATTTGATCGGCAGCTCGTCAGCTGGTTTCATCGAGCTGATCTTGACTGGAGAAAGAGTAGAAGCTGGGATTCAGAGCGGCAAGATACAGAAGGATGTTTCTTCGAGTTCGGTAAAGAAGCCTTTTGTTGGTAAGAAAGAATCCAGTTCCATCTACAGCCCGAGGGGCCAAAAAAGAGTTGAACATCGTCAGAAAGTAAGTGTCGTAATGATACTTAGGCCTGCAGCCACTCCACAATGCAACAATCAACTAAGGGTGGAAAGGCCACAATGGCAGTTTACCCGAATCAATATGATGTTGGCTGAAGTTCTACCTCATCTGCTGAGATCCAACTTGGCGACCTTGAAAGAGGCTCCCAAGAATCTGAATACCACATCTCCCCGATATAATCCAAACGCTCGGTGTGCCTATCATTCTGAAAGTCTTGGCCATGACACCAATGACTGTTGGGCCCTAAGAAATGAGGTACAAGATCTGATCGAAGCCAAGGAAATTGAGTTTGGTGCTCCGAAAAATCCCAATGTCATAACTGCTCCCATGCCTAAGCACGGTCGTGGAGTTAATGTTGTTGATGTTGACTTGTTTGTGACCTCGGTGGATGAAGTTTCTACTCCTCTCATGACTGTGAAGAAGAATTTTCTATTGGCCGGTTTATTTCCGAGTTATGGTGAAGGTTGCCACATGTGTTCATTTCTGCCTTTTGGTTGCCATTTGCTGAAGTCAAGTGTCCAACGCCTGATGGACAGCAAAGAAATTTTGTTTGAAAAAACTTTGGTTCTTGTTGCTCCATCTAAAGACATTGTCATTATAACCATTTTCGTAAATCCTTCCAAGGTCTCCTCGAGAAGACCTGTTAGGATTACATCTGCTCCAAGAATCGCTCCGCTAATAATCATTGTTCCTGGTCTTGTCTCGTATGCCTCGGACAAAGTTATCCCTTGGCATTATGATGTTGATGTGTACTATCATGGCATCAAACAAGATCTAAAAAATGAAGAGGTTGATCCTGATATTGGTAACATTGTCGGGACCAGCAAGGTTACCCGAAGTGGAAGGGTCTTCTCTCACGAGATTTCCCCTAAGACCGTCAACAGGCCTATTGCCATTCCATCTGTTGTTCCTGCTAGTACCTCAAATACTACTCCTGTTCTTACTCTAATTATCACTCCCGCCGACGAGTCATCTGGGACCCAAGGAAAAGAAATCATGGGCGAGCCTGCCCAAACGGAGGCACCTAGAAAATTGTTGTGGAAGCCTCTAAGCAAGAGATAGAGGAAATATTGAAAATAATCAAAAAGAGTGACTACAACGTGGTCGAGCAGCTGGGGCATACCCCCTCAAAGATATCCATGTTGTCTCTAATGTTGTATTCTTAAGCCCATGCGAAGGCTTTGATTGTATTCCTCAAGACTGTGTATGTGCCCCAAGAAACTTCAGCTGATCAATTCAAAGATTGCATGGCCATCCTGACTACTGACAATGGGATGGGTTTTTCAGATGCATACTTGACACCAAAGGGAAGAAAGCATAATGATACTCTTCGTGTCTCGATTAAATGCAGGGGCACCACTATGGCTCATGTGCTGGTAGATACTGGGTCTTCGCTGAATTTTCTTCCTAAAAAGGCGTTGGACCGGTTGGATTGTGAGGGTTTGACTTTAAAGCCTAGTAACATTGTCGTAAGGCTTTTGATGGGTCGAAAAGAATGGTGCACTGGGAGGTGGACATCCCTGTCAGAGTGGGTTCTCAAACCTTTGGGTCCACCTTCTATGTGATGGACATCAGGCCGTTGCATTCTTGTTTGTTGGGTCGTCCTTGGATCCACGAGGTTGGGGTAGTTACTTCCACACTACACCAAATGCTGAAGTATCCGGTAAAAGGGAAGATTGTCATTGTGCAGGGTGAAGAGGAGTATATGGTGAGTCACCTTAATTCCTTCTGGTACGTAGAGATGGACGTGGAATTCATAGAAACTCCTTGTCATAACATCGAAGGGGTCCCTCAGATCTTGGCATCGACTGAAACTACTACCAGCAACAAACCTCCTCTAAAGATGGCTTCTCTCAAGGACGTCAGGGCCGTAGTTAAAGAAGGTAGGTGTACCAATTGGGGTCATCTCCCTGATTTCCCTCACAAAACTGAAAATTTTGGTCTGGGCTTTACTACAGGGGCTCAAAGGGTTGTTCGAAGCGCTCGGGCTGGAGGACCTCCCCTACGCATAAACAATCGTGGGGTTAACATCATTGAAGACAGCAAGGAAGACCGTGACATTGACAGTTGGATCTACCCGACTACCAACGATGGACCTAGTAATTGGACGGCTAGAGATTTTATACCAGTTTCTTTCATTCCGCGGTAATGGTCTTATTTGTTTTCTGAGCTTGTAATAAAAAATTTTAACTTTATGGCCTTGTGTCTTTCCCGGGACACAATGGTTCTATTTGTGAGGGCTATTATATATCATCTTTACATGTCATCAATAAAGCATTGGACATTCTTGCATACAAATTTTACGCTCTCTATTTTTTCTTTCCTGCTTTTTAAAATACAGCTATGCTCTTACACACACTCACGTATCAAACTGCAGATCCATATCCACTCTGGATCTCATTGATAACAGTTCTGCTACTGCTTATTATGACTTTGAAAATCAGATCAACCAAGCCGAGGACGAAGGTGAGGAAGATTGTGAGGTGCCTGGGGAGCTTGCTAGACTACTACAGCAGGAAAAGAGGGACATACAGCCTCACGAAGAGCCAGTTGAGACGGTGAACTTGGGTACTGAGGAAGATAGAAAATATGTTAAAATAGGTGCAAATCTGGAGCTTAGCGTCAAACAGAGGTTGATACAGATGTTGCACGACTATATTGAGATCTTCGCCTGGTCCTATGAAGACATGCCTGGTTTAGACACTGATATTGTGGTACATCGCCTGCCGACTAAAGAAGATTTCCCTTCGGTAAAGCAGAAGGTCCGTTGTATGCGTCCCAAAATATCAGAGAAGATCAAAGCGGAAGTTATGAAGCAGTTCAACATTGGGTTCCTAGCTGTCACTTCCTACCCACAATGGGTTTCTAACATCGTCCCAGTACCTAAGAAGGACGGTAAGGTACGGATGTGTGTGGACTACAGAGACCTGAACACGGCTAGTTCCAAGGATGATTTCCCACTTTCGTACATTGACGTTCTGGTTGATAACACTGCGTGACACAAGATCTTCTCCTTCATGGATGGTTTCTCTGGCTACAACCAAATCAAGATGGCTCCTGAAGACATGGAGAAGACAACCTTCATTACACAGTGGGGCACCTTCTGTTACAAGGTGATGCCTTTCGGGTTAAAGAATGATGGGGCAACTTATCAGCGCGCCATTGTCTCTTTGTTCCATGATATGATTCACCATGAGATAGAGGTTTATGTGGATGACATGATCGCCAGGTCTCAAACCAAAGAAGAGCACCTTAATCATCTGCAAAAATTGTTTGATAGGTTGAAGATATACAAGTTGAGGTTGAATCTGAACAAGTGCACCTTCGGGGTAAGGTCTGTTAAGCTTCTGGGATTCATTGTCAGTGACAAGGGTATTCAGGTAGACCCTGCGAAGGTAAAAGCTATACAAGAGATTTCGGTTCCCTGTACAGAGAAGGAAGTTAGAGGTTTCTTGGGACGCCTGAATTATATCGCCAGGTTCATTTCACATCTGACTGCTACTTGTGAGCCAATCTTCAAGCTTCTGAAGAAAGATCAAGTGTTAAAGTGGAATGATGAGTGCCAGACCGCTTTTGAAAGAATCAAGGAATACCTTCAAGAACCACCAATTCTGATGCCCCCGGTTGATGGAAGACCTTTGATTTTGTACCTAACAGTGCTAGAAAATTTATTGGGGTGTGTGCTGGGGCAACATGACGAGTCTGGTCGAAAAGAGCACGCAATATACTACCTTAGCAAAAAGCTTACTGACTGTGAGACAAGATACTCACTGCTCGAGAAAACTTGTTACGCATTGGCATGGGCTGCTCTCCGACTAAGACAATATATGTTGACCCACACTACCTTGTTGATATCGAAGATGGATCCGATCAAGTACATTTTTGAGAAGCCTGCACTCTCCGGAAGAATAGCAAGATGGAAAATCATCTTAACTGAGTACAATATACAATATACAACCCAGAAAGAAATCAAGGGGAGTGTATTGGTTGATCATTTGGCTCATCAGGCCGTGGATGACTACCAGTCCTTGAAATTTGAGTTCCCAAATGAGAATATTATGCTGGTAACTGACTGTGAAAAACCTGGACCGGATGAAGGACCCGAAGAGGGATCTCGATGGACTATGGTTTTTGACGGAGCTTCAAATGCACTTGGTAATGGCATCGGCGATGTAATCATATCTCCGGAAGGCTATCATACTCCTTTCACCGCCCGATTATGTTTCAATTGTACCAACAACATGGCAGAGTATGAAGCCTGCATCATGGGTCTCAAAGCTGATATCGACTTAAGGATCAGGTTCTTGGATATCTTCGGGATTCGGCTTTAGTGATAAGTAAAATCAAAGGTGAATGGGATACGAAGCATCCGAATCTCATCCCATATAAAGAGCACGTGCTGACATTGCTCCCACATTTTGAGGAGGTAACCTTTGAAATTTTCCCACGAGAGGAGAACCAATTAGCGGACGCGTTAGCTACCATGTCTTCTATGTTCTAATTCAGGTAGGACAACAAAGCACCCCGAATCACCATTGAGAGGTTGGATGAACCAGTACACTACTGTGAGATTGAGACTGAAGAGGTAGCAGATAAACCCTGGTTTCATGAAATAAAGAGGTATCTCGAGGTTCAGGAGTATCCCGAGGGAGCATCTGTCAATGAAAAGAAGTTTCTGAGAAGGTTCGCTACAAAGTTCTTCCTCAGTAATGGAATCCTTTACATGCGCAACCATGACTCTACCTTACTGTGGTGTGTAGACAAGGGTGAAGCAGAGAGAATCATGGCGGATTTACATGAAGGTACCTTTGGAACCCATTCAAGTGGACATACCATGGCTAAGAAGATCCTACAGGCGGGATACTATTGGTCCACTATGGAAGCGGATTGTTATCAGCACTCTCGAACCTATCATAAGTGTCAAATCTATGCTGGTAAAGTGCATGTGCCTCCGGTTCCTCTGAATTTCTTGACGGATCCTTGGCCCTTTGCAATGTGGGGCATTGACATGATCAAAGAAATCAGACCTACCGCCTCCAATGGGCATCGCTTCATTCTAGTGGCCATTAATTACTTCATTAAGTTGGTTGAGGCGGCCTCTTTTACTACTGTGACCAAGAACGTTGTTGCATGGTTTATCAGGCATAACTTGACCTATCGGTATGGCGTGCCAGAGAGAATTATTACGGACAATGGTACAAATCTCAATAACACGATAATCACCAAGCTCTGCAAGCAGTTCAAGATACAACATCATAACTCTTCTCCCGACCGAAGATGAATGGCGTTGTTGAAGCAGCTTACAAGAACATCAAGAAAATTGTACAGAAGATGACCGTGACATATAAAGACTGGTATGAGATGTTACCATTTTCTCTTCATGGATACCATACCTCAACGCGGACGTCGACAGGGGCAACACCCTACTCTTTGGTGTATGGAATGGAGGCAGTCCTACCCATCGAAGTCCAGATACCTTCTCTCAGGATTATGAAGGATGCGGGTTTGAATGAAGACGAATGGATCCAAACTCGACTTGATTAGCTAAATCTAATCGATGAGAAGAGACTTACTGCTATCTATCATGGTCAGATGTATCAAAAGCGAATGATCAAGGCTTTTAACAAGAAAGTCAGACATCAAGAATATCAAGTCGGGGATCTAGTGATCAAGCGCATCATATTGTCGCAAGGTGATCCCAGGGGAAAATGGACCCCCACATACGAAGGGCCATTTGTGGTTAAGAACATTTTCTCAGGTGGAGTTATGATTCTAACCACCATGGATGGTGACGACCTTCCTCACCCTGTCAATGCAGACATAGTGAAAAGATACTACGCCTAATTAAAAGACCCGCTAGGTTGACTGGCCTAGGAAAAAATAAGTGCTTCTCGGCGAACCAAAAGGGTTCGGGTAAAAATAAAGGATGAAAATGAAAAAAAATTGTATACCCGACAAGTCGAAATCTGAAAAGGAGGCTTGGGAAAAAAAGGGTATCCCAGTGGACTGAAAACCCGAAAGGGCGGTCCAGGCAAAAGTTAGGGATATAAAGCGTATCACTATGTCTCATTGGATCATCTTGCGACCAGACTTCGGTATCAATTATCAAGCTCGGACGGCACCAATCAATTTAATTAACCTTCAGCCAAGTAGCAAAGTGATGAGACGCTCGAAGACATAGGGGAAATAGTAGAGTTGGAACTCAATGGGATCGTTTCACATAGTTGTTTTACTTTCACACAATTTTGTATAGCTTCTATTTTTACGGCGGCGTTCTCTTACTAGAACGTCAGCCTCCTTGTACAAAAACGCCTGTTATAGACCAACTTCAAAATTAATACAAGTCATTTTTACACACAAAAACATTTGTTTTACCTTTTTCTATTTTGTTTTGCAAGAACGTCCAATGAGTTATTCTTGACATGTGCATTTGAATGTAATTGTTGTTCACAAATATTTGCATAGGAAACAGAAAGATAATTGATTGTAACTTAAGAAACAGGAGTAAAAAAAATTAAAAGAATGTCAAACCCGACAGTTACTCTGTCCACCAGGTATTGAGGTAGAGACGGCTTTGGAACATAGTCATCAGTACATGCGATCTAATTATATCAGTACTCCCCACAAAGTAAAAGCTTTCAAAGGCATTGATGTCAGCCTTTTCCAAAACAGGAATTAACCTCCCCAGCCAGGGTCATTCAGAAACCTGACGTAGTTCCCCAACCGAATTTCATAGTCACGAGTGAATCAGTAAATTTTTATCTCCTAAGCAGAGTTTACTTCTCTGGACACAGAAACTCAATCCCCGACAGAGTTTATTCCTTCAGATATGGAAGTTCTCCTTCCAACAGAGTTATTCCTCGAAAAGTTATTCTCAAGAAGAGTCTCTCCCCGGCAGAATATTCACAAACAAGGAGGGAATCTACAGCATAGTCGTCTTTGTTCACCATCCCTGACGGAAGTAGAAGGATCACAATCCTCTACCACTGTCAGGAATGCTATATTCTCCAGCAGCAGTCAGGGATTTATTTTCCCAGACTCAGACATGTCACAATAGCATTTCATGTGCATACATCATGACATGCGCATACATATTGCATAACAGCATAATCTCATTTATTTTGAGAACATTCTCACACAATGCATTCCATGCATCGCATATAATTAATCTTGTACCTTTTCAGGAAAGAGGGTTATCATCAATAATTTCCAACAGGTCTAAGATTAGTTCCTGAAACTAAATAGAGTAATTATCTGCGCAGCCTAATGCGGTCCTACACCTACTCATCAAAGCGACCTTACCCAGGTTCCTCTTGAAGTTCTACTCAGACTCATCACAAAGTAACCTTACCCAGGTTCCCTTTGAAGTTTTACCCAAACTCATTTCAAAGTAACCCTACGACCCAGGTTCCTTCTCATAACCCTACTATCCAGGCTCTCATTTTGAAGTAACCCTATGACCCAGGTTCCTTCTCATAGCCCTACTATCCAAGCTCTCATTTCGAAGTAACCCTACAACCCAGGTTCCTTCTTATAGCCCTACTATCCAGGCTCTCATTTAGAAGTAACCCTACGACCCAGGTTCCTTCTCATAGCCCTACTATCCAGGCTTTCATCTCGAAGCAACCCTACTATCTAGGCTCTTATTCCGAAGTAACCCTACGACCCAGGTTCCTTCTTATAGCCCTATTATCCAGGCTTTCATTTCGAAGCAACCCTACGACCCAAGTTCCTTCTTATAGCCCTACTATCCAGGCTCCCATTTCTAAGTAACCCTACTATTGTAACCCAAAATTTTCCCTCCCATATTTCTCAAAACATTTCAAGTGAGATTCTCAATTTGCCCAAGGAAGTCCAAGGGTTGACTAGACAAACTCTCTCCTAAGGCAGTCTACCTCAAATTAGGGTTTCATGTTGCATTAAGATACTTAAGTCCAAAGGGTCTCAAATGCTCACTATTGTCCTATTATGTTCTCAAGATCATCCATGTCAAGTTTCAAGCCTTGCAGAGAAAATTTGCTCAGTCAATTGCTCAAGGGCCTGGAAATCAACTATGTTAGGGCAAAAGTCAATTGTGGCCCACATGCAGACAAACTTCAAGATTTTTGGTCAACACCCTCATTTTGAAGTGTTATTTATCATTTTATCAAGGTTTGATCATGATTCCTCAAGTATTTCTCACAATTCATCAAAACCCAAAAGTTGCTAAATTAGGGTTTTGTAGGAAAAGTCAACTCAAATTTGACCAAGCATAACTTTCTCATACTTTATCAAGAATGACCCATCCAAATCACATTTTGAATAGGATGCAATTCCCTACAATTCATCTTCATATCCCAAGTTCAAAATATGCACTCACAAGAAGTTACAAATTTGGACATTATAGGTCATTTTGAAAAGTCAACAAAAACACTTTTTTTGTCAAATCTTCTACATGAACATGGAAGACTCAATTTATATGAGACCAAAAGCGTTGCTTAGAGGACATCTTGAGCTTTCTAAAAAGTCCAAGAACACATCTCTAGGGTCAAAATTGAGGAAGTTATGCATTGGCAAAGTTGACCTTTTTTGCAAAATTGCCAAAAGTCAAATGTGTCTCAATTTGAAATTTTTGTTAAATGGGCCCAACTTTTTGTGCTTGTATTGAGTTTGCAAACTATGATAAAAAACTCCTAATTCATCAAAACTCAAAAGTTGCTAAATTAGGGTTTCTCATGAAAAGTCAACCAAACTATGACCAAGCATAACTTCTTCATACTTTATTAGAAATTTTCCATCCAAGGCTCATTTTGAAGAGGATGCAATTCCCTACAATTCATCTTCAGCCCTTAAGTTAAAAATATGCGCTCATCAAAAGATATGAATTTTTACATTATAGGTCCTTTTGAAAAGTCAACAAAAACGTATTTTGGGTCAAAGCTTCTTACATGAACATGGAAGACCCAATTGAAATGAGACCAAAAGGATTGTTTAAGGGATATCATAAGCATTCTAAAAAGTCCAAGAACACCTCTCTAGGGTTAAAATTGGAAGAGATATGCCTTGTCAAAGTTGACCATTTTTGCAAAATTGCCAAAAGTCAAATATGCTCAAAGATGCATTTTTTTTGTCAAATAGGCCTAACTTTTTATGCTTGCACCTCACTCATAACATGTTCCACGACCCAATTACTTACCCATATTTTATTTGCTTCATTATTTATTTTATTTTGATTTTTTATTATTAAAAATTCAAATTAAATCAAATAAATGACAAATAATAGCAAAGATTTGTTTTGATCTGATTTTTTTATAGAATCCAAATCTAATTATGTTGGCATAGCATGATCAATTCGTATCAAGGGTGATTTGAGCAAGAGTGGCATGATTTGGCCTAATTTGGAAACAAATCATACAAAAGAAGAATGAGATCAAATCTTCCAAAACTTCAAAGATACATGCTGTTTTTATAACCCTAATTCATTCAAGGGTATATATCGAGCATGAACAAGCACGAAAACAAAGGGTTGCAGCCGTGGAAACACCAAGAACAAACTCAATTTTTTGCAAAAAAAGTAGTGAATTGGTTTCAAGCTTGAAGGTCAATTCAAGCCATTCTAACGTTGCCAATAGATTGTTGGACATCTCAGGAACGTATCTCCATCATTTGCAAGCCTTTTCACGCCCAGAAACGCATTCTACAGACCCACGGTTTTCCTTCCCTAGCTTGAATCGTATTTTACAAATTATGCATGATTAACCATTATTGAACACGGCATTATGTTTGTATGAGCATTTAGAATGTTTTGGTTTATATAATTTTGTATTTTGATGCATATATCCATAATTGCCATTGCTAGGTTTTGTTCTTGCGTTTTAGGGGTTTATCATACAGGTGAAATTGGCCTAAACAAAGGGTACCATCGTACTCGTGAGGTTAAAACAAATTGATTGGTGTAGCCATAATTGATTTATCATGCCTGTGTTGGATTTTTGAGATTTACAGGTTTTTAGCCATGGAAGATGTCTGTGGGTATAGATTATGCATCTAATACGATAGAGGAGGAAGAAGATAATAACATGTATGAACCCCATTGGACCATTTAAATTGCGCGCGTGTTTTCCAGCTAACCCTCATGTTTTATATATTATTCATTATTATTGTTGTATTAACAAATAAGCAGGACAGCACATGTGGTAGGGCGCGTTGGTGGTGAGTGTGAGGACCTGGGTTCGATCCCAGGTCCCAGCATTTTCTTTGTTTTAATTCTCCAATGCAGGATTCTGTGTATCTCCCACTCAAGCGTTCACCATACGCTACCATAATCCATCCAATGGATGCACCTTTGTTCAGATCCAACGCCTACCATTGAAGGACCAGGGTGCACCATCAGAAGAACATCACATGGGATTCAGTGCAGGGATTAGGCTGGCCAGTTATTGGGCCCATCAAATTCAGAATTGCACACCCCTATTTCTATTTCCTCCAGGCCCAATTTAATTCTTTTTTTATTTCTTTTATTTGTTTTATTAGTTTAATTACTTTTTTACAAAATTAATCTTTTTTTTATTAATCAGAAAATCACAAAAAATATAAAATTAGGTTTTTATTTATTTAAATTAATTTTGTTGAAAAATATATTAGATTAATTAGATTCATTTCATTTCTTTTTTTTAATTAAAATTAATTAGATAAATTAGGTTTAATTTATAATTAAATTATTTTCTCAAATAAAAAAAATATTTTAATTAATTAGATTTTTAGGACTTTTTGACTTATTCCCATCTTAATTCTTCACGCGTTTATTTCCTTTTGTACCATTTTTTTTAATTATTGTAACCGTTGATGGTTTGTAATAGTTTCAAATTAGGGTTTTATTTCTTGCTCTTATTTCCGCAGTTTTGCTTATGTAATCCCCATCCCCCAAGGCCCTGTAATAGTTAGGATTTCTATTTCTGCACTTTAAATTCCTGCAATTTTTAACTGTCTAGATGCATGGCTAATAGGATTGTATGGAAAGAATACTTGAAAATTAATACGGTAGATAACCCTAATTGTGCAAAGACTAAATTAACTGAAACATAAACACATGCACATGTTCACTCCTAGGGTTTTCCTCACTTTGGTTGCCTTCGGTAAACAGTCACTAAGCATATGGAATTTTAGTGGTTGCCCTCCAGTCTAAAAGATCAAAAATGACCCATTCGAATGTTGTCTCCGAAAGATATTTAGGAATTTAGGGTAATTACTAAGGTTTCCTAGTCATTGTGTGATACGGTGGGAGAACTGACTTGAGATTTTGCGTTTTGTATTCGCACTTGTTCGATTTAGCAAGAGTCGCCACCGACTTTTTATTTTATCCTAAAGGAAAGGTTAAAAAGCACAGGAAAAACCTTTTGAGATGTTTCGTGGGTTCGGGGGTAGATTATGAAAGGGAAGGTATTAGCACCCTTTTCATCCATGGTTATCCATGGGCTCTTAGTTACTCGTTTTAGATCACTTGCCTTGATTTTCAATTGTTTGAAATGGTGTTTGTGTGTGTGTGGTTTTGAAAATGTTTTGAAAAAGATGCCTTGTCTAGGCAACCGTTGTAACAATTCTTTACTCGAATGTTTTACAAAGGTGTTTGTCTTTTTGAAAAGATGTTTCAAATGTTTTTGAAAGTTGATTCGAAAGTGTGTTGTGGAGTGTGCTTTGAAAAGTAGGCAAGTGTGTTTTATAAGTTTGATCAAGTAACTAAGAGTTGTCTACCCCAAAATTTACTCAAAGATTTTTCCTATGTTTTAACCCTTTTAACAGTATTGTTCCACCATTATATTTGGTGGACAATCTTGTGTTAGGATGTTAACGGGACGGGCGCGGGTCATCGTATGGACCTTGAATGCAATGGTGCCAAGTGTCTTTGGCAATTTTGCTTGAAGGGACTATGATCATTTTGTAGGCAACTTCAAAAGTGTCATCGAGGGACTATGATCATTTGAATTGTTTTGCCAAAGAAACTCAACTTGCAAGCATGGCCCATTTTGGAAGGCAACAAGCGGGATTATCCTAGGGGTGCAAGTGTGAATTGTGTATTGATTGTCATGCATTTGTCTTGTATTAGGTTATCTAGCGGTTGATTTTAAATCTTCGCATACAAACCTTAATTACTATATAGAAAACGATAAATTGCGGGAATTTAAAGTCTAAGCTATTACAAATAAGTATCCGGGAATGGGGGTACAAATATTTACAAATGGGGATGAGACTTATTAGGAGAGTAGTGTCCAAATATATTTACAACCAAATCGAATCGCAATCTCAATGTAAAATGTATCAATGTACAAGAATAAAAGCAATGTATCAAAAGTACTTGTGTAAGTGCATGTGATTATTTACAAGTGAGAAAGATGTTAACTTAATGCAAATTTAAGTATTTATTTATTCTTTTTGTGTTTTTGTTGATTATGCACAAAAATATTTAATAAAAAAAAAGGAAAAATTTTTTAAGCTTAAGAAAATTAATATTTATGTATTTTAGTTTTTATGTATTTTAGTGAGTATTTTTATGTACAAGATTAAATTAAAATTAAAAAAAAAAAGGTTTTAATAAAAGAAAAAAGGAAAATGTTTAATCTTAATAACATCTAATATTTATGTATTTTTAATTATAATGAAAAGTATTAGCAATATTTTTTTATATGAGAAATTAGGGTATTATTTATTTTTAAAAAAATAGAGTTAAGTTATATAAAAAGGAAATAAATAAAAGTGTTAGTTGGAATAAATAGAAAATAATAAAAAGAAAGAGTTAGATGGGCCTTGTATGGCCCAAACAACAAAAAGAAACTGATTAAAAAGGGGACAAAAGGGGGGGTGCGCTCCAGATTCTGATGGGCTTAAGGCAATTGGATGGGGCGAACCGGCCCAAGTGCTTGACACATTTTGTTTTAGGGGTTCCTTGTTTCGTTTCATTTTAGGGTTACGGCGAGTTTGTTTCATTTTAGGGTTACAGCTTAGCACGGCGCCGTTCATCTTCTTCGTCCTCTTCACTTTCTCATGCCAAGCTTTTCTGAACAAAGTCTCCGCCCATGGCCACCAGGCGCCGCCGTCAGCTCCTTCTTCTTCCATGGTTGAACACAGTAGTGATAAGGAAAGGTAACAATTGTTTTAGGGTTTTAAGTTTCATATCTTGCACGTTTTAATATTATGTGTTCTGATTTTATGTGTTGTTGTCCATGCGAGGTGTGAAAAGAGGGAAGAAATTTCTACCTTTGGAGAGAAGATGGAGGAGGACGGGAGGCGTCTCAGGCGGCTGGGGCGAGGGAGCGCGATGTTGAGCTTGCTTTGTGGACAACTGGTACTTTGTATTTGCTTTTTATGGTTTGATGATGAAGGTCTGAAAACCTAGCTCACTTGCTTCTGTCTTCTCTTTTGCTTGCTTGCTCTGATTGATTATTTGATGAAATGTTGATGTTGTCTGAATCTGAGCTTGCTTGCTTTGTCCTTCTCTTTGTCTTTGAGTGAGCTTCTGATTGCTAATGATATTGATTGCTGAGTTGCCTTGTTTTGTTCAATGATGATATGATTCTGAGATACTTGGCTTATTGTTTCACTTCTTTTCCTCTCTTTTGCTTGCTTCGTATGATGATGATACTTGGAATCTGAATATTATTGTTGGTCCCTGTGATGAGCCTAGCTCTGAGGGTTTTTGGTTTGCTTTGATTCTTCTGAGTTTGGATATTTGGTTTGGGCTTCAGCAGGTTACTGACTTCAGGCTTCAAAGCTTATCAGTTTGCTGGCTTTTGGTTTGTTTGAATTTTGTCTGGATAAAGACTTATGCAGGTTGAAGCTTCAGTTTGGGTTTGACAGTTTGTTTGTAAGCTTGTTTGTAAGCTTGTTTGTAAAGGCTTATTGGCTTGTGTTTTTGGCTTTGAGGTTCAGGAGGTTTATTGGCTTTGAGGTTTATGCTTAGCAGGTAGTTTTGAGGCTTTGAACAGGTTTGGAGGGTTTGATGTATTAGCAGGTTTGTTTGACAGGATGCAAGACTTTGTGTGGTTTGTCTTTGACAGGGCTTAGAGGCAGGCTTGAAGTTGTTGTTTTTGCTTTTGCTTTGAAAAGTTTAGGCTATGGCTCGTGTTAATAACTTATGCAGATTAAGGCTTCAGTTTGTGTTTGACAGTTTGTGGTGAGCTTTTTCTATGTGTTGGTTCTGCCCCCTTTTCTTGTTCTGATATGTTTATATCTTAAGCTTAAGCCTGTAAGCCTCTCCACTTCTACTCTCTCTCTTTTCTCTCTCCACAACAAAAGTAAGCATATTATATTGCTTAAAAATGTACTTTCTGAAAAGGTGATAGGCTGGGAAATGATGAATTTGAAATAAGCTTGCATTGTCTCTTTCCTCTGTGTACTTTCAACATTTTCTGCATATCTCTTCACAGCTTTATATCTTTTGATATCTTTTGGTAGCTTGGTTTTGACATTCAGTTTGCTTAGTTTGAAACTGTGATTTAGTTTGGAATTTTGACGGCTTTGCTTTTCAGTTTGACAATGCAACTTGGTTGGCTTATTTACTTGCAATTTATGCAGTTTAGTTTGCCTCTTTGGTTGACAATTTGAAATTAGGCAGCCTGTTTGACAATTTTGAATTTGTGCAATATTGTAACTTTGTGCATTTCATATTTTATTTGCAAGCATATTTCTATCCCTCTTTGTGAACCAAGAATTTCTTGTGATTTGCAGAGAGGGTGGAAAACTGATTCCGGCCAGTCACTTTTAATGATGATTTTTTAAATTAATTGTCTGCTTTTAATTTCATCTGCATTTGACTTCTTCCTTTTCTTTTTGCAGGTAAAAATTAATTGAGCAATGGGGAGCAACAAATAGAGGATGAAGATTTAGGATAATTTAGGACATAGCTTTATTTCAATTTTAATCATTTGTAATAATATTAATGTAAATAACTGTAAATAAATTTACAGTATTCCAATAATATCTGTAACAAACAATTCAAAATGAATAAACAAATCTTTTTTGGTCAGATTTCTCTTTTATTTCTCTTCAATTGTTTATTTAATTATTTAAGCTTTCTTGAATTAAAATAACTGGAAGTACATCCAATTATTCTGACTTAGAAAAAATAAATAATTAGTAAACACTGTAGTCTTGCAATCAATGAGCCCGGCGTCCCAGCAATGCACAGTTAATCAAACAAACGTCCACATGCTTATCTCTTTACTGATTAAATCAAACACTGCAAACTCTCAATTCAAATACCTCAGCTTTTATCCCAACTCAAATCAAATGCCTTAGCCTTTATCCCAGATGTTTAGACAAAAATTTTGAACAAATGTCAAAATAGTGTAACAACCAATTAAAACACGGTGGATTCAAACTCTTCTGAAACTGTGCGCGCAAACCCTAATTCTTGATTAAATGTCAAAGAAGCGCCTGCCTGATCAGAACCTGAGCCAAACTCAACCAAACCCTAATAATCTGCTTGAACTATTCCAGAGCCATGAAAACCCTAATTTGGATAGACTGATAAGAAAAAGTCTGTTTGACTGATTCTTACGCCAATCTGAAAAAAGTCGGGGAAAACCCGAAGTTGTGATTTCTTGTGGAAAAATAGGAGGGCAAATTTTGGGGTACAATAGTTGCCCCTGTTCAATCTTCTTGAACCTGAAGAGTTAGATTGGCAAGCTTGCCTTTCGCGACTCGAGGGTAAAAGGAGATTGGACACTAGGGTGCCCAAAAAAATTTGCACTCGGTGATGTGATGGTAGAGGGAATGGGCTTAAAGATGCCATTTGGTGATGGGCTTAGAGATGCCATCTAGGGATGTGACAGAATCTTGTCGGGGGATGGGCTTAGAGATGCCATCTGGAAGTTGCTGGTAGGAGGATGGGCTTAAAGATGCCATCTGGAAATGTTTGTTGAACTGTATGTCGTTGGTGAGTGGACGAGTATCAGAAAGGTATCCATGTTTTGGAACATCTCTGAACTGGGGGTCTGAATAAGCAATAGATTGACATTCGTATCTGGAAGCATCCGTAAACTATTTTCAAAAGTTGCATCTGAACAAGCGATAGATTAACATCCGTGTTTGGAGAATCCGTAAACTGTTTTCAGAATTCTTGAAATTGAATAAGCAATAGAGCAGCATCCGTTGTTGGGAAGCGTCCGTAAACTGTTTTCAAAAGTTGAGAAGAATCTGAACAAGCGATAGGTTAACATCCGTTACTGGAGAACCCGTGAACTGTTTTCAGAAGTCTTGAAATTGAATAAGCAATAGAGCAGCATCCGTTGTTGGGAAGCGTCCGTAAACTGTTTTCAAAAGTTGAGAAGAATCTGAACAAGCGATAGGTTAACATCCGTTACTGGAGAACCCGTGAACTGTTTTCAGAAGTCTTGAAGTTGATAAGGAACCGGTGTAGGGTTTCCTGATGATGAGTCCGTGTAAAACTGCATCTGAAGTTGAGAAGGAACCGATGTAGGGTTTCCTGATGATGAGTCCGTGTAAAACTGCATCTGAAGTTGAGAAGGAACCGGTGTGGGGTTTCCTGATGATGATTCCGTGTAAAACTACATCTGGATGAATTCTGGAATAAGTATCAGAATGTCGTCATGTCTGGGTCACATCTGAACTATTTCTAGAAAGAATCTCGGAAGATGATGATCTTTGTCTGTTGACTGATCTTTCCTGAAAAGGTAAAGAGTTAGTTGTATGCAATGTCATGAATCATGATGCAATGTATGTTATATCAATGTTTATGATATAAATGTGATGAATGCGCATGTAAGCTGATGAGCTGTCTTGCTGAGGATAGATGAATCCTGGATGGCAGGAGATAAAAGAATCTTGACTGTTGTCGGGGAAAGTGAATCTTTGACTGCTGCAGGGGATTGAAAATCCTTTGATTGTTGAAAAAGAGAAGTCCTGGGACCATTGTTGGGGAATCAGGAGCTTGGGTTGTATGCCAATCTACTGGGGATTCCTGTTTTGAGGAGATCTTCACTGGGGAATATTCGAATATCCTGTGAGGAACTGAGAATGAGAGTCTCCATTCTGCTTGGGGATTGATAGTTGGAAGTTTCAGCTCCGCTGGAGATTGCAAGAATCTTTTGATTGCTGCAAGTATTGTGATGTCGGAGGTGAGATCTGTATGAGTAGCAGAATGACTTCCTTGTTTGAAGTGTATCTGAAACTGTAACTAGGATCTGAATGAGTGACAGAATGGCTACCGTGTCTGGAGCGTATCTGAAACTGTATCTTGGAGTTGAGATCTGTATGAGTAGCAGAATGACTTCCGTGTCTGGAGTGTATCTGAAACTGTAACTAGGATCTGAATGAGTGACAGAATGGCTACCGTGTCTGGAGCGTATCTGAAACTGTATCTTGGAGTTGAGATCTGTATGAGTAGCAGAATGACTTCCTCGTTTGGAGTATATCTGAAACTGTAACTAGGATCTGAATGAGTGACAGAATGGCTACCGTGTCTGGAGCGTATCTGAAACTGTATCTTCCAACAGGTGGTGAAGGAATTGTTGAACACTTTTGACATTCGAATGCCCCAAGTGATGATGAAGGAGACTTGCTCCAAGTTCACTGAACTTTTGAGAGATTTGTTGAAATCTTGACTGGACTGCCCCAGGTTAACTGAACTTTGAAAGATCTGTTGAGACCCTGACTGGACTGTCCCAGGTTAATTGGATGGTGACATGTCATGCCCCCTTGTCGATAGGAGATTTGTCAAATGGAAGTGTCATCCTTTTTGAAGTGATCTTGTTCACTGAGGGGGCTTTCGTTCATTGGATATTCATTGTATGAATTTCTTCGCTGTCAAACAAATAACCATGTGCAAACAACGATATTCAAATAATGCAAAGTTTATGCTTGTCTCGAAGTTTTGAAAAATGCGTTTTTTAGCAGAAAACTTTTTATAAGACAAATTCAACACAAGATTTAGAGCAAAGCCTTACAGGAGTCAGGATACCTTTTGTAACAGTATGTTTTCGGACTAACTCATGCTTCAATTAGGACTTTTGAAGGGTTGTAACGTGGCTTGGTTCACGGTTTAAGAAACAAAGGATAAAGGCTCAAAGTATATTTGTACCCACCCACTCTTCGTGATGTTCTTCAATCCTAAGCTCAATTAATTGTGCGTCGAACTCCATTCGAATTTGGAACGTGTAAGTGTTTAGTTATTGGCATGTATTTTTGGTAAAACCAGGTGTGTGAATGTCATGACTGATGTCATAACATTCTGGATTATTAGGTACTTTATGCAGAAAAAGAATGGCATACAGTAGCTGCTGTTTATGAGTGTGTATCTGAGCATTTTGCAATGATCACATTTATTACTTTCTACCAAAATCAGTAAACAGGAATTCTGATGTCATAACAAATGTTAAGACATCCTGTATTGATCTAACAGTTATGCAGTTTGGTTAATTCTGAGTTTTTTCAGGAATTTGGTTCTTACATTCCAGAACAGAATCTCACGTGGACTTTAGGTTAACCTAGCTCAACCCTAATCTGGTTGATAAAGTCTTGTGACCAATTCTTGAGGTTAACCCTAATTAATCCTAGCTTTTCGTGGAAGCCCTAACTGAAGAAACAGCTGCATATATATTCAACAGGAAAGCTGATTGGAAATTAACTCTTGGACAGAAGATCAATTAGGAGCTGTATAGTTTTAACTGCTGTAATCCAAGCAAGTATCATTGTGATAAGTGACTTGGAGTAGGTTTTGATTGTAAGGGTTGTGTATCACTCAAAGCTTTGAAGCAAGAGTGTTTGTGTCTCTTGACTAAAGCTTTGAAGCAAGGTCAAGTTAGGTTTATGTATCACTCAAAGTTTTGAAGCACGAGTGTTTGTGTTACTTGATTAAAAGTTGTGAAGCATAATCAAGTGTTTGTTCTGAAGAGTGTCTTCACTATTTCATTAGTCAATTGTTTAAGTATCACTGCTGTGATTGAGGGGGAGTGAGTAGGAACTCAGGTTTAAGTTGAACTTAGATTGAAGTTGCATTGGGTAGGTCTTAATTGAAAGAGATAAACTGGTTGGTTTATTCCTGAATTAATATCTCTTATTGTGGATTTCCTCCCTGGCTTGGTAGCCCCCAGAGTAGGTGTTGTTTCACACTGAACTGGGTAAACAATTGACTGTGTTCTTTACTGTTTTTTTATTTACTGTCTTATAGAAAGTCAGATACGGTGTCATAACATTCATTGTGACATTAAGTATCTGCTGCCAAAATTTCAATTGGCATCAGAGCAGGCACCCTGCCTGTCTTACTGGGTGAGATCTAGGGATATCACTTTCTGGCACTATGGACAAAGAAGGAGTTTTTGGAAACAGACCACCCATTCTGGATGGATCAAATTATGACTACTGGAAACCTCGTATGATTGCCTTCTTGAAATCACTGGACAAAAAGGCTTGGAGAGCTGCTGACAAAGGATGGAACCTGTTGTACCCCAAAATTTGCCCTCCCATATTCTTCAAGATTTGTCAAGATCAATCTCCAAATGGTTCAAAATCTCTCAAGGGTTGCACAGTCCAATTGCCTCCTAACACAGTCAAAATTAGGGTTTTGGTTCTTGCAAAGAAATTGAGGTTTTCAAGGGTCCAATCATGTCCCATATGCCAATATACATTGTCAAGCATCCATATGTCAAGTTTCAAGACTCACGGCATCAAGTTGCACAGTCAAAAACCCTTAATGCTTCATAGTCAACTGCAAGGGCAAAATGGTCATTTGACAGTCAAAAGTCAAAAAATTTGGTCAACATCTTATTTTGAATCCACAATCATCATTTGATCAATTCTTGATCATAATTCTTCAAGAATGGCTCAAAAAGTCTCAAGATGTCAAAAGTTACTATTTTAGGACAGCTGAAAAGTCAACTGCAAATTGACCAAGGCATAACTTTTTCATGGTTCATCAGGAAAAATCCCATCCAATGCTCATTTTGAAGTGGATGACATTTCCTACAACTCATCTTCACACTCCAAGTCCAAGAAATGCTCTCACAAAAAGTTATCAAATTCAACATTATAGGTCATTTTCAAAAGTCAACAAAAAGGCACTTTAAGTCAAAGACCATAACTTGAGATTGGTAAATCAAAATGACATGGGACCAAAGGCATTTGTTAGAGGACTTCAAGACCTTTCCAAAATGTCCAAGAACATGTTCATAGCTTTAAAATTGAGCAAGATATGCATTGGAGAAGTTGGGAAATATTTGGGAACTTTCAAAAGTCAACTTTGCCTAAAACACTTCATTTTTGCTAATGGGCATCAAATTTCTTCTTGAATCTTTACCTAAAGCCTATGCACGGCCCATTGAACTTAATTTGATTTATTTTCTTATTTTTAATTAATTAATTGAATTTATATTAATATTAATTCATTTAATTGGTTTTAATTATAGGAAAATTCAAAAGATATGCTTTTTGAATCTTTTTGTAAAGAAAATAAGGCTAGGGCAAGCTGGCAACTCGTGTGCACCTCAAGGACCTCAAAATATCCATGATTGGCAAGGTTTCATGAAAGGAAAGATTGAAAAAAGATTTGATTGCCAATCACATATTCAAACATGAATGCAATGGATCTATGGGCTTAATTTTAACCTAATTCTATTCCAATACAAAGGAAAAAGCTAACCCTATTCCTGGACACGAAAAATTGCTGCAAGAACATCATATGCAACATTGAAAAAAAAGTGAAAAAACTCAAAATTGTTTTCTAATTTACAGTCCGATTCAAGGAAGTTTGTTGATTCTAATCCCTTGCTGAGAGTTTCCTGAACGTATTGCAAGCACTTTCCAACTTCATAGCTCAAGGAAACGGTAAAACAAAGTCACGGTTTGAACAAATATTTCCATAATCAAAACCTAATTTCTATGCATCATTGACGTGTTTTGCTTATTGATTTATATTGCTGACATCTTCCTGATGTTTTTGGTATAGTTGAATTGTGCTGAAGCTTCCTAAATCGAAATCCACCATGGGCGATACCTAGGGTTGCAAAGCTTGAAAATTAGGGCTTTGCGTATACTGTAAAATTAGACCTCAAGACCTATGTGAATAAATTCGTCAGGACAAGACGAAATCATTGAGACCCTCGCGCTCTTTTTATATAATTCATAGCTCTAATCGCTATTTTTGGGACTTTTGGTTTGTGGGGGTTTAAAACCCCTGCTATCTTGTTCATGTTTGCAGGAAAAACGAAGAAGAAGGGTGAGTTGTCCAAACGCTAGTGGATCATTCAAACTCAGCGCGTGCTTTTTTGTGTTCCCAGCATAGCGTGTACTTTTCATATATTATTTTTGTTGGTTATTATGTTTACAAACAAACGCAGATGGCTGGGTGGTTGTGGACGTGTCTTGCAATCGTTGGGACCTGGGTTCGATTCCCAGGTCCCCCCATATAATTGTTAATTTTTGTTCTAACGTGTTCCAGTGCAGCGTGTGATCCAACGTTCCACCATAAGCCTCACGCGTTAGCTTGCCAAGTGGCCTTGATGAACAATCTGAAGGCCAAGAGATGGAGTCCATGGTGTGCTCCAGTCAAACAGCACGCACGTGATTCTTGAAAGTCAACCAGGCTTGGTATTCTTGGGCCAGAATTACTCAAAACAAACCTCCACATGGGCCATCACACCCCCTTTTGGTTTTCCTTCTTTTTAATTTATTTTCTTTTCTTTTAATACTTTTAATTGTTTTAATTATTATTATTAACTCACCAAATTAATTTTCCATAATAAAAATCAGAAACTCAAAAATGTAAATATATTTTATTATTTATTTTACCATTAACTTATTTTTGTAAATCAATATTAATAATTAATTTAGTTTAATTTAGGTTTTAATTGTAATCTTTTTTCTTAATAAATAAAAATGGTATAGAATTAGGTCTTGACTTTTTTAATCATATTTTATTAATCATCATTATCATCATTATTAATTATTATTTTTGTATATAAAATGTAAATTAATTAATTAGTTTAAATTAGGTTAACTTTAACATTTTCTTAATAATTAAAATAAACTTAGAACTAGGGTTTTCTTTTGATTTTAATTTCTTTATTAAATACAAAAAAAACACAAAAAATATCTTCCTTGTAAATAATTAATTAAATTAGTATTAGGTTTAATTTTAATTTAATTTCAAGCAAAGGACAAAAAACTCTTAATTTCTCAAAAGGGTCAAAACCCTCGGACGTCTTGATTTTAATTCTTTTCGCGCGTTATATTTTTATTTGATTATCATGTAACTGTTCAAGGATGTAATAGTAATTAGGTTTATTGCTTTCCGCATCTTTATCAAAAACGGGTCTTTGTTTTTTGGCGATGTATAGACCCGCGCCTTGTAATAGCGTAGGCTTTATCTTTCGGTATTTTATTTTCCGCACTCCTAACTGCTAAATTGCATGAAAGAATGTATGATAATTAAAAACAACTCGTAGCTCACAATTGCCTAATCCAAGATTAATATAAACTGAAAACAACACACAATGCACCTGTCACTTCTAGGGTACGCCTCACTGGTTGCCTCAAACGTGGTCGTCAAGTATAGGGTGTTTTAGCGGTCTCCCTTATGTCTAAGATCCAGTTGCCTCGAAACGGTTTCCTCGGATTAAAAAGGATCTAGGACATTAGGGTTACTTCTAAGGTGTCCTACTATTACTTCGGTGACCACACTGTCCCTAAAATCGAATTGACCCGAACACCTCCAACGGTGGTGCTACCTACCTCTCAATGGTGGGATGGCACTACCTTAAGGACTTTTACACAGCCTAATTCCTTAGGGTAGGTAGATGACTCCTGGGTACTTTCTCTCTTCAAAAACAAACAGAAATCTTTTCACACTGACACTTCCAAAAGCTTTCGAAACAAATTTTTCAAACACTCTTGAGGACAGATACAAGAGTCACTCAGAAATCTTTCAATGAAACTTTTCCAAAACTCACTCACATTTGAAAAGCAAACATCATTTTGAAAACATAAGAGCAAGTACCTAAGAGCCCGTGGATAACCACGGATAGAAAGGGTGCTAACACCTTCCCTTTATATAAATCTACCTCCCGAACCGAAAAACATTCTCATAAGGAATTTTGTTGTGCTTTTGTCCTGTCCATGTTGGAGAAAATAAAAGACGGTGGCGACTCTTGCTTCCGCGACATTTCGCAAACCAGCTTTAAAACAGTCAGTTCTAGTTCCATCGATCACAGAACTGGCGACTCTGCTGGGGAATACTTAAAGTGAGGTGTACCTTAGGATAGATCATACTTATGTTTTCAATTACCTGTTTTGACTGCTTTAATATTGTGGGCATGTTTTGGGAGTTCTATAGATCCTAACCCGGATCTTGGGATACCTCTTAGAAAGTAGCAACAAGATTGTGAGGGAACTGTGCGGGGTATACCGACACGGTTGAAGCAGTCTGCTACGTTGATGTGGCACTTTGGTGAGTACCGGTAACCCTTGAGTCAAGTCAAGGAGAGTACGGGGCCGCCGCGTGGTGTCGTGAAGCATCAACTGACCTTAGGAACCTTACTTGACCATCCTGGCCTCTTTAGGGTAGTGAGATGACTGACTTTGGTGCAGTCCGAAGTTGGTTGATACTCGATACTACACTCATTGAGGGTTGTTTTCTTGGAATATTTTGATCGCCAGTTCAGTGGCTAAATCGAAACAATGAACACAGAAAACAACCCAATGATATTGAGATCCTTAGAACCCGATTACTTTTGATAGGACAGGTTTTTGAGCCCACCAACTTCAAAAGGGTAGTACCCCAAACCTCATGTTGGGGTTGTCTTGTATGACTTGTGTGCCTTCAAACTTGACTACTTGCATGCTTGTTATCTGACACTTGAGTTTCTTGCAGGTTTTGTTTACAGTCCTTAATCTGGACTCATAACAGGGTTTACTTATATCACCCCATGCATAGCATAACATCATACCATCATACCATTGCATACATCCTACATAAGGACTAATCCATTTCAAGGATCTCAAGGGTTTGTGATGCAGGTCATGATGAATCAAATGTCTAGCAAGGGGCAAAGGGGATTTATTTTCCTCTAGCCAAGGTTAATGACTTGAGTCAGGGGCTAGGACCCACTAGATATGGTGAGCTTTGACTCTTGAAGAAGGGCTCTCAACAACACGAAGTTCCTTCAATCAAGCTACAAAATTCAAATTCTAACAACTTTCTTGTTTACCCCGCGAGGTCCTTGAAAACATTGCATGCATACATACACATCATTGCATAACAGGTACCCTTTTTACAGGTCGCTTACCTTCTTCGCTGTTTATTTCAGCAATGGCTTCTCAATAAGACAACCAGGATCTGCAGGCTCAAGAGACTCGGTTCGGGGATATCCTCCTAAACCTATCCAAGGGGCAGGAAGGGCTGAGAACACTCCTCATGGGGACTTTGGTCAGGAACAGTTATGAGGACGATAAGGACGAACAACTGAAACATCTGCAAGCTGAGGTAGATGCAATGAGGACTCAGATGCTGGGGCAAATGGCTCTTATCCAAGGCTTGGCTCGGGAGCAAGAAGAGTTGAGAACCATGGTCAACCAGCTCCACCAAGAGAGACACAACATGAAGCAAACAGTCCAAGTCAGGGACCAAGTCATTGATCAGCTTCCAAGAGGACAAGAGTCTGGTATGGTAGAGAATAGACCTCTCTAAATTGCTACCACTTCACAGGTACAACCACAACCTCGCCCAGAGCAACAGGTTGATCAGAGTAAGCCAAACAAGCCCAGGAGGCAATTCACCCAGCTCAACGTGTCGTTGTTTCAAGCTTTATAACACCTGTTGAGGTTGAATCTGATTACACTAAGAGCTCCTCCCTGGAATCCCAACATCTCTGCTCCTAACTATCATCCCAACAAAAGATGTGCATACCACTCTGATAGTCCTGGACATGACACTGCCGACTGCTGGGCTCTGAAGAACAAGGTCCAGGACCTGATTAATGAAGGAGCAGTGGATTTCACCCAAGAGGGTCAGGCTGAGTTCTTCTACCATCCCTGCAGGATTCACCATTTGAAGTAACGAGTCCTGAGATGAGAAGACTTTTTGTCCATTAGAATTTTCAAGTTGTAATTTTCTTTTGATTGTTCAAACAATTATCATGTCAAATTCTATTATTTCATTAATGCATTACACGTGTCTGTTTTGAATTAATCGTGTTCTCTATATTAAAAATTGCTTTTATTTTTTCTTGATGTTCAACTCTCGGTTGAAAAGTCCTAAGCCTCTTGAGGGAGGATGACGAAAACGATACCACAATTTACAGTATGCTTTTGAACAGACCCCGCTGATGAGGTACAGGCATTGTTTCAAATCCTAAACACTGGAGTTATAAGGAAGATAATCCCTCGTCAACCCCTCTGAGCCAAAGAAGTAGGAGTTTTCTTTTCAAAAAATTAAAACCCTTAATCATAACCTGGGGCAGGGTAGTTCTCTCAGTTGATCCAGGTGCACAATGAATGGCATCAAAGGAGTCTTTCTGAAACAAAAGACAGTGATGGTTCCATATAATCGTAAAGACAGGTAGTCATTATCTTTCAAAAAAACAAAATCCCAATAAGTCAAAACCGATGAAGGAGACTTACAAAAACTGGGGCATCCCGCTGACTGTAATCATAAAAGAAACAATTCAGGCAAAAGATAGGGATAATAAAATCAAAAAGAAAGAGGTCATACAAACCCTCGACAAAAAAAAATAAAAATGACTGCCTATCCAAAATAAACTGTCAACATCCGAACCATCACCGGAACATAAAGGCAAAGACTCAAACAAGGTCTAACGCACGATCAGCTGAGTTTAGGTTTGAAGAACATCACGAAGAGTGGATGGGTACAAATATAATTTGAGCCTTTATCCTTTGTTTCTTAAACCGTGAACCAGGCCACGCTACAACCCTTGAAAGTCCTAGTTGAAGCATGGGTTAGTTCGAAAGCATACTATTACAAAGGTATCCTGACTCCTTAAGGCTCGCTGTAAAATAACGAGTTGACATCACATTCTACAAAATTTGCTTGTTTTACTGAAAAAAATGCATTTCCAAAAAACTTCAAGACAGACATAAGCTTTGCATTTTTAATATAACATTGTTTGCATATGGCTATTTGTTTGAACCGCAGAGAAATTCGCACGACGGATATCTAGTGAATAAAAATCTTCTTAAAGGAGTCACCTCAAATGGAAAAACACTTCCAATCCAGGGGCACGACATGAGCATTGTCCATCATCTGGGGCAGTTAAGTCAAGATTCGGAGAATCTCTCAAAATGCCAAATAGCCAGGGGCAAATCTCCGCCTGAATCGCTTGGGGCATTGGACATGAATTCCGACGACGAACCTGGCACGATCAAACGAAGGTCTTCTGGTAGTATGGCAACACAACACTATCAATAGGGGCAACTCCCTACATTCGAGAGCATGGACATAGTCGAAAAAAATACTACGCACAATCAAAGACCCGCTAGGTTGACGCACCTAGGCAAAAATAAGGGTTTCCCGGCGAACCAAAAGGGTTCGGGCAAAAATAAGGGATGGAAAATGAAAAATATGTACACCTGGAAAGTCGAAAACCTGAAAGGGCGGCTTGGGCAAAAATGGGTATCCCGATGGATTAAAAACCCAAAAGGGCGGTCCAGGCAAAAAAATTAGGGATCAAAGCGTACGACCATGTCCTGTCATCTCGTCACCTGCCTACCAGAAGAAGATTTGTCAAACGGCAGTTGTCAAGCACCTTCACAGGTACCTTCTCCCGCAGAAACAGGGGCAATAATGTAACCAGGATACCTTCACTCCCCAGAGTAAGGCCAGAATCAGCAATACTCGCCCCAAGCAGAGTTGGTCTCCAATCAGCCCTAAAAAGGCACAGTATCTCCGGCAAGTCGGCGACACTCTTCCCAAGCAGAGTTAGTCTACTGTCAGCCTTAAGAAAGCTGGATATTCCCCGAAGATCTCAATATTCCCCAACGGAGTATACAAATATTCCCCGAAGATCCAAGATTTTTCCCCGGCGGAATACCAGACACCCCAATGGAGCCATTTCTCCAGTACAGATCAAAAGTTTCCCCAGGAGAGTTGAATCTATCTCCCCGGGAGGAAGCTTATCCCCAGTAGATTCCGGAAGCTCGTCCCCCGCAGAGTACGAGCGCGTCTCCCCGGCTTTATTCCAAGGTTATTTCCCCACCAGGATATAACTGGGTTATCCTCAGCCAATTGCCACGGAAAGATTGTCCTCGACGAAGTTCTCCCTACCCCCAGCGGAGTTCATCAAGATTCCCCACCATAACATATCAACGGTATCCCCAATGGAGTTATCATCAATTTCAAAACCTCAGCGAAGTATCTCTTTCCCACAGAGTAATTCCCCGCAGAGTAATCTCTCCAACAAGTTTATTCCCCAACGGAGTCATCTTCTCCTACAGGTTTATTCTTGCAACCATCATCCCCAGCGGAGACGAAGAACTCTACTCTTCAACGTCAGCCCAGGATTCAAGCTCCCGGCATGCGTCAAGGATTTATTTTCCTAGATGAAAATACATTCATAAACATTACATCTTCATACATGACATATGCATATACGCGTCATAACACACTATCTCATTTATTTTGGGACGTCATGACATCATGCATTTCATACATTATGACATTGCATACAACTGATGTTTCGCCTTTTCAGGAAAAAGGTCAATCCCAAAGATGATTACTATCAACTGTCCCAATTCCAGATTCGATTCCTGTATCCAGCCAGGGCACGTCTGAAGAGTTTGAAGATTCGATACCTGTATCCAGCCAGGGAAAATCTGTTGACGACTAATTCAAGATTCGATTCCTGTATCCAGCCAGGGCACGTCTGAAGAGTTTGAAGATTCGATACCTGTATCTAACCAGGGCAAATCTGTTGACGACTAATTCCAGATTCGATTCCTGTATCCAGCCAGGGCACGTCTGAAGAGTTTGAAGATTCGATACCTGTATCCAGCCAGGGCAAATCTGTTGACGACTAATTCCAGATTCGATTCATGTATCCAGCCAGGGCACGTCTGAAGAGTTTGAAGATTCGGTACCTGTATCCAGCCAGGGCAAATCTATTGACGACTAATTCCAGATTCGATTCCTATATCCAGCCAGGGCACGTCTGAAGAGTTTGAAGATTCGATACCTGTATCCAGCTAGGGCAAATCTGTTGACGACTAATTCCAGATTCGATTCCTGTATCCAACTAGGGCACGTATGAAGAGTTTGAAGATTCGATACCTATATCCATCCAGGGCAAATCTGTTGACGACTAATTCCAGATTCGATTCCTGTATCCAGCCAGGGCACGTCTGAAGAGTTTGAAGATTCGATACCTGTATCCAGCCAAGGAAAATCTGTTGACGACTAATTCCAGATTCGATTCCTATATCCAGCCAGGGCACGTCTGAAGAGTTTGAAGATTCGATACTTGTATCCAGCCAGGGCAAATCTGTTGACGACTAATTCCAGATTCGATTCCTGTATCCAGCCAGGGCACGTCTGAAGAGTTTGAAGATTCGATACCTGTATCCAACCAGGGCAAATCTGTTGACGACTATTTCCAGATTCGATTCCTGTATCCAGCTAGGGCATGTCTGAAGAGTTTGAAGACTCGATACCTGTATCCAGCCAGGGCAAATCTGTTGACGACTAATTCCAGATTCGATTCCTGTATCCAACCAGGGCACGTCTGAAGAGTTTGAAGATTCGATACCTGTATCCAGCCAGGGAAAATCTGTTGACGACTAATTCCAGATTCGATTCCTGTATCCAGCCAGGGTACGTCTGAAGAGTTTGAAGATTCGATACCTGTATCTAGCCAGGGAAAATCTGTTGACGACTAATTCCAGATTCGATTCCTATATCTAGCCAGGGCACATCTGTGAGTAATTGATTGTAGACTCGATACCTATATCCAGCCAGGGCATATCTACATAAAGAGTTTGAAGATCAACCCCTGTAACAGGCCAGGTGATTATTTTTCTTTCTCAGGTACGCAAGTTCTCGCTAAGGAATCTCTTACGCGATCGACACCTAGATGGCATATATAAGCCCATCCACATACCAACAGTCTCCAAATGGCATCTATAAGCCCATTCCCGACAAGGCTCTGTCACATCTCTCCAAATGGCATCTATAAGCCCATTCCCGCAATCACGCTGCTGATATTCTACTATGTGAGTGCAAATTTCTGGGCACTTTAGTGTTCAATCATCTTCCACCTTCGGATCATGAAAGGCACGCCAGCCAATCTACATCCTCAGGTTTAAGAAGATTGAACAGTAGCAACTGTTGTACCCCAAAATTTGCCCTCCCATATTCTTCAAGATTTGTCAAGATCAACCTCCAAATGGTTTAAAATCTCTCAAGGGTTGCACATTCCAATTGCCTCCTAACACAGTCAAAATTAGGGTTTTGGTTCTTGCAAAGAAATTGAGGTTTTCAAGGGTCCAATCATGTCCCATATGCCAATATACATTGTCAAGCATCCATATGTCAAGTTTCAAGACTCACGGCATCAAGTTGCACAGTCAAAAACCCTTAATGCTTCATAGTCAACTGCAAGGGCAAAATGGTCATTTGACAGTCAAAAGTCAAAAAATTTGGTCAACATCTTATTTTGAATCCACAATCATCATTTGATCAATTCTTGATCATAATTCTTCAAGAATGGCTAAAAAAGTCTCAAGATGTCAAAAGTTACTATTTTAGGACAGTTGAAAAGTCAACTGCAAATTGACCAAGGCATAACTTTTTCATGGTTCATCAGGAAAAATCCCATCCAATGCTCATTTTGAAGTGGATGACATTTCCTACAACTCATCTTCACACTCCAAGTCCAAGAAATGCTCTCACAAAAAGTTATCAAATTCAACATTATAGGTCATTTTCAAAAGTCAACAAAAAGGCACTTTAAGTCAAAGACCATAACTTGAGATTGGTAAATCAAAATGACATGGGACCAAAGGCATTTGTTAGAGGACTTCAAGACCTTTCCAAAATGTCCAAGAACATGTTCATAGCTTCAAAATTGAGCAAGATATGCATTGGAGAAGTTGGGAAATTTTTGGGAACTTTCAAAAGTCAACTTTGCCTAAAACACTTCATTTTTGCTAATGGGCATCAAATTTCTTCTTGAATCTTTACCTAAAGCCTATGCACGGCCCATTGAACTTAATTTGATTTATTTTCTTATTTTTAATTAATTAATTGAATTTATATTAATATTAATTCATTTAATTGGTTTTAATTATAGGAAAATTCCAAAGATATGCTTTTTGAATCTTTTTGTGAAGAAAATAAGGCTAGGGCAAGCTGGCAACTCGTGTGCACCTCAAGGACCTCAAAATATCCATGATTGGCGAGGTTTCATGAAAGGAAAGATTGAAAAAAGATTTGATTGCCAATCACATATTAAAACATGAATGCAATGGATCTATGGGCTTAATTTTAACCTAATTCTATTCCAATACAAAGGCAAAAGCTAACCCTATTCCTGGACACGAAAAATTGCTGCAAGAACATCATATGCAACATTGAAAAAAAAAGTGAAAAAACTCAAAATTGTTTTCTAATTTACAGTCCGATTCAAGGAAGTTTGTTGATTCTAATCCCTTGCTGAGAGTTTCCTGAACGTATTGCAAGCACTTTCCAACTTCATAGCTCAAGGAAACGGTAAAACAAAGTCACGGTTTGAACACATATTTCCATAATCAAAACCTAATTTCTATGCATCATTGACGTGTTTTGCTTATTGATTTATATTGCTGACATCTTCCTGATGTTTTTGGTATAGTTGAATTGTGCTGAAGCTTCCTAAATCGAAATCCACCATGGGCGATACCTAGGGTTGCAAAGCTTGAAAATTAGGGCTTTGTGTATACTGTAAAATTAGACCTCAAGACCTATGTGAATAAATTCGTCAAGACAAGACGAAATCATTGAGACCCTCGCGCTCTTTTTATATAATTCATAGCTCTAATCGCTATTTTTGGGACTTTTGGTTTGTGGGGGTTTAAAACCCCCGCTATCTTGTTCATGTTTGCAGGAAAAACGAAGAAGAAGGGTGAGTTGTCCAAACGCTAGTGGATCATTCAAACTCAGCGCGCGCTTTTTTGTGTTCCCAGCATAGCGTGTACTTTTCATATATTATTTTTGTTGGTTATTATGTTTACAAACAAACGCAGATGGCTGGGTGGTTGTGGACGTGTCTTGCAATCGTTGGGACCTGGGTTCGATTCCCAGGTCCCCCCATATAATTGTTAATTTTTGTTCTAACGTGTTCCAGTGCAGCGTGTGATCCAACGTTCCACCATAAGCCTCACGCGTTAGCTTGCCAAGTGGCCTTGATGAACAATCTGAAGGCCAAGAGATGGAGTCCATGGTGTGCTCCAGTCAAACAGCACGCACGTGATTCTTGAAAGTCAACCAGGCTTGGTATTCTTGGGCCAGAATTACTCAAAACAAACCTCCACATGGGCCATCACACCCCCTTTTGGTTTGCCTTCTTTTTAATTTATTTTCTTTTCTTTTAATACTTTTAATTGTTTTAATTATTATTATTAACTCACCAAATTAATTTTCCATAATAAAAATCAGAAACTCAAAAATGAAAATATATTTTATTATTTATTTTACCATTAACTTATTTTTGTAAATCAATATTAATAATTAATTTAGTTTAATTTAGGTTTTAATTGTAATCTTTTTTCTTAATAAATAAAAATGGTATAGAATTAGGTCTTGACTTTTTTAATCATATTTTATTAATCATCATTATCATCATTATTAATTATTATTTTTGTATATAAAATGTAAATTAATTAATTAGTTTAAATTAGGTTAACTTTAACATTTTCTTAATAATTAAAATAAACTTAGAACTAGGGTTTTCTTTTGATTTTAATTTCTTTATTAAATACAAAAAAAACACAAAAAATATCTTTCTTGTAAATAATTAATTAAATTAGTATTAGGTTTAATTTTAATTTAATTTCAAGCAAAGGACAAAAAACTCTTAATTTCTCAAAAGGGTCAAAACCCTCGGACGTCTTGATTTTAATTCTTTTCGCGCGTTATATTTTTATTTGATTATCATGTAACTGTTCAAGGATGTAATAGTAATTAGGTTTATTGCTTTCCGCATCTTTATCAAAAACGGGTCTTTGTTTTTTGGTGATGTATAGACCCGCGCCTTGTAATAGCGTAGGCTTTATCTTTCGGTATTTTATTTTCCGCACTCCTAACTGCTAAATTGCATGAAAGAATGTATGATAATTAAAAACAACTCGTAGCTCACAATTGCCTAATCCAAGATTAATATAAACTGAAAACAACACACAATGCACCTGTCACTTCTAGGGTACGCCTCACTGGTTGCCTCAAACGTGGTCGTCAAGTATAGGGTGTTTTAGCGGTCTCCCTTATGTCTAAGATCCAGTTGCCTCGAAACGGTTTCCTCGGATTAAAAAGGATCTAGGACATTAGGGTTACTTCTAAGGTGTCCTACTATTACTTCGGTGACCACACTGTCCCTAAAATCGAATTGACCCGAACACCTCCAACGGTGGTGCTACCTACCTCTCAATGGTGGGATGGCACTACCTTAAGGACTTTTACACAGCCTAATTCCTTAGGGTAGGTAGATGACTCCTGGGTACTTTCTCTCTTCAAAAACAAACAGAAATCTTTTCACACTGACACTTCCAAAAGCTTTCGAAACAAATTTTTCAAACACTCTTGAGGACAGATACAAGAGTCACTCAGAAATCTTTCAATGAAACTTTTCCAAAACTCACTCACATTTGAAAAGCAAACATCATTTTGAAAACATAAGAGCAAGTACCTAAGAGCTCGTGGATAACCACGGATAGAAAGGGTGCTAACACCTTCCCTTTATATAAATCTACCTCCCGAACCGAAAAACATTCTCATAAGGAATTTTGTTGTGCTTTTGTCCTGTCCATGTTGGAGAAAATAAAAGACGGTGGCGACTCTTGCTTCCGCGACATTTCGCAAACCAGCTTTAAAACAGTCAGTTCTAGTTCCATCGATCACAGAACTGGCGACTCTGCTGGGGAATACTTAAAGTGAGGTGTACCTTAGGATAGATCATACTTATGTTTTCAATTACCTGTTTTGACTGCTTTAATATTGTGGGCCTGTTTTGGGAGTTCTATAGATCCTAACCCGGATCTTGGGATACCTCTTAGAAAGTAGCAACAAGATTGTGAGGGAACTGTGCGGGGTATACCGACACGGTTGAAGCAGTCTGCTACGTTGATGTGGCACTTTGGTGAGTACCGGTAACCCTTGAGTCAAGTCAAGGAGAGTACGGGGCCGCCGCGTGGTGTCGTGAAGCATCAACTGACCTTAGGAACCTTACTTGACCATCCTGGCCTCTTTAGGGTAGTGAGATGACTGACTTTGGTGCAGTCCGAAGTTGGTTGATACTCGATACTACACTCATTGAGGGTTGTTTTCTTGGAATATTTTGATCGCCAGTTCAGTGGCTAAATCGAAACAATGAACACAAAAAACAACCCAATGATATTGAGATCCTTAGAACCCGATTACTTTTGATAGGACAGGTTTTTGAGCCCACCAACTTCAAAAGGGTAGTACCCCAAACCTCATGCTGGGGTTGTCTTGTATGACTTGTGTGCCTTCAAACTTGACTACTTGCATGCTTGTTATCTGTCACTTGAGTTTCTTGCAGGTTTTGTTTACAGTCCTTAATCTGGACTCATAACAGGGTTTACTTATATCACCCCATGCATAGCATAACATCATACCATCATACCATTGCATACATCCTACATAAGGACTAATCCATTTCAAGGATCTCAAGGGTTTGTGATGCAGGTCATGATGAATCAAATGTCTAGCAAGGGGCAAAGGGGATTTATTTTCCTCTAGCCAAGGTTAATGACTTGAGTCAGGGGCTAGGACCCACTAGATATGGTGAGCTTTGACTCTTGAAGAAGGGCTCTCAACAACACGAAGTTCCTTCAATCAAGCTACAAAATTCAAATTCTAACAACTTTCTTGTTTACCCCGCGAGGTCCTTGAAAACATTGCATGCATACATACACATCATTGCATAACAGGTACCCTTTTTACAGGTCGCTTACCTTCTTCGCTGTTTATTTCAGCAATGGCTTCTCAATAAGACAACCAGGATCTGCAGGCTCAAGAGACTCGGTTCAGGGATATCCTCCTAAACCTATCCAAGGGGCAGGAAGGGCTGAGAACACTCCTCATGGGGACTTTGGTCAGGAACAGTTCTGAGGACGATAAGGACGAACGACTGAAACATCTGCAAGCTGAGGTAGATGCAATGAGGACTCAGATGCTGGGGCAAATGGCTCTTATCCAAGGCTTGGCTCGGGAGCAAGAAGAGTTGAGAACCATGGTCAACCAGCTCCACCAAGAGAGACACAACATGAAGCAAACAGTCCAAGTCAGGGACCAAGTCATTGATCAGCTTCCAAGAGGACAAGAGTCTGGTATGGTAGAGAATAGACCTCTCTAAATTGCTACCACTTCACAGGTACAACCACAACCTCGCCCAGAGCAACAGGTTGATCAGAGTAAGCCAAACAAGCCCAGGAGGCAATTCACCCAGCTCAACGTGTCGTTGTTTCAAGCTTTACAACACCTGTTGAGGTTGAATCTGATTACACTAAGAGCTCCTCCCTGGAATCCCAACATCTCTGCTCCTAACTATCATCCCAACAAAAGATGTGCATACCACTCTGATAGTCCTGGACATGACACTGCCGACTGCTGGGCTCTGAAGAACAAGGTCCAGGACCTGATTAATGAAGGAGCAGTGGATTTCACCCAAGAGGGTCAGGCTGAGTTCTTCTACCATCCCTGCAGGATTCACCATTTGAAGTAACGAGTCCTGAGATGAGAAGACTTTTTGTCCATTAGAATTTTCAAGTTGTAATTTTCTTTTGATTGTTCAAACAATTATCATGTCAAATTCTATTATTTCATTAATGCATTACACGTGTCTGTTTTGAATTAATCGTGTTCTCTATATTCAAAATTGCTTTTATTTTTTCTTGATGTTCAACTCTCGGTTGAAAAGTCCTAAGCCTCTTGAGGGAGGATGACGAAAACGATACCACAATTTACAGTATGCTTTTGAACAGACCCCGCTGATGAGGTACAAGCATTGTTTCAAATCCTAAACACTGGAGTTATAAGGAAGATAATCCCTCGTCAACCCCTCTGAGCCAAAGAAGTAGGAGTTTTCTTTTCAAAAAATTAAAACCCTTAATCATAACCTGGGGCGGGGTAGTTCTCTCAGTTGATCCAGGTGCACAATGAATGGCATCAAAGGAGTCTTTCTGAAACAAAAGACAGTGATGGTTCCATATAATCGTAAAGACAGGTAGTCATTATCTTTCAAAAAACAAAATCCCAATAAGTCAAAACCGATGAAGGAGACTTACAAAAACTGGGGCATCCCGCTGACTGTAATCATAAAAGAAACAGTTCAGGAAAAAGATAGGGATAATAAAATCAAAAAGAAAGAGGTCATACAAACCCTCGACAAAAAAAAATAAAAATGACTGCCTATCCAAAATAAACTGTCAACATCCGAACCATCACCGGAACATAAAGGCAAAGACTCAAACAAGGTCTAACGCACGATCAGCTGAGTTTAGGTTTGAAGAACATCACGAAGAGTGGGTGGGTACAAATATAATTTGAGCCTTTATCCTTTGTTTCTTAAACCGTGAACCAGGCCACGCTACAACCCTTGAAAGTCCTAGTTGAAGCATGGGTTAGTTCGAAAGCATACTATTACAAAGGTATCCTGACTCCTTAAGGCTCGCTGTAAAATAACGAGTTGACATCACATTCTACAAAATTTGCTTGTTTTACTGAAAAAAATGCATTTCCAAAAAACTTCAAGACAGACATAAGCTTTGCATTTTTAATATTACATTGTTTGAATATGGCTATTTGTTTGAACCGCAGAGAAATTCGCACGACGGATATCTAGTGAATAAAAATCTTCTCAAAGGAGTCACCTCAAATGGAAAAACACTTCCAATCCAGGGGCACGACATGAGCATTGTCCATCATCTGGGGCAGTTAAGTCAAGATTCGGAGAATCTCTCAAAATGCCAAATAGCCAGGGGCAAATCTCCGCCTGAATCGCTTGGGGCATTGGACATGAATTCCGACGACGAACCTGGCACGATCAAACGAAGGTCTTCTGGTAGTATGGCAACACAACACTATCAATAGGGGCAACTCCCTACATTCGAGAGCATGGACATAGTCGAAAAAAATACTACGCACAATCAAAGACCCGCTAGGTTGACGCACCTAGGCAAAAATAAGGGTTTCCCGGCGAACCAAAAGGGTTCGGGCAAAAATAAGGGATGGAAAATGAAAAATATGTACACCTGGAAAGTCGAAAACCTGAAAGGGCGGCTTGGGCAAAAATGGGTATCCCGATGGATTGAAAACCCAAAAGGGCGGTCCAGGCAAAAAAATTAGGGATCAAAGCGTACGACCATGTCCTGTCATCTCGTCACCTGCCTACCAGAAGAAGATTTGTCAAACGGCAGTTGTCAAGCACCTCCACAGGTACCTTCTCCCGCAGAAACAGGGGCAATAATGTAACCAGGATACCTTCACTCCCCAGAGTAAGGCCAGAATCAGCAATACTCGCCCCAAGCAGAGTTGGTCTCCAATCAGCCCTAAAAAGGCACAGTATCTCCGGCAAGTCGGCGACACTCTTCCCAAGCAGAGTTAGTCTACTGTCAGCCTTAAGAAAGCTGGATATTCCCCGAAGATCTCAATATTCCCCAACGGAGTATACAAATATTCCCCGAAGATCCAAGATTTTTCCCCGGCGGAATACCAGACACCCCAATGGAGCCATTTCTCCAATACAGATCAAAAGTTTCCCCAGGAGAGTTGAATCTATCTCCCCAGGAGGAAGCTTATCCCCAGTAGATTCCAGAAGCTCGTCCCCCGCAGAGTACGAGCGCGTCTCCCCGGCTTTATTCCAAGGTTATTTCCCCACCAGGATATAACTGGGTTATCCTCAGCCAATTTCCACGAAAAGATTGTCCTCGACGAAGTTCTCCCTACCCCTAGCGGAGTTCATCAAGATTCCCCACCATAACATATCAACGGTATCCCCAACGGAGTTATCATCAATTTCAAAACCTCAGCGAAGTATCTCTTTCCCACAGAGTAATTCCCCGCAGAGTAATCTCTCCAACAAGTTTATTCCCCAACGGAGTCATCTTCTCCTACAGGTTTATTCTCACAACCATCATCCCCAGCGGAGACGAAGAACTTTACTCTTCAACGTCAGCCCAGGATTCAAGCTCCCGGCATGCGTCAAGGATTTATTTTCCTAGATGAAAATACATTCATAAACATTACATCTTCATACATGACATATGCATATACGCGTCATAACACACTATCTCATTTATTTTGGGACGTCATGACATCATGCATTTCATACATTATGACATTGCATACAACTGATGTTTCGCCTTTTCAGGAAAAAGGTCAATCCCAAAGATGATTACTATCAACTGTCCCAATTCCAGATTCGATTCCTGTATCCAGCCAGGGCACGTCTGAAGAGTTTGAAGATTCGATACCTGTATCCAGCCAGGGAAAATCTGTTGACGACTAATTCCAGATTCGATTCCTGTATCCAGCCAGGGCACGTCTGAAGAATTTGAAGATTCGATACCTGTATCTAGCCAGGGCAAATCTGTTGACGACTAATTCCAGATTCGATTCTTGTATCCAGCCAGGGCACGTCTGAAGAGTTTGAAGATTCGATACCTGTATCCAGCCAGGGCAAATCTGTTGACGACTAATTCCAGATTCGATTCATGTATCCAGCCAGGGCACGTCTGAAGAGTTTGAAGATTCGGTACCTGTATCCAGCCAGGGAAAATCTGTTGACGACTAATTCCAGATTCGATTCCTATATCCAGCCAGGGCACGTCTGAAGAGTTTGAAGATTCGATACCTGTATCCAGCTAGGGAAAATCTGTTGACGACTAATTCCAGATTCGATTCCTGTATCCAACTAGGGCACGTATGAAGAGTTTGAAGATTCGATACCTATATCTAGCCAGGGCAAATCTGTTGACGACTAATTCCAGATTCGATTCCTGTATCCAGCCAGGGCACGTCTGAAGAGTTTGAAGATTCGATACCTGTATCCAGCCAAGGAAAATCTGTTGACGACTAATTCCAGATTCGATTCCTATATCCAGCCAGGGCACGTCTGAAGAGTTTGAAGATTCGATACTTGTATCCAGTCAGGGCAAATCTGTTGACGACTAATTCCAGATTCGATTCCTGTATCCAGCCAGGGCACGTCTGAAGAGTTTGAAGATTCGATACCTGTATCCAGCCAGGGCAAATCTGTTGACGACTATTTCCAGATTCGATTCCTGTATCCAGCTAGGGCACGTCTGAAGAGTTTGAAGACTCGATACCTGTATCCAGCCAGGGCAAATCTGTTGACGACTAATTCCAGATTCGATTCCTGTATCCAACCAGGGCACGTCTGAAGAGTTTGAAGATTCGATACCTGTATCCAGCCAGGGAAAATCTGTTGACGACTAATTCCATATTCGATTCCTGTATCCAGCCAGGGTACGTCTGAAGAGTTTGAAGATTCGATACCTGTATCTAGCCAGGGCAAATCTGTTGACGACTAATTCCAGATTCGATTCCTGTATCTAGCCAGGGCACATCTGTGAGTAATTGATTGTAGACTCGATACCTATATCCAGCCAGGGCATATCTACATAAAGAGTTTGAAGATCAACCCCTGTAACAGGCCAGGTGATTATTTTTCTTTCTCAGGTACGCAAGTTCTCGCTAAGGAATCTCTTACGCGATCGACACCTAGATGGCATCTATAAGCCCATCCACATACCAACAGTCTCCAAATGGCATCTATAAGCCCATTCCCGACAAGGCTCTGTCACATCTCTCCAAATGGCATCTATAAGCCCATTCCCGCAATCACGCTGCTGATATTCTACTATGTGAGTGCAAATTTCTGGGCACTTTAGTGTTCAATCATCTTCCACCTTCGGATCATGAAAGGCACGCCAGCCAATCTACATCCTCAGGTTTAAGAAGATTGAACAGTAGCAACTGTTGTACCCCAAAATTTGCCCTCCCATATTCTTCAAGATTTGTCAAGATCAATCTCCAAATGGTTTAAAATCTCTCAAGGGTTGCACAGTCCAATTGCCTCCTAACACAGTCAAAATTAGGGTTTTGGTTCTTGCAAAGAAATTGAGGTTTTCAAGGGTCCAATCAAGTCCCATATGCCAATATACATTGTCAAGCATCCATATGTTAAGTTTCAAGACTCACAGCATCAAGTTGCACAGTCAAAAATCCTTAATCCTTCACAGTCAACTACAGGGGCAAAATGGTCATTTGACAGTCAAAAGTCAAAAATTTTGGTCAACATCTTATTTTGAAGCCACAATCATCATTTGATCAATTCTTGATCATAATTCTTCAAGAATGGCTCAAAAAGTCTCAAGATGTCAAAAGTTACTATTTTAGGACAGCTGAAAAGTCAACTGCAAATTGACCAAGGCATAAATTTTTCATGGTTCATCAGAAAAATCCCATCCAATGCTCATTTTTAAGGGTATGACATTTCCTACAACTCATCTTCACACTCCAAGTCCAAGAAATGCTCTCACAAAAAGTTATCAATTTCAACATTATAGGTCATTTTCAAAAGTCAACAAAAAGGCACTTTAAGTCAAAGACCATAACTTGAGATTGGTAAATGAAAATGACATGGGACCAAAGGCATTGGTTAGAGGACTTCAAGACCTTTCCAAAATGTCCAAGAACATGTTCATAGCTTCAAAATTGAGCAAGATATGCATTGGAGAAGTTGGGAAATTTTTGGGAACTTTCAAAAGTCAACTTTGCCTAAAACACTTCATTTTTGCTAATGGGCCTCAAATTTCTTCTTGAATCTTTACCCAAAGCCTATGCACGGCCCATTGAACTTAAGTTGATTTATTTTCTTATTTTTAATTAATTAATTGAATTTATATTAATATTAATTCATTTAATTGGTTTTAATTATAGGAAAATTCAAAAGATATGCTTTTTGAATCTTTTTGTGAAGAAAATAAGGCTAGGGCAAGCTGGCAACTCGTGTGCACCTCAAGGACCTCAAAATATCCATGATTGGTAAGGTTTCATGAAAGGAAAGATTGAAAAAAGATTTGATTGCCAATCACATATTCAAACATGAATGCAATGGATCTATGGGCTTAATTTTAACCTAATTCTATTCCAATACAAAGGCAAAAGCTAACCCTATTCCTGGACACGAAAAATTGCTGCAAGAACATCATATGCAACATTGAAAAAAAAGTGAAAAAACTCAAAACTGTTTTCTAATTTACAGTCCGATTCAAGGAAGTTTGTTGATTCTAATCCCTTGCTGAGAGTTTCCTGAACGTATTGCAAGCACTTTCCAACTTCATAGCTCAAGGAAACGGTAAAACAAAGTCACGGTTTGAACAAATATTTCCATAATCGAAACCTAATTTCTATGCATCATTGACGTGTTTTGCTTATTGATTTATATTGCTGACATCTTCCTGAAGTTTTTGGTATAGTTGAATTGTGCTGAAGCTTCCTAAATCGAAATCCACCATGGGCGATACCTAGGGTTGTAAAGCTTGAAAATTAGGGCTTTGCGTATACTGTAAAATTAGACCTCAAGACCTATGTGGATAAATTCGTCAGGACAAGACGAAATCATTGAGACCCTCGCGCTCTTTTTATATAATCCATAGCTCTAATCGCTATTTTTGGGACTTTTGGTTTGTGGGGGTTTAAAACCCCCGCTATCTTGTTCATGTTTGCAGGAAAAACGAAGAAGAAGGGTGAGCTGTCCAAACGCTAGTGGATCATTCAAACTCAGCGCGCGCTTTTTTGTGTTCCCAGCATAGCGTGTACTTTTCATATATTATTTTTGTTGGTTATTATGTTTACAAACAAACGCAGATGGCTGGGTGGTTGTGGACGTGTCTTGCAAGCGTTGGGACCTGGGTTCGATTCCCAGGTCCCCCCATATAATTATTAATTTTTGTTCTAACGTGTTCCAGTGCAGCGTGTGATCCAACGTTCCACCATAAGCCTCACGCGTTAGCTTGCCAAGTGGCCTTGATGAACAATCTGAAGGCCAAGAGATGGAGTCCATGGTGTGCTCCAGTCAAACAGCACGCACGTGATTCCTGAAAGTCAACCAGGCTTGGTATTCTTGGGCCATAATTACTCAAAACAAACCTCCACATGGGCCATCACACCCCCTTTTGGTTTGCCTTCTTTTTAATTTATTTTCTTTTCTTTTAATACTTTTAATTGTTTTAATTATTATTATTAACTCACCAAATTAATTTTCCATAATAAAAATCAGAAACTCAAAAATGTAAATATATTTTATTATTTATTTTACCATTAACTTATTTTTGTAAATCAATATTAATAATTAATTTAGTTTAATTTAGGTTTTAATTGTAATCCTTTTTCTTAATAAATAAAAATGGTATAGAATTAGGTCTTGACTTTTTTAATCATATTTTATTAATCATCATTATCATCATTATTAATTATTATTTTTGTATATAAAATGTAAATTAATCAATTAGTTTAAATTAGGTTAACTTTAACATTTTCTTAATAATTAAAATAAACTTAGAACTAGGGTTTTCTTTTGATTTTAATTTCTTTATTAAATACAAAAAAAACACAAAAAATATCTTCCTTGTAAATAATTAATTAAATTAGTATTAGGTTTAATTTTAATTTAATTTCAAGCAAAGGACAAAAAACTCTTAATTTCTCAAAAGGGTCAAAACCCTCGGACGTCTTGATTTTAATTCTTTTCGCGCGTTATATTTTTATTTGATTATCATGTAACTGTTCAAGGATGTAATAGTAATTAGGTTTATTGCTTTCCGCATCTTTATCAAAAACGGGTCTTTGTTTTTTGGCGATGTTTAGACCCGCGCCTTGTAATAGCGTAGCCTTTATCTTTCGGTATTTTATTTTCCGCACTCCTAACTGCTAAATTGCATGAAAGAATGTATGATAATTAAAAACAACTCGCAGCTCACAATTGCCTAATCCAAGATTAATATAAACTGAAAACAACACACAATGCACCTGTCACGTCTAGGGTACGCCTCACTGGTTGCCTCAAACGTGGTCGTCAAGTATAGGGTGTTTTAGCGGTCGCCCTTATGTCTAAGATCCAGTTGCCTAGAAACGGTTGCCTCGGATTAAAAAGGATCTAGGACATTAGGGTTACTTCTGAGGTGTCCTACTATTACTTCGGTGACCACACTGTCCCTAAAATCGAATTGACCCGAACACCTCCAACGGTGGTGCTACCTACCTCTCAATGGTGGGATGGCACTACCTTAAGGAATTTTACACAGCCTAATTCCTTAGGGTAGGTAGATGACTCCTGGGTACTTGCTCTCTTCAAAAACAAACAAAAATCTTTTCACACTGACACTTCCAAAAGTTTTCGAAACAAATTTTTCAAACACTCTTGAGGACAGATACAAGAGTCACTCAGAAATCTTCCAATGAAACTTTTCCAAAACCCACTCACATTTGAAAAGCAAACATCATTTTGAAAACATAAGAGCAAGTACCTAAGAGCCCGTGGATAACCACGGATAGAAAGGGTGCTAACACCTTCCCTTTCTATAAATCTACCTCCTGAACCGAGAAACATTCTCATAAGGAATTTTGCTGTGCTTTTGTCCTATCCATGTTGGAGAAAATAAAAGACGGTGGCGACTCTTGCTTCCGCGACATTTCGCGAACCAGCTTTAAAATAGTCAGTTTTATTTCCACCGATCACAGAACCATCCCACCATAACTGAGAAAGATGGGACAATCAGTCTGAAGCCTGAGGAAGAATGGAGCAAAGAAGAAGATGAGTTAGCCCTGGGTAATTCCAAAGCTTTAAATTCCTTGTTTAATGGAATTTATAGAAACATATTCAGACTAGTACATCAATGTGAACTGGCCAAGGAAGTTTGGGACACTCTCAAAACTACTCATGAGGGCACATCCAAAGTAAAAATGTCAAGGCTTCAGATGCTGACTACCAAGTTTGAGAACCTAAGGATGATGGAAGATGAAACCATTCATGAGTTTCACATGAACATCTTGGAGATTGCCAACACCTCAGGGGCATTGGGAGAAAATATGTCAGAAGAAAAACTGGTGAGAAAGATTCTCAGATCCTTGCCTAAAAGATTTGCAATGAAGGTAACTGCTATAGAGGAAGCCCAGAATATCAGCAAGTTGAAGGTGGATGAACTCATTGGGTCTCTTCAGACTTTTGAGATGGGGATCAGTGAAAATGTTGACAAGAAGAACAAGAGTATAGCACTTGTATCCAACACTGAAGATGAAAACAAGGAGGATGAAGAAGAAAATATTTCAGAAGCTATAGCCATGCTTGGAAGACAATTCAACAAACTCATCAAGAGAATGGATCCAAAGTCAAGGTCAAATGTTAAGAACATTCCTTCTGACATTAACAGATCTTATGACTCCAGCAGAAGACCAAGGTCTGAAGAAAAGGGAAATCAAAGCAGGGGAATTTAATGCCATGGATGTGAAGGATATGGGCACATTCGAGCTGAATGTCCTACCTTTCTTAAGAAACAAAAGAAAGAAATGCTTGTTACCTGGTCTGACTGTGATTCAGAAAGTAATTCTGAAGAAGAATCTGCCAAACTAGTTACTGCACTAACTGGTGTTTGTACCTTTGAAAGTGACACCAGTGATGAGGAAGTGACATTTGAAGAACTGGCTGATACCTACAAGAAATTATGTATCAGAAGTGCTGAAGTCTGTCTGCAAAATGAGAGACAAACAAAACTCATAATAAAGTTGGAGGCTGAAAAAAGGGCAGACATTGAAACTATAAGTCATCTAGAATGGGAAGTTCAAATGTTGAACTCAAAACTGAACCAGATGACCAAATCTGTCAAGATGCTGACAAGTAGGACTGACAAATTGGAAGAAATCCTTCAGGTTTGACAAAATGTGGGAAACAAGTCTGGTCTAGGATTTGTGGCAGCAAAGAAATCTGGTGCAGACAAGAAGATCAGACCTGATAAACAAATGTCAAAGCAGATGTCACAACACAGCACTCAACATCGGGAACAAAGAAATATGAAGAAAAAATACCAAAGATGGAGATGTCATCATTGTGGGAGGTTTGGTCACATAAAGCCATTCTGCTTCAGATTGTATGGATACCCTAATCAGAACCCATGTGTCAAACCTAAATCTAACAAGGTACCACATACTCCACAGTGGAAGAAAAAGGCTACTGCCCTGATAGCCCACACTTCCCTTAGAGTCTCCGCAAAGGAAGACTAGTACTTTGACAGTGGGTGTTCTAAGCACATGACTGGAATCAAGAACCTTCTCAATAATGTTAACCCTCACACCACTAGTTATGTGACCTTTGGAGATGGTGCTAGAGGAGAAATCAAAGGAGTTGGTAACTTGGACAGCCCTGGAGTTCCAAATATAAATGAAGTACTATTGGTAAAAGGCCTGACTGCTAATCTCATTAGTATCAGTCAATTATGTGATCTAGGATTCAAGGTCAACTTCTCAAAATCTGAATGTCTTGTAACTAATGAAAAACAAGAAGTTGTAATGAAAGGAGTCAGATCTAAAGACAACTGTTACTTGTGGGAGCCTGAGAACACTAATTACTCCACTGTGTGTTCTATTGCCAAAGAAGAAAAAGAGGTGAAACTGTGGCACCAAAAACTTGGCCATCTTCATCTAAGAGGAATGAAAAGGATCATATCCATGGAGGCAGTCAGAGGGATTCCAAGACTGCAAATTGATGAAGGGAGAGTTTGTGGTGAATGTCAGGTTGGTAAGCAGACTAGGATGTCACATCCAAAGTCAAGACATCTGACCACCTCTAAGGTTCTAGAACTTCTACATATGGATCTGATGGGACCAATGCAGGTGGAAAGTCTTGGTGGAAAAAGATATGCCTATGTTGTTGTGGATGATTTTTCCAGATTCACCTGGATTAACTTCATTAGGGAAAAATCTGATGTATTTGAAGTTATTAAAGAACTGTGCAAAAGAAGTCAAAGAGAAAAAGAAGGATGTATTGTCAGAATCATAAGTGATCATGGCAAGGAATTTGAAAACAGTAAGTTTAATGAGTTATGTTCCTCAGAAGGAATTAGTCATGAATTCTCTTCTCCTATAACTCCTCAACAAAATGGAGTTGTAGAAAGGAAAAATAGGACCATACAGGAATCTTCCAGAGCTATGATACATGCCAAAAGACTTCCTATTCATTTTTGGGCTGAAGCTATGAATACAGCCTGTTATGTCCATAACAGAGTCACTTTAAGAAAGGGAACCTCATCCACCATTTATGAACTCTGGAAAGGGAGAAAGCCAACTGTAAAGTACTTCCATGTATTTGGCAGCAAATGCTATATTCTGGCAGATCGTGAACAAAGGAGAAAGCTGGACCCTAAAAGTGATGAAGGTATATTTCTAGGATACTCCTCCAACAGCAGAGCTTATAGGGTATTCAATTCCAGGACCAAAGTCATGATGGAATCAATAAATGTCATAGTTGATGATTATCATGAAGAAACAGATGTCCCTTGTAATGTTGAGACATTCTTTGAGACTCCAACTCAACAGCATGACCTACCTAACACCACTACAGCAGACTCTGAATCCAAGGAAGCTAGCAAAATCCCTTCCATCAGAATTCAGAAGGATCATCCTAAAGAACTCATCATAGGGGATCCTAACAGTGGAGTCATTACAAGATCTAGAGAAATCATCTCAAACTCTTGCTTTGTGTCTAAAATTGAACCAAGAAATATTAAGGAGGCTTTAACTGATGAATATTGGATTGGTGCAATACAAGATGAATTGAACCAATTTAAGCAACATGAAGTTTGGGAGTTAGTTCCTAGACCAGAGGGAACAAACATCATTGGCACAAAATGGATATACAAGAACAAATCAGATGCTGAAGGAGTTGTCACTAGGAATAAGGCAAGACTTGTTGCCCAAGGATACACTCAAGTTGAAGGGGTTGATTTTGATGAGACCTTTGCCCCTGTAGCTAGACTGGAATCTATCAGACTGCTATTGGGAATTGCTTGTCTCCTGAAGTTCAAGTTATTTCAGATGGATGTAAAAAGTTCCTTCCTAAATGGGTACTTAAATGAGGAAGTTTATGTGGAACAGCCTAAAGGTTTTGTGGATCCAAACCACCCTGATCATGTCTACAAATTGAGGAAAGCTCTATATGGCCTGAAACAAGCTCCTCGAGCATGGTATGACAGGTTAACAAAATTTCTCTCAGACAAAGGATACAGAAAAGGAGGCTTGGATAAAACTCTCTTTATCAAAAATGAAGGAGGGAAGTTAATGGTAGCTCAAATATATGTTGATGACATAGTGTTTAGGGGAATGTCAGAACAAATGGTTAAACATTTTGCTGACCAGATGCAGGCTGAATTCGAAATGAGTCTCATGGGAGAACTGACTTATTTTCTTGGGCTACAAGTCTCACAGATGGAGGACTCAATCTTTCTATCTCAAAGCAAGTATACAAAGAACATTGTCAAGAAGTTTGGTATGGAGAATGCCAGTCACAAAAGGACTCTTGCACCTACTCATTTAAAGCTATCCAAAGATTCAAGTGGGGTTAAGGTGGACCAAAGCCTGTACAGAAGCATGATAGGAAGTCTGCTGTACTTAACAACCAGCAGACCTGACATTGCTTTTGCAGTTGGAGTTTGTGCAAGATACCAAGCTGATCCTAAAGTCAGTCATATCAACCAAGTGAAGAGAATTTTGAAGTATGTAAGTGGAACTTACAACTATGGCTTGTTGTACTCTCATGGTTGTGAACCAACTCTGACTGGTTATTGTGATGCTGATTGGGATGGAAGTGCTGATGATAGAAAAAGCACCTCTGGAGGATGTTTCTTCTTAGGAAATAATCTGGTCTCCTGGTTCAGCAAGAAACAGAAATGTGTGTCTCTCTCTACTGCTGAAGTTGAATACATTGCAGCTGGTAGTAGCTGTTCTCAAATGATCTGGATGAAACAGATGCTTACTGAGTATAATGTCACACAAGATGTTATGACATTGTACTATGACAATCTGAGTACAATCAATATTTCCAAGAATCATATTCAGCATAGCAGGACCAAGCATATTGACATTAGGCATCACTTTATCAGAGACCTTGTAGAAGAGAAGACGATTAAACTGGAACATGTTGCCACTGAGCTACAGTTGGCTGACATTTTTACCAAGGCACTTGATGCAAATCAATTTGAAAACTTGAGGGGCAAGTTGGGTATTTGCCAACATGAGGAATTGTAGCAATTAATTTTGCTTAAAACAAGGGTTGAAGGAGTTATTTTTGTTAAGTCTATTTTGATTGGGTTAATCATATGTTTTCCCATTTCTTTCAAAATTATTAAGAAGTTGAATAGACACTCATTTGCCTCCTTCCTCTCTCGACTCTGCAACAAATCCCATTCTCTCAATCAAAGTTTTCTCTCTAGTTGCTACTGGTTTTCTAAGACTATCAAAATGTCTCAAACATCATCCTCATCCAAGACGACTGTTTCATCCTCATCCTCTGATCGAGATTCTCGGGAAATCACATCATGCATGGATTCTGAAGTCCTGGAGATTACTCCTCTTAGAGAAATGGCAACTAACCCCTCCAAGGTCAAAAAGCTGAGAACAAGGCATGCAGGAAGGTCTCAAGCTACTTCATCCGGTAATCCCTCTCAACCTTCATCATCTGTACCAAATAGGGAAGGCTCAGCTTATGTACATCAAGCAATAGCTAGGCTTGTTACAAGAATTCTGAGTGAGAACCACTCTGTACCTGGGATTTCTGTTCCATTAAATCAAGAATCAGCAAGCCCAAATGTTGAAGTAAATCCAGATGTCTCTGAGAATGTTGAGACACCAAATGACAACATTCAGAAATCATCTGAAAATCTTGATGATATCCAGAACCCTTCAAAGAAGAATGTTGAACCACCTGTTATTGATGTGGATGAGGAATACTCAGACAATGACCTAATTGCAAATATCAACCCTAGCATAGCTAGGAGAATGATGAACAGAAAGGGTAATCAGGATGCTGCAAAATGTCTGACCAAAGAGAAGCCTGTTGATAAGAAAACCAGGTCTGAAGGAAAGACTGGTGTAGAAACTGTGAAGACTGGACTGTCCAAAGGGAAGGTGAAAGCCCGAGTACATGCTGGGAGTCTCTCAAAGTCTGTGAGACAACCAATAGCAAAGAAGAGGAAAGAGCCTGAACCTTCTGATTCTGATGAGGAATCAGAATTTGAAAGTGATGCTGAAGACATTCCTCTCAGAAGGAAACTCCCTTCCAGCAAAATGGCTAAAGTTCCTGAAGTCCCCACCGACAACATTTCATTTCACCACCCTGAAAATGCCAACAGATGGAAGTATGTTTGCTTGAAGAGAATAGCCTTGGAAAGATAACTAAACAATGGTGCCATGGATTATAAGGAAATCATGGACCTAATCAAAGTTGCTGGACTAATGAAGACTATGGTAAAGTTTACCAAATGCTATGAAAATCTTGTCAAGGAATTCATAGTGAATTTGTCTGATGAATGTGTTGATGGAAGGTCAGCTGACTTTGAATGTGTCTATGTGAGAGGAAGAAAAGTTAATTTCTCTCCCTCTGAAATTAACAAATTCCTTGGAAGGTCAAATGAGGCTTGCCCTGAACTAGAAGTTACTGACAATGAAGTATGCCAAACCATCACAGCAAGACAAGTCAAGTGCTGGCCCTTAAAAGGCAAGTTGAATGCTAGCAAGCTAAGCATGAAATTTGTCATCCTGCACAAGATTGGTGCAGCCAACTGGGTTCCTACCAACCATAAATCAACCATCTCCACAGGATTGGGGAGATTCATTTATGTTGTTGGAACTAGGACTGAATTTGACTATGGCAGGTATATCTTTGATCAAACTTTAAAACATGCTGGAAGCTATGCTGTTAAAGGCCCTATTGCCTTTCCCTCCCTCCTATGTGGTATTGTCCTTGCTCAGTATCCAGACATTCTGGTGGAAAGAGATATTGTATGAAAAAGAGCCCCTAATCTTGGGTTGCACTATAAGCTATTCCAGGGATCTCATGTTCCTGACATTGTCATGACATCAGCTGAGACATCTACTGTAAAAACTCAGTCCAAGACATCTGATGTTATAACTGTGCTGAAAGAGACCTGCAAAGAGCTGGAGACAAGGAAAAAGACTCTTGAGAACCTAATTGCCAGATTAGAACAGGAGGAGACTGAAGGACAAAGAAGGGAAGAGGATGCTGCTGAAGATCAGCTCAATGCTGAAGAAAGTGCCTCCTCTGAAGATGACAGTGCTTAAAGTTTGGTGGAGCTGCCAAGCTTGATGCTGGTTCCTGTTGATGCAAGTGATTTCAGATTTTATTTGTTGTTTTTATTACTCATTTTGGATAACTGTATAACATATAAGTACATGTATCTTTGGCCTATTTGTGGCTAAAGAGGGGGAGATATTTTGTGTTAATTACTTGGTAGACATTATTTTTCTGCAGACATATTCATTCTGCTGCTCTCTATTCTCTGATTGCTTAGGGGTTTTATCCAAAAATCTGCCAAAGGGGGAGTTTGTAAGTGTTTAGTTATTGGCATATATTTTTGGTAAAACCAGGTGTGTGAATGTCATGACTGATGTCATAACATTCTGGATTATTAGGTACTTTATGCAGAAAAAGAATGGCATACAGTAGCTGCTGTTTATGAGTGTGTATCTGAGCATTTTGCAATGATCACATTTATTACTTTCTACCAAAATCAGTAAACAGGAATTCTGATGTCATAACAAATGTTAAGACATCCTGTACTGATCTAACAGTTATACAGTTTGGTTAATTCTGAGTTTTTTCAGGAATTTGGTTCTTACATTCTAGAACAGAATCTCACGTGGACTTTAGGTTAACCTAGCTCAACCCTAATCTGGTTGATAAAGTCTTGTGACCAAGTCTTGAGGTTAACCCTAATTAACCCTAGCTTTTCGTGGAAGCCCTAACTGAAGAAACAGCTGCATATATATTCAACAGGAAAGTTGATTGGAAATTAACTCTTGGATAGAAGATCAATTAGGAGCTGTATAGTTTTAACTGCTGTAATCCAAGCAAGTATCATTGTGATAAGTGACTTGGAGTAGGTTTTGATTGTAAGGGTTGTGTATCACTCAAAGCTTTGAAGCAAGAGTGTTTGTGTCTCTTGACTAAAGCTTTGAAGCAAGGTCAAGTTAGGTTTATGTATCACTCAAAGCTTTGAAGCACGAGTGTTTGTGTTACTTGATTAAAAGCTGTGAAGCATAATCAAGTGTTTGTTCTGAAGAGTGTCTTCACTATTTCATTAGTCAATTGTTTAAGTATCACTGCTGTGATTGAGGGGGAGTGAGTAGGAACTCAGGTTTAAGTTGAACTTAGATTGAAGTTGCATTGGGTAGGTCTTAAGTGAAGGAGATAAACTGGTTGGTTTATTCCTGAATTAATATCTCTTATTGTGGATTTCCTCCCTGGCTTGGTAGCCCCCAGAGTAGGTGTTGTTTCACACTGAACTGGGTAAACAATTGATTGTGTTCTTTACTGTTTTTTTATTTACTGTCTTATAGAAAGTCAGATACGGTGTCATAACATTCACTGTGACATTAAGTATCTGCTGCCAGAATTTCAGAACGAATTTTTGGGTGATGGTTCACCAGTTGAATTTTGGAAGACAGTCATCATCCCCTTTTTCTTTTGCAACATTTTTCATGTTGTTGAGGATTTATAATGACCTCTTTCTTTTGATTTGTTATCCCTAACTTTTGCCTGACTGTTCCTGTTTTCGAGATTACAGTCAGCGGGATGCCCCAGCTTTCTTAAGCCTCCTTTATAGGTTTTGGCTCAGTGGGCTTTTTCTTTTTTGAGAGATAATGACCGCCTATGAGATAAGGAACCATCACTGTCTTTTGATTCCAGAGGAATGCTTTTCTTTGACGTCGTTCGTTGTATTACGAACTGAGAGTTTGCGACTTCAATGCGCATTTTCTTTTGAATTAACTGAGAGACTACCCTGCCCCAGGTTTAAATCAAAGGTTTCAATTTGTTTAGGACAGAAAACTCCTACTTCTTTGGCTCGAAGGGGTTGACTAGGGATTATCTTCCTTATAAATCCAGTGTTTGGGAATTGAAAGAAATGCCTGTATATCATCAGCAAGGTCTGTTCAAAAGCATACTGTATGAGATTACGGTATTGTTTCGTCATCCTCCCTCTAAAGGCTTGCAGCTTTTTATCAAGAGTTAAATATCATAAAGAAAGCATAAGAGTAGTGAAAACGAATGGATGAATTCAAGACAAACATATGCAATGCATTAATGAAACAAAGTTTGACATTAATAGATAATTGTTTGAATAACAAAGAGATTACAACTTGAAAATCCAAATGAAACAAAAGTCTCTCAGTTTGAGCTTTGTCACTTTAGGTGGAGAAACTCTTAACGGAAGATTTTCATCTTGTCGTCTGGCATGAACCTCAACACTCCAATGTCAATCAGATCTTGAATCTTGTTCTTCAAGGCCCAACAGTCGTCGGTGTCATGTCCCGGGCTATAGGAGTGGTATACACAAAATGCGTCGGGATGATAGTTAGGAGCGGAGGTATTGGGCTTCCGAATAGGATCCCTCAAAGCAGTCAGATTGACCTCCAACAAGCGCTCTAGTATTAGAGATGACGGTATGTCAGTCTCAGTGAACTGTCTTCCAGACGTAGTTTGCTTACGCTGATTACCCCGTTGACACTGACGCGGTTGTTGATGGGCTTGTGACCCTGAAGCAAGTAGGGGAGCCTTCCCTTTGTCTTCTTGTCTGGAGGGGGGTTGAGTGGTGACTTGTTCTTCAACCTCAAATGTTTTCCCCACTCGGTTGTCCCGAAGTAGTTGGTTGACGAGAACTCTGAGTTCCTCTTGTCTTTGAGCTAAGTCCTGGATGAGAGCCATCTAGCCCACCAGCTGTCCCATCACTTGGATCCTCAATGTTGCCAAATCAAACTGCAATTCTCCTGGACTAAGCCCTTTATGAGGAGAGCTTTCACTTCTTCTTTCCCTAGGGACAGGTTCAAGAACATTTCCTGAAGCTGAGCATTTTGGTCCTGGATGTCCTTGATAGTCCTCTCTAGAGTCATCTCTACTGAAATAAATAGTAGGAGAGTAAGGAAACCTGAAAAGGGAAAAATTGTCATGATGTGATGCATGATATGTGGATGCATGCTTTCAAGGATCTCTTGGGGTAAACACAAGAGAATGTTAGAGGTTGAACTTCGATCTTTGATTGGAGAACTTTACACCGGTGGATGTCTTTCCACGAGAATCAAGCTCACCATGTCAAATGGGTCATAGCCACTGATTCAAGTTGTTGCACTTGATCTTTGATGGCACTTGTTTAGAGGAGAAAACCTCTGGCCCTTTGGTAGACGTCTGGTTCAACGTAACCCTGCATCAAAAGAAACCTCGAGATACTTGAAATGGTTATTGAAAATGCTATGGTATGATGTCATGATGTTATGTACATGTATGCGAAAGTAAGCAAGTGTATATATAGGTAATCATATTCACACAAAGCAAACAAGTCCTTAGGTTTAGGCTTGCATGGGGTTTGTAGGTAAGTACCCTCTTGAAGTTAGTTGGCTCATCTTGTCCTAGAAATAGAAACCGGGTTCTAAGGAGCTCAAAATCATTGGATTATTTTCTATGTTCATTGTTTTGGTTTAGCCCCTTAACTGGCGACCAAAATATTCCAAGAAAACAACCCTCAATGAGTGTAGTATCGAGTATCTACCAACTTCGGACTGCACCAAAGCCGGTCATCTTACTACCCCTAAAAAATGCTAAGATGGTCAATTAAGGTTCTAAGAGTTCGTTAGTGCTTCACGACATCACTCAGCGGCCCCGTACTCTCCTTTATTAAACTCAAGGGTTACCGGTACTCACAAATATGTCACACTAACATAGCTTACTGCTCCAACCGTGTCGGTATACCCCGCACAGTTCCCTCACAGTTTTATTGCTATTTACCTAAAAAGGTGCCCCAAATCCGGGTGTAGGATTTACAACAAACCCAAACAAGGAACCAACAAGTAAAGCAATCAAAGCAATCAAAGCAAGAATGTAAAGGTGATCTAAACCCTAAGGTAACCCCACTTTTAAACTGCATTCCCCAGCAGAGTTTCCAGTTCTGTGATACGGTGGGAGAACTGACTTGAGGTTTTGCGTTTTGTATTCGCACTTGTTCGGTTTAGCAAGAGTCGCCACCGACTTTTTATTTTATCCTAAAGAAAAGGTTAAAAAGCACAGGAAAAACCTTTTGAGATGTTTCATGGGTTCGGGGGGTAGATTATGAAAAGGGAAGGTATTAGCACCCTTTTCATCCATGGTTATCCATGGGCTCTTAGTTACTCATTTAGATCACTTGCCTTGATTTTCAATTGTTTGAAATGGTGTTTGTGTGTGTGTGGTTTTGAAAATGTTTTGAAAAAGATGCCTTGTCTAGGCAACCGTTGTAACAATTCATTACTCGAATGTTTTACAAAGGTGTTTGTCTTTTGGAAAAGATGTTTCAAATGTTTTTGAAAGTTGATTCGAAAGTGTGTTGTGGAGTGTGTTTTGAAAAGTAGGCAAGTGTGTTTTGCAAGTTTGATCAAGTAACTAAGAGTTGTCTACCCCAAAATTTACTCAAAGATTTTTCCTATGTTTTAACCCTTTTAACAGTATTGTTCCACCATTGTATTTGGTGAACAATCTTGTGTTAGGATGTTAATGGGACGGGCGCGGGTCATCTTATGGACCATGAATTCAATGGTGCCAAGTGTCTTTGGCAATTTTGCTTGAAGGGACTATGATCATTTTGTAGGCAACTTCGAAAGCGTCACTGAGGGACTATGATCATTTGAATTGTTTTGCCAAAGAAACTCAACTTGCAAGCATGGCTCATTTTGGAAGGAAATAAGCGGGATTACCCTAGGGGTGCAAGTGTGAATTGTGTATTAATTGTCATGCATTTGTCTTGTATTAGGTTATCTAGCGGTTGATTTTAAATCTTCGCATACAAACCTTAATTACTATATAGAAAGCGATAAATTGCGGGAATTTAAAGTCTAAGCTATTACAAATAAGTATCCGGGAATGAGGGTACAAATATTTACAAATGGGGATGAAACTTATTAGGAGAGTAGTGTCCAAATATATTTACAACCAAATCGAATCGCAATCTCAATGTAAAATGTATCAATGTACAAGAATAAAAGCAATGTATCAAAAGTGCTTGTGTAAGTGCATGTGATTATTTACAAGTGAGAAAGATGTTAACTTAATGCAAATTTAAGTATTTATTTATTCTTTTTGTGTTTTTGTTGATTATGCACAAAAATATTTAATAAAAAAAAGGAAAAATGTTTTAAGCTTAAGAAAATTAATATTTATGTATTTTAGTTTTTATGTATTTTAGTGAGTATTTTTATGTACAAGATTTAAATTAAAATTAAAAAAAAGGGTTTTAATAAAAGAAAAAAGGAAAACGTTTAATCTTAATAACATCTAATATTTATGTATTTTTAATTATAATGAAAAGTATTAGCAACATTTTTTTATATGAGAAATTAGGGTATTATTTATTTAAAAAAAAAGAGTTAAGTTATATAAAAAGAAAATAAATAAAAGTGTTAGTTGGAATAAATAGAAAATAATAAAAAGAAAGAGTTAGATGGGCCTTGTATGGCCCAAACAACAAAAAGAAACTGATTAAAAAGGGGACAAAAAGGGGGGTGCGCTCCAGATTCTGATGGGCTTAAGGCAATTGGATGGGGCGAACCGGCCCAAGCGCTTAACACATTTTGTTTTAGGGTTTCCTTGTTTCATTTCATTTTAGGGTTACGGCGAGTTTGTTTCATTTTAGGGTTACAGCTTAGCGCGGCGCCGTTCATCTTCTTCGTCCTCTTCACTTTCTCATGCCAAGCTTTTCTGAACAAAGTCTCCGCCCATGGCCACCAGGCGCCGCCGTCAGCTCCTTCTTCTTCCATGGTTGAACACAGTAGTGATAAGGAAAAGTAACAATTGTTTTAGGGTTTTAAGTTTCATATCTTGCATGTTTTAATCTTATGTGTTCTGATTTTAAGTGTTGTTGTCCATGCGAGGTGTGAAAAGAGGGAAGAAATCTCTACCTTTGGAGAGAAGATGGAGGAGGACGGGAGGTGTCTCAGGCGTCCGGGGCGAGGGAGCGCGATGTTGAGCTTGCTTTGTGGACAACTGGTACTTTGTATTTGCTTTTTATGGTTTGATGATGAAGGTCTGAAAACCTAGCTCACTTGCTTCTGTCTTCTCTTTTGCTTGCTTGCTCTGATTGATTATTTGATGAAATGTTGATGTTGTCTGAATCTGAGCTTGCCTGCTTTGTCCTTCTCCTTGTCTTTGAGTGAGCTTCTGATTGCTAATGATATTGATTGCTAAGTTGCCTTGTTTTGTTCAATGATGATATGATTCTGAGATACTTGGCTTATTGTTTCACTTCTTTTCCTCTCTTTTGCTTGCTTCGTATGATGATGATACTTGGAATCTGAATATTATTGTTGATCCCTGTGATGAGCCTAGCTCTGAGGGTTTTTGGTTTGCTTTGATTCTTCTGAGTTTGGATATTTGGTTTGGGCTTCAGCAGGTTACTGACTTCAGGCTTCAAAGCTTATCAGTTTGCTGGCTTTTGGTTTGTTTGAATTTTGTCTGGATAAAGACTTATGCAGGTTGAAGCTTCAGTTTGGGTTTGACAGTTTGTTTGTAAGCTTGTTTGTAAAGGCTTATTGGCTTGTGTTTTTGGCTTTGAGGATCAGGAGGTTTATTGGCTTTGAGGTTTATGCTTAGTAGGTAGTTTTAAGGCTTTGAACAGGTTTGCAGGGTTTGATGTATTAGCAGGTTTGTTTGACAGGATGCAAGACTTTGTGTGGTTTGTCTTTGACAGGGCTTAGAGGCAGGCTTGAAGTTGTTGTTTTTGCTTTTTCTTTGAAAAGTTTAGGCTATGGCTCGTGTTTATAACTTATGCAGATTAAGGCTTCAGTTTGTGTTTGACAGTTTGTGGTGAGCTTTTTCTATGTGTTGGTTCTGCCCCCTTTTCTTGTTCTGATATGTTTATATCTTAAGCTTAAGCCTGTAAGCCTCTCCACTTCTACTCTCTCTCTTTTCTCTCTCCACAGCAAAAGTAAGCATATTATATTGCTTAAAAATGTACTTTCTGAAAAGGTGATAGGCTGGGAAATGATGAATTTGAAATAAGCTTGCATTGTCTCTTTCCTCTGTGTACTTTCAAGATTTTCTGCATATCTCTTGACAGCTTTATATCTTTTGATATCTTTTGGCAGCTTGGTTTTGACATTCAGTTTTCTTAGTTTGAAACTGTGATTTAGTTTGGAATTTTGACAGCTTTGCTTTTCAGTTTGACAATGCAACTTGGTTGGCTTATTCACTTGCAATTTATGCAGTTTAGTTTGCCTCTTTGGTTGACAATTTGAAATTAGGCAGCCTGTTTGACAATTTTGAATTTGTGCAATATTGTAACTTTGTGCATTTCATATTTTATTTGCAAGCATATTTCTATCCCTCTTTGTGAACCAAGAATTTCTTGTGATTTGCAGAGAGGGTGGACAACTGATTCCGGCCAGTCACTTTTAATGATGATTTTTTAAATTAACTGTCTGCTTTTAATTTCATCTGCATTTGACTTCTTCCTTTTCTTTTTGCAGGTAAAAATTAATTGAGAAATGGGGAGCAGCAAATAGAGGATGAAGATTTAGGATAATTTAGGACATAACTTTATTTCAATTTTAATCATTTGTAATAATATTAATGTAAATAACTGTAAATAAATTTACAGTATTCCAATAATATCTGTAACAAACAATTCAAAATGAATAAACAAATCTTTTTTGGTCAGATTTCTCTTTTATTTCTCTTCAGTTGTTTATTTAGTTATTTAAGCTTTCTTGAATTAAAATAACTGGAAGTACATCCAATTATTATGACTTAGAAAAAATAAATAATTAGTAAACACTGTAGTCTTGCAATTAATAAGCCCGGCGTCCCAGCAATGCACAGTTAATCAAACAAACGTCCACATGCTTATCTCTTTACTGATTAAATCAAACACTGCAAACTCTCAATTCAAATACCTCAGCTTTTATCCCATCTCAAATCAAATGCCTTAGCCTTTATCCCAGATGTTTAGACAGAAATTTTGAACAAATGTCAAAACAGTGTAACAACCAATTAAAACACGGTGGATTCAAACTCTTCTGAAACTGCACGCACAAACCCTAATTCTTGATTAAATGTCAAAGAAGCGCCTTCCTGATCAGAACCTGAGCCAAACTCAACCAAACCCTAATAATCTGCTTGAACTGTTCCAGAGCCATGAAAACCCTAATTTGGATAGACTGATAAGAAAAAGTTTGTTTGACTGATTCTTACGCCAATCTGAAAAAAGTCAGGGAAAACCCGAAGCTGTGATTTCTTGTGGAAAAATAGGAGGGCAAATTTTGGGGTACAACACATTGCTTTAGTGACTGTATTTGTCCTCAATAGTAGGATAGTGTTGTCTAAAGGAAACGAGAACGAACAGTCATTTTTCGAGTAGGTAGAAATCTTAAGTAGTTGCTCAAAACAAAAAATTTCACACAAACACTTTTCAAAACAATTTTCAAAAACAACTTCGTCACACTCTTGAAGACTGATACAAGGGTTATCACGAAGTAAAAGTTTTCAAAACAAACACACACAAGAAATTTCAAAAATGAGCAAGTACCTAAGAGCCCATGGAAAACCATGGATAGAAAGGGTGATAACACCTTCCCTTTCTATAATCTACCCCGTACTCAGAAATATTCTCTAAAAAAAATTCTATTCTTTTTCCTTTTCCTTTGTTGGATGAAATAAAAGTCGGTGGCGACTCTTTCTTACCGCGACATTTGTGAATACAAAATGCAAACCAGTATTAACTGTCAGTTCTGCCACCGTATCACATAGACATAACTGGCTTTTTGACTTGGATCCCCCATTTTCCCCTGCCTCACCCGAAAAACCTCAACCTTATGAGATCTCTGATGATTTTGACCCTCAGACTCCTCCTCATTATTATGATCTTCCTTCCCTTGTTCGTCATGAAGTTACACCAGATGCTTCTCTCGTGTCTACTGTTGTTACTATTCCGGCCAATGCTGGACCTCCACCTCCTGATTTTACTACCGCTATTGCTAATTTGGAGACACAGATTGAAGGTTTACACAGAGAGTTCACCACTTTGCATTCGGACTTTCATGGTTTCATGGATACCATAACAGAACATTTTGATCATCTATATCAGCACTTCTATTATGTTAATGCACCTCTTGGCGGCCCACATCGTGGCTAGATAGACCCTTCTATTTTTATTTGTATTTTTCCTGATCCTTTTCTTAAGGCAGTGAGGACACTGTCTATTTAAGTTTGGGGCAGGAAACATTATTGTTTGCCATTACTGTTTTGTTTTCTCATTTTCGGATATTTTGTTATTTAATTTTTTTCTTTTGTACCAGTTCTTTACCCGATAACATTGTTTCTTATTATTCCTATTTTTTTGATGTTTTTGGTTATTTAACGTTATTGAGTTTTTATTACCTTCATTATACCTACTGTTATTATCATATATATGTATGCTTTAAAGTAAATTATCAATATTATATGTATAAGTATCAGTAGCGGTCCAATGAAATCGCGTGCATCCATTATTGACCGTCTAGCCAGATGTGACGTTCGTCGCATATTTCCTAGCAAATTGTTGACCGTCAAGCTATAAGTGACACCCATCAGCCAGTCCTACCATGCATGTGACGATTGACAGCTTTTTCTAGCATCCGTCAACCTTGCCTCCCACACTCTGCTACGCATGTGACGATCACCAACCTTGCCTCCCACACTTTTAGATCTCGTGACCACATAGTTTGACTACAAAACCACATCATTTCATTTTTTTATATCATTTCTATAACTTCCATCTTCCATTATTTAAACCCCATAATTCCCATTATCTACCACAATTACCACTCATTCATTTCTTACAATTCCTATAACCTCTCACTTTCAAAAACCATAAAAGCCATTCATTACCCACTCATAATTTTCACCTATTTAAACCACTTCTTCTATCATTCTAATATCACCACCATTCACTACCTTCCTTGCACTACACAAACACCTTCCCTTTTCGTCTTTGTCAAATATACCATGGTTGCTCGTAGAAATCAATTCAATCGAGGAGAACCTGATATGACTCATCTCGTGTTCCGACAAGGCGAAGCTGGTGAACTCCAACAGGAAAGATACCAGAAGTTTTATCAGCAAGGATTGACACCCACACGATATGTCGACAACGATTGTTTACGCAATTTAGGGATGTATAACAGTATGCAAGGTTTGCTAAACAAAGCAGGCCTGGGATTTGTAAGCATGATGGGCTTACCCACCTACGAGGCTCTAACTTTGGAGTTCTTAAGCTTTTACTTCTACATCACTGCCACCAACGCTGATGCAAACCTCTTTGGAGAAGCCTCATTTCGTATGTTCAACCAGGAATACACGGTGAACCAGGATGCTTTGAGCGACATGTTTTATTTCCCTCGTGGAGACAATGTGCAATACCGAATTCCCCCTGAATTGGATTGGAGTAAAAGGTCATATGAATTATGGGAGAGAATATCCGGTGAGCATAATGTCGCTCCCTAAGCATGTTACTCCTCTCACATCCATAATCCAAACATTCGCTACCTTCATCGTACCCTGGCCAGCACTATTTTTGGAAGAACCAACAACAACAAGGTCAATACCAAGGAGTTGTATGCTCTCCATTGCGCCTTCGCGCTAAACCTCCGTCTGAACCCAAGTACCTTCTTGATGGCTCACATTCAAAATCTTGTAACAAGAGACGGGACCGTGCCTTTCTGTATTGGAGATATCATCACCGCAATAGTAGTTCACCTGAACTTGGGAGAGAGAGTCTTGAATCTACCCTCTCTGTCAGCAGTGTTCTTAGACATTAACAACTGTCGAGTTGGTCGCCTTATTAAGGTAAGAGAAGCAGGAGGTTATTATCTAATGGTGAGGAATAATGAAGTTTGTAGTGTCATTTTTCCAAATCCAAATACTACGAACTTAAGCATTGCAAACAACTGATTATACAACCTCAACACCCCCCGAGCCTGGTGTGAATGCACAAGGAAACCAAGGCGAAGCCAATAATGATGTTGTTGATGAAATGGAACAAGAATTTAAACATCAAGCAACTCAACCTGACATTCAACCTCCCGAAGCCCAAGATCCACAAAATGCCAATCCACCTTCCACACTCGATGCCATCTATGCCACAATACTGAAGCAGAACCAATTGTCTAACCAGCGCTACCAGAGCATCGAGACGCGTCAAGAGGAAATGATGTATCTCGTCCAACAGATGCAAAGAGATCAACATGATTACGCTCACCGGCAAGACCAAAGTATGCTAGAATTCACCGCAGGGATGACAGAAGACATGCGGGCTTTGACACTCTGCATTGAAGGTTTACATGAAGTTTTTTCCCGTGTGGAGGGTCAAAGATATGAAGCAGAATCTTCCAGAAGGGGTGAGAAAGTGCGTAGAAGACCTAGACCAAGGATGCATGGTAGATTTTGTGGCCAAGGCGAGGAAGAATAAATATTTAGTTTTTTTCACTCTCCTTTTCCAATACATTGAGGACATTGTATGATTTAAGTATGTGGGAGGAAGTATTTCTACATTTTCTAGTAAATTTTTATTTTTATCTTCTCCCTTCTTTTTATGCAATATTTTGTGTTAATTTTCCGATTCCCTCACTTTATTGAGCCCCAACAAAAAATTTTTGATTTAATACATAACTTGACTCACTCGACGAGTATGTAGGTTGCTAATTTTTTTAATTTTTGTTAGAAACTTTCGCAAGATTTGACGAAATCACTACCGTCTTGACACTCTATAACTCCCGAGTATAATAGACTAGTTAAAGTACCTATTGTTCTGAAACCCAGAGCTTTAGTTTTGAAGTAATCCTGAGTAGTTTATCTAGCAGTCAGCACCATCTTAAACACAAACTACGCAGAAAGTCAATGAATATAAGTGGATGATCTCGGTTATTTATTTAGAAAATGTTATAGGAAATGAACCTATTAAATTGGGTGATCCTCATCCGATCATTTAATTCAACGAATGTAAGTCCTACAAAGTAACATAAAATCCATTGTAGGTGGTTCAGAGGCGTCTGATACTGAACTTGGTAGGGCAGACTACGGTTTTCTCCCCCACATCATGCAAATGGGTAAAAAAAGAGAAGGTTGCCATATTATTTTGCCAGAAACCACTGTGCTAAAAAGATCATAACCACTAACCGGCTATTCTGCTATGTACGTGTTAGGATAAAGGGCTTAATGTGATTGCGCTTGAATGAAAATGGATAAAATAAGATGATTATTTGGGGTGACCTATAATAGCATCTGCAACCGGTTTACGTAAGAAGGGTTTGTCTAGTGTCGTTACCGTAGTGCTGGAGTATAGATTAAGCTTTTGATTCTCTAACAAAAACACCATGCAACCGCGTACAAGTTGATTTGTATCATACATTTGCACCTGGCTAATGTTTAGACAAACATCATACTGAGCACTTGCTTGAGGACAAGCAAAGATTCAAGTATGGGGGAGTTTGATAACACATAAATGTATTGCATATTTATCTTGAATTAACTAAATTATTTTCCATTTTTTTTCTAAATTAAATCACTTTGTAGTTGGTATTATACCGGTATTTTTCTATTTTGCCGGTATCAAATTAATTATGAAGAAAAGGAAGAAAAGGAAGAAAAAGAAGAAAAAGAAGAAAAAAAGGCTACAATAAACCAAAGATAATCCCAAGCCCAAAAGAAGAAGCGCGCAAAAAGAAGTCAACAGCAAGTGTGACGACCGGCAAGGCAAGCGTGACGACCAGCATGCATTGACCACGTAAGTGACGAACGTCACTAATCCCTTTGATGAACGTCGCCTCTCCTATTATTTTGCCCACGTCCCTTAAAGCTTGCAACGAAAGTGTGTTAGTTGCTTCCACCAAGTCAGATACGCAGAGATTCAGCAGCCATATAAACTCTCCAACAAATCCTCATGAACAGTTACTCAAGATGGATATAAATTGTAGACCTCATGCACTAAGGGAGGTTGACGCCGTTACTTCCCTTTTGTTCTTCGTGCATATTTCACAGAGCTACTACTTTCCAGAATTATTTTTCCTTAGCTACTATTTTCCTTAGCTATTATTTTCCTTAGCAGTTTTATTTTTCTCAACCGGTTTTAAGTAATAGATTTATCTACTGGGAATCTATTGCCCCGTGGTTTATTTCAAGACCTTCATAATTGTTATTTAAATTTATTATTTTATTTCTTCGCAATTGTTCTTGTTCCGTATCGAAGCAAAACCTACCAACATGTGGAGGAGTGCTTCCTTCAGAATTGTTACCAGTCTCCAGTTAATTTATTTCCATGTTTTTATTTTAATAAATTATTATTTTCCTTTAATTCAATAATCATGTTTACTTTGTTGCCTGGCTTTTATTATTCTGTGATTAAGTTTTATAAAATGCTAAGCTAAATTTCTATACCGGTATGTAAGGTCATAAAACTGAGGGAATTTGGTAATACTATTGGTATTTATTTGTTGAACTATTTTCTGGACTAGATTACTTTGTTTTCAATGATGAACCGTTTTGTTACGAGAGTAAAATACGAATAGAAGTTAGGTTCAATAAAGCGAGAGCTTGAGGATCTTTAACTGGACATAGTAACTAGGCATTGGCTTTAAAAACAACGAGAGCGCTTTAAAGCGAATTAGAGTTTATTTGTTTTCAAAAGAATGTTTCTAACTCCGAAGGGATAGCGAGAGCATATTTTAGGACTTAATTTCATAACCTAAATCAACAACCACGACAGTGTGAGACGAGGGTTTTTTGAACTGATAAATTTCTACTAAGAATTGTTAGAAACTGCAAGTTACCAAATAGGGTACTAATTCCCGAAGTCCGGTCATCACATACTAGTTGTTGTCCCTTCTGATTATTTAACTAGATTCAAACTTACTTTTAGTTCCCCTAATCTAAACCAAATATTTTTAGCCTTAGATTTAGACCGTAACACTAGATAACGGTACATTTGACTTTTGGTCCTTTGGGTTCGATAATCTTTAAAACTACGCGATAAGACTGTGCGCTTGCAGTCCATATTTTTTAGACTACCATATCAAATCGATCATGATGATAACGGTATCTCTCTTCTTCCTTCTCTGTCACGATTTTCAATTCTTAATGGTTTGTAAGGAAGGTGATAATTAGGGTTAGAGCTTGGCTAGCTTGCGCAACTTCAGTAATTTATGAACAATGGATTGAAATATTTTTCTCATTTTTTTCAATTTTTTGAAGGGTTTGTGATGATAAAATGATAAACAAAATGAGGTTAGTGTTTTTGGTGTTATCGTTGCTGCCTAGCTTTTCTGTTTCTTTGATGAACAATCCTGCTTTTTTAATGCAATTGAATGGCTATATACTCACAGGGGATTCGGTTTTGCTGTGATATTGGGACTCTGAGTTTCTTTGACGGGCTTGCTTGTGTTTTTCCTTTTCTTTGATGTTGGGCCTGAATTCGTATGTTGCAAATTTGGTACAGGTTTTTGTCATTGTTCGTGGATCTTTGTGGGCTTTGATACGTTTGTACTTGTTACTGCACTAATTATAATTTTGTTTTTGCTATTGGGTTGAGTTGTGATATTTCTGTACTATCCTGTGTTGCTGCAGTTTGTACTTCTTTATTCTTTGTAACTCCTTTTGTGAACCAAAAACAAATGTTTTTTGTGATTTGCAATAGAAGATGTGGGCCTATGATTAAACCCAAAATTCTGATTATTGTTAAGTAACAAATGAGGCCTTTTGTTGGGATTGAGCATGATTTAATACCCCTTAAATTTCTGATTCCTTGCAACAAACCCTAATGATGAGATTGCAAAACTCTTTCTTTTAGAAATTTTTATTTATGTTCAAGTGTTGTTTCTTGTTCTAACCATTTCTTATTTCTTTGTTTCATGTGTGGGAACAATGATGAGGACGGCAAGGCAAGAAGAAGAGGAATCTTTGGATTAAAATGAAGTTTGAAAGGAGATGAAAACTTGAAGTTTGGAGAATCTCTTTTGTAGTTTAGGAAAATTTTTGCATCTATTAGGCCATAGAACAATAGAGATTCATGTAACCTTGTGAAATTGTTTAGGAGTTTTATAAATCTAGAGTCCTAAGATTTGCACATCATTTGTTCTTGACTTGTAAAAGAACTTCTTTGTAATATTGTGAACAAGACAGATCTTGGAACAATTCAAAATTGTTCTTGAGTTTATGACTTAAATTGTTCTTGTAACATAACTTGAAATTATAGGTTAGTGTGATACGGTGGGAGAACTAACTTGAGGGTTTTGCATTTGATCGCAAATGTTGCGGTTAGCAAGAGTCGCCACCGACTTTTCTTTTATCCAAAACGAAAGGTGAAAAAGAACATGAAAGACCTTTGAGATGTTTTCTTGAGTTCGGGGGGGTAGATTATGAAAAGGGAAGGTATTATCACCCTTTTCATCCATGGTTTTCCATGGGATCTTAGTTACTTGCTAGATCACTTGCTTTTTGTTTGAAATTGTGATTTGTGTGGTTTTTGAAAGTATTTTGTAAAGAGAACATTGTTTAGGCAAACTTTGTAATGATTCTCGTTCGTAAAAATGTATACATAGTGTTTGATCTTTAGAAAATGTTTTCAAGTTTCTAAGATGTTTGAAAGTGTAGTTTCTTGTTTTGAAAATAGCAAGGATGTTTTGTTTGAAATTGAGCAAGTAATTGGGAGCATTCTACCTACTCAAAAGTCTTTCATGTTCATTTTCTTTTCCTTTGACATTGTTGTCTTACCATTGATTTGGTAAGTAACCCTATCTTTGGATGTAAACGGGACGGGCGTGGGTCATTGTATAACCATGATTAGCAATGTTGCAAGGTATCTTAGCATTCTCTTTTAGGAACTAAGATCATTTTAAAGGCAACTTAGATAGCGTCATCGAGGGACTATGATCTTGTATTTTGCTTGTTTTTGCTAAGATACCTTACATGCGTAATATGGTCATTTTGTATAAGGAAACCAAGTGAAATAACCCTAGTGGTGCTTGTGTGCAAGTGTATTATTTTCATTCTTGTTTTTGTCTTGAATTAGGGTTTTCTAAGTATTGGTTTTAGTCTTTCCATACAAACCCTAAATACTAGCATGTTATATAAAAGCGATAAATTGTGAAATTTAAAGTTACTACGCTATTACAACATTTGTGGGGAGGGGGTGTACAAATTGAATGGGGATTGCAAGAATTTAAATCCTAATTAGTATATTACAACCATATTGAATTTATATCAATGTACAAGGAAATAAATAAATACAAAGTACAAAATGAATAAATGTATAAAAAATGCAAAATGTAAAGAAAACGTATCTTTGTTTGATTTTCATGAAAAAGAGATTTTGTCTTAATCTAATTAAGTAAAGAAAATAATTAATTAAATTTGAATTTTATTAAGAAAAGATTTTAAATAAAACCCTAGTTCTATTAATTAATCAAAAGAAAATAAGTTTAAGAAAAGTATTTTTGGTACTTTTATCTTTAAAATATTTATAGCATTATAAAATATTTTTAGTCTTTTTTATATCAAAAATAATTTATTTAAATTAGTATGAAAGAAAATAACTAATAACCTAATTTTAATTATATTTACAAGATAATAAATAAATAAATAAAGTATAGTTAATAAAAATATTTTTTTGTGAGAAAAATAAAATAAACTAAGTCAAAATATAAATCTATCATTTTTTGTATTTTATGATTTTTCAGTAGTTAGAAAATATATTTAAGAAAATAAAAATGAAAATAAAAAAAATAATAATAATCTTGGGCCAGGGGTGCCAATAGCTTGCAGGTAGGTTGGTTAGCAAAAATAAAAACAAGCCAAGCCCAAAGAGGCCCAGCGCCTGCCAAAAAGCCAAAAATTAGAAATGTGAAAATGTGAAAAGGATACCACTGGGGCTCGAACCCAGGTCCCGTGGGTTACAGGCGCATGATTCTACCACTGGAGGTGGCTGTATATCCGTTAACATAAGCAAAACAATAAATATATAACGCAAAACGCGTCATGATGACTTCATCTTCAACCTCCATCCAGACCAACTGTAACTTGCTCATTTCTCATCAAAAATGAAAACTGTAAACATGAAACTTGTAGCAAATTTTCTCACGATTCCAGAAATGTAAAGTATTAAAACTATGGATCAAAGATAAGCATGAATTTTAATGGCCCTAATCTGAACCCTAAAAATTTCATAAATTTCAGTTTCAAAATTCTCTAAGCTCAAGCAAAATTAATGGAAACTATGGACATGGTTAGCTTCGGGGCAATGATATCTATATGTTTTATTCGCAAATAAACTATTGATGATGCATGTATTAAGAGTTCCAAGTTGAGAAAACTTACCTCAAAACTGGAAATCGTGTTTTGAGTTTGAGCTTGTTTCAAGTGATGGTGATGATCAGGTTAGCTTCCTTGAGGTCCTAGGAAGCTAATGCAATGGTTTGCTTGAGTTGAGAGTGGATGAAATGACTTGGAGAAGTCAATGTGCAATACTTTGTTTTTGGTTATGGAGGATATGGTAAATGATGTTACATTAATGAAACAGGGACAAGGATAGGTTACACTTGATGTAAGGAAGCTTTAGAAACTAAAAGGCCAAGAAATGCACGAGGGAATGTGAGTTTGATGTTCAAGGTCAGAAATTATGCAACAATGGAGTTTTTGGGCAATTTCTGATTTGAGAGAGTTTTGGTGTATTTTAGGGTGCTTAAGCTTGTCCTCTAGCTCATAAATAGTGACTCTATTTATAAGCAACAAGTTTGGAGACCTCTTGTTGATAAGAATTCAAAATCATAAGTTTATGCATAACATGTGATTTTTGAGAAATTCAAGTTTTAAAGCCTTGTGTACTTGCTAAGATAGCATGGTTATGCTTTAAAAAATCTTGCTTATGACTTTGTGGATGGAGTGTGATCATACGAAACAAGTTAGAGGCTCAAGAATGAACTTTATGCAAAAAGCTTGCTTTACAAGAATGGAAATGCAACTTGGATAATAGCTCAATTGCTTGGATCAAAGCCCTAACAGTTGTGTAAACATTTAATTATGGAGTGACAAACAAGTTTGAGCCCTGCAAAGCAAATATTATGCAGCCTAGCATGGATTTGGTTCATGTGTTCATCAAAAATGACTTGTAATTCAAGTGACAAAACCCTAACTTCATCTCTTCGATTCTCCCTACTCAATAATGATCTCAAGGAGTTCTTTGACATTTCGGAAAGCTTGCAATGTGATCTACAACCCATATTTGAATTTATTTTAAATATTCCCTTTTGAACTATATGAAAAAGTTCCATGAAGTTGGGTCAAAATCCTGACTAAATTAGGGCAAAATTTCACTAAGTGTTTAGTTTCATGACCACATGTTCATAAAATTATAACTTGAGATCCAAGAATTTTTGAAAGGAGCTGTGTAAAGAAAAGTTGTAGATTTCATGGAGATCTACAACTTTTATGTTGGAAGTTTCCCTTTAATTATCTTGCATCATGGTGAAAATTTTGTTCAAAGTTATAAAAAAACATGAAATTTCCAACACTTAGAAAAATTTCTAAGTTTAGAAATTTTGACTTTTCAAAATGAAATCTTGACTTTTTTATTTCTTGATGAATAATTTTCATATTTTTACATGTTTTGATAAATTGTGATCTTTGGCACTTGAATTTGACCAAAAAGTCAAAGTTTGACTTTTCAGTATACAGTTGACTTTTGATCAATTGACTGAAAATTTCATTTGTCAATCCAATGGACTTGCAATATTTTGAACCATGTCATTAGGTAAAAATAATGCAATTGGACCCTTGAGATCATGCCTTAAACCAATTGACCATTTGCTAGGTCAAAAATCAGAAATTTTCCTTTCTCAGTCAAAACCCTAATTTTGACCATTTTGCCCTTTTAATGATCTGATCAAATTTCTTGAGGAATTATGGTCCAAACTTGATCAAATGATACATATGAGTTTATAATGTTGATATGGATCAAAAATTATGATGTTTGACTGAAAATTGGCCACAGTTGACTTTTTTCTCAATACAACTGATTTTTAGGTCAACTGCTCAATTGACTGAGCCTAAATGTGATCCAAGGCTTGAAACTTGACATGAGTGATCTTGTGGGTCCATAATTATCCATGAAAGTCATATGAGGAATTTAAAATTCAAATGTCCTTGTGCAAACTCAAGCCCTAATTTTGGTCATCAGTGCATAAGGAGGTGTCTTGAGCTGATCAAACCCTAGTGCAGTCTTGAGCCCAAGTGGATCTTTGTGAGAAAATTCTTGATAAGTGAGAGGGAAAATTTTGGGGTACAACAATTAGCTTCTTGCAATTTTCTGTGTGATTCGACGATAGAAATGAATTCTTGGATGAACCATGTAACTTGAACAATCCACTTGAATGTCTTTGATAGAATTTTGAACTTGGCCTTGAATGACATTTTGAATGAATGAAGAGACCTTGTAACTCTTAAATTTGGAAAAGAAATTTGAAACAACTTGAGTTTTGCTTTAACTTGAAACTTCCAAACTTGTGAAAGTAAGAAATCCTCTCCATTTTTTATTTCCAAATTGAAGCTTTTGAATAAATTTGAATTCATGGATTTTAAATCTTCAAAACTAGACAAAAAAGGACTTGAAAATGGATATCTTGACAAATAAACATGGATCTTAATTTGAGCGATCACGAGAAAGATATATGAAGAATTAGAGATTAAGAACATTATAAGCCCAAAAAAGGACTCGTAATGTTTCATTAAATCTCATGGCCTTCTAAGCACCATTCATTCTCGCTCTTTGAAGCAAACTTGTACATAAAATATTGAAAAGTATCGTGCAAAAAGAATTGTCCCAAAATGATCAAGAATGAAAACTGAAGACCACTTGAGTGTTAGTATACTTATGTTAGTAGATTTTGCATATCCTAATTATTAACTACTAAATGTTTATGTTATGCATGACTAAGTCTGTGAATGATTGCATGCTAATAATTTTTAGTTAGTAAAATTGTATATTACTAACTTTGTGATAACTAAGTTCATGCATGACTAATTCTTTGAATGATTGTATGATGGATTAGATTGTCTCTTTGGTTTGTAGCAACTAAATGGATTATGTGTAAGTATCTGGTTATTGTGGATGCTACTAATTTTTGTTGTTGCTGTTGTGCTTAGCTATGATAATTGAAAGAATTTTGTTGTTGTTGACTAAATGCTCTAATGAAGACCAGTGATTCTACTAGTTGATGAAGTCCAGTGATTCTACTGTTTGTTACTTGTTCTGAGTAGAAAAAGTGTTATATCTTAAAGAGTTGTTTTTCCATAATTTGCCAAAGGGGAGATTGAAGTTCTTTGTGAAATTGTCATTTGGATTGGCTGCATTTTGAAAAACAACAACATAGAGAAGTGTTCAAAGAGTTCAAGTTGATCTAGATTGCTTAAGTTGTATGGAACTGTAGAAGAGACACATGTTGGAAACGATGTCTCAACAAGTGGTACGACACATGGGCATTTGCTCAACATGCCATACTGTTGCGTTTTGGAGTATGTTATGCAGAAGATTTGTTAAAGATTTTATTGTTATTGATTTAACATTATGATTATGTGATTTGTTTGACAGTTGGATGAACACTAATTTAGATTTAAATGGAGATTTAAATTTGAATTTAAATTGAAACAAATCATATGTTGTTGGAGAGGTTTAAGTAATAAATAATATCCAACAAAATATGCATCAATTCTGGACGAAATCAAATCAAACATTCATGAAGAAAAGTCCATAATTATTATGCTATATGAGGATATATTTCCTAGCTTTGAAGACACTGAGCGTAGAATGAAGATCAATAGATTTTAGGGTTCCAAAATGTCCTTATTTTATGTACACCATATTATGTTTCAGTAACTTGGAATAGTTATAAGTTTGTATAGATGAGTTGTAAGATTCAACATCACTCATAATTGTGGTTGAGGTTGATCACTAGGGTTTAGTTATTGAAAGTCCAAACACTTGGGTTAGTGTTTGAGAGATAGTGAGATGGGTTCTAATATTTATGGGGAGACCTAAATAGGAAGTCATTGGGTAGCGTTAGGAAAAGGCATATGACATCATATGGTTTGTTGTTGCTTATAAGAGTAATGTACTAACCTACTAATAGTGATTTTCCTTTATTGGGTTTGAAGCCAACCCTCTAGACGTAGGTGCAGGTTGCATCAAACTGGGTTACCAAATGATTGTGTTATATACTGCTTTTCTTCTCCATCATATTGTATAAGTATTGTTGCCATAATGGTGCAACTTATTGGACTGGTTCTTCTAACACCGCGTACGACATATATCCCTTGAGGAAAAAATTCACACATGGTTATTATTCAATTGACTCACGCAATTGAATAAAAGCGTCATGATCAAGATCAAATATAAATATTGATTTATACATGCTAAAAAGAATAAACAAATCGATTTAAACTTGATGAAGTTGTTGAAAAAGCACAAAATGTTGAAACCGATGAGGAGGCTGATAATGACTACATGTTATCTAGAGGTAGGACAATGAGATTCCTTAAAGCCACCTTATAGACTTGGTTATAGATATTTTATAGCTTTTTCCTTAATCTCTGAAAGTGAGGCTCTTGATGAATAACCTATAGACTACAAGGAAGCTGTGAGAAGTCAAAATAAGAAGGAATAACTGAAATCCATAGATGATGAGATTAAATTTATTCATGACAAGAACACATTGAAGTAGATCAAGAGACCCGCAGGGGCCAAACTAGTTAGTTGTAATTGGATTTTCAAAGTAAAGGAATGAGTCGAAAGTGGTATGTCGAAGAGATTCAAGGAAATAATGGTTGCAAGGGAATTTACCCAAAGGGAAAGAGTGGATTTTAATGATGTATTCTATCCTATTGTGAAACACATTTCCATTATAACTCCCCTTGTTATGGTGGCTAAGTTCGATCTAGAACTGAAGTAGATGAATATCAAGACTTCTTTTCTATATGATGATCTAGACGAAACAATTCTGATGAAGCAACCTAAAGGGTATGAAGAAAAAGGTAAGGAGGATTATGTGTGCAAGCTGGACATGTCATTATATGGCCTAAAACAATCTCCTAGGCAATGGAAATGAGATTCGACAAGTTTATGACACACATAGGTTTCACAAAGAGCAACTTCAGTCACTATGTTTATTTCAGGTTCTCACCTAAAAATTCATTTGTCATCTTAGTACTCTACGCGGATTAAATTCTCATAGCAAGCAACCTCATTGAAGTAGTAATTAGGGTAAAGGTTAATCTTAACCAGGAGTTTATAATGAGGGACCTTGGAGCTGCAACTAGGATTTTAGGTATTGGAATCAAAAGAGATAAAAATAATTCAAAATTATGCTTATCTCAAGAGTCATTTCTAAGGAAGATTCTCGACAAGTTTTGTATGTCGAAATCAAAACCTGCTATAACACCAACAACTCAACAGTTTAAGCTAAGTATAACTCAAAGTCTTAGTACTGAAGTCGAAAGAGCCTATATGAATAACATACTATATGCTAACATAGTAGGTTCTTTGGTGTATGTTATGGTCTGCATTATGCCAAACATAACATATGTAGTTATTCTTGTAAATAGGTACATGGCCAACTCTAGAAAGGTGCATTAACAAGCCTTTAAATGGACCCTAAGGTACATAAAAGGATCCATAAGCAGGGTCTTAATCTATGATGGAGTCAAAGGTGATGATAACAAAGTTAAATTCGAAGGATTTTTTTACTCTGGCTATGCATGATGTATGGATACCATAAAATCTCTTTCTGGATATGTTTTTATCATGTTTGGTACGACAATCACTTGGAAGTCAACACTTCAGAATGTTGTAACCCTATCAACCACTGAAGTTGAATACATTTCCCTCACTGAAGCTGTAAAAAAAGTATTGTGGCTTAAATGGTTTGCTAAGGAGCTGAAATTCCAAGGTCTCTCTCTCTCTTCTCTCTTCTCTCTTCTTCTTCTTCTTCTTCTTCTTCTTCTTCTTCTTCTTCTTCTTCTTCTTCTTCTTCTTCTTCTTCTTCTTCTTCTTCTTGAATTGAAATGTTTCTTGTTTGATCAAGAAACTCCTTATTTCTCACAGTTTTACTTTGTTCTTGACATCAATTTCTTAACAGTTATGTTCTTTTCGAAGCTTTTGGAAAATATTTCTTTGTAAAGTTCTCCAGCAACATGCGTTGATTTCAGGTTGCGGTTCTCCAATTGGCTTCCAGTTCATTTTCGCGTCGATGTTGTCTCTTCTAGTGGTTGTTTATGCTTCATCGATGTTGATGGCTGGTTCGTTGTTGCTTTGCAGAGTTTTGATCTTTTTTTAGTTTTTTTTTACGATTCTAGCGATTGTTGTTCTCAAGCTACAATTCACTAGTGTCGGTGGAATCTTGACTTTGATCTTTAGTTCTTTTCAAATCAGTTGGCATCTGCAGTTTTCATTGTGTTTGGAATTTGACATTACACTAATGATTTTGTGGTGGTTATAGCCATGTCCCCGATGTGATATTTTGATGTTTTTCAATAGGATGCCTTTGAGCTAGCTCGATGATGTCTGATTTAAATAAACTTGAAAGAATTATTAAATTTGTTGCGGTTTATTTCACAGGAGCTGTTAGTACATGTATTTATTTGTGTTGGCAGCCAATACATTTACCATTTTATAAAAATAAGTTAGATCTTTCAATTCCATCTTCTATTCGTTTAGAATGCTTGCGATATTTTTACATTTTTCTTTTGCAATTTGGTTTTTGAAGCCTCGTTTGAGTTGGCTGAATTGTGTTCTTTGTATATTTATTTGCTTCCAATTGAATTATCTACTAGATTTTTATTCAGTTTATTTCCTTTTACATACTATTTTTATTTTCTAAATTGTATTATTCTTTTACATATGTAATATGTGGTTGTTGGATCATGATTATATATATATATATATATATATATATATATATATATATATATATATATATATATATATATATATATATAGTTCTCACACTCTAATTTTTAGGAGAATAAATTATAATAGTTCAGAGTTCATGTCGAAAAATTATAATACTGATCAAGAATTATTCTATCTAAGAATTAAATTCAATATTTCTGAGATTGTAGACTCTAAATGTTTGATTATATAATACTTTATTTATTAATAAAGAAAAATAAATTAAAATAAAATTGATGAAAATGAAATAGTTTTGTCTCACCGGTTTTACATTGAGTGACACGCAATTGCCACGCAACAATCCAAGTCTCATTCTAAAAGTCTCATTTTCTCACCATTTTCTCCTTCTAGAAAGAAATATCATGCATTCTTTGACCTTTGACTCATTCATTCCCATAAATCAAAATAAAATATGAAAAGCTTTTATATTTTTGGACCGGTGAAATTTTCTTAATTATAATAAGATGGTTATTTTTTAATAAAGAAAAATTTATGAAATATAAGATTATCTGAAAATATTCATTTGTCTTATCTTTTTAATATATTTACTTTTTTAAAAAATATCTCTTACAATTTTTATATATAATTGAATGTGACTGATTCGTAAAAGATCTTTAAAATGACAATACATGAAAACAAATCTTTAAAAGTATTAGATTAATTTGTTTCCCATAAAAAAAAGTTTTTTTTACTAAGACTGATATATTAACTAGTTTATAATTCTATATTGTTTAATATTCATCACCTTGTTACTCTGGATTTATTCAACTTTTTAAACATACATTTCTAGGAAACTCCCTTTAGGCCAACAAAGAAATGTCCCAATGTAGTTTGGTCACACCTTTCCATATATCATCCAACAACCAATTCACCCCTAAATTATTACTATTATAATAATAATAATAATAATAATAATAATAATAATAATAATAATAATAATAATAATAATTATTATTATTATTATTATTATTATTATTATTATTATTATTATTATTATTATTATTATTATTATTATTATTATTATTGTTTTGGACTGAGTCAACACTTGCTTTACTGTTGGGAGGTCCAATCCAGCGCATTTTCTCAAGGTCCAAAGACATGCAGTCTAAACTGGAGACCGTTAGACATTTCTCCACATGTCCGTTAGAGAGACGTTGCCCGTGTCCATATCGTCATCATAACTGTCCTCCGGAAATCACAGATCAAGCACCTCTTCTCTCTGAGCAGTTGACCAGAGAGGAGACCATGTGTTGGACTCCATACGCACGTAAGACCTGACAGTCTTCGTTGTTGGGCCTCATCGTGGCCCAATATTGAAGACATTGGCCCAGCGCTAGGGGTTATAAATACTCTCTCACTTGTGAGGGTCAGATATTAAACATTTTATCTCACTCACTCATACTTGCTTGCATCATTTGAACCTTACTTTGGCATCAGAGTGTCTTGCAGGTACCCCTCCCATCTCATATACAACTGCCGTCCAACTCGAAGCTCGTGAGCTTTGGCAATCCATTCTGGTCAAGTACGATCAGTGGCGTCGTCTGTGAGAAACAAGCTTCCCCGTCTTTCATTTACCTAAGACTAAAGCAACCATCAAACTCCGTGATTGTCATGGCCGACCCAGGTGCCAACAACAACCTAAACGCCCATCTCGCCGATCCCAACAACAACGTCGTGATAACATGGACCACAACAACAACGGGAACGATATCTACATGGTCGGTCTCGAGCAAAACTACAGAGACGGCATGACCGCCTCTTCATCATCCCGCTCTCGACCACACGAGGATACCCATCCGCCCCAGAACTATGAGCCGGACATTTTCCAAGAGGTCCCCATCCCCGCAACGGCTGATGCCACGACCAGGATTCTATTCGCGACCATTAACCAAACAAATTACTTAATCTTTTCGCAAGGTGAATGATTAAGGATGCTCGAGGACTCTCTTTGAGCCTCCAGAAGACACAGAAGACCTAACACTCCACCTCCCCATCAGAACAAAGACCGTCCTCAGACTCCCCCGTGGAGACACAAACGAGACAGATTGCAAAGCCGCTATCCCCGACGGACTGGGAGACGCCCCCACTTTGGAGAGACCACTGCCCGAAGCTACTGGGAGACACGACCTCAACCCCCCCATGTGGGGAATGACGATCACCTGAAAATAGAAATAGGGGTAACGAAGAAACGCAGCCTCGGCCAAGGCCATTACTACAACCGCCATTACAATCGGTCCCCTTCCCACTCTCCCTATAGAAGAGACGAAGAAGACCCCCGCGATCCCCTGTCACAAGCAATCATGGAGGCACCCATTCCTATAGGAATGAAGAAACCTCCCCAACTGAAGGAATATGACGGAATTGTAGACCCTGTCGACCATATTGACGGGTTCGAGGAAATGCTCCACTATCACAACGTCAGGTGATCGATCAAATGTCGGTTGTTCCCCACGACCTGAGGAAAACTACAATGGACTGGTACAAGAATCTCTCCCCAAGGTCGATCAACTCCTGGAGAAACCTCAAGAACCAGTTCATCAGTTCTTTCACAATGTCTTGTTGACATCCGAAGACTGCGGCCGCCCTTGAAGCTATCATCCAAAGAAGCAACGAAACCCTCAGGGAGTACATTGATCGGTTCAACGGCAAGGCCTTTCAGGTCCCGTGTACCGATCACATGAAAAGATATTTGCTCGAGAGAGGACTCCTCTCGGGCACTGATTTTAGGAAGGCCGTTGGCATCGAACCATCCCAGACTTTCGATGCTCTCCTCAAAAAAAGCTAGGGCATATATGGACTACGAGGAGAAGGAAGCGGTCAATAAAGCCCACGACCCGAGGAATCACGGACCAACCAACACCCTGCAACACCAGGACGCAGGCCTTCCTCGGCGAACAAGCGAGAAGTGAAGGGATGATAAATTGTATGATCCCCGCGAGCACATGGGACCCGCAGGGCAGTTCACCGAATACACTATGCTGACTGCTTCCCGCGAGTGCATCCTGGCGAAGTGCTCAAATACTAACTTCAAGGACGGCAGCGTCAGGCGCCCTCGACCTTCCCCTACTAAGCCAGGGGCTGACAGAACAAAATATTGTCAGTACCATTGGAGCTACAGGTATCTAACTGAAGACTGCATCCACCTCAAGGATGCCAACGAAACCCTCATCAAGGGTGGAAGACTCGGGCAGTACCGATGAAATGACGCCCCTCGTCGAGATACCCGTGAGGCGGAAGAGATCGAGGAAGAAACCCGACCATAAGACGAGTCGGGCCCTATCCAGATAGCTTTGTCTGTGACAAGGCCGGAGGACTTCTACGTCCATGAGAGATGCGAGGAAGAACCCCTGTCCACACACAGCAGATGGGAGAAATCCCCCTCCGTCATGGTCATAACCAGCGGGGGGGTTTAACGACCTCTCCATAAACTCCGTGAAAAGGAAGCTCGACGAGTTGGTCGATGTAACACTTGAGGCCTAAAAGAGCGAGGAGTGGTTGCACCACATGTAACACCCGAGGGAAAAGGTGGTCGCCACATCGGAATAAGAGGGATCATGAGGCTATGCAGGTATGGGACTACATGGTTGAAGGAAGACTTATAAGGATTAATTGTTACTACCTATACCAACAAGATGCATCTTGTTTTCGGTAGCCCATTCATAAGAACTCTACAGTTAAGCGTACTTGACTTGGAGCAATTCTAGGATGGATGACCTTCTGGGAAGTTTCCTGAAAAGCGTGTGAGTGAGGACAAATCATGCTAAAAAGACTCGTATTAGTTTGTGGGGTTAGTCGGTAATCCTAAAAGAAGTCCACGTCGTTACAAACGGTATCAGAGCCATACCTCTCCCAGTACGATGTGGTTCGAGGACAAACCATGTGGAAGCTGGTGGGCATGTAACACTTGAGGCCTAAAAAGGCGAGTAGTGGTTGCACCGCATGTAACACCCGAGGGCAAAGGTGGTCTCCACATCAGAATGAGAGGGATCCTGAGCCTATGCAGGTATGGGACTGCATGGTTGAAGGAAGGCTTATAATGATTAATTGGTACTACCTATACTAACAAGATGCATCTTCTTTTCGGTAGCCCATTCATAAGAACTCTATAGTTAAGTATGCTTGACTTGGAGCAATTTTGGGATGGGTGACCTTCTGGGAAGTTTCTTGGAAAGTGTGTGAGTGAGGACAAATCATGCTAAAAATACTTGTGTTAGTTTGTGGGGTTAGCCGGTAATATTGAAAGAAGTCTGGGTCATTACAGTTGACGCGGCCCCGACTCAAGTGGTGACGCTTAAGAGGGTCAAGGGAAAATTGGAACCAATCACCTTCTACTTTGAAGAGTTCCCTAACTCAAGCACCCCTCTGTTGGTAAGGGCAAGAATGACTAATTTCAATGTACACCGTACCTTGGTCGACAAGGGGAGTTCCATCGACGTCATGTACAACCATCTATTTCGAACCTTGCAGCTCGACGACACCCACCTTTCACCATACGTGGGGTACGACCTATAAGGATTCAATGGCTCGACCTCAAAACCATGGGGATACGTTGAGCTTTTCGTCACCTTCGAGGAAGAAACCGCCTCCCGACAGATCAAGGTGCAATTTCTGGTCATCGACTGTGTAAAATCAAGCTTCTCAAATGAGCTTTTTGTTTTAATGAAGACAAACCATGATTGACAAAGAAGGCAAAGATTTATGATCAAACTCAAAGCATCTAAGGAAAAAATCTTCAGCTCAAAGCTCTCAACAACTTTCAAGGTATAATAATATTACTTACTTTGATCTTAAGATATAGATGCTCAATGATGAAAAAGAAATGTTTAAAAAATCATTACTCAAGTTTTTCAAAGTTAAAATTCATTTTTCACTTGAGTGCAATCGATTTGCATATTAGTGCAATCGATTGCATGCTTCAAATTTTTAGATCTTTTGCTTATGTCTCTCTATGAAATCGATTTACATTGCTTGTGCAATCGATTGCATACTTAAAATTTTCAAAATGTTTGCTTCTGTTTCTCAGTGCAATCGATTTACATTGCTTGTGAAATCGATTGCACTCACTTACTTTTTGCTACTGACTTCACATGCAATCGATTTACATTGCTAGTTCAATCGATTGCACACTTAAAACTTTTGAAAATATAGTTGTTGAAACCTTGTGCAATCGATTTACACAAAGGGTGCAATCGATTGCATGCTGCGCGATTTTGAAAAACAGCAACTTTTCACATGTCTGTTCATAGTATCTTTTCATTGAAACCTTTCATTTAATCTTGGCATTTATTCATGATTCATTTTCAGAACTTCATGATGTTTCAAAAGGGTGTTATGAACATATAAATATTCATTTTCAAAATCATTTTCAACACCTCTTCCATAAATATTTTCTGATTTTTCAAAATACAAACTCAAGCATTCCTTCACTTTCATTCGTAAGTTTTCTACACATTTTCATACATTGTTAAACATAAAACTTTGAGCAATTATATCTTGAGTCATTGTACAATTATTATTATTAGAAGAGAAGATCATTCATTGTTAAATCACTCTAAGTGATCAATACTACTCAACTCACTCAAACTCAAGTATTGATAGTTACTTATTTTTCCAGGATCGTTGGAAATAAGTTTAAGTGTTTTTAAATCTTGTCTTTCCAGGATTATTGGATACAAGTGTAGTCACTTTGAGAGGATTGTTCTCATAAGTTGACATGGTAAAAATACAAGAGGATTGTTCTTGGTCCAAGAGGATTGTTCTTGGCTTTTTGGTAGTTCTTGTTTAAGTTTTCCACAATAAGGAAATCTCTTTCATGTTGAAAGGGGACTGGAGTACTCTCGGACTGTGAGGGGAACTAGGATATATCGCCCGTGTCTCTTTATTTTTTTGCACTTTAAGCTTTCCTAAACTCATCATTAACCAGAAAAATAATATCCATCATCACTAAAACCAGAATTTTTAAAGTACCTAATTCACCCCCCCCCCCCCCCCCTCCCCCTCTTAGGTGCACTTCATACTTACAGACTGCCCATCTCTCTACAACTGCATCCTAGAGAGACTGACGCTGGGCGAATTGACCGCCGTGCCCTCCACTATCCACCTGAAGATGAAATTCTACACCCGGAGAGGGCGCGTCGCCACCATCCACTGAAACATCTTGCCTGCCAGAAGATGTTTTCACGCGGCTTCTAAGGGGCAGAGCATGGTCGACACTGGAGCTCGACCTGCCAAAAGAGCTACTACTGCTCGACCTGAATCGCAACCTACTCGGACAAAGGAACAAAGGGCTCCGCCAAAGGTCGACTCAATCTCGCTCGACACCCACTCCGACAAGGATGAAGTCCCCAACGGCGAACATGAACTCCTCTGACCCATCCCAGACGAATATTTTGAGTTCATCCCCCTCGGTGAAGACCCTCACAAAGGCGCGAAGATCGACACCGAACTCCTCGACTTGGCGAGGAAGCAGATCAAAGCTTACTTGCGGGAGAACGCGGACCTGTTCGCATGGAGCACTGTGGAGATGCCCGGACTCGATCCCGAGGTCGCCTGTCATCGACTGGTCGTTCATCCAGCCGCTAGGGCAGTAGTGCAACGTAGATGTAGGAAGTCTCCCGAGAAAACGGAGGTTGCTGAAAATGCTGTAAAAGACCTCTTAGAAGCAAATTTTATTTCCGAGGCCCGGTACTCAATCTGGCTCTCAAATGTTGTACTCGTTAAAAAGAATAATGGAAAATAGAGAGTGTGTGTTGATTATACTGATCGTAATTGGGCATGTCCCAAAGATGCTTTTCCTTTACCTAATATTGACATGTTGGTCGACAACTCGGCCAACTATAAGATTTTATCGTTTATGAACGCCTACTCAAGTTATAACCAAATCCCAATGGCAATGAGCGGCAAGCATTGCACCACTTTCATAACCAGCTCGGGAAACTACTACTACAACGTAATGCCATTCGGTCTAAAAAATGTCAGGGCAACATACCAGTGGATGATGAACAAAGACTTCCATGACGAGATCGATGATATACTCAAAGTGTACATGGACGACATGATCGTCAAATCTCGAATAAATACTGATCACGTTGTCCACTCATACTTGCTTGCATCATTTTGAACCTTACTTTGACATCAGAGTGTCTTGCAAGTACCCCTCCCATCTTATCTACGACTGTTGTACAACTCAAAACTCGTGGACTTTGACAATCCATTCTGATCAGGTACAATCATGATCAGGTACAATCAGTAATTATTATTATTATTATTATTATTATTATTATTATTATTATTATTATTATTATTATTATTATTATTATTAAAAATTTCATTTTATATTCAAATTTATAGAATATCATGAAATTTTGAATCAAGATACAGGATAATATTCAATTTAATAATATATATTTTTGTTCTTGTGGATATTTACAAAGTTTTAAATAACTATTGCAAAAGCTGCAAAATTTTATAATTTCAATCCATATAAATATTATAATATTAATTATAATTATTGCAATATAAATTAATTATATTTTGTTTTTAAACATAAAATGATAAATAAAAATATAGATATTAACACCCAATAATATTGTTCCATAGTAGATATCGAGATAATAGATTTTTTTTTTCAATTTCATGAAAATACACTGACAGCAATATAATTAAGGTTAGATTTTAAATTATGTTTAATTTATATTTTAATTATTTATAAAATAATAATTATGATGATTGCAATAGATTGAAAATGTAAACATTTTTACAATAACAATGTATAATCAATAAAAAAATAAATATTTTATTATATTATTAAAAATATTTAAAATAAAAAATAAAAAATAAAATATATGATTTTAATTGATTAAATTGTAAAACTATATTAACCCGTGCATCAACCATTTTTTTAAACAACAACATTATTATTATATATTGTTAATAAAATAAATTTGCACACGGTTATCAATAAAAAAGTTTATGTATTAAAATTTATTTTCCTCTTTTTTTTTTTTTTAAATAAAATTTTCATTTTCCCAACCAGTGCAACATGTGAAGCTTCAAGAAAAGGACTTTCTCACTTTCTCTCTCTATTCAATATTTATAAAAGCCTCTTTCATCATCTCAACAGTCAACAACACAAGTCCTCTTTTTCTCATCTTCTCACAACACAACACAAACATTGTTGTTTTTGTTTTTGTTTCTTTTTCTTCTGCAATATGTCTTCTATTTCACAAGGTCTTGTTTTAACAACAGCCATGCTTCTTTCAACCACCGTTCTTTACCTTACTTTCTCTAAACAAAAATCGTCATTTCAAATTCGCCAAACCCCAAATTCCCAAGAAAAACTGATTCTACGATCTTGCTTATACTCAGGTAATTCAATTCATTCATAAAAAAATAAAATAAAAACTCTGTTTTTTACATGAACGTATTTGACATAAATTATAATTCTTACTTTATTTTTTAATATTTTTTACAGAGGAAAAGAAGAGGGAAAAAAGAAGGAAGAAGAAAAAGGTGAAGTTTTCCGAAAACGTGATGGTGAAGGAAGAAGAAAGTGAAAGTAATGAGGAAATTAGAGAGAAGCAAGGGAAGAAGAAAAACAGAGTGTCGATAAATAAATGCAGAAATGAAATTCGTGAAGAACGTGGAATGCCAGCGAATAGAATTGCTTTGTATAATGGAATTTTAAGAGACCGAGTTCAAAGGATGGGGTCTTGTCACTGATCATCATCATCATCAGGGTTTCGCGGCCGCGACAAAATGGTATCAGAAGTTAAAACTCTGATGATCATCATTTTCATCATCCTTTTGGAAATTACAAGTTAAACATGGGAGTGAATTTTCAGGGTATAGAATTATTCTCTTTTTTTTTACTCTTTCTTATTTTTTAGAACGGTGTGTTGGAAATATTTGAAGTCCAAATTGATCGAAGAATGGTTGGAGTTATGGAGAGGGTACTCTTGTAAATTAGGTGAAGACGTTGGAGAAAAATCTAATTCTAATATATTCTTGTGGTTTTAAATAGTTCTTTAGACTTTGTCCAACTCATACAATTTTTTTAAGAGTGTATACCTATATCAATAATTGAATAATTTGTTTTTTCTCCCTAAGAGTTGCATCCCAACTAGAACTGAAAATTTGGGGAACAAATTGACAAAGTTAATTCACGCCGGTGAAGTGAAACTATGTAGATGAATTGGAATCTATTATCTATTATAAATATATAAAAGCTTAAGAGTACCTAATGAAGTTCAACTGATAAAGCATTCCCTTATTGAAACTCATGTGACTATATGCTTGTGTTTATAGCAAGATGGCTGTAAATTTTTCTGGTAATTTGGAAAGGATAATATTTTCAAATGTTATTTTCAATTTAAAAAGTCTAATGTGGATAATATGTAACGCGTATGTAAAAGCAAGTGGGTGTGAATGTATCTATGAAATGTCAGTTGTATCTCTAAAAAATGTCGTTGTTCTTTATATAGTTAAAGTTAAAGTTAAAGATTCGGCTGTACGATTTATTATAATTACGAATTAATTTTTGAAAGTTAGTACATAGTATTAGTCTATTTTTATAACTACGTGAATGTCAACCAATTAAAGAATAAATTTATACTTTATAAATTATAATTTGATAGACATATAATATAAATCTAGACGGAACACTTGCAACAGCCTAAATTTCTTACTAGTTAATTCTTATCCACTGATATTGTTTGAATAGTTTTTATCAAAATTAATTTTGAATGTGTAATTAATAAAATAATAATAAATTTTAATATAAATTTTAAAGAAAAGAAATAAAAGCTTAAAAGCTAAAAATAATATAATAAATATGGAATTAATTCTTCTAATTTTAAAAGCTAAAAATTATAGTTTTTAAGGGTGGGTTTGTTTTAATGTTGTAAAAAATATTCTTGAGAATATAGTTATGGTTTATAGAAATGCAATATTTTCATGTTTGATTCAATTTTAAAAAAAAAATTATAAAAGTTATTTTATTTTCAGAAATTTAATTTACACATCACTTTTTTATTTTTATTTTAAAATTTAAAGGGTGGAAATCCAACATTCTCATAAAAATAATATTTAACTAACTACAATTCCTCACTACTATTCACATTTATTTATTTATTTTATTTTTTATAATTTTTAAATCAAATAAATATTGTAAACATTTTTAGGAAATTCATTTTTTGTCAAACACTTGGATAAAAACATTATTCAAATGAATAATAATGACAGGAATAGAATTCTAAAAAATAAAATTTCTTAACTTAAAACAAACATAACTAAGAAAAATATTTTTAATATTTTTAAAAATAATTCAGTTGATAATTGTGTAGAGACTGTATATTTCATTTGTTCATTTTTAATTGGTTGATTTTTGGTCACTAGATTATTCAAAAAAAAAGAGAATATTTTTTGAACAAGGAGAATTGATTATAAAAAAAATACTCAAACAAAAAAAATTCAAATTAAAATAAAGTAGAAATGTTTTTGAGGCTTGTAAAAGCTAATTCAAATATACACTTAAATTTAATGACATAAATTTATTTTTGGTCACTAGATTATTCAAAAAAAAAAGAGAATATTTTTTGAACAAGGAGAATTGATTATAAAAAAAATACTCAAACAAAAAAAATTCAAATTAAAATAAAGTAGAAATGTTTTTGAGGCTTGTAAAAGCTAATTCAAATATACACTTAAATTTAATGACATAAATTTGTTGTCATTCCGTTTAAAAGAGGGTGATGCTAATTTAAAATACTTTCATATGTATCAAGTAAAAGAGGAATAATATGATTTTTGCATTAAAGAACGGAAGTGTGCAGATGGAAGGGGTCAAAGAAGTTATAGTAAGTAAAAATAAGAGTGATTTCAATGGTATCCTTGGCAGATCCTTCTTGGAAAAATTGGATGTTGTGGCTTATCTAGTCCACCTTAAAGTAACATATCACAATAATGATGTGAAGCTTGATGTAATTAACAGTTTCTTACTATTAATTTTACATTAAATGACTCACATACATCCGAGTGCATGATTTCAAGATTTTGATGTGACTTCATTGGCAAATCATGTTTGAAAAGATTTATTATCGGTTTGGCTCTACAACATTCCTCAGATAGTTGTCTTGGCACTTCAATCCTTGGAAGTTCATACACTATTTTTTTCATATGCATCAGACTAAGAATCTTGAAATTGAGATGGCCAAATCTTTGATGTCAAACTTAATTTTTGTCTTCAACTATGGTTAATGCAAGACATTGATGATCAAGCATATTGATCATGACCTTGAATGTTTTGTTGGTTGTTAAAGGTGCCCTTAGAATTGGCATAGACATTTCATTGAACACCTTGAGTTCTCTTCCTTCCAGCTTCATTGTGTATTCTTATCAAGTAATTAACCTAGACTAATCAAATTACTTACCATTGAAGGAACATACAATACATCCCCGATAATAGTCTAATGTCCGTCCTTCATTTTCACCATAATGTTGCAAATTCCCTCCAATGTCATTGTGCTATTATATGCATATCGAATTGGTCTTCTAATAGATTCATCCAACTTGACAAACTAGTTGTTATTTCTTGTCATATGATTGCTGCAACTTATATCAAGGTACCACACATTTGCTTTCTCTGAGGACAAATATGTTGCAGCCATCAAGATAACATCTTCAAATTCATAACTCCTATCATGAGAAAATTAAGCCACGCCATTTGTTGGATCATCATGAGGAGCACCCACATTGGATCAAGAGCAACACACAAGTGAAAGAGACACCACATTTCATCCAAAACCCTAAGTTGATAGGTGTATGGATCCTCTCACTTATAAAATGCTCAACCTCCACTTTTCCAAGCAATGTGAGACTAAAAACTCACAATTGTGCACAACAATCTCCCCTCAAATGCGATTCCATCCAATATGACTCCCCTCAAGCGGAAGCTCTTTCATCCACTTACACTTTTACTTGCTATTAAATAGAACATGTCGCCTAACCACGACCATGTCAGGAAAACTTTCAATATAAGAAGTTGATCACTTAATTAAACCATAGACTCTGATACCACTGTTAGGTCATCATTGTCATTATGAGAAGCATCCGTATTGGGTCAAGAGCAACACACAAGTGAAATAAATACCACATATTCATCCAAAATCTTAAAGTGATAGGTGTATGAGTCATCTCGCTTATAAAATGCTCAACCTCCACTTTTCCAAGCAATGTGGGACTAACAACTCACACTTGTGCACAATAATACCCCCTTCAAGTTTGAGTCCATCCATTATACTCCTCCATAAGTGGAAGCTCTTTTATCCATATACACGTGTACCGTTATTGCATGCACTACAACAAGACACGCCGCCTGACCACGACCATGTCAGGAAGACTTTCAATACGAGGAGTCGGTTTCTTAATTGAAGCATTGACTAGGATACCACTGTTAGGTCATCATGAGAAACATTCACATTGGGTCAAGAGAAACACACAAGTGAGAGACACACCACATGTTCATCAAAAACCTTTCTAGCATCTTAAAATTTGGACTGGATCTAACTCATCCCTACAAACTGACTTATAAGATGCGGATTGTCCCCACTTATAAACACAACACATGCCATATCTATGCAATTCGATACTAAATCCACCCCTTCAAACCCAACACAATGAAGGTGTTGGGGCTGCAATGAAGGAAGGCCAAATTTCTACAATCAAGGCAACTAGGGGCAGACCATAATTAAGGCAGAAATTCCAACACACACCCTCACGCTTGGGCCTTAATGAGCCCGGAGCATGGACAATGCAGGAAGTCTAAAAATGGATCTATGATAGGCTCTGATACCACTGTTGGCTAGACTGGAGAAGGCGAGAGCACCAACGGGCACCTAATGCTCTAGAACCAGAAGAGAGGAAGAAAACACATCTCCACCTAAAACCTTAAGGTGTTAGGTAAATGGGTCATCTCTCTTATAAATCTAAAATTCCACCCATTCATAGGCAATGTGGAACTTTAACCACTCACACTTTCACCCATCATTCTCCTCTAAAAGTGTGAGTTCCCCACATCCTATAACAAGATCTAACACCGGGAGCTCCCTCACAAAGCCAAACCAGGCTTTGGTACCACTTTTGGGGAATCCGGGGAAATCGAGAGCACCAATGGAACCAAGAGCAACACACAAGTGAAAGAGACACCATATATTTTACCAAAACCTTAATGTGATAAGTGTATGAGTCCTCTCACTTATAAAGTGCAGAACCTCCACCTTTTCAAACAATGCGGGACTAACAACTCACACTTGTGCACAACACCATTGTCATCATCATTGTTCTTATTTCAGTACCAGTCTCTAGAATACTGACCAAGCTTTTTACAACAATATCACTAAACCCCATTCATGTCATCCTTTTTCTTGATTTCATGATTCTGATTAGCAATATACTTGCTAGTTTCACCTTGGCTTCTTGCAGCCTTACCACCATCACCATTGTCATTCAACCTTTTCTTCCATCTCGCTTTCACTTTTTTGTTGCTTGAGGAGTTTTGTTTCACCTTCTTGAAGAATTTTTCTTGCAATGCTTGTTTAGATATATTTTTTGAATCTCTTTGGTTCAGCCTCATCTCATGCGCCTCAAATGATGTTTGCAGTTCTTCATGCTTTATCTCTAACAAGTCTTTAGATTCCTCAATTTACACTATAATATGATCAAACTTGACTGGAAGATCCCTAAACACCTTCTCCGCCTTTTGAAATTGAGAGATTTTTTCTCCAGGTGATTTCATCTGATTTGTCAAAGCCACTATCTTTGAGAAGAACTCAGCAATGGTCTCATCATCTTTCATCTGCAAGTTTTCATATTGCTTCCTCAAAGACGTTTGAATTCACACATGGATGGATCACGAATAAGCCCTTTCCATCCTTCTTGATCAATTCACAATGAGCACTGAATCAACCGACTGAATAAATCATCAAGATGAAATCAATGAAGTCTCCATCGAACATTTTTTATCCCACGGGAAGGGAAAGGCAAATATCGAGTAAACCTGAGAAGGGTGAAATAACGATCAAACGACCGAGAGATCGGGTAAGGGAGTTTCTTACGCGAGGGGAAGGTATTAGCACCCCACACGCCCGTAGTACTCTATAATATCCGCTCTTGTTGTTAATCAAATGGTGTGTTTCAAATCTAAGCTTAAGAGCTAAAAGAAAATACAAAGAAGGAATGCATGCAAAAGAAAAGAGAAAATAATGCAGGGAAAATAAAGTTATGCTTGTTCAGGCCCTACCCCAATGCCTACGTATACCTTTTAAGGAATCAGAGCAACCGTAGTTCGGCTCAAAAGTTTTGGTTTGTTTGTATTTCTTAATGAACAATATTAATTTCGCCTTCTGCCGTAACTTGACCCTTGGAGACTTACGCATCAGCACATAAGTAAATTAACATGTTCTTTTAAAAAGTTTGAAAGAAAAGCCCGAAGTCACAAAATTTTTGTATTGGTTGATAGATTTTACCTTAAAGAAGGATTTGAAAGTTGTTAGATGTTTTATGCTTTTTTCAAGAAAAAAGAGTTTTAGTCTTAATGCAAAGATGCAAAAGAAAGAAAAACATCTAAGGGAGAATAACCTAGATCTATCCCTAATGTTATCATACAATGATTAATCCTACGATTGAGTTTTAAAAGGGAAATCTCTATCTATGTTAGCATGCATGGATACTTATCCTAATATCGAGCTTGAAAGCTACTCTAATCGATAAATCCAAAGGGAAACATGGTATATCAAACAAATAAGCAAACAAGTGCTTCGGAAAAAACACACAACCATGAGTAGCACATACTGACTCAAAGGGATGAGGGAAACAAGATAAATTCTTTAGCTAAAGGGAGCGAATCACCTGAAGCAAACAAGCGGGTAATAGAGTATCAGCAATAGCCATTGCAAACTCCTGACAAAGTGTAGGGGTTGGTTGTGAACCCTTCTCCATATGACCGACTCGATACATATAATTTTCACGACTCTGAAGCATCGACGTACAACATGAGCTAAGGATGACACGTACTAGAATGTGCGGGGGTCAATTGCGGACTCTCCCTGCTCGCCTCCTTTTGAGGACTTATCATCTGTAATATAATGTGGGAACAAATATAAATACACGTGCAAAATACCTACTTCAAAGGTAGGATTTTAAACAAACACAATTAGCATACCAAAAGTGGTGCCTGCTACAGGACTTTAAACAGATACTTCGAGCGCACGCTCTTTATTTCCTGCTTCCTACTTCTCATGATCTCTAGAAAGCGATAAATACTATACATGATCTTTAGAAAGCGGTAAATGTAATGTTACAACAAGTGACCCGTAACCATACCAAACGGATAATAAGAATATGCAAAAACAAACTCAATGCATGGTGAAAGCTCGGAGGGCGCCGCAAGCTAGCATCAACAACAAATAGCGTCAGAAGCGTGAATAATATAGGCAAGCAAAGCGTATCCGTCACCAAAGCAATTGACATCCAAATTGCTTCTTAAAATATGCACATCTCACAAAATTAGTTAGTAGATAACAACAAAAATCAAATGTGATAATAATAATTAGCAATATACACAAAAATGAAGCATGAATATGTATAAGACAAAGCAAACAAGTCAAAAGAGTATGACATAACATTCCGGACAGCAACCTCATACTTATGCAAATAGGTGCAAAAACTGGTTTAGAAACATCCAAACTTGCTACCGATATCGAAGAAATGCTCAAATAAGTACAACAATATATTATTCACAAGCCAAGACTCAATGTGCATGTAAAATACAAGTTCCGGACAGCATTATGCGCATTTTAATATTTATCATGAATCGATTTGGAAATCAAAGTTTACTGCATTAATCTTGAATATTAACATGAGAAGGTTATCCGAAAAATGCACATGAACATGTAACCTCAAGATTGATCTAAAAATCAAGAATTAAAGTCTTAAAACCACATGAATTTAATGTATCAGAATTTAATCAAATTGCAAATCAACTCTAATTCATGAGTTTATGTATTTATGCCAAAAGTGTAATGAATAGGAATCAACTCACAATTTATCAAATGCAAAAGTTATGAATCAAAATGTATTCCGATACGCTAAATTCACAAAGTTTCTCAAGCAACTAATTGATACTAATTGATGTTACTTGACATTAAAGTATAAACTAACACACAAAAATGTATCACAATTCAAAAATGAAATACAAGATAATGTGCAAAAAATTTAATCGAAAAGTTAGAAAACTAATCGAAAAGCATCTGGAATCAACCGCAAAAATTAAGGTGACATAGAAATGTGTCAACAGTTCCGAAAATTAACTCGGTTCGGCCAAATTTCATTATGAAATATGATTTTCGAAACAGTAGCAGAAAAATGAAACGAAATTTGTCCGAATCGAAAAAGTCAGAAAAACCTATCACAGATCCAAAGTTAGAGCAAAAACAACATTTATGTCAAACTTTGGATTAATTAGTAAGTTCAAGAATTAACACAATCTCATAAATCAAACTATCTAATGTCAATTTCCTTCAATATTTTGACATCAAGAATTGATTTCATCAAAGAATCAGAATTAAACTAATCTATGTTAGTTCATGCCACAAAGCCTAGATCAATGCTAGTATCTAAACTAACTTAAACTTTTAATAACTTCTACATCAAGAATTAGAAACTAGTTGTTAATCTATCAAGAATTCAAAGTCTCAAATTACACCAAAAATTAGTATCTAAACTAACCTAAGTGTTAGTGTTAACTAGTTTTTTATATCTAATTCCACCTAAATTCAAGAATCTAACCCATTCCTAAATTCAATACTCAACCTAATTTCTAATCTAATTCTTGAATCAACCTAAACACTAGTTTAACTACACCTAAGACTAAAAATCAACACAATAACACTATGTCAATTTCAAGTTATAACCAAAATTAATTTCTCAAGTTCGATTAACCACTTACTTCAATAAGCAATTCAACAAAATGGAATTAAATCCTCAATTCAAATCAATTCTCAACAATTAAGCCTCAATTATACAATTAAAACCTCAATCAATAACAAAATCAAGAAAAAATACTTATTCAAAAAATCACTTATTTCGCAAAGCGCTTAATTCAAGAAAATTCACCAATAGAAGTGAAGAGGAGGCTTAGGTATAGAGATTGCAACAAATGGATCAACAATTGGAGAAGAATTTCTCTTGATCTTGACTTTTGGATCTTGATGAAGTTGTTGTGTTCTTGAACAAAATTGAGAGAAAGTTGAGTTTAATCCTTGAGAGAATTGAGAGAAAAGTTTAGAGTGTTTATGGAGATTGGTGAGTTATGAGAGAAATTGGAGTAAAAAGAGAATATATAGTATGGGCTTATGTAAGTGAATTTGGTTAATAGGCCTCAAATATCCACAAATACTAATCCAGAATTTTAATTCACTTGAGTACGACACGTTTCAGGCAAATTTGTAGGAATCTCAATGTAATTTTTGAAGTTGAAATATGAAACTAAAATATATCCGACATTGAGAACGAACTCATGTATTAAAATAAGCTCAATCGGATAAATGGTGATTTAGTTATGAATTTTTGAAGTTTCACCCCAGACAACTTAATTTCCAGCTTCAGAATTTTCAGTGAGTTGCACATGCTCTGAGTCAAAAACAGAACTCTTCGGGGTACCGTTTGCTCTTGAAAATAAAAACCAAAATTTAAATAACTCAATTTTTGAGACAATGCCACGAGAACCATATTGTTAAGATAAAAATAGAATGAGTTATGATTTTTTGAATATGATGCAGACAAACATTTGTCACAATTTTCCTGTACGAAAATACTTGATAAATCCATACTTTGGATATCTTCTGTTATAGAATTGGCTTTCGGCCGTAAAAAACAAAATGCAGAGAACATCAAGACGGAAATTTGGCTACCAGAACGGGATCAAAATGAGTCATGGGCTTCAAGTTATGAATTTTTTAGTGCACCAAAATTGCACTTTCAGCGTATTTTTTTATTGTATTTTTCCACTGTATAACTCTGGCAGATTCACGTATTCGGAGACCTTCCTTCGAGAATTAGCCTTTGGCCCGAACATGAAAGTTGGAGAGGACATTGAGATGGATTCAATAGCAGAAGAACCACCTCGAGACGGTATACCAAATCAGAGTTATAAATTTCTGAACGCCAGAAATACTGTTGATCAGTAACCCAAAAAATTAGTAACGGAATTATTTGACCGTGTTCTGCACATAATCGACTCCCACCTGAGCACGAAAAAAGTGAAGATAATTACCACACGGACCCGGTGATCAAATGTCATCTCAAAATAATACTTTGTCCTGGAGTTATAAAGTTTTGATGTCTGTCGTGCCGAAACGAACTTTCAACTTGAACTGTTTCGAAACAAACGAAATCTCCGGCTTCCTTCTACCATTCAAGACATGATAGAATACACAGGAATTAGGCATGATAAGAAATCGTTCATTCACTATATGGATTATCTGTACAAAGCTTCTAATGTATCTGATAAGCAGTCGATACCTTTTGGAACTGCCTCGATCCCATTTCAAATGCATGAATATGTATGCTATGCATATGATGAAACATAAGCCACAAATTATTTGAAATCAAGAGGGTAAATTTTGGGATGCAACAAGCACCCCTTTGTGCCTCAGTGGAATTTTCCTCTAATGTTGCGATACCATCATTCACGATTTCAAACACATCTTAAAATTTGAATATGACTTTCATTTGTGCACACCATCTATCATAGTTTTATCCATTAAAAATTGGTACATTGGTTGGAAATTGGTTCGAGGTTACGTTTCCATTCACCATGGATGCAAATTAAGGATCTAACATGTGCTCTTAATACCTATTTGTTGGGTAAATTTTTTTACAAGTTACTTGACAAATGATAATTTTATGAGAAAAGGGAGAGTGATCAAGTGAGAAAATGAATTTTATGATTACATATTGTCCAATTACAATGTGTGGTGATATTTATATACTTTACAAATCACCAAAACAATTTAAAATAAAGTGTCACACTTGTGACAGTTTGCATGTGTCACAAGTCTCACTTATAACCCTTTCAAACTGTCACCAAAACCTGAATTATATGATAATACCTTCTTGGTCTTAAATCAAAAGCTTTTATTATCACCCATATATATAGGGAGGATAACACATCGTAGCCATTTTAGCTAACTTAGATTTAACCTCTAAAAAAATACACTTTTTAAATTATATACAATACCTTTGAAATTCAATAAAAATATCTTCTATTTTCTAAATTTTTATAGTGGTTAGCTCTTAAAATTTTGATCTAATCCTCCACACTTTCTGATTGTAACTGACCATAAGGGATTATTAAAGCCCTCAAGCTTCGAGTCGAGCAGCATTCGAAGGTGAAGAGGAGGGGGAGTACCTGCAAGATACTCTGATGCCAAAGTGAGGTTTAGAGCTAATGCAAGTAAATGAGTATGAGAGTGTGAATGAATCAATATCTGACCCTCTCAAGTGAGAGGGTATTTATAGCCCCCAACTCTGGGTTAAGATCTTTAATAATGGGCTACGATGAGGCCCAACAACGAAGACCACCAGAGCTTATGTGTGTATGGAGTCCAGCACGTGGCCTCCTCCCTAGTCAACCGCTCAAAGAAAATAGGAGATGGAGCTGTTATTCCTGAAGGGCAGTATGATGATGATATGGACACGTGGGCAATGTCTTCCTAGAGGACACATGAGGAAATGCCCAACAATTCTTAGGTTGGGCTGCATGCTTTTCGGTCTTTGACAAAGGCACTGGATTGAGCCTCCCTAACGGTAGGGCAAGTGTCGGCCTAGTTTAGAATATGAGCCCCCTAAGTTATTTCCCTTAGGTGAAAGGGTGATGACTTAAGTTCAGCTCCACTGTCGGGGAACATTGCCCGAAAGGAGAAATTTCCCGACTCAGTCGGGGATAACTCGTTGGCTGATGTCAAGGATGCAGAAAACATATGTACGACAAGGTCGACCAGGCCAATGGGTGGTCCCTTGACCGGTTTTGATTATGGTATTGTTGGTTTGGTGCCCGTCAGGCATATATATTTATAGGAAGTGAGGAGTTTCCCCGAAATTCTATTTTGTCGTGCCATCTTATGAGGCGTTGCCTCGATGTCAAGCGGTTACCCCGCCTTTGGGAGGAATAACATAAGCATTCCCGTAGGTAAGGCTATGTCACGGGGTCACGCGTTTGCCCTCCATTGAGCCTGAAATGTCGCGAAATTTCCTGTATACGGCATTTCATAATTAACTTGGGGATAAGTTCGTCTTCAAGAGTGGGTATGTGGCTGCTTGTCAACCCCATGTGGCAGTTGTTTGGGGTGCCAACTTTTCATAGGGGTTTCAAAATCCCAAAATAATGATGACTTTTCGTGTGTTTCCTCGTGGGGTGTAAACCATCTATAAAAAGGGGACCCCATTGGTTCATTTGTTATTTTCGAGCTCTCTTCTCCAATCTTTTTCAATTGCTCGTTGATCCCCTCCTTCTAGCGCCACTGTAGAATTCTTCAAAGGCATTCTTTATCCAAGTAAGTCATATCTCCTTAATAATATGTTTTCTCATGATTTTTAGATTAGACACCTAATTTTTATCTTGAATGGATGAATCATGGATGAATACTCATGGGTTCTGCAATGAATCTTCATGGATGTTCATCGAAATTCATGGTGATGGATTAAGGCTCATTGGCCCCATTTTCATAGATTAGCGTCAGGGTCATCCTCCCTGGATAATAGGGTGGATTCGGGCAGCTTTGCCCATTTTACCAAATGTCCCCGAGTGGGGCACCGTTTGTTTCAGTGTGACAGTCAAGGGCTTGGGTGGAGGTCCGTTCCTCGACGGTTTCATCGCCCTTTCACTTGATTTGCGGTGGAAAGGTGAATTTGATGATGTTGAATTCACTGTTTTCCCCTGCTTTTCAGGTATAATGGCACATCTAGTCGAGGAGGACGTCGTGCGTGCCAATCATGAGGACAAAACTAATGTCGTGGAGGACCCTCTGGTCTGGGTTGCGCCCGAACCTAGAAATAAATGGTCGTGTTTCTCGCATGACGCATCTGATGTGTTCAACTGTTTGAAGGTTCGAGAAGAGGGTGCCCCCTCTAATTAGGCTCTACAAATCCACCATCCAAAAAATGAGGATATGCTCATCGTATCCGTGAAAAGCGCTTTCCCATGTATGAATTTGCTTTCAAGGAGGCGGGGACGAGTTTGCCATTTAATGACTTCCAAGTGAGGGTTTTCCAATGGTTAAAATTGGCACCCTCCCAGCTTCACATGAATGTGCTTGCGTTCATGCAGGCATTCGAGCTCGTGTGTTAATATATTTAAATAGGCACCACCCCGCCCCTCTTTTTCGGCATCTTCCATTTGCAAAGGTATTCCATCGGAGGGGGGAAAGTCTGGGTGTCTTTTAAAGAGTTGGGAAACTTTTCCAGCCATATCTAGAATCTGTTCGCCACTTCAAAGAGAGGTACTTCATCGTGAAGCCTCTTACGGAAGCAGACGTAGCTTCCTTGTACGATCGCTCGTAAGAGATGGAGGTGTTAGACGATAGGACATATCTAGAGGGGGGGGGGGTTGAATAGATACCTTGATTTTTAAAATCAGTTTTTAAGAAAAACTTGAAGTGCACTGAAAGCTACCCTGATACACTCGTCTAAAATGATCCTCTATTGAAAAGACCGGATATGCGAAAAACCGAATGGAATGAATCAATGAGAATTATTAACACTTAACTCAATTATAATTAATCACTTATACTCTTTAACTATTGTCAATTACTTCCAATGAAATGTTGAGAAGAAAATACACAAATTTTCACTTTTGGACTTTTATCGAACACCTGGTGTGCTTAATTTCACCAAGTCCAATCTATCTTAGTTTGTAGTGTTGAAATCAGTTATAGCAATCAAAGTGATTACTATAGTTTTTAGTAACAGATCTATTGCACTACAAATCATGACAATTGGAACCACAAGAGCACATTTTCAGATTATTGCTAATAAACGGTAAAGAGCGAGAAAGAAAAACAACATGCGATTTGTTAAGGCAGTTCCCTTGTCGTCCTCGCGTGGGGTACGTCTGCCCCTAATTCTAGAATTTAGAATTAGGATAGTTGCTATTATGATTGCAAAGTTTATACAAGAGATAAAAAATAGTCACCATAATTCAAACCCAATATGTTGAATTGAAAACTAAGCTCCTCTCTCCCCTTGATTCGATTTGAATCAAGTATGTCACCAATCTTCGATAAACCTCCGGTTGTAGCTACCTTGTTGAGAATCCAAACTGTTTCTCAAACCCTATGCTCGGCTGATTTGATCGCAAGATGATGACCCCAATTCTTCCTTTAGAATCCTCTGATTGTAGCTACCTTGTTGAGCAAACCCATAGTTCCTCAATCCTTTAAGCACGACTGAATTTGATGAAGCAAAGAATTATCAAAAACTCCAAAATCCCAATGATCTTGGAGGACAAAACCCTAAGATTTTATTCAAGAAAAACCCACAATTACTCAACTCGAACAAGACCACAATCTTTTGCTTCGGACGTTGTCAACACATGCTCCGCACTTGATCGACAAAAATTATTATGTGTAGTTATCAATGGATGAGTGAGAGGTTGAAGATGATGAGTACCTTGTGTATCTATTTCACTTTTCTTGTTGAAACCAAATTAAATAACCAAACAAGTATGTATATATGTTATCTAAGGTCAAGACCCAAACTAACAGACTGAAAAACAGTTTTTACGAGCGAGCGGCGACCTATGAAAAAGAGGACTCAACTTGAGCATTCCTGTAAGTGCCATATGACAGTGTACACAAGCCATGCATCGACCTATACAAAAGAGATGACTTGACCTGAGCATTCCTGAAGGTTCCATAAGACAGTGTTCACGATCCATGCGTCGACCTATACAGAAGGATGACTTGACCTGAGCATTCTCGAAGATGCCACATGACAAAGTGCAAGATCCATGCGTCGACCGCTCCAGGAGTATGTGTCGATGCATAGTTCCTAAACATTGATTCCAAGATGAGTCGACCACATAGTCGACATGAGCAAACCCGAGACTTCCCAAAGGAGAAACTTTTAATCATGCGTCGACCTGAGCTTTCTTTGAGTCGACTCATAGAATATAAATTTTCAAAAATACCAATTCTTGAAGACTTTTCATGCTAATTTGTCCACCATATCATCTAGCAACATTTCCAACATAGTTTTGACATCATTGAAATCTTTCCCTCACAGGAGAAAGGTCAACCAGTAGTCCGATTGATGGCCAGATTTCTACTTGAATGGTAGTGGAAACATTTCTAGCAAAAGCTCGAGTACTACACGGTGAAACCTGAGGACTTAGATGCCCAAGATCAACTCTCCTATGAGAAGATGGTGTCTTATGTTAAGAGTTTCTCACCGAAGAGATGCATGGATGTGAACAACAACCTGTTCTTTGATGATAAAGGGGAGTATCTCCTCGTTCATAGGTTGATTAATACGAAAGCTTTACTCGAATGTTCTTCAGATGAGAAGGCTTTGAGGCTTTTAGGTAGGGGATATGGTCGTGACCTTATCTTTATATATTTTGCCTTTATACAAGGGACATTCCCGTGATATCATCTTTCTTTGACCCGTGACTGACAGTTTCCTTTTGATTACAGGTCGGATGGCATCCCTTTCTGAGCATCTACTAAAGTTGAGGCCCAAGAATGCTTCCACCCCGGAGCCTAAAAATAGGGTCACTCAACTTCAGGAGCAGACCAAATCTTTCGCTCGAGTGAGCGTGTTGTACCCCAAAATTTTCCCTCTCTTTTCTCAAGACATTTCTCACAAAGATCTTCAATGGCTCAAGTTTGCACAAGTGTTGGCTAGGTCAAACCATCTCCTAAGCAATAATGCCCCAAATTAGGGTTTTGATTTTCACAAGGACAATTGGACTTATAATGCCTCAAATGACTTTTATGGATCATTATAGACCTCCAAGAATACTCATGTCAAGTTTCGAGTCTTGGATCATAATTTTGCTCAATCAATTGATTAGATGACTTAAAATAAGTTGTATTGAGTAAAAAGTCAATTATGGTCAATCTACAGTCAAACTTCAATATCTATTGACCAATATCAACATTTTGAAGTCATATTCATCAATTTATAAAATTTGGATAGCAATTCCTCAAGAAAAGTGTTCAATTCATCAAAGGGTAAAATGGTCAAAATTAGGGTTTTTGATTAGAATGACTGATTCTTGATTTTTGACCTAATACATGAATTATTGGTTTAAAACATGATCTCAAGGATTCAAGTACATCATTTTTACCTAATTTCACGACTCAATTCATCTCTCAAGATCAAATGATTGATAGATGAAATTTGGTCAACTGATGTGTAGCGGTGAAAATCAGAGATCAAGCTATTAATTAACTTGACTCACAAAAAGCAAGAGTCGCCACCGTGCTTTATTATTTCCAAGGGAAAAGGGAAAAGAGCGAAATAAAACCCTAAAATATGCAATGTAAAATAATACTTAAAAGTAATAAAAATACAATGCATTTTTGAAAGAGATCGAGAGTTCGGGGGTTGGTTATACAATGGGAAGGTATTAGCACCCAATGCATCTGCGGTACTCCACAGGAACCTTTTGAAATATCTGTTTTTTGGTTTAAAATTGTTTGTTTGATTAAAATGGTTCGTTTGGCTAAAAATAGGTGTTGGCGAGATTTTGAAGATACGACGACCTAGTGTCGAAGTTTTAACTTAAAAGGGGTGTGAGTTTAAAAATTACAGAGATATTTAAATACAAATAAAAGAGAGTGTAACTAATTGTCTAAAGAAGTTACTTGAACTAAATTAAAAATTAAGATTTCTTACTAAAATGATTCTAAACTACAAATTCTAAGGTTGTAAAAATAGTTCTAAAATTACTAAATTAGATCTAAACTAAATAAAATTCTAAAAATATTAAACTAATTCTAAATCAAATAAATTATAAACTTATTAAACTAATTCTAAATCGAATAAAGTTCTAAAGTCACTAAACTAAAACTAAACAACTAAAATTCTAAAGTTAACTAAATAAAATCAAATAAAATTCTAAAGTTATTAAACTAAACTAAAACAAATAAAATTCTAAGATTTACTAAATGAAATAAAATTCTAAAGTTATAAAATAAATCTAAAATAATTAAAGAATTCTAAATTAATATTAAATTAAATTAATTATAAGATTTATTAATATCATTTTTTTATTTTCCATTTTTGAGATCAACAAATTAAGTTGCGACACTTGGTACTTGAAAAGAAAATAAAAGAAATATATGATATATAGATGCATACATGGTTTGGGAGAGGAAAGTCTTACTGGAACAGAGACAGAGAATCCATCTTCTTTTATAGCACTCATATACACACGATCCCCCATGTCATCTTGGCCTAAAGCTTGTTTGTCATAATGATCTTCCTCTTCCTCAAAATCGAGGGTGCAATCGAGACCGATACCGGACTTAACCTGCCACTGTTCATCATCGTAGTCGGAAGGCTTAGATGGAGCGGCGTTTTCATCTTCGTCGTCGAGGTCGTCGAGGTCGTTCTCCAGCTCAGGTTCGAGAGGGGGAGAAGATGTGTAGGGTTTGCAATGGGCCAGAGAGAGATACGCGGCATAAGAAGTGATGAGAAACTGCAGGGTCTTGAATGAGGGTTGTGGTGAGAATGCGAGCATGGATTTGGAGCAAATGGGTCTTATGGGAAATAGACTTTATGGCAGAAATGATCGATTCTTTGTAGTTTAAGGAAGAAAATGAAATGGGTATTGATTGGTTTTGTTTGTAGAGTTGTAAAGGCATTAATTTGGGTGAAGGGTTTGTTGTTGGTTTCGTCTTCGGAGAGAGACCAAAGAGAAGCTGCAGAAGGAATTGGAAGAGAACCGAAGGCTTTCTCTACACGAACTCTGAAACTATCTTCCATGGTTGATTTTAGGTTTGGAAGGTGGAGTGTGTTGTTGGAACTGCTAAATGTTGATGATGTGCAACTGTTGGGATGTTGATTCCTGTCGGTTGGCCTGAGGAAGCCGGAGCTGTAACAAGAAAGTTATGCCTTTGACGGAACTGGTAGTTCGTGAACTGATGATACCGTGCAACTTGATGGTAACAATGAATAGATGAAGATGTGCGATGGGAGCAGCTGAGTTGTGCTTGACTGTTAGGTGTTTGGAGAAGTGTTTTGACAACGGGGAGTATTTAGTCGGTTGTAAATTTTGCTTAAGAGGTTACTGCAATAGGTTACTGTAATGAGAGTAGGATCAATACAAAACCTATTAGTTCCTAAGATATTCATACTGAACTAGCTATTGAAGTTTGAAGTATCTAACACATGATTTGGCTTATAGGAAGAATCTGAAAATGGTGAACAAAAAGTGAGTGTTATTGATTCAATTATTGTGATATAGAAGATGAATTGAAGTGTGAATTAATGTTATGCAGGAGAAACAAATGTTCCTCGCGGGCTAAAGGAGAAGGGACTGTAATTCGAAATGGAAAAGGATACAGGGGCAAAGCCGTCATGACGGAAGTGGATTGGGTTGTTTCATGTTGTTGTTGGAGTGAAATGAGTCGGGTCTCCATTGTTGTTGTGAATTGGATTTGTCTTGTTTTTCCATTTTGGGTTTGAATCTTAGGAAATGAAAGAATGGTTTTAGGTTAGGTGAGACAGAGGGAGTGAAGGGTGAAGAGAGATAATTGAAGATTTTGTTTTGTAATAGAGAGAGAGAGAAAGTGTGTTGAATCATGTAGGCGGGAGTTTTTTTTGATTGTGGGGGGAAAGATTGTGTGTATTGAAAAATATGAGGGATGAAAAACATATACTGTGAATTATTTTTTTGGTTTTGTTTTTATGTATCGATCCTCAACTTCATCCAACAACCAATGAAAATCAAGCATAGTATATTTAATATTTTTTGTGACTAAAAAGCCCTTTAATGACAAAAATAAAAATAAAACTTGAAAGTATAAAAAAAACTCAATTTAAAATGATTTTTTTGAATATTTTATGAATAAAAAATAAAGACCCAAAAATGACCGAAAATGATAAAAAAACGGACGAAAATTTATCCGAAAAACTAAAATGCACACATTAAAATAATCTACATGTCACAAAGATTAAAGAAAAAATATTCAAGAAGTCAAAAATCAAAAATAAAATAATAATAAAAATATTAGACTAAACAGACGTTTAAGGTTAAAAACGAGACTTCGAACTGTATCGAAAAAATAAAGCGAGCATACCGTCATAATCTACGCGAAATGCAGATTCATAAAATGATCAGTAAAAGGTGAAAACTTTAAATATTTTTTCTCACTAATTTTCGCACATTTGTTGAATCGTTTTTAACAGTTTGTCTATAAAACCAAAATATTTTTATTATCAACATATAAACGACTTGGAGCAATGCAAGAAACGAGTAAAGAGATAAAAATGCATGAAGTGAAATGCCGGGTATTTTACAACTGAAAGACGATGCAAACTGACTTTTTCTGATCAACTTAAATACGACTAATGATGCAAAATGTGAAGAATGAAGATATTTAGTAATGATCATGACCAAATGACAAAATATGGTATGAATGTGCGACTGAAAAAATTAGGGGCGAAATTAAGGGTGCAACAGTGTGCCTTGATGAATCAGTCTTCGAGAATCCACAATCAACCGTACTTCTGGCTTGGGAGACTCAAAACCTTAATTGGGGCGCGACACCTGATGCTCTTGATTCAGACCTGTCTCTGCACATGAAGCAAAAGGAAACATGAACATACACCTTTGTATGGATTAGAAATTAGGGGTACATGGGCTAAAAATGTTCAAAACACTTGACAATCTTCGCATAGTCAAAGCTCAAAGGTGAGACGTTAAAACCGACCGTATTTCGTGACCTTGGCTTATGTTTAAAAATGCAAAAATAAATATGGGATCTTAGGTCAAAAATTGGGGTACAACAGCTGCCCCTATTTAAGTTTCTTCCATCTGGAGATATGAAGATTGAGATCTTCATTTCGACGAGATTGAAGGGACTTAAATATAGAATACACAATTTTTGGCCTTAAGATACCGCAATTATGTTCATGATATGATATGAATGTAATGCTCTGAATTTTATGGGGAATGACGCCATATGAGACAGACTATGCTGGAGAAACCAAGCACATTATACAGTAATCCCACGGAGGAAAAGGTTGTAACTCCACTGGGGAAACAGAGTCATAGACTTCAAATGAGAGACTCTTGAATGATTTACATCAGTATTGAGACTGGAAAAGGTAATGATTTACATCAGTACTGTGACTGGAAAAGCATATGATTGACATCAGTACTGAGACCGGAAAATGATTGACATCAACACTGTGGCGGGAAAACAAAATGATTGACATCAACACTGTGGCTGGAAAACAAAATGATTGACATCAGCACTGTGGCTGGAAAACAAAATGATTGACATCAGCACTGTAGCTGGAAATAAACATCTCTGATTTCTGAATTTTACCAAGAACGGTAACACATTTCTACTCTAACCAAGATATCGCTTGAAAAGGATAAAATAACAAACTTCCCCACGGGACTTTTCCGAAGGGATGCCATTTGATGAGTAGACATTATTGTTGGGGATACACAAGCTGCTCAAATAAAGAGGCCGCCACTTGCTTCCTTTCAAAGGTGTCAATAACATACAAGCTGCTCATGAAGAGACCGCCACTTGCTGTCTTCAAAGAAAATTAAAGCATACAAGCTGCTCATGAAGAGTCCGCCACTTGTTGTTTTCAAAGAATATCAAAGTACACAAGCTGCTCATGAAGAGTCTGCCACTTGTTGCCAATAACCCACAAGCTGCTCATAAAGAAGCTGCCACTTGCCGTTTTCAAGGGAACAATAACACACAAGTTGCTCAAATAGATAAGCGGCCACTTGTTGTCTTCCAAAGTACTAACGTACAAGCTGCTCATGAAGAAGCTGCCACTTGCCATTTTCAAAAAGTGTTGATAACCTACAAGTTGTCCGTGAAGAGACTGCCGCTTGCTGTTTTTTCAAGGTATCAATAACATACAAGTTGCTCATGAAGAGACCGCCGCTTGATGTTTTCAAAGGTGATAATAACATACAAGTTGCTCATGAAGAGACCGCCGCTTGTTGTTTTTTCAAATGTAGCAATAACAATACAAGTTGCTCATGAAGAGACCGCCGCTTGCAGTTTTTAAACATGTTGATAACATACAAGTTGTCCATGAAGAGACTGCCGCTTGCTGTTTCTTTCCAAAATTACCAATAACATACAAGTTGCTCATGAAGAGACCGCCGCTTGCTGTTTCTTTTCAAAATTACCAATAACACACAAGTTGCTCATGAAGAGACCGCCGCTTGCTGTTTCTTTCAAGGTATCAATAACATACAAGTTGCTCATGAAGAGACCGCCGCTTGCTGTTTTCAAAAGAAAAAATAACGTACAAGCTACCCATGAAAGGACTGCCACTTGCCGTTTTTTCGAGGTGTCAATAATATACAAGTTGCCTCGTGAAGAGACCTCCGCTTGCTGTTTGTCAAGAGTATCCATAACACACAAGTTGCTCATGAAGAGACCGCCGCCTGCTGTTTCCCAAAAAGATATCCATAAAATATCGTGAAGATATTGCTGGAGGTGAGAACCAAAAATTTCATCGAGGATGGACAAACTGCTCATGAAGAGACCGCCATTTGTCGTAGAGAAATCAGAAATAATCAAACAGCTCAAATAAAGAGTCAGTCGCTTGTTGTCATGTCGATATTCCAGAAGAAGGTTGTGATAACACTGCTGGGGAATAAAGTTCATCTTCAATGGGGAACCATGAATAAATCCTTCTTGAGGAGACCAGGTATTTACATTGCAAAATAAATGCACTCTCCATCTAGGTTTCACAACCTAGAGAGATCCACAAGGTATCATTCACAAGAGACAAAGCTCAATCCAGGAATAAACTGGAGAGAAAAATAGTCAAACAAGACTGCACCCAATGAGGAAACAACTCAAATGGGGATTTATCCTATCCAGAGATGGAAAAGGAAAGCTAAAGCAAGATTCTTCCACGAGAGTTAACTCAGTGGGGAATTAGAAAAGAGGCGCACTTTCTGCTTAAGTTGACACTCTATTTGGAAAGATCAAATACGCTATTTGAATAGACATAACCAAGGTGTACGGACTCAATGACATCAACAAATACAACTGTGCATGCATGATGCAAGTGTGAACGAATAAATGAATCTCATGTATATGCTGACAAAACAGACAGGGGAGATAGACTGAAGATGATAAGACGTCACAGTATAACTCGACACTCGGCTAATCTCAACAGGATGGTAACATTACTGGAGATAGAACACATGCCATCATTGGAGCAAAGTCCTTTTACAAGGCTTAAATCTCTTTGGAGAGGAAGATATTTTCAGGTAGAAAACCCAAAGTCCAGTCTTCTATTGCAAACAATCAATTGAAAGGATAACAACACGAACAAAGTTTCAGCTGGAAAGAAGTCTTGCTTAGCTGGAGATACTGGGAACACCACCCTCTGATAATGTATGAAAAACATATCTTGACAAATCTGGATTGCCCCTGGGATTAATTTTGGATGCCCCAAGTTTACTGCTGATAAGCTGCGTGATGCACGACGATTCTTGCGAATAACTTTACCTCTAAAATGCCCCGAGCTATATGGTTGATGAGGAGAAATCGTCTCAAGAGGATTTTATAAAAGACCTGACATTCACCATGCTCTGGTGTCTTCAAACTCTTAGAGAGATTCATCAAATCTTTACGTGATTGCCCCGGATTGACTGTAGTCGGCACAACAAAGTCTTCGAATTTTTGCCCCAAACGAGCAAACAAGTTGGGAAAAGCATTGACTGGGAGAAGCAACATGTTTGTGCTTACGGTCTTCAGGTGACATGCCCATGGATATGATTTTTTCTTGACGTGATCCGCCAATTACTCAACATAGTTTCAGGCCTTAAAAGAATAAACTCGTCACTGGTGCTTATGTGAGCTTCCTTGATATCAAACAAATGTTTTGCAGTTAGAAAAAGTTTACAATGAGAATGAAAATTCTAATGCAACAGTTATGTAAGTCTTGAAGATTTTGAAAGATATCGCACAAATTTTGCGAGTTAAAGCACCATTTATTTTTGTATAGGAAAAACATATGATACCAACATAACTATTTAGAACATTCATGGGAGTCAGGAACACTATCTCGTTGAAGTATGCTTTCAAAATAACCTTGCTTCAATTAGGACTTTTGAAGGTTGTAACGTGGTCTGGTTCATGGTTTTTAGAAAAAAGATTTTAAGGCTCAAAATATTTGGTGCCCACCCATTCTTCATGATGTTCTCCAACCCTATGTTCAGTTAATTCAACATGAGTGTTCATCTCTCAAAAGGATTTTGTGACGGTCAAGGAAACGACGAGGCTTTCGGAGTAGAAACCAACCTCATGTCTTCGTGTTTGTAGTCACCAATTTGTTCTTTGCCGAGGACTTTTCTTTGCAGTCCTTTTCTTTGCTATTTTATTTTCCCTAACTTTTTCCTGAACTAATTTTTTTGAATTGATAGTCCAGCGGGGTGCCTTAGTTTTTTGCCTAAGTCGTAAGTTTTCATGTTTTTGACTTAGCAGGCTTTTTCTTTTTTTCTTGATTTTTGACTTTTTGAACAAAATGTGTGACATTAGCTTGTCTTTGCTTGTTGAGAAGATTGTGATTGCCTCGTTTCTTGATGAATGAGGGATAACATTGTGATTCCACATCTTCTGGCTTCATTATACATGAAAGATAGCCCTCGTAGTTTCTCTTCAAAAAATATCTTCCTTATGAATTTTGAACACTCAATCGGGTTAACTGAAAACTACCCTGCCCCAGGTTAAAATTCAAGGTTTTTTCGTATAGAAAAGAAACTCCTATTTCAAGGCTCAAAAGAGGTTAGCAAGGGATTATCTTCCTTATATCTCCAGTGTTTAGGGATTTGAAACAATGCCTGTACATCATCAGCAAGATTTTATCCAAAAGCATGCAACCAGAGATTTTGTGTTCTTTAGATCATCATCCTCCCCTCAATCTCTGCCTAGGCAAGAGAATGAGCAACAATTTGGTATCATAGTGCAAAAGCAATTTAAAATTTGAAAACAAATATGAGTGAAACGAATGAATTTCTTCAAGACAAACATACTCATTGTATTAAGATAATCATTCAGATGCAAACAAGTTCTTACATGCAAACAATGTTTTGATAAACAAGAAAAATTACAAAAAGAATGAATAAGTTAATAATCTAGGAAGGCTTTCCATCTGGACTTGAATTAACGAAAACATCATTCAAAACTTAAAGTGACCATCAATCATGTTTACTCTTCGGCACATGCTTGATTTCAACTTCAAAACCAACGTCCTTGAATGACAAGATACCACTTCTGACGAACTTCTGAACCTCGATCTTCAAAGCAAAGCAACCCTCCAAGTCATGCCCAGGAGCACCTTGATGAAAAGTACAAGCCAAATTAGCTTTGTAGTACCAATGTATCTTCTCAGGAACCTTCGGTGGAGGTCGGGTCTGAACCAAATTCCTCTGCATCAGGATAGGGAACAACTGTGTATAGGTAATTGGAATTGGATCAAACTGGGTTTTCCTTTGCTTAGGAACTTGCTGATTCTGTTGATGAATAAGAGAAACGTGATGATTCTGATGATGATTATTTCTTCCTCTGGTTCTCTTCTTGGAAAAGTCATTATCAAACTTCTTCACACCATTAGCTGAGCTACCATCTTCATATGAACATCCCTTTCCGACATCTTCTTCTAGACGCACTCCCATATTCACCTTGTCAGGAAAGTCATTAGGTGCATTAACCAACACCTTCTCATGAGAGAATGATTTTAGAGTTTCAGTGAAGACTTTTATCATCGCTTCCTCCCTCCTAAAAGGATTGACTTGGGCGGCAACCAAAATTTCGACCAAACCAGTCAAGTGCCCCACACTAGCTTTCCAAATAGTCATCTCTCTACGGAGTTCAGAAACCTCTTGCTTGATATTCTCCATTGTTCTCTTAGCGTCAGTGTTGTACTGGTGAGACCAAAGGAAAAATAAGACTCGGAAAAAGACCTTTGAAAGTGAAACAAAAAAATGTAGTATGATGTATGATATGCAAAAGAGAGTTTTTATTTGATTTTCAAGGAACTCAAGATATTAAGTTGTAAACATCAAAGTATGAAGATAGAAGATGAATTTTAAATTGGCTCCAAACATTGATCAAGTTATCATCAAGATCAATCATCCATTTTGGTGGATTAGGGTTTTCGCCCTATCAACACCCAAGATCCATTGAGCTTGACGAAACTTGTGATGTTTACAAAGAAAGACCTCCAAATTCCTTCAAAGTCAAGTGAAAAAGGTTTTATGGATGCATGAATGCATGGCTATGCAATAACCACAAGCAAGGTCACAAATAAAGTCGAAAGGTTCAACGTCACGAGCATGGAGTCAAGGTAAGGAGCACCCCCAAGGTATGTACTAACGATTTAATCACACCTGTAGAAAAAGGTTCTAAGAGTTCCCGGAGTCTACATTCCTCCTTCGGATATTACCGACATCTTGATTACTCAATAATCAGCAATATTCTCAAGAAAAACTCATCCGAGCGTAGCATCGCGTAACAATTACTTCTGGATTACTCCGTTATAATCTCCGCGCTACACCTAAAAGGCCAAGATGGGTTAGGGTTCTACGGTTCCCAGCTTCTCTGTCTCCCAGGTCGAAAATAATAATGTCTTCCCGATTACTCGGTAAACAAATATTACGTTCAAAAGGGCCTTCCACTGAGTGGGGGATCTCATGCCTCCTTCTTCGGGATTACTCCCTCAAAGTTAACATGACTATACCGCCCGTCCTATTCCTAAGTGTAACTTAGTCCGGGTATAGGACTTGTCCTTTGAAAAAACCCAAATAACCACAATAGAAACATATAATCAAACAATCAAATAATGATAAAACAGATAAAACAAATTAGGCTTAACCCACTTAGGGATGGACCAGCAAGAGGTCAATCTGTCCCCAGCAGAGTCGCCAATTCTGTAGCCGTGAAAATCAGAGATCAAGCTATTAATTAACTTGACTCACAAAAAGCAAGAGTCGCCACCGCGCTTTATTATTTCCAAGGGAAAAGGGAAAAGAGCGAAATAAAACCCTAAAATATGCAATGTAAAATAATACTTAAAAGTAATAAAAATACAATGCGTTTTTGAAAGAGATCGAGAGTTTGGGGGTTGGTTATACAATGGGAAGGTATTAGCACCCAATGCATCTGCGGTACTCCGCAGGAACCTTTTGAAATATCTGTTTTTTGGTTTAAAATTGTTTGTTTGATTAAAATGGTTCGTTTGGCTAAAAATAGGTGTTGGCGAGATTTTGAAGATACGACGACCTAGTGTCGAAGTTTTAACTTAAAAGGGGTGTGAGTTTAAAAATTACAGAGATATTTAAATACAAATAAAAGAGAGTGTAACTAATTGTCTAAAGAAGTTATTTGAACTAAATTAAAAATTAAGATTTCTTACTAAAATGATTCTAAACTACAAATTCTAAGGTTGTAAAAATAGTTCTAAAATTACTAAATTAGATCTAAACTAAATAAAATTCTAAAAATATTAAACTAATTCTAAATCAAATAAATTATAAACTTATTAAACTAATTCTAAATCGAATAAAGTTCTAAAGTCACTAAACTAAAACTAAACAACTAAAATTCTAAAGTTAACTAAATAAAATCAAATAAAATTCTAAAGTTATTAAACTAAACTAAAACAAATAAAATTCTAAGATTTACTAAATGAAATAAAATTCTAAAGTTATAAAATAAATCTAAACTAATTAAAGAATTCTAAATTAATATTAAATTAAATTAATTATAAGATTTATTAATATCATTTTTTTATTTTCCATTTTTGAGATCAACAAATTAAGTTGCGACACTTGGTACTTGAAAAGAAAATAAAAGAAATATATGATATATAGATGCATACATGGTTTGGGAGAGGAAAGTCTTACTGGAACAGAGACAGAGAATCCATCTTCTTTTATAGCACTCATATACACACGATCCCCCATGTCATCTTGGCCTAAAGCTTGTTTGTCATAATGATCTTCCTCTTCCTCAAAATCGAGGGTGCAATCGAGACCGATACCGGACTTAACCTGCCACTGTTCATCATCGTAGTTGTAGGGCTTAGATGGAGCGGCGTTTTCATCTTCGTCGTCGAGGTCGTCGAGGTCCTTCTCCAGCTCAGGTTCGAGAGGGGGAGAAGATGTGTAGGGTTTGCAATGGGTCAGAGAGAGATACGCGGCATAAGAAGTGATAAGAAACTGCAGGGTCTTGAATGAGGGTTGTGGTGAGAATGCGAGCATGGATTTGGAGCAAATGGGTCTTATGGGAAATAGACTTTATGGCAGAAATGATCGATTCTTTGTAGTTTAAGGAAGAAAATGAAATGGGTATTGATTGGTTTTGTTTGTAGAGTTGTAAAGGCATTAATTTGGGTGAAGGGTTTGTTGTTGGTTTCGTCTTCGGAGAGAGACCAAAGAGAAGCTGCAGAAGGAATTGGAAGAGAACCGAAGGCTTTCTCTACACGAACTCTGAAACTATCTTCCATGGTTGATTTTAGGTTTGGAAGGTGGAGTGTGTTGTTGGAACTGCTAGATGTTGATGATGTGCGACTGTTGGGATGTTGATTCCTGTCGGTTGGCCTGAGGAAGCCGGAGCTGTAACAAGAAAGTTATGCCTTTGACGGAACTGGTAGTTCGTGAACTGATGATATCGTGCAACTTGATGGTAACAATGAATAGATGAAGATGTGCGATGGGAGCAGCTGAGTTGTGCTTGACTGTTAGGTGCTTGGAGAAGTGTTTTGACAACGGGGAGTATTTAGTCGGTTGTAAATTTTGCATAAGAGGTTACTGCAATAGGTTACTGTAATGAGAGTAGGATCAATACAAAACCTATTAGTTCCTAAGATATTCATACTGAACTAGCTATTGAAGTTTGAAGTATCTAACACATGATTTGGCTTATAGGAAGAATCTGAAAATGGTGAACAAAAAGTGAGTGTTATTGATTCAATTATTGTGATATAGAAGATGAATTGAAGTGTGAATTAATGTTATGCAGGAGAAACAAATGTTCCTCGCGGGCTAAAGGAGAAGGGACTGTAATTCGAAATGGAAAAGGATACAGGGGCAAAGCCGTCATGACGGAAGTGGATTGGGTTGTTTCATGTTGTTGTTGGAGTGAAATGAGTCGGGTCTCCATTGTTGTTGTGAATTGGATTTGTCTTGTTTTTCCATTTTGGGTTTGATGCTTAGGAGATGAAAGAATGGTTTTAGGTTAGGTGAGACAGAGGGAGTGAAGGGTGAAGAGAGATAATTGAAGATTTTGTTTTGTAATAGAGAGAGAGAGAAAGTGTGTTGAATCATGTAGGCGGGAGTTTTTTTTTATTGTGGGGGGAAAGATTGTGTGTATTGAAAAATAGGAGGGATGAAAAACATATACTGTGAATTGTTTTTTTGGTTTTGTTTTTATGTATCGATCCTCAACTTCATCCAACAACCAATGAAAATCAAGCATAGTATATTTAATATTTTTTGTGACTAAAAAGCCCTTTAATGACAAAAATAAAAATAAAACTTGAAAGTATAAAAAAAACTCAATTTAAAATGATTTTTTTGAATATTTTATGAATAAAAAATAAAGACCCAAAAATGACCGAAAATGATAAAAAAACGGACGAAAATTTATCCGAAAAACTAAAATGCACACATTAAAATAATCTACATGTCACAAAGATTAAAGAAAAAATATTCAAGAAGTCAAAAATCAAAAATAAAATAATAATAAAAATATTAGACTAAACAGACGTTTAAGGTTAAAAACGAGACTTCGAGCTATACCGAAAAAATAAAGCGAGCATACCGTCATAATCTACGCGAAATGCAGATTCATAAAATGATCAGTAAAAGGTGAAAACTTGAAATATTTTTTCTCACTAATTTTCGCACATTTGTTGAATCGTTTTTAACAGTTTGTCTATAAAACCAAAATATTTTTATTATCAACATATAAACTACTTGGAGCAATGCAAGAAACGAGTAAAGAGATAAAAATGCATGAAGTAAAATGCCGGGTATTTTACAACTGAAAGACGATGCAAACTGACTTTTTCTGATCAACTTAAATACGACTAATGATGCAAAATGTGATGAATGAAGATATTTACTAATGATCGTGACCAAATGACAAAATATGGTATGAATGTGCGACTGAAAAAATTAGGGGCGAAATTAAGGGTGCAACGGTGTGCCTTGATGAATCAGTCTTCGAGAATCCACAATCAACCGTACTTCTGGCTTGGGAGACTCAAAACCTTAATTGGGGCGCGACACCTGATGCTCTTGATTCAGACCTGTCTCTGCACATGAAGCAAAAGGAAACATGAACATACACCTTTGTATGGATTAGAAATTAGGGGTACATGGGCTAAAAATGTTCAAAACACTTGACAATCTTCGCATAGTCAAAGCTCGAAGGTGAGACGTTAAAACCGACCGTATTTCGTGACCTTGGCTTATGTTTAAAAATGAAAAAATAAATATGGGATCTTAGGTCAAAAATTGGGGTACAACATGATGAAAAGTCAACTGATACACCAAAAGTCAAACTTTGACTTTTTTTGATCAAAATTGAGTTTCAAAAGTCAAGATTCATCAAGAAATTAAAAAATATGAAGCTTGATCATCAAGAAATCAAGAAATTCAAAAGTCAATTTAAAAAGTCAAACTTTTCAAGACTTAGAAATTTTTCTAAGTGTTTTTGTACATGATAATTTCACTACTTCATGCCAGTTTTTCACTAAGATGTAAGATGATTCAAAGAAAACTTTCAACATGAAAGTTGTAGATCTTGATGAAATCTACAACTTTGTATTTGAGAACTCGTGTCTAAAAAATGCTTAGATTTTGAGTTATAGGCCCATGAAGTCATGCACTTTTTCTTAAACACTTAGTGAAATTTTGACCTAGCTTAGGCAGATTTTTTGTCCCAACTTCTTGGCCATTTTTCACATAGATCCAATTTGATTTAGAAAAAGTTGAAAAATCGAAAGTTGTAGAGGATGTTTCAAGCTTTCCAAAATGTCCAATAATATAAAGAGATCATTTTTGAGCTAAGAGAATCAAAGAGAAGAAGTTGGGTATCCATTCTTGAATTACAAGTCATTTTTGTGATGAACACTTGATCAAAACCCTAGCCTATGCTGCATAAATCCACTTTGCAGGCTTCTAACTTGTGTTTCACTCCATAATTAATTGATTACACAACTGTTATAGCCATTGTCCAAGCATTTGAACCATTATCCAAATTTCATTTCCATTTATGGCACAAAGGCACCATTGTCATTCTTAAAAAGTTGCTTTAAGCACAAAGTTAACTTTTCTTGAGCATTGCACTTGTTCTTTCTTCACAAGTATAATCTACAAAGTCAGATAAACATGTTTAAAGTTTGCTATCCCCCTACTAGCCATGTACCTTGCCTTGGAACAATGCTTGTCAAGCTTGCTTCAAAAACAAGTCAAATGGCCATAACATGTGAACTCTTGTTTCTGATCCCTTCAAGATTCCAAACCTTTGCCTATAAATTGAGCCTTCATTTACAAGCCAAGGGTACGATTTTGCTAGCCTGAAAACTCCCTCAAACTTCCTCAAACACAGAATCACCAAAATTACCTCAAAACTTGTCATTTCTGGTTTTGAAATCCAAGCTTCAAATTCCCTCGTGCGTTTTTCATTCTAACCCTTCAAAAATCATTTATACACTATAGATAAGTGATTCAAACACCTGAATCACTTATGTAACTCCATCTTCACCATCCTCAATTTTGAAAAACAGCAATTTGCAACTTGACTTCTCCAGAACATTCTAGGCACTCTCAACTCATGCTAAGCATTGCATTAGCTTCCTAGAGGTTCAAGGAAGATAACCGGATCATTGCAACACCTTGAAGGTTGCTCAAACTCAAAACACGATCTCTATCTGCAAAGTGATTTTTCTGAAATTCTAACTCTACATACAAGCATCATTTGGCTTCCATTTTAAAAGATAAAATGTAGACATCATAGCCCTGAAACTAACCATGTCCTTAGAATTCATTTATGTTGTCTGAGTAGTGAGAATTTTGAGCAGAACTTTCTGAAAAAATTAGATTAAATTTGGTACCAGTTAAAATTCATGCTTATCTTTGATCCATTGCTTAAGTTATTTACATATTTGAAATAATGGTGAAATTCCTAACAAGTTTGATGTTTATAATTTCTGAAATGGTTGAGAGTTGAGAATGTTAGAGTTACGGCTGGCGCGCGGAAGAAGATGAAGTACAGTCATGGACTTGTTTTACCTTATATTTATTGCAAGTTGTCTTTATACTAGATGAAACAGCCACCCCAGTGGCAGGAAGCACGCACGTAAGGCATTGGTATAGATGGTCTTGGGTTCGAGCCCCAACGAGACCTTTTGCTTATTTTTCTAACATTTTCCTTGGTTCATTTTTTGTTTGCTAGCGCGCTGGGCCTCTTTCACCATGGGCTTGGTCATGTTTCTCACCCTCACCCCTTTTTTCTCCATGCCACGCAACTCATTATACTTTATTTTTATTTTCTGATTATAAAAATTGTTTGGGCCTTAAACACAAAAAAACTGTTTTTACTTATTAACCTCCTAATTCATTTTTAGACCCCCCTGACTTCTAATTTATATTTTTATCTTATTTTATTTACTTTTCTTTTAATATTATCATCATTATTATCATTTTTTATTTTAATTAAAAAATACAAAAATATATTTTATTAAATACTTAGACTAAATTTTTATTTTTTATCTCTATTTTATTTTATTTCCTTTAAACATAAAACCCTAAAAAAAAATTATTTTCTTAAATTAATTAAAATAGATTTAGGCTTAGGTTTAATTTTAATTTTCTCTTTTTAATTAAATTAACTTAGATTTTAAGATTTAATTAATTAGCTTCTTTTCCAATTAATTAGTTTAATAAAAAAATTTCCATGCAAAAAACCATAAAAGTAACTTTCTTTCCAATTTCTTTTCTCTATATTTTTTTGTACATTTTATATTATAAATGTAATTGTCAAAGTCTTGTAATAGTTAGGGTTTATTTTCATTTGTCACCCTCATTTGTAATTTTTAATCCCCATCCCTTAAAGTATTGTAATAGCATAGGACTTTAAATTTTTGCAATTTATCGCTTTCAATATTATTGCTAGTAATTAGGGTGTGTATGGAAAGACATAAAATCAACAAGTAGACAATCCTAATTCAAGACAAAATGCATGAAAACAATACACTTTGCACACCTTCACCTCTAGGGTTAACCCACACTTATTGCCTTAAAAATAGTCATGTCCCTCGAACGTGGGATACTTTAGCAAAGACCCTCAATTACAAGATCGTAGTTCCTCGATGACCCTTCGATGTTGCCTTCGATAAACGATCTTAGACCCTTACAATAAATTGCTAAGGTATCCTACAAATGTTGCCTTCTATGACTGTACGATGACCTACGCCTGTCCCTTCACATCCAATGATATGGTTTCTTACTAACTAATGGTAAGAGAACACTATCTAAAGGAGGAGGAAAAGAACAGAGACTTTTTGAGTAGGTAGAATGTTGTTAGTTGCTTTCTCATAAACATTTCATCTTTCAAACACACCAACACTTTGTATACATTCTTATAGAGATGAGAATCATTACAAAGTTTGCATAAACAAAGGCGCTTTTCAAAAATACTTTCAAAAAAAAATCACAAGCACATTTATAAATAATTTCAAAGTGAGTTAGCAACTAAGATCCCGTAGATAACTAAAGATGAAAAGTGTGCTAACACCTTCCCTTTTCATAACCTACCCCCCAAACTCAAGAAAATTCTCAAAAAGTATTTCCTGTTCTTTTCACCCTTTCCTTTACTGGATAAAAGAAAAGTTGGTGGAGACTCTTGCTATCCGTAAAAACTGTGATAAAATGTAAAACACCCAAGTTAGTTCTCCCATCGTATTACAGAACTAGCGTCTCTGCTGGGGAATAAAATTAAAAGTGGGGTTACCTTAGAGACTAGATCACCTTTAAATGCTTTCATTATTTGACTTACTTGCTTTACTCTTAAAAGGTGTTTGGGCTTTGTATAGATCCTCTACCCGGATCTGGGGCCATTACGAGGTAAGTAGCAATAAATTATGGTGACTGTACGGTGTAAACCGATATGGTTGAAACAATAGCTACATTAATGTGACACATTTGTGGGTACCGGTATCAGTGATACGGTGAGAGAACTGACTTAAGATTTTGCGTTTGTGTTTGCAAATGTTTCGGTTTAGCAAGAGTCGCCACCAACTTTTTTTATTTTATCCTAAGGAAAGGTCAAAAAGCACATGAAAGACCTTTGAGATGTTTTCTTGGGTTCAGGGAGTATATTATAGAAAGGGAAGGTATTAGCACCATTTCTATCCATGGTTATCCATGGGCTCTTAGTTACTTGCTTATATCACTTGCTTTACATTTTCAATTGTTTGAAATGGTGCTTTGTGTGTTTTTTTGAAAGATGTTTTGAAAAGAGGCCATCGTTGTGGCAACCTTTGTAATGATTCTTGTTTGAATGTATACAAAGGTGTTTTTGTCTTTTGAAAAGTTTCCAATGTTTGAAATTAGGGTTTTGAAATTGTGTGATGAAGTGTGTTTTGAAGATAGCAAAGATGTTTTTGCAAGTTTTGATCAAGTAACTAAGAGTTGTCTACCCTATTTTACTCAAAGATCTTTCTTATGTTTTTAACCATTTTAACAGTGTTGTTTCACCATTGTATTTGGTGAACAACCTTGTGTTAGGATGTTAAACGGGACAGGCGTGGGTCATCGTATAGACCATGATAGCAACTGTATCAAGTATTTTTGGCAATTTTCTTGAGGGACTTGATCATTTGGTTTAGGCAACTCAGATAGCGTCATCGAGGGACTATGATCTTTTTGTTTGTTTTTGCTTTGCCAAAGTACTTGACATGCAACCATGGCCCATTTTTGAAGGCAACAAGTGGATTGAAACCCTAGGGGTGTAAGTGTGCATTGTGTTTGTTTTTCATACATGTTTATCTTTGATTAAGTCAAGCTAGTTGTTGATTTTATTTTGCATACAAACCCTAGGTCTAAGCATGACATATTTGGAAGTTTTTAAATGTGCGAGAATTTAAATGCTACACTATTACAACATGATATAGGGAGGGGGTACAAATTTGAATTGGGGGTATTTGACAAGAATTTAAATTCTAAGTTATTACAACCAAATCGAATGTATAGGCAATATTTAATATTTAAACAAACACAACTAAATAAATATCAAATAAAATGTATTATGCAAAAAAGATTTTTATGTATGTAAAAAAAAGTATTTTTCAATGTGAAGCAAAAATAATGAAAATAAAAAGAAAACCAATTTTAATTATTTTGATATTTAGGGCAAAAACCCTAATTCTAAAATAAATGGTATTATTTATTAATTATATACAATAATATATTAATTTGTACAAAAATAAAAGAATATTGTAAAAAAGATATTTTTAGTTTAAAATATTGATAAAATGAAAATGTATTATTTTTTATATTTTTGTCCTAATTATTTAATTAAATAAAAAATAAGTGTATATATATATATATATATAAAATATATATATATATATATATATATATATATATATATATATATATATATATATATATATATATATATATATATATATATATATATATATATATATATATATATATATATATATATATATATATATATATATATATATATATATATATATATATATATATATATATATATATATATATATATATATATATATATATATATATATATATATAAAATATATAAAAATATATAAAATATATAAACATATTAAATATATAAAAATAAAAATTAATTATTAACAAAAAATGTGTATATTCAAGAAAATATTTTCAAGTGTAAATAAAAATAATAAATGAAGATAAGTATATTTTTTATATTATTTTTGAATTTTAATAAAAAGAAAATAGATTATTTACATGCTTATACTTAGTAAAATAAAAATAAAAATCAAATAAATATGAAAAATATAGAAAATAATTTTTTGGCATTTTTTTATATTTAGACAAAAAATAATAAAGTCAGAATAAAAAATAAAAATATCAAAATGACAAATATTCAAATAAATAGGCCAGGGGGGTGTAAACAGAAAAGTGGGGTGTCAAAAGTAAAGAACAACAAGGCCCAGCCCAATCAGACTTCATCTTCTTCCTTTGAATCAAAACACGTGCGCTTCTGTACACAAATGCCATCTCCTGATTCTTTGATTTTTTGACAAAACTCATAACATGAACATTGTAGAGCATTAAACAACGAATCCAACCATATAAAAAACTTGGACTAACTCTCAAATACCAGAGAGAATTTCTCTGGCCCTAATTTCTAATCTAGTTTTTTCAGAAAGTTCATGGATGAAATTCTCCTAGCACGATTAATGTAAATGAAAACTAAGCATATGTATGGCTTCAGGGCTATGAGTATAGCATATTTCATTCACAAACCTAAGCGTAACTATTCCTAAATAGAGAGATAGAAGTCCATGAAATACATGTTTCAGTTGAGTTCGAGTTGGACAATGTGGCAACCTTCAATGGTGTTTGAGCTTCTTTTGAGCTTGCCTGAGGTCCAAGGAAGATTTTCCAATGCTTGGCTTGTTTTGAAATAGCTTGAATCGTGCCAGAGATCTCAACCTGTAAAGCTTTGAAACAAAAATGGCAATGTGTGTTAGAGGTGTTACAGCTAGCAATGGATGATCTGGATAGCTTAGATATGTTGGTTGGAAGGTGTTTGAAGTATCTTTGGACAAAACGCACGATGGAATTTGGTTATGGCTTGAATTTTGCAGAGCTTGCCCTGTTTTGTAGCAAAACAGGGATTTTGTGTACAAGGGGGTTTTGGAGGCAGAAGGGTCGTGTTTCTGGCTTGTTAGGAGGTATGAAACTTGTCTACAATGTTTGTGTAAGTTGGTCTTAATAGATGTGAGAGATTGAGTATGATTTGCAACTTTTCTTCTTCTTAAAGCAAGAGTGTGAAAGTGATGTTGTAGCTCTGTACAGGCCCTCCTATCACCCTGCACACAACACTCTTGGCCCCTCTAATTCATGGATTTAGTTTGCAGTATCAGATTTTGTTCAAGGCTCAATGCTTAGTGTTTTGACATAAAGTAACCTTTTGTAAAAATGGCAATATACATTTTACCATTTAGGGCTTAATCTTGTGTACAATGCCCTAATGACCAAGACAATACCTTAACTCAATGGATATGCATTAAATTATGGAGTACAAACTGGTTTTGAGGCCTGTAATTGTGAACCAAGCTAGCTAGATCAGATTTGCAAATTGGTATGAACATGTATTGGCCATGGACAAAAGTGAGTTTTTGCCAACTTCAAGCATTCGATTCTCTCTAACCACAAGGGTGTTTGAGGAGTTCTTGGACAATTTGGAAATCTTGGAACATGTACTATAATCCATATTTGAAATTCAACTTGAAACTCCAAGTGGAACTATGTGAAAAATGGCCTAGAAGATGGGTCAAAATCCTGCCTAGATTAGGGCAAATTTTCTCTAAGTTAAAAGTTTTAGGTACCCTTGTTCCAAAAATCATAACTTGCGATACAAACCTCTTTTTAGAAAACTTTGTGTATCAAAGTTGTAGGCTTTGTGATGTACTACAACTTTCATGTTTCAAGTTTTATTTGAATCCAATTGCATCTTTGTGAAAAAATGGGACAAAGTTAGGAAAAAATAAGAAAATTTCATAACTTAGAAAAATTCCAAGTTATGAAAATTTTCCATTTTAAACCCTAATTTGTATTTTTTGGTTTCTTGATGAACAAGTTTCATAATTTTACATGTATTGATGAAAAATAACTCTTGGCACTTGATTTTTACCAAAAAGTCAAAGTTTGACTTTTCAGTGTATAGTCAAATTTTGATCAGTTGACTGAAAAATTCATCTGTCAATCCTATGCATTTGAGATCTTTTGAACTTTTTGAATGGGTCAAGACAATGTCATTGAGTCCTTGAGTCCATGGGTGAGCTTGATTTTCCATTGGCTAGGTCAAACAGTCAAAAATTGCCTTTGTGCAGTCAAAACCCTAAAAATGACCATTTTGCCCTTTTGGTGATCTGATCAAATTTCTTGTGGAATTGTGATCCAAACTTGATCAAATGGTTCATATGAGTTCATAATGTTGATGTGGGTCAAATTTCATGAGGTTTGACTGTCAATTGGCCATAGTTGACTTTTTCCCCAATACAGATGATTTCTAGGTCAATTGTACAATTGACTGGGCAAAAATTTGTATCAAGGCTTGAAACTTGGTATGGACAAACTTGTGGGTCCAACAAGGAGTATGAAAGTCACTTTGGGAATTGTAGGTCAAAATATCCCTATGCAAACTCAAACCCTAATTCAGGTCAACAGTGCAAGGAGGTGTCTTGAGGAGAGCAAACCCTAGCTTGATCTTGAGTTCCAAGAGTCTTGAGATGAGAAAATGTTGGTGAAATGAGAGAGAAAATTTTGGGGTACAACAGTTTCCCCTGTTCAATCTTCTTGAACCTGAAGAGTTAGATTGGCAAGTTTGCCTTTCGCGGCTCAAAGGTAAAAGAGGATTAGACACTAGAGTGCCCGTAAATTTGCACTCGTCAAAATATAACTAAGTAAATGGGCTTAAAGATGCCATTTGGAGATGGTAGAATCTTGCTGGAGATGGGCTTAAAGATGCCATCCGAGAACCTTTGTTGAATTGCAATGCTGTAGGTCAGAAGAATGAGCATCAAAATGGTATTCGTGTCTAGAATGCCATTGAACTGTATCTGGAGACTGAGTTTGTATGAGCAAAAGAATGGCGTTCGTGTTTGGCGCGTATCGGAGCTGTAACTGTATTTGAATTTTGAATGAATATCAGAATGACTACCGTGTCTGGAGTGTATCTGTATTGTATCTAGGTAACAGAGAAACATCTGCGTATGGAGCAACTGTGTGCTGGGGATAAACTATGAATGAGTGACAGAATGGAAACCGTGTCTGGAGCGTATCTGGACTGTATCTGAAGTTGAGATCTGTATGAGTAGTGGAATGACCGCCGTGTCTGGGGTGTATCCGTACTGTAACTGGGATCTAAATAAGTGACAGAAAGACCTCTGTGGCGACTGCACTGGGGGGATCAAACTGCTGGCGTAAAGGCCAGAACGGCATCCTTGTTTGGAGCGTATCTGAACTTGTAGTTGATAGTTGAATCTGAATGAGAGATAGAATGACTGCCGTGTCTGGAGCGTATGTAGTCTGTATCTGATTGCTGAAGTCTGAATGAGTAGTAGAATGACCACCGTGTCTGGGGTGTATCTGTACTGTATTTTGAGTTTGAAGTTCTGAATGAGTAATAGAATGACCGCCGTGTCTGGGGTGTATCCATACTGTATCTGAATAATTGTTAATGATAGCTTTTTAATCTTATCCTGAAAAGGGTAAAACGTTAGCTAAAACACGGAGTTATATTGTATGATATGTATGATGCAATAAATTGTAATCCATGTTTATGATATATGAATGTAATGGTTATGCATGTAAGCTGAGTAACTGTCTTGCTGAGGAAAATAAATCCTTGATAACTGGAGGTAATGAAATCTTTGATTGCTTCCGGGGAAAGTAAATCCTTGACCAAAGCTGGGGATTCCAAAAAACCTTTGAAGATGAGAAATCCTTGCTGACTGCTGACTGCTTGGGGGAATAAGGAAAACTTTGAAAATCTCTACTGGGAAGCTAAAACCTGGGAGACTTCTGCTGGAGAAATGCGATTGAGAATCTTCAATCTGCTGGGAAATAACTCTGTGGGGAGAATGTTCACTATCCTGGCTCCGCTGGGGATAGGATTTTTTTAGGGTTTTCGGGCTCTATTGCGGATCTCGAAGTTTAACTCTGATGGAAATTTTGAAAGTTAACTCAACTGGGGAAATATACTCCATATTTATCCTTGTTGAGGATCCGAATGATGTACCGTAGGGAATTTCTTCTGGAATGGCATGAAGATTTCTTCCTACTCCTTCAACCTACCAGTAATTATCCTTTTTCAATTTGTTTTATTTGTAAGCAATGATTATATTCAAATGCATATGCCTATTTAACAAAACATTGGACGTTTTCAAATAAAACATAAGTGTAGAAAGGAAAAAGAAAGGCAAGCAATTTTTCTGCACTTTGAAGTATACTTGTATTAAACTTTTTGTAAGTATTTTTGTACAAAGGAAACAGACATCCTAGTAAGATAATGTTGTCGTAAAAATTTCAAAATTTTATACAAAATAAAGATGGCTATGTGTAACAATTCCATGGGGTTCCCATTCTGCTATAGCCTTCATAACTCTGAATATTCTGTCTGTTTGCTGCTTCGTCCGCCGATGACTGGATTGATCAGAAGCTTGGAGCTTGTTGGCGAAGCGATTGTTCTTGAAGTGATCCGACAAGACATAGTCATACGCTTTAATTCCCTAACTTTTTCCTGGACCGCCCTTTCGGGTTTTTGATCCACCGGGAAACCCCTTTTTTCCCAAGTCTCCCTTTCGGGTTTTCAACTTGCCGGGTGTACAATTATTTTTTTGTTTTATCCCTAATTTTTGCCTGAACCTCCCTTTCGGGTTTTCGATTCACCGGGATGCCCATTTTTGCCCAAGTCACCCTTTCGGGTTTTCAACTTGTCAGTCGTTTTATGCGTAGTATCTTTTGACTATGTCTGCGTTCGCAGGGTGCAGCAAGTCGTCGTCGTCCATGATGGTCAGAATCATTGCCCCACTAGAAAATATGCTCTTAATCACAAATGGTCCTTCGTAAGTAGGAGTCCACTTGCCCCTGGGATCACTTTGCGGAAAGATGATCCGCTTGATTACAAGATCTCCGACTTGATATACCTGCCGCCTGACTTTCTTGTTGAAAGCCTTGATCATGCGTTTTTGATACGTTTGACCATGACAAACAGCAGTAAGTCGCTTCTCGTCGATCAAGTTAAGTTGATCAAGCCGGGTCTGAATCCAATCGTCTTCGCTCAAACCAGCGTCCTTCATAATCCTTAAGGAAGGAATCTGAACTTCCATGGGTAGTACAACTTCCATGCCATATACTAAAGAAAATGGGGTTGCCCCTGTTGAAGTACGTGCCGTGGTACGGTATCCATGTAGAGCAAACGGTAACATTTCATGCCAGTCCTTGTAAATGACTGTCATCTTTTGAATGATCTTCTTAACATTTTTGTTCGCGGCTTCAACAACACTGTTCATTTTCGTCCGGTAGGGAGATGAATTGTGATGATAAATCTTGAACTGTTCACATAGAGCGGTGATCATAGTATTGTTCAAATTCGTATCGTTGTCTGTGATGATCCTGTCGGGGACACCATACCGGCATATGAGATTCTGCTTGATGAAGCGGGCAACCACATTCTTTGTAACGGAGGAAAAGGAAGCTGCCTCGACCCATTTGGTGAAGTAATCAATAGCCACCAGGATGAAGCGATGTCCATTAGATGCCGTGGGCTTGATCTCTCCAATCATGTCAATGCCCCACATTTTGAATGGCCAAGGAGCTGTCAGAACGTTGGGAGGAATAGGAGGAATATGTATCTTGTCGGCGTAGACTTGGCACTTGTGGCAAGTACGGGAATGTTGGTGACAATCAGCTTCCATAGTAGACCAGTAGTAGCCTGCCCTTAGAATCTTTTTAGCCATCGTATGTCCGCTCAAGTGGGTGCCAAATGTACCACTGTGTATTTCAGTCATTATCAACTCTGCTCCAGCTTTGTCCACACAGCGAAGTAGAACACAATCATGGCTGCGCTTATAAAGGATGCCATTGCTTAGGAAGAACTTGGCAGTAAATCTCCTTAAGAACTTTTTGTCATTGACGGAAGCTCCTTCAGGATATTCTCTAATCTGGAGATACCTTTTGATTTCATGAAACCAGGGTTGTTCCACTACTACTTTGGTATTAATCTCATGACAGTGCGCTGGTTCGTCCATTCACTCGATTGTAATTTGGGGAGCCTCGTTATCCCAGTTGAGTTTAAGCATGGAAGACATTGTAGCCAGAGCATCTGCTAGCTGATTTTCTTCTTGCGGGAAGTGCTCGAAAGTAATCTGCTCGAAATGAGGCAACAACGTCAGGACATGTTCTTTGTATGGAATAAGATTAGGATGTTTAGTGTCCCACTCTCCTTTGACTTGACTGATAACCAAAGCCGAGTCCCCAAATACAACCAAAGATTTGATTCCCAAGTCTATAGCAACCTTGAGACCAAAGATGCAAGCTTCATATTAGGCCATGTTGTTGGTACAACTGAAACAAAGTCGGGCAGTGAAGGGTGTATGGCAACCTTCCGGAGAAATGAGTACCGCACCGATGCCATTGCCAAGTGCATTTGAAGCACCATCAAAGTACAGGGTCCATCGGTTTCCTTGTTCAGGTCCGTCATACGGTCCGTTACCTTTAATGTTGTCCAATGTCATGATGTCCTCGTCAAGGAAGTCGAATCTCATAGACTGGTAATCTTCGACGGCTTGATGAGCTAGATGGTCAGCTAGTATACTCCCCTTTATAGCTTTTTGGGTAGTATACTGGATATCATATTCTGTCAGGATCATTTGCCATCTAGCGATTCTTCCAGATAAAGCAGGCTTCTCGAAGATATACTTGATCGGATCCATTTTGGAAATTAGCAAAGTGGTGTGAGTCAACATATACTGCCTTAGCCGAAGAGCAGCCCATACCAAAGTGCAACAAGTTTTCTCGAGTAGTGAGTAGCGAGTCTCACAGTCGGTAAACTTTTTACTAAGGTAATAAATGGCATGCTCTTTTCGGCCAGACTCGTCATGTTAGCCCAGCACGCACCCCATTGAATTATCCAAAACAGTCAGATACATGATTAATGGCCTTCCTTCGACGAGTGGCATCAGAATAGGAGGTTCTAGTAAATACTCCTTGATTTTATCAAAATCAACTTGACAATCGTCGTTCCATTCAACTACATGATCTTTCTTCAACAGTTTGAAAATTGGCTCACAGGTAGATGTCAGGTGAGAGATGAACCTCGCAATATAGTTCAAGCGTCCCAAGAATCCTCTAACCTCCTTTTCAGTACGGGGGGCACGCATTTCTTGTATAGCCTTCACTTTAGCTGGATCAACCTCAATGCCTTTGTTGCTGACAATAAATCCCAAAAGTTTACCAGACCTAACCCCAAAAGTGCACTTGCTTGGGTTCAGTCTGAGCTTATACTCCTTCAACCTGGAAAACAACTTTTGCAGATGATTAAGGTGTTCTTCTTCTGTCTGTGATCGAGCTATCATGTCGTCTACGTAAACTTCGATCTCATGATGTATCATATCATGAAATAAAGCTACCACGGCGCGTTGATAGGTTGCCCCTGCGTTCTTCAGTCCGAACGGCATTACTTTGTAGCAAAAGGTACCCCATTGCGTGACAAAAGTAGTTTTCTCCATGTCCTCGGGGGCCATTTTGATCTAGTTATATCCAGAGAATCCGTCCATGAAGGAAAACACCTTGTGCTGAGCTGTGTTGTCAACCAAGATATCGATATGCGGTAGCGGAAAATCATCTTTGGGGCTAGCCCTGTTCAAATCCCGATAGTCTACACACATTCTGACTTTGCCGTCCTTTTTAGGTACGGGCACAATGTTAGCAACCCATTGTGGATAGGAAGTAACAGCCAGAAAGCCAGCGTTGAATTGCTTCATTACTTCAGCCTTAATCTTCTCAGACATGTCAGGCCTCATTCGGCGAACCTTTTGCTTGATCGGTGGACAATCTTCTCTTGTAGGGAGACGGTGAACCACAATATCTGTGTCTAACCCTAACATGTCTTCATAAGACCAGACGAAGATTTCAACATATTCGTTCAACAATTGCACTAAGCGCTCCTTGACATTTGGTTCCAGGTTGGCACCCACTTTTACTTCCTTCCGGTCCTCTTCTGTCCCCAAGTTGATGGTTTCTAGCAACTCTTCATAAGGCAGAATAGCCCTCTCTTCTTGTTGTAGAAGTCTGGCTAACTCTCCCGGCACTTCATAATTTTCGTCAGCTTCGTACTCAGCGTGATTGGCCAAATCCTTAGAGTTATCGAAGGCTGAAACATAACAGTTGCCCACGGAATCCGGGATGGATGGGTACCTGCATTTGTGAGTGTGGGTGTATGTAAGGGATAGCTATCCTTAAACAAACAAAAATGCAAAAGGAAAGAAAATGAACAGTTTATAGATGAAAAACGTCCAATGATTCATTAAAACATGGCATATGATTATGAATAAAATCAAGCCCTTACAAATGGACCTACATGCCCTGGGAAAGGCATGAGGTGAAAATAGTGTGCGAATTGTTTTAGTTTTTACAGACCATAAAAATGGGAAATTGTTCAAAGATAAAATTACTTGTGGATAAAGGTGATGGGAACAAAATCCTTTGCTTCCCAGTTGCTCAAACCCCCTTCGACAGTCGGAAAGATCCAATCTTCAAAGTGGCTCTCTTTATCTTCATCTTCTACAGCATTGATTCCTTGATGAGTGATCCTTATGGGTGGCCCTCCAGTCTTGGAATGACGCATAACCTTCTGTCCTGCAGCTGTAAACCCTAGTCCAAATTTGTCCGTCTTATGGGGAAAATCAGGCAATTGCCCCCGTGTTGTACTCTTCCCTTCTTTGATCACGCCTCTGCATCCTTGAGAGATGCCATCCTAGATACATGCTTGGGAACGATAGGCACCTCAACCATTGTCTTCGCAACTGCTACCTCGGGAGAAACTTCCTCAAAATGCTGGAAAGGCGTTTCGATGAACTCTCCATCCAGCTCCATATAACGGAAGGAGTTGAGGTGGCTTATCATGTACTCTTCCTCGCCGTGCACTGTTATAATCTTACCCTTAACAGGATATTTCAGCATTTGGTGCAAAGAGGAGGTAACTGCCCCGGCATAATGGATCCACGATCTTCCTAGCAAACATGAATATGACGGACGGATGTCCATCACGTAAAAGGTCGAGTTGAAGACTTCTGTGCCTACTTTGATAGGAATATCAACCTCTCCATGAACCATTCTTTTGGAACCATCAAAAGCCCTAACAATGATGTTACTAGGCTTGAGAGTCAGTCCTTCGCAGTCCAAGCGGTCTAAGGCTTTCTTTGGCAACACGTTCAAGGAAGAACCAGTATCAACTAAGACATGGGCGAGAGTGGTTCCCAGGCATTCAACTGAAACATGTAATGCATCGTTGTGTTTCCTTCCTTTGGGAGTTAAGTTAGCATCGGAAAAGCCAAGGCCATTATCAGCAGTAAGACTGGCCACACATTCCTGAAACTGGTCAGCTGAAGTCTCTTGGGGAACATGTGCCGCCTTCAAGAATTTGATCAGGGCCTTAGCGTGGGCCTCAGAACAGAGCAGAAGAGCCAACATTGGAATTTTAGAAGGGGTCTGCCCTAATTGTTCCACAACACCGTAGTCACTTTTTCTGATTATTTTCAAGATTTCATCCATTTCTTTCTGAGTGGTTTCGGGGATAACCACAGCATGGGCCTTCATCCTGACAGGCACTTCCAGTATCCCCTTACCCCTGTCGGTAGTTTCAGCAGATGGTCTTACTTCAGGAGTATCCAGTTCTTCAATCACTGGGCCTTGCACAGATGGTACAACAGGTGCAGAAGCTTTTAAGGGTCCGAAAATTGCTCGAGGGGGAGCAATCTCCGGAGAAAAGATCCGGCCACTGCGGGTTATCTTGCTTTTTCTCGTGATGTTCCCTATATTAGGGCTTCCTTCTTCAGAAATCTCCTGGACTGTCTCAATTTGTTTGACACCATGGTAGAAGATTTCTCCCCCATAGTTCCATGGTATCGTTTTGCTTGATTGGTACGGGACAGGTCCCGACATGGTGATCTTTAATGGTACACATTCAGAGTTGGGTGTAATCCTGACAGGCCTTTTGCAAGCCTTGGGAGGATTGTCGGAAATGGTTATGATTGCAATATCGTTGGTTGTAGTAGTAAAAATATCAGGAGTAACAGGATTGAGGGTATCAACAAGGGTTTTCTGGAAAAGTATCTCTTGGGTATCCATCAGGCGTTGGACACCTGACTTCAACATTGGGCAATCACCTCGTATGTTCAAACAAAAGTATCAGTCTTTATCACAACTGGGAAAGATCCCGTCTCTTAACAAATTTTCCTTAATCACAAGTAACGGTGTCAGCAGGTCAACAACATCAGTAACATGAATGTCCTCCATAACAACATGAAAATTATTACCGTGCTTGTGCATCAGAGCAGATATTACATTGGGCTTCTCAGGCGCCTCGAATTCTACTTCTTTGGCATCAATCAAGTCTTGGATTTTGTTCTTAAGCTACCAGCAATTATTGGTATCGTGCCCAGCACTATCGGAATGGTAAGCACACTTGGCATTGGAGTGGTAGTATGGAGAGGAGGTGTTAGGGTTCTTTGGCGCTTCCTTCAAACTGGTCAGATTCAGCTTCAACAAATGAGGAAGTACCTGAGCAGGCGTCATGTTGATGCGGGTGAATTACTGTTGTGGCCTTTCCACCCATTGTTGATTAGGTCTCGACTGATTGTTACGAGGTTGATCATTTGACGAGTTTTGAATCATCACAGCCCCTACAGTCGACCGACGCTCAGTTCTTCCCTGTCCCTTCTGAGAATACACAGCAGATGCTTCCTTCTTGGCCGGGAAGGGTTTCTTAACAGCCGTGGATACAGAAGCATCCTTTTGAATCTTTCCACTCTTAATACCGACCTCAACCCTTTCGCTGGTCAAAATCAGTTCAGTAAATCCCGCAGAAGAACTTCCTATCAGATGATTGAAGAAGGGGCCAGACAAGGTCCCTAGAAACATGTCAACTAACTCCCTATCTGATAGCGGTGGATGCACCCTTCCCGCCAGATCACGCCACTTCTGAGCGTACTCTTTAAACCCTTCATTGGATGCCATCCCCATACATTGTAACTGAGTACGAGTGGGCGCCAAATAAGCATTATACTGATACTGGCGATAAAAAGCAACTACCAAGTCTTCCCAATTGTGAACCTCTGATCTCTCGAGTTGATAAAACCAGTCTAAATGCGTGCCAGACAAGCTATCTTGGAAAAAGTGTATCCAGAGGTCTTTATCGGATGAATGAGGTTGGATTTTTCTGACATACGACCTCAGGTGCATTTTTGGGAACGACATGCCGTCATACTTGGCAAATGTTGGCACCTTGAATTTAGGAGGGATAACAATCCCAGCTACCAGCCCTAGTTCTTCAAAATCCAATCCAGGCACCCTCTGCAACTCCATAGCTGCCAGTCTATCTTCAAGGTTCTTATATTTATCATCCGCTAGTGGATATTGTTGCTCGGAGTAGTCTTCGTCTTCTTCCTCCTCTTCCTCTTCAACCTTGGATTCAGAAGGTACAACAATCCCTTTCCCTTTACCAGCCCCTTCGTCAGACATTGAGGGGAACTCAAGAACTCTCCTAGCATGATGCTCAAATCTTCTCCCCAAAGTGGCTACTCCAGGTCTCCTTTTCTTTTTCTCTTTATTATTCTCCAACAAAACTTTGAGGTCCTCTTGACCCTTTGCCAAGGTCATGAGGAGTTGTTGGAATTTTGAATTTTGTGCATGTAGATCCTTTACCGTTTGCTCCAAATACATCTTGCTGAAATAAACAACAGAAAGATAAGGAAACCTGGCGTGAAGACCTGTTTATGCATATGATGAATGGTATGTTATTCATGTAATGTATTCAAGGGTTCAAAAATTCAAATTTGTTGCAAACAAAAAGAACGCACGTCATATTAAGAAGAAATTTGTTAGTACATAAGTGCCCCATGGGCGAAATATTACAAAATTCTTAATGTAAAAAGACATTGCGCATCCTCTTTGGTGCGATGTAAGTGTTGAGAGTCTCCTCCTCGTGAAGTCGGCGGGTAAGCTCCAAAACCTTCTTCTCACTGGCATAGAAGCTGGCTTCAAAAGTATCCCATTCTTCCTTGAGTTGGATCCAACTTTTTTGCATTTCTTCCCATGATGTTGGCATGTCGGGATGTAGGATGGTGTATGGAACCTCTCCTTCCATAACAGGCTCTTTGATCAAGGGGAGAATGTGAGGGTATGGCATCATAAGATTCTGGGAGCGGGTTTGTACCCACTTGAGGTAAGGCTCAAGGGGGATGGAATTCTTATGCCCTAGTGTCTTACTATCCACTTTGTTAGGCATCCTCCAAGCTCTGATGAACCTTTGTCGAAGTCCTTGTGTATCGTTGTCGAAGTCAAAAACTAGGTCCGGAATCAGCATGTCATGAGGGCCATCCCTCCGAGCATATCCAAATTGTCTCAAAGCTAGACAGGGGTTGTAGGTGATGCCTCCCCTAATGCCAAGTAGCGGGACATTAGGAAATTCCCCATAACGATCAATGATGATGACATTTTCTCTGGACCGAGAACACCAATATACATCAGAGTGTGTGAGGCTCATCAATCGTTGTGACCACCTTAAACCCTGCTCATTCTTCAAAACTGATTGTGGAAGGTGAGAAATAAACCACCTTTCTAGGAGAGGAGTACAACACATGAGAACACCTATTTTCCTCATTGTTCGTGTGTAAAATGAGTGTAGGATGTCCCCAAGCAATGTAGGTATAGGATTTCTGGACATGAAAACCTTGACAACATTCACATCTATAAGCTGATCAGGGTTTGGGAACAAGACCAACCCATAAATGAGGAGTTCCACAACCTCTTCAAAGGCTTGTAGATCAAGAGAATTCCAGCAGTCTTGTGCCTTCTCGAACAGAAACTTTGCCAAGAAGCCCTTGACACCACTTCTGGTTTCCCAATGCCCCTTGATGTCAGATGGTTGCAAGTGTAATGCTTGAGCAACATCTTCAGGCTTTGGTTCTTTTTTCGTACCGTTGTAGGGTAGTTGATTAAGAATAGGAATTCTCAGGAGTTGAGAAAATTCTTCCAAAGTAGGCACCAATTGATAATCAGGAAATGTGAAACAGTGATGTAGGGGGTCAAAGAACTGGAAAAGGACTTTCACAATGTCTTCTTCAATGTTGGTGTTGACCAAGTTGAGAAGTATACCATGTCTTTCACTAAAGAGAGAATTCTCTGGAATCCTGGATGTGAGCTCTTTGAGTTGAGGAGGGATTCTCACAAGGTTGACTTGAATTGTTTTCCTGCGAAGAGATTCCATGACCTACAAAACAAGAACAAAGATGAAGATCCAAACCCTTGAAATGGTTAGCGGATGCATATGATGCTTTATGATGTTCATGATGTATGCACAAACACATGTACAAGCAAGTCACACAAAACCCTAGTTTCAGGCTTGCATGTGGTTTCACAGGTAAGTACCCTCTTGAGTTTAGTTAGCTTAAAACCTGTCCTATAAATAGTAACCGGGTTCTAAGGAGCTCAATATCATTGGATTGTTTTCTATGTTCATTGTTTTGGTTTAGCCACTTAACTATCGACCAAAATATTCCAAGAAAACAACCCTCAATGAGTGTAGTATCGAGTATCTACCAACTTCGGATCGCACCAAAGCCGGTTATCTCACTACCCCTAATAAAGGCCAAGATGGTCAATTAAGGTTCTAAGAGTTCATTAGTGCTTTATGACATCACTCAGTGGCCCCGTATTCTCTTTGATTGACTCAAAGGCTACCGGTACTCACAAATATGTCGCACTAATATAGCCATTGCTTCAACCGTGTCGGTATACCCCGCATAGTTTCCATAACATATTGCTATTTACCTATGAATGTTTCCCAAATTCGGGTGGAGGATTTCAAGCCCAAACAAGAGAACCAAAATGTAAAGCAATCAAAGCAAACAATAATCATGCAAAGGGTGATCTAAGCCCTAAGGTTACTCCACTTTTAAAGATTTTCCCCAGCAGAGTTGCCAGTTCTGTGATACGGTGGGAGAACTGACTTAAGGTTTTGCGTTTGTGTTCGCAAATGTTTCGGTTTAGCAAGAGTCGCCACCAACTTTTTTTATTTTATCCTAAGGAAAGGTCAAAAAGCACAGGAAAGACCTTTGAGATGTTTTCTTGGGTTCGGGGAGTAGATTATAGAAAGGGAAGGTATTAGCACCATTTCTATCCATGGTTATCCATGGGCTCTTAGTTTCTTGCTTAGATCACTTGCTTTACATTTTCAATTGTTTGAAATGGTGCTTTGTGTGTGTTTTTGAAAGATGTTTTGAAAAGAGGGCATCGTTGTGGAAACCTTTGTAATGATTCTTGTTTGAATGTATACAAAGGTGTTTTTGTCTTTTGAAAATTTTCCAATGTTTGAAAGTAGGGTTTTGAAATTGTGTGGTGAAGTGTGTTTTGAAGATAGCAAGGATGTTTTTTCAAGTTTTGATCAAGTAACTAAGAGTTGTCTACCCTATTTTACTCAAAGATCTTTCTTATGTTTTTAACCCTTTTAACAGTGTTGTTTCACCATTGTATTTGGTGAACAACCTTGTGTTAGGATGTTAAACAGGACAGGCGCGGGTCATCGTATAGACCATGATAGCAACTATATCAAGTATTTTTGGCAATTTTCTTGAGGGACTTGATCATTTTGTTTAGGCAACTCAGATAGCGTCATCAAGGGACTATGATCTTTTTGTTTGTTTTTGTTTTGCCAAAGTACTTGACATGCAACCATGGCCCATTTTTGAAGGCAACAAGTGGATTGAAACCCTAGGGGTGTAAGTGTGCATTGTGTTTGTTTTTCATGCATGTTTATCTTTGATTAAGTCAAGCTAGTTGTTGATTTTATTTTGCATACAAACCCTAGGTCTAAGCATGGCATATTTGGAAGTTTTTAAATGTGCGAGAATTTAAATGCTACACTATTACAACATGATATAGGGAGGGGGGGGGGGTACAAATTTGAATTGGGGGTATTTGACAAGAATTTAAATTCTAAGTTATTACAACCAAATCGAATGTATAGGCAATATTTTATATTTAAATAAACACAACTAAATAAATATCAAATAAAATGTATTATGCAAAAAAGATTTTTATGTATGTAAAAAAAAGTATTTTTCAATGTGAAGCAAAAATAATGAAAATAAAAAGAAAACCAATTTTAATAATTTTGATATTTAGGGCAAAAACCCTAATTCTCAAATAAATGGTATTATTTATTAATTATATACAATAATATATTAATTTGTACAAAAAATAAAAGTATATTGTAAAAAAGATATTTTTAGTGTAAAATATTGATAAAATGAAAATGTATTATTTTTTATATTTTTGTCTTAATTATTTAATTAAATAAAATATAAGTATATATATATATATATATATATATATATATATATATATATATATATATATATATATATATATATATATATATATATATATATATATATATATATATATATATATATATATATATATATATATATATATATATATATATATATTAAACATATTAAATATATAAAAATAAAAATTAATTATTAACAAAAAATGTGTATATTCAAGAAAATATTTTCAAGTGTAAATAAAAATAATAAATGAAGATAAGTATATTTTTTATATTATTTTTGAATTTTAATAAAAATAAAATAGATTATTTACATGCTTATACTTAGTAAAATAAAAATAAAAATCAAATAAATATGAAAAATATAGAAAACAATTTTTTGGCATTTTTTTTATATTTAGACAAAATATAATAAAGTCAGAATAAAAAATAAAAATATCAAAATGACAAATATTCAAATAAATGGGCTAGGGGGGTGTAAACAGAAAAGTGGGGTGTCAAAAGTAAAGAACAACCAGGCCCAACCCAGTCAGACTTCATCTTCTTCCTTTGAATCAAAACACGCGCGCTTCTGTACACAAATGCCATCTCCTGATTCTTTGATTTTTTTGACAAAACTCATAACATGAACATTGTAGAGCATTAAACAACGAATCCAACCATATAAAAAACTTGGACTAACTCTCAAAGACCAGAGAGAATTTCTCTGGCCCTAATTTCTAACCTAGTTTTTTCAGAAAGTTCATGGATGAAATTCTCCTAGCACGATTAATGTAAATGAAAACTAAGCATATGTATGGCTTCAGGGCTATGAGTACAACATATTTCACTCATAAACCTAAGCGTAACTATTCCTAAATAGAGAGATAGAAGTCCATGAAATACCTGTTTCAGTTGAGTGCGAGTTGGACAATGTGGCAACCTTCAATGGTGTTAGAGCTTCTTTTGAGCTTGCCTGAGGTCCAAGGAAGCTTTTCCAATGCTTGGCTTGTTTTGAAATAGCTTGAATCGTGCCAGAGAACTCAACCTGCAAAGCTTTGAAATAATAATGGCAATGTGTGTTAGAGGTGTTACAACTAGCAATGGATGATCTGGATAGCTTAGATATGTTGGTTGGAAGGTGTTTGAAGTATCTTTGGACAAAACGCACGATGGAATTTGGTTATGGCTTGAAGTTTGCAGAGCTTGCCCTGTTTTGCAGCAAAACATGGATTTTGTGTACAAGGGGGTTTTGGAGGCAGAAAGGTCGTGTTTTTGGCTTGTTGGGAGGTATGAAACTTGTCTACCATGTTTGTGTAAGTTGGTCTTAACAGATGTGAGAGATTGAGTATGATTTGCAACTTTTCTTCTTCTTGAAGTAAGAGTGTGAAAGTGATGTTGTAGCTCTGTACAAGCCCTCCTATCACCCTGCACACAACACTCTTGGCCCCTCTAATTCATGGATTTGGTTTGCAGTATCAGATTTTGTTCAAGGCTCAATGCTTAGTGTTTTGACATAAAGTAACCTTTTGCAAAAATGGCAATATACCTTTTACCATTTAGGGCTTAATCTTGTGTACAATGCCCTAATGACCAAGACAATACCTTAAATCAATGGATATGCATTAAATTATGGAGTACAAACTGGTTTTGAGGCCTGTAATTGTGAACCAAGCTAGCTAGATCAGATTTGCAAATTGGTATGAACATGTATTGGCCATGGACAAAAGTGAGTTTTTGCCAACTTCAAGCATTCGATTCTCTCTAACCACATGGGTGTTTGAGGAGTTTTTGGACAATTTTGAAAGCTTGGAACATGTAATATAATCCATCTTTGAAATCCAACTTGAAAATCCAAGTGGAACTATGTTAAAAATGGCCAAGAAGATGGGTCAAAATCCTGCTTAGATTAGGGCAAATTTTCTCTAAGTTAAAAGTTTTAGGTACCCTTGTTCCAAAAATCATAACTTGAGATACAAGCCTCTTTTGAGAAAACTTTGTGATTAAAAGTTGTAGACTTTGTGATGGACTACAACTTTCATGTTTCAAGTTTTGTTTGAATCCAATTTCATCTTGGTAAAAAAATGGGACAAAGTTAGGAAAAAATAAGAAAATTTCATAACTTGGAAAAATTCTAAGTAATGAAAATTTTCCATTTTAAACCCTAATTTGTATTTTTGGGTTTCTTGATGAACAAGTTTCATAATTTGATATGTCTTGATGAAAAATAACTCTTGGCACTTGATTTTGACCAAAAAGTCAAAGTTTAACTTTTCAGTGTATAGTCAAATTTTGACCAGTTGACTGAAAAATTCATCTGTCAATCCTATGAATTTGAGATCTTTTGAACTTGTTGAATGGGTAAAGACAATGTCATTGAGTCCTAGTGTCCATGTGTGAGCTTTATTTGCCATTGGCTAGGTCAAACAGTCAAAAATTGCCTTTGTGCAGTCAAAACCCTAAAAATGACCATTTGCCCTTTTGGTGATCTGATCAAATTTCTTGTGGAATTGTGATCCAAACTTGATCAAATAGTTCATATGAGTTCATAATGTTGATGTTTGGTCAAATTTCATGAGGTTTGACTGTCAATTGGCCATAGTTGACTTTTTCCCCAATACAGCTGATTTATAGGCAAAAATTTGAATCAAGGCTTGAAACTTGGTATGGACAAACTTGTGGGTCCAACAAGGAGTATGAAAGTCACTTTGGGCATTGTAGGTCAAAATATCCCTATGCAAAATCAAACCCTAATTCAGGTCAACAGTGCAAGGAGGTGTCTTGAGTAGAGCAAACCCTAGCTTGATCTGGAGTTCCAAGAGTCTTGAGATGAGAAAATGTTGGTGAAATGAGAGAGAAAATTTTGGGGTACAACAATATCCCTGGTGGCAAATCAAGGAGAATACGGGGCCGTTGTGTGGTGTCATGAAGCACTAACTGACCATAGAATCTTTAGTTGAACAACTTTACCATTAGGAAGTAGTGAGATAGCCGGCTTTGGTGCAGTCCGAAGTTGGTTGATACTTGATACTATGCTTACTGAGATCGGACTTTCGGGATATTCCAGTCGCCAAAACAGAGGCTTGCGCTGAAATAATGGCCGATGAAGAAAGATCCATGATATTGAGATTCCCTATAACCCAATTACTTTTTAGGACAGGTTGAACCAACTAAACTTCAAGAGGGTACTTACCAATGAACTCCATGCAAGCATAAACCTAGGGACTCGTTTTCTTTTCTTGTGTATGATTATTTGTACATAACATCGTGACATCATGCCATAACATTTTCACTAACCATTTCAAGGACCTAGAGATTTATCTTTGTTCTGTTTTGTAGGATATGGCTTCCACTCGCAAAAATACCATCTGAATCAACCTTGTGAAAGTTCCTCATCAACTCAAAGAGTTAGCATTAAGGGTCTCTAAAAATTATCCGTTCACCAAGAAGTATGGTCGACTCCTCAACTTGGTCACCTCAAACTTTGAAAAGACATGGTACATGTGCTTTTTCAATTCTTTGATCCTACACATCAATGTTTCACATTTCTTGATTACCAAATGTGCCTACCATGGAATATTTATCTCAACTATTAGGAGTACCTATTATTGATCAAATACCCTTCACTGGTATTGAGAATGATGCAAGATCTAAGGAGATTGCTCTAGCCTTATATTTGCAACAGTCCGACATCGTGGCTAATTGGGAAACAAGAAGTGGTGTTAAGGGTTTTCTAGCCAAGTTTCTGTTTGAGAAGGCTCAATTGTTTTGGGATGCTCTAGATTTGAAAGCTTTTTAAGAAGTCTTGGCTCTTCTAATATATGTGATGGTACTGTTCCCTAACTCAGACCAACTTATAGATATGAATGCGGTCAAAATCTTCCTATCTCATAACCTGGTGACTACCTTACTCGAAGACATTTTGCATTCTCTTCACGCCTGTACCACGAAGAGAAGATAGATTCTTATTTGTTTCACTCCATTTCTACCTAGGTGGTTTATTTCGCACCTTCCTCGATCAATTTTAAATAATGAACAAGGCTTGAAGTGGTCTCAAAAGTTGATGTCATTCTTGCATTCAGATATTCATTGGTGTTCTCGATCTTTGGAGGATGTTACCATTATTGACCGTTGTGGGGAATTCCCTAATGTCCAACTCGTTGGTGTTAGGGGAGGTATCACTTATAATCCTTGATTGGATCTACAACAGTTTAGTTACGCTCGAAGGTATGATCCTCATGATGCACTTGTCCAAGGTATTATATTTGACTATGAGAACGATGTCCAAGGTTATCGTCAAATATTTGTACGAGCTTAGGGCATGGTAAACAAGGTTGATAGCAAAACTTTGGGGCATAAGAACTCTATTCCTTTGGAGCCTTATCTGAAGTGGGTGCGAGCTCACGCTCAAAACCTCATGATGTTGTATGTGGCCATCCTACCAATGATGGTGGAGCCTATTTCCGAAAGAGACATTCCCTACACCATTCTTCATCCTGGCACGCCTACTAGTCTCGAGGAGTTGCAAAGATCATGGATTCAAATCAAGGGAGAGAGAGACACCTTTGAAGTCCAATTATACACAAGCGAGAAGAAATTGTTGGAGCTCACAAGGCAACTTCATGAGGAGAGAAGCATGAATGCATACATCAGTCCAAAGAGGAAGCGTCCATGGGAGACCTGAATATTTTATTTTCATTTTGTTGTCTTTCTTTCATTGTAAGCCCAAGAGGCAATTTGTAATCTTTGAACTTATTAATAAAATTTTTGTTTTGTTTCCTCTTTGGTTAAGCAAATTTAAATCTTAAAGGTCTTTGAAAACATTGCATACGCATAACATGCATCATATCATAAGCAAGTATTCCGACACAAGTTTCCTCATCTTTCTACTATTTATTTCAGTATAAGATAGATCTTGAGCAAGCTGTCAAGGACTTGCACACACAAAACTCGTAGTTTCAAGAGACTATACTCAACTTAGCAAAGGGTCAGCAAGAAATGATGACACTTCTTGTCACAAAGAAGAAGACCAAAAAGAAAGTTGTAATCAACATGGGTAAGAGGTTCACGGGCCTCATCCGACAAGTTAAAATTGAAGAGGACTCTTTCGAAGAGGACGAGAATCAAGATAAAGATGCTATAAGCACATGTGTTATGGTGGAAACAATTAAATCTCTGAAGACGAGGATTATTTTGATGAGCAATATCCACTGGCTGACAACAAGTATAAGCAATTAGAAGACATATTAAAGGATGTAGAAATCCAAGTTGTGTCTGGCTTGAACTTTGGTAACATGGGTTTGGTTCCTGGGATAGTCATTCCCCACAAATTCAAGATCCCTGTTTTTTCCAAGTATGATGGTGTCTCATGTCCGAAGCTTCACCTAAGATCTTACGTCCATAAAATACAGCCGCATACCGCTGATAAGAAATTGTGGGTGCACTTTTTTCTAGAAACTCTATCTGGGACGCAGTTGGAGTGATTTTACCAATTGGAAGGGACTAAAATCCATACTTGGGAGGATTTGGCCACTGCCTTTTACCGCCAATATCAATATAACGCTGATCTTGCGCCAACTAGGGTTCAATTACAATGAATGACCATGGGTTCCAATGAGGGCTTCAAAGAATACGCTCAAAAATGGAGAGCCCTGGCCGGCATGGTGCAGCCACCCTTAACTAATAGAGAGTTGGTAGATATGTTTATGGGAACATTGACTGGACCATTTTTCAACTTACTGATTGGAAGTTCATCATCCGGATTCACTAAATTGATCTTGACTGGTGAGAGGGTTGAAAGCGGGATTAAAAGCGGGAAGATACCCATGGCCTCCACCTCAAATGCCGTGAAAAAGCCATTTAGTGGTAAAAAAGAGACTAATGTTGTGTATTGGTCAAGGAGTCATGCTAGGAAGGACCGTCACCAATCAGTAAGTGTAGTTCTAATCTCCAACCCAACTTCTACTAAAAGACCACAATACCTGTTGAAGGCCAATTTGGTAACATTGCGGGATCCCCCTTCAAATCCCAATGTTTCATCCCTAAAATATAACACGAATGCAAAATGTGCTTACCACTCCAATAGTCCCGGACATGACACTGATCATTGTTGGGTGTTAAAATGCAAAATCCAAGACTTAATTGATAACAAGACAATTGAATTCTACCCTCCACCAACTCCCAACGTGATCACTGCACCCATGCCAAATCATGGTAAGTGTGTCAATGCTATTGAAGATGCTTCTTTTGTTTCCTCCTTCAATGACTTGACCACTCTGTTGAAGACTGTTAAAGAGAGTTTGTTGAAAGCCGGGGTATTCCTTGGCTGCCTAGAAGACTATTGTTGTTGTGCTGTACAAATTAATGATTGTGAATGGCTGAAGAAAGGTGTCCAACACCTGATAGATTGTAATGAGATTCTATTTGAAAGAACTCCACCTGTGAAAAGTTTGACCCAAAGTGTATCTCAATAATTTGAAGACGTGTCCATCATTACTATCTCAAACAAACCTATTAGGATCACCTCTAAAGGTCCTATTAGGATTCCCATTGAACCGAGAATAGCTCCACTAATTATCACCACACTAGGGCTAGTCCCCTACTCTTCTAATAAGGATGTGCCATGGAATTATGGGGTGGAAGTGTATTTCCATGTGTGATACGGTGGGAGAACTGACTTGGGTGTTTTGCGTTTTATCGTAATTGTTGCAGATAGCAAGAGTCACCACCGACTTTTCCTTTATCCAATAAAGGAAAAGGTGAAAAGAACAGGAAAGACCTTTAGAGATGTTTTCTTGAGTTTGGGGGGTAGGTTATGAAAAGAGAAGGTGTTAGCACCCTTTTCATCTGTAGTTATCTACAGGCTCTTAGTTACTTGCTAGATCACTTTTGAAATTTCTTTGTTTGAAATGTGTTTGTGTTTGGTGCAAGTTTGAAAATATTTTGAAAACGCCTTTGTTTCGGCAAACTTTGTAATGATTCTCGTCTCTATAAGAATGTATACAAAGTGTTGGTTTTGAAAATAGTTCAAAGAGATGTTTGTTTTTGAAGATGTTTTTGAAAGTGTATGTGTGGAAATGGTTTTAGTTTGTGAGCAAGCAACTATGAGCGTCCTACCTACTCAAAAGGTCTTTGTTCTTTTCCTCCTCCTTTAGATGTTGCTATCTTACCATTGATTTGGTAAGAAGCCCCATTATTGGATGTGAAGAGACATGTGTGGGTCATCGCATAGTCATGAATGGAAATATTATGAGATATCTTAGCAATTTTCGTAAGGGACTAAGATCATTTATAAGGAAACATTCGTAGCGTCATCGAGGGACTATGATCTCGTATTTGATTATTTTTGCTAAGATGGCTCACATGCACACCATGACTATTTTTCTCAAGGCAACAAGTAGAGTTAACCCTAGAGGTGTAAGTATGCAAGTGTTTATTTTTTATGCGTTGTCTTGTCTTGGATTAGGATTTTCTAAGGCTGATTTTTTATCTTTCCATACACACCCTAATTACTAACATTTATGAAAGTGTTAAAATTACGGAAAATAAATGTTCTACACTATTACATCATTTGGGGGATAGGGGATACAAATGTACAAATGGGGATTGCAAGAAATTAAACCTAATTATCTATTACAAACCATATTGAATAACTATGAAGCAAATATATGAAATATGTAAAAAATAGCGCAAAAGAGAGAAAAAAACAAATATTTCGACATCAGGTGTCGAAGCATGTGTCAAAGCATGCTTATATGCATTGAACATATCCTTCTTTCGACCCTATAATCCCAAATCAAACTCAGTATGAGTCGAAGCATAATGTTATGTGTCGAATCACACACCCTTTTCCCCTTCTGTTTGGGCCTGTAAAGCAGTATGTGTCGAAGCCTAAGGCTTTGTGTTGAATCATGCTGTAATTTTTCCACTCCAACATTATTTTATGGTCTGTACAAGTTAGTTCTTAACATGTAATTGACAAGAAAGGAAGACAAACAAAAGGTTAGCTTTGAAGGCAATGGTTATTACATGTTATCTTCGTAGATAATCATCAATGATGCTTGAAATAAAGGGTTTAAAGTCAAGAAGAACTTACCTTGAAGCTGGAATTTGTGTTTCAAACTTGAGTTACTGCCTTGAATGTTCTTGAGTTCGAAAGGAAAATAGAGGTGTTATTTTTTGGTTCTTGGTTTAAGAGTGTTTTAAGGCTTCAGCATTCGTGTTCTCTCTTCTCTCTTTTTTTCTTCTTCTCCTTTTTCCTTGCCCAAAAGCCTCTTTGTGTATTGTGAAACAACTTATTTATAGAAGAGATAATGCATGCTTGGACTAGATTAGGAGCGGCATAGAAGGATTTTTTTGCAACAGTTTTGGAGTGTTGTGGTAGCTTGGTGCAAAGCTATTTCATAGCAGTACAGCAGATTGTTTTTTGACATGGTTTTAGACTGTTATATGGACAGTACAACAAGCTTGGGCTTGGCAGTATATAGGACTTTGTTCAGCAAGCATCTTGAATCTCTTAAAGATGTCGAATACTTCGTCCTTTCATTTTGATCACATAGATCCACAACCTTCGACCAAACTCATCAACAAACAAAACAATATTTGTTTCCACCAATTGTATGTTCTTCGAATGGACCACATTCATCTGAATGTACCACTTACTCCGTCCTCTCGTTTTGATCACATAGATCCATAACCTTTGATCAAACTCATCAATAGACAAAACAATATTTGTTTCCACCAATTGTATGTTCTTCGAATGGACCACATTCATCTGAATGTACCACTTTGAGTATGCAAGATGATCTCATTGGCATAGTCAAAACAAAAGAATTTCTGGATTGCTTTCCTACCAGTAACCATCAGTTGATTAAATGGTCGAAAGTTCAAATGTCCAAACCTTAAATTGTAATTCATAATGTAGAAACTATGTGTGTCGAAGGGTTTAGAGATGGATCGAAGCAAGTTGCTCGAAGAAGACACTGCCCAATCGAAGCTTGTGGATCGAAGCAAGCTTTCTCTTCTTTGACTTGTCAAAAATATGCCAACCACTCCTTTCAATCAGTCATGTGGTTCGAACAGCCTGAACCAGATTTTGAATTCGACATAGTTATCTGCAACTGCACACTTTTTTTATCTGCTTTGCCCTTTCGACAGTTTCCTCTTCCTCCTTTCGAGGTTTCAGAAGTTCCATCTTCGACCTGATGCTTGAGAGCCCAATATGATCCATGGAAACTATATGAGGCATTAAAAATCCAATTGTTCTTGTGCCAAATTGAGCTTTTGGAAATCTTTGTAAGAAATGTCTTGAGAAAAGAGAGGGAAAATTTTGGGGTACAACAACTGCCCCTCTTCAACATTCTTAAACCTGAAGAGTTAGATTGGAGAGTCCTCCATTCGTGACTTAAAGGTGGAAGATGATTGAACACTAGAGTGCCCAAAAATTTGCACTCGATAATGTGATGGTTGATTGTGTCGGGAATGGGCTTAAAGATGCCATTTGGAGAGGTGATAGAGAGTCTGTCGGAGATGGGCTTACAGATGCTATCCAGAGTGACTGTTGGTAGAAATTGGAAGAAGTATCAGAATAAACATTTTGTCGATTTATACTGAAATAGTAGATGTCTTGAAGGAAGTGTTTGTCATGTAGGTAGTCTCCCCGTCTTGTTTCAAGAATTGATCTGCAATCAATTTATTCACAGATAGTTGTCCTGTCTTATTTCAGGTATTAATTTGGAACTAGTTTTTTGTTGGTCATAGAGATAGTTGCCCTAGCTTGTTTCAGGAATTAATCTCTAACCTTAGAGAAAGAAAGATAGTTTCCCCGTCCTGTTTCAGGAGTTAGTCTTCAATATGCTCATGTAGATAGTGGTCCTGTCTTGTTTCAGGTATTAATCTATAATCAGTTGTTCACAAATAGTTGTCTTGTCTTGTTTCAGATATTAATCTGAAACTTGTTTTTTGTTGGGTCGTAGAGATAGTTGCCCTGGCTTGTTTCAGGAATTAATCTCTGACCTTAGAGAAAGAAAGATAGTTTCCCTGTCCTGTTTCGGGAGTTAATCTTCAATCTGCTCATGTAGATAGTTGTCCTGTCTTGTTTCAGGTATTAATCTACAATCAGTTGTTCACAAATGGTTGTCCTGTCTTGTTTCAGGTATTAATCCGGAACTTGTTTTTTGTTGGTCGTAAAGATAGTTGCCCTGACTTATTTTAGGAATTAATCTCTGACCTTAGAGAAAGAAAGATAGTTTCCCTGTCTTATTTCGGGAGTTAATCTTCAATCCACTCATGTAGATAGTTGTCCTGTCTTGTTTCAGGTATTAATCTATAATCAGTTATTCATGGATAGTTGTCTTGTCTTGTTTCAGGTATTAATTCAGAACCTACTTTTTGTTGGTCGTAGAGATAATTGCCCTGGCTTATTTCAGGAATTAATCTCTGACCGTAAAGAAATAAAGATAGTTTCCCTGTCTTGTTTTAGGAGTTAATCTTCAATTTGTTCATGTAGATAGTTGTCCTGTCTTGTTTTAGGTATTAATCTATAATCAATTGTTCACAAATAGTTGTCTTATCTTGTTTCCAGTATTAATTCGAAATCCACTTTTTGTTGGTTGTAGAGATAGTTGCCATGGCTTGTTTCAGGAATTAATCTCTGACCTTAGAGAAAGAAAGATAGTTTCCCTATCATGTTTCAAGAGTTAATCTTCAATCTGCTTATATAGATAGTTGTCCTGTCTTGTTTCAGATATTAATCTACAACCAGTTGTTCACAGATAGTTGTCCTGTCTTGTTTCTAGTATTAATCTAGAACTTTTTTTTGTTAGTCGTAGAGATAGTTTCCTTGGCTTGTTTCAAGAATTAATCTCTAACCTTAGAGAAAGAAAGATAGTTTCCCCGTCCTATTTCGGGAGTTAATCTTCAATCTGCTCATGTAGATAGTTGTCTTGTCTTGTTTCAGGTATTAATCTACAATCAGTTGTTTACAGATAGTTGTTCTGTCTTGTTTCAAATATTAATCTGGAACTTGTTGAAAATTGATGATGATATTTGTTTTTTGATCTTTCCTGAAAAGGTAAATATTTTAGCTGTATGCAATGTCATGATGCATGATATTCTAAAAATTAATGAGATTGTGCTATATGTATTTTATATGCATATGCTATGATGTTTGTAAAATAATGTATGAATGCAATATATGAACTTTTCAGTTGTTCGTTATGGCATCGTTGAAATGAGGGAAAATAAATCCATGAATGCTACTGGGAGAAGTATCAGAGTAAATCTTTGGCTGATTTAATCTGAGTCGGGAGATGTAGTGGAATGAGTATCAAAATAATATCCCTAACTGGATCGTGTCTGACTCGTATCTGAAATTGATTTGAGAAATGTGCTCAATGAGTGTCAGAATAACATCCGCATCTGGATCATATCTGTACTGTATTTGAAAGATGTACTGAATGAGTGTCAGAATGACATCCGTATCTAGAACATATTTGAATTATATTTGAGAAATGTGCTGAATGAGTGTCAGAATGACATCCGTATCTGGATCGTATCTGGACTGCATTTGAGGAATGTGCTGAATGAGTGTCAAAATGACATCCACATTTGGATTGTATCTGAAGTGTATTTTAAAAATGTATTGAATGAGTGTCAGAATGACATTCGCATCTGGATCGTATCTGAACTTTATTTGAAAGATGTATTGAACGAGTATTAGAATGACATTCGTATCTGGATCGTATCTGAACTGTATTTGAGAATAGAATTTGGAATAAGTGTCAGAATTCCATCTGTCTCTGGATTGTTTCTGAACTATTTCTGAAAGAGAATCTTTGGCAGACCGTATTTGACATATGATAGGCTGTTGACGAGATTTACCTGTTCGGGAACCGGCCTGAAAAGATAAAGTTGTTTCATGCAAGGGCATGGTGTATGTATTGCATAATGATGCTCTCATAATGAATGCAAATTCTATATGCGTTCCATATGTATATGCTATGGTGTATGAATGTGAAATGTTATTGAAGTGCATCTTTTCCTCGGAAAATAAATCCTTTACAAGTGATGGGGAATATTGGGGAGTTAAATCCTAGAATATTGTTGGGGGTGAAGATTATGCACATCTTCAAACCTTGTTTAGAATGTTTCCACTGGGAATTTCTGTTTTGTTGTTTTGAGAAGAAATCCGCTGGGGGACATTGATTTTTCTTGAGGGAAACTCTGGAGAGTGTTAACTTCTGCTTGGGGGAAAAGTTCTGGAGTTTTAGTTGTCCGTTGCTCTACTGGGGAGTTATCTCTTTATTGGAGAAATAGAAGTTAACAACTTGTTGGGGATAAAGAAGTTAACTGTTATCTGGTCGGCTTCCAGGCTTTGCAGCAACTCACTGGGAATAGTGGCAAACTCTACTGGGAAATAAAAGTTTTGTTAGTGATTTAAAGAAGTTAAACTATTATCTGGTCGGGTCCAGGTTTTAGCAACTCGAACTGTTAACTGGTCAGGTCCAGGCTTTGCAGTAGATGGAGAAGTTAAGTTACTATCTGGTCAGGTCCGAGCTCTAGCCACTTGAAGTTGAAATTTACTGTTATCAGGTCGGGTCCAGTCTTCAGCAATTTGAACTTGAGATCAACTATTATCTGGTTGGGTCCAGGTTTCACAGTCACTTTCGGGGATAGTAACGACTCCGTTGGTGACTTCAACTGGGGATTATGGGTTGCGGTCCCTTGATTTGTAATAGTCTGAGAAGCAAACTCAAGCTGGGGAATATGTAGCCTATTGGGGAAATAAACCCTGTTGAAGAGGATATTTGACGAACTGTCGGGGAGGATACTTTTTAGGAAGAATTCCATAAGGCTCCCTTTTAAGACCAACTCAGTTGGGGAGAGAATCTTCCGGAGATTGAAACTCTGGCTGGGTATTGCATGAATCCAACTTTGTAGGGATAATTCTGTGGAGATATCTATGAATTTGGTCTTGTGGGGTTTTGACCTTTATCTGTGAAGATTATTCTGTGGGGATAACCTTATAGAGGTGTCTTTGGCGACTTTATCGGGGATCACCTTGTGAAAGGGACTTTGTGGGGATTTGTCATTGTCCACAGCAGTAAGTGTTGTAGTTACTGCCAGAAATTTTTTGCTTGATTGTACGTGCCCCTTTGATGGAATTCATGTTCAATGCCCTAAGTGATTCAGATTCAGATCTGCCCCTGGTTATTCAGCACTTCTTGAGAGATTTCTTGGAATCTCGACTTGACTGCCACAGATGGATTGGACTATAACATGTCATGCCCCCTTGATTATGGGATATTTGTCATTGGAAGTGTCTTCCCATTTGAAGTGATTCTGCTTCTTGAGAGAGTTTTCGTTCTTTGGATATTCTCCATGAGAATTTCTCTATTTATCAAACAATTAGCTATATGCAAACAACATTATTCAAACAATGCAAACTTTATGTTTGTCTTGAAGTTTTGAAAATGAAATTTTAACAAATAAAAGATTTTTTGTAAGAATATGAATTTAACTCAGTATTTAGAGTAAGCCTTACAGGAGCCATGATACCTTTTGTAACAGTATGCTTTCGAACTAACCCATCCTTCAATCAGGACTTTTAAGGGGTTGTAACATGGTCTGGTTCATAGTTTTAAGAAACAAAGGATAAGGCTCAAATTTTATTTGTACCCGCCCATTCTTCATGATGTTCTTCGGCCCTATACTTAGTTAATTGTGCAATTTGAATTCCAATTGAGTCTGTAATGACGTTTTGGTGATGGTTCGGATACTGAAAGTTTATTCGTGAAGGCAGTCATTTTTGCAACATTTTTAATGTTTGTCGAGGATTTGTAGCGCCCTCTTTTTGATTTATTGTCCCTAATTTTTGCCTAACTGTTCTTGTTTTGGGATTATAGCAAGCGGGATGCCCCGGTTTTTCTTAAGTCTCCTTCATAGGTTTTGACCTAGTGGGCTTTTCTTTTGAGAGGTAATTACTGCCCATTTTTTGGGGAACCAACACCATCTTTTGATTCAGAAGGCTATTTTCGTTGAGAAGTGGCAGCTTGTCACTGAACGCGTCTTTGAGTTAACTAAGAAACTACCCTGCCCCAGGTTTTGATTAAAGGTTTCAGTTTTGTGTGAAAAAGAAAACTCCCACTTCTTTGGCTCAAAGGGGTTGACTAGAGATTACCTTCCTTATAACTCCAATGTTTAGGAATTTAAAACAACGCATACACATCGTCAACAAGGTCTATCTAAAAGTATACTGTATAAGATTATGGTATTGTTTTCCTCATTCTCCCTCTAAAGGCTTTAGACTTGTAGTTGAGAGTTGAATATCATACAAAAAGATGTAAAAGCATAATTTCAATATAGTGAAAACGAATTGATTAACTCAAGACAAACATATGCAATGCATTAATGAAAGTAACCAAAGTCTGACATAAGGACAAATGTTTAAGAAAACCAAGAAATTACAACTGAAAATTCGAATAAACAAAAGTTTCTCCGCCTAAACTTCTCGCTTCAGACGGTGTGTCTTTGAGAGGTGACAAAAGAACTCCAGTTAACCATCTTATGTAAACTCCAACACTCCTTCGTCAATCAAGTCTTAAATCTTGTTCTTCAATGCCCAATAGTGGTTAGTGTCATGTCCTCAACTATTGGAGTGGTATGCACACTTTTCATTATGTTTGTAGCGGGGAGAATAAGTATTAGGATTTTGAGGAGGCTCCCTTAATGTAACCAGCTCGGCTCCCAACATATGATGCAATGCTTGAGTCAAGGACATGTTGATCTCAGCAAATTGTCTTCCTTGCTTATGCTGATTGTGATCGGTGGATCTGGAACTGACTGTTTAACGCTGGTTCGCGAAATGTCGCGGAAGCAAGAGTCGCCACCGTCTTTTATTTTCTCCAACATGGACAAGACAAAAGCACAACAAAATTCCTTATAAGATAGTTTCTCGGTTCGAGAGGTAGATTTATAGAAAGGGAAGGTGTTAGCACCCTTTCTATCCATGGTTATCCATGGGCTCTTAGATACTTGCTCATTGTGTTTTCAAAATGATGTTTGCTTTTTAAGATGTGAGTGGGTTTGAAAAAGTTTCATTTAAAGATTTCAGATCGACTCTTGTATCAGTCCTCAAGAGTGTTTGAAAAATTGTTTTGAAAGCTTTTTGAAAGTGTCGGTGTGAAAAGAGTTTTGATTGTTTTTGAATAGAGCAAGTATCTACGAGTCATCTACCTACTCTAAGGAATTAGGCTATGTAAATGTCCTTAAGGTAGTGCCATCCCACCATTGAGAGGTAGGTAGCACCACCGCTGGAGGTGTTCGGGTCAATTCGTTTGTAGGGACAATGCGGTCACCAGAGCAACAGTAGGACACCTTAGAAGCTACCCTTATGCCATGTTCATGGACATAAGGACTTACTAAAACGTCCTATACTCGACGACCACGTTTCGAGGGGCAAGGCAACAGTGAGGCGTACCCTAGGAGTGGTGTGTGAATTCGTGTATTGTTTTCAGTTATATTTTATCTTGTCATTGCATTTGGTGAGCTACGCTTTGATTTTATTTGGGCCATTCATTCTTTCATGTGATTAGCAGTTTAAAGGTGCGGAAATTAAAATGCGGAAAATAAAGGTCCTACGCTATTACAAGGCGCGGGTCTATACATCGCCAAATTAACAAAAACCCGTTTGTGAATAAAATGCGAAAAAATAAATAAATGTCCTAATTACTATTACAAGGCTTTGGGCAATTACATAAGATTTAAAAAGGGAAATAAAAAGAAACGCGCGAAAAGAAATAAGAATCGAAGGTTCGAGGGCGTTGGACCCTTTAAAGAAATTAAATTGAAATTAAAAATTAATTAATTATTTAATAAGAAAAGGAATGTTTTTTATGTTTTTTTTTGTATTTAATGGAAATAAAGAGAATTAATTAAAATTAGAAATTAAATAAAACCCTAATTCTAAATTGTTTTTAATTATTAAAGAAAATATTTAAGTTTTGACCTAATTTACTAATTATTTAGTTACATGAGTATTTACAAAATTAATTAATAATTAATAATAATGATGATGAGGGAAAAAAATTGTTTATTAAGAAAAAGAATAAAAATGCTAAAAAAACCTAATTTCTACATTTTTTAGTTATTAAGAAAACATTAAAATTGAAAACCTAAAATTAAACTAAATTGATTATTGAAAATTTATTTACAAAAATATTAATGCATTAAATTAATGACAATAAAACATATTTTTATTTTTATGATTTCTGATTTTTTTGTGTTATGAAAATTAATTTTGTATAATTTAAAGGAAATAATTAATAAAAAAAACAAATAAAAGAATAGAAAGAAAAATAAATAAAAGTAGAAAATTGGACAAACCATGGGGGTATCTGACCCCTTTGGAGGTTAATTGCAAGGAATTTGGCCCATTAATCCCAGGCCCTTTTTGACTTTCAGCGTTTGCATGCAGATCCATTGACTGGCGTGCATGGTGGAATTCATGTGATGGCCATCAGATTGAGATTCATGGACATTTGGCAGGCATCAGCGTGGACGTGTATGGTGGACTTTAGATGAGGCGCTGTATGGAAACGTATTGAGAAAAATAATATTGAAGAAGTGGGGGACCTGGGAATCGAACCCAGGTCCCAATACCTGAAGGACAACACACCAACCAGCTGAGCCAACGCGTTATCTTGATATTATAGTGGGACGTGAATATTATAAGAGAAAATAAGCGCTATTGGTATAAAAACAAAAATCACGCGCGAAGATTCAAATTACCCAATCCTGTCCAGACACGCTAGCATCTTCTTCCTCTTTTGCCTGTAAATAACATCAAATAGCGGGGGTTTTAAACCCCCACTAACTCAAACCTGCAATAATAGCGATTAGCGCATAGTCAAAAAGAAAAAGGGCGCGAGGTGTGGATTCCACTCGTTTGGAGGTCCTGATCTCAATGGTACTGGTTTTAAGGCTTAATTTTACCATATATAGAAACCCCTAAAATTGGAGCTCTGAAACCCTAAAAAGCTTTCATGGTGGATTCCTGTACAGGGCTTATTAGTTCAATCAAAGCATGCCATTAGCTTCAGAACACTTATGTTAGTACAAATCAATGATTAAAAACCACAAATAATGCATGGATAATGGAACACGATTATGAAAATTTTAAAGAAAAGTCAGACTTCAATCTACCAATTCCTTGAATATGGAGGTGTGGTTTTGATTGGAACAGCTTCCTGGTGTTGGCTGAAGATTTTGATAATGTTATTTAGAATTCAAAAGAGTTAAAAGTTCTGATCGAAATGGAATTAAACGCCATATTTCGAAGTTGCAGAAGCAGTGTTTCGAATAAGTGTGTCAAAGCTTGAAGCTTCGAACGGTGATTTTGGGAACATATCCAAAGGGATCTCGAAACAACAGCGAGGCTAGGTTTGGGAAGAGCGTTCGAAACGGAGAAACACCAAAGCATTTAAAATTCAAATGGAAGCGGGACTTTCAAAGTTTGAAAGTTATGTGTTGGAGCATTTGGGGACACGTGGAAAGATGAAAGAAGCATTGTCTTGCATGTTCGAAACGTGGCATGATCCTATAGCGAGACCGTTAGGGTCGAATTAGTATAAATAGAAGTCTTAGTATTAGGATTTCAGTGTGTCATATCTGTTATACAAAATACTCAATAACATTCAAACTACCACATGGCAAGGGAAACGAATGCAAGAGAAATGTATGTATGATAGCACCATGTATTTCTAACTTAATGAAAGCCTTTTTACCATTTCCAGTACTTTCTTCTTTTCTTTTTGTCGAATAACATTTGCAAGTTTCTTTATTTACTGTCTTTTCATTTCAAAGTCTTTTCCTCAAAGTTCTACGTTTTACTGCTTTCTTTATGTTTCGAACACTTTATATTTCAGAGAACTGTTACACTTTCAATACCTTTACTTTCAAGCATTGTTTTTCAAGCGCATACTTTTACTTAAAATCATTTATAGATTTCTTGCATTAAACGCTTTCTTCACATTTTAAACTTCTACATTCCAGAAACCTTTTATGTTAAAAGTTTTGCAAATCGAAACCATTTACTTCATTTTTCATACAGTTTTATATGTCTCTTCAATCAGCATTACAATTAGCATTTATTCGTATAACTTAGTTTTCATATACATTTTGACCACATTTTCAAACTCTTAGAAAGAGGGATCGAAATAAACCAAACACTTGTACAATAGCAACCATGAATAATTGTTCGATTGTGAGAGTAACCTTAATATCCAAGGAGTCCTAGGATCAATCTAGTCGATCCTGTGAGTTACCAGAGAGATTGAATAGCGTTAATAAAGATTATTCGATAGTTTGGAAGACTAGCGGTTGTTTACCAGAAATCACTGGAAACAAATTGGCACACCCGGTGGGACCAATAGTTGGATATCAGAATTAAGGATTGTCGAGACGTAGCCATCCCAAAAACGTAGGAACCTAAGAAGTTTGCTGTTTTATGAACCTGAGAAGTGGTAAGATAACCAACAGCAACCAACCTTTATCCAGAAGAAAACGTTTGGACAAAATGTCTAATTCAGACAATCAACAAGGAGACCAAGGTGGCCCACATGCAACAGGAACTAACGCGTCCATTTCGAGCGGAACATCTAATGTAATCCCTTCGAATGCACAGTCTGTTGCATCTTCAACCAGTAACACAGCCACCAATGGAGTAAGTGGCATATCAACTAACAGTTCGATATTAGGAAATACTGGAACTATGGGATACCCCGGGGGATTCGTTCCACCACCAGGGACGCAATCCCATTTCGCCACACCATTAACTAGACCACCCGGCTTCGATGGGAATAGAATTAGAAGTTCTTCTTACGGAATGCCAACATCTTTTATGGCAGGTTTACACAATTCCACATCGAATTCATCCCCACAACTAGGATCTGGGTCTGGGGTGAACCAATTTATGACAAATAACCAAGGGTCAGTGGGTTATAGCACGTTGCCTATCCTAACCACAGATAACCAGTGGGCTTTTAGGCAATTGATGGATGACAGCAACCACAATATGATAGGGGTGTTAGCGCAAACCATGCAGGAAATATTTGCCCCAATAGTTCAGAATGTGACTGTGACGAACAGGGAAAACGCTGACAATATGAGTCGAATAGCAGACTTCTTTGCTCCCACAGAAAGGCGTAGGCAGAACCAGGCGGGATTTCGAACAAACATGCCTGTTATAGAACAAATCGCTAACGACCCAATTCATAGACCACCCAGAGAAGAAGCTAACTTAGGGGCCAGAGCACCAAGGTTAGAAGCCCCAATAATTCCGGGCCCACAAAGGGAAGTTATGGAACCAGGGGAAAGGATCGAAAGGCCAGAAGCCCCAGAATTTCGAGAAGAACAACCTAGGGGAGTTGTTTTGGTTGGTCGAAATCAAGATGCCGATGCCGTCGTTCATAGGATTCGAAACGATAACATCTTGGCAGAAAATAACCTAACCACCATGATAGAGAGGATCATGGCCCAGAATGGCCTCAATACGGGAATGAGGAGGCCAAATTACGCTTCTCCTATATTGGATTGTATAATGCATACTGATTTACCAAGGGGATACAAAGTCCCTAAATTTACAAAGTTCGCTGAGGATACCAACGAGTCAACAGTCGGACACATAGCGAGATATCTAACCGAAGCGGGAGATATAGCCAATAATGAAGATCTCAGGATCAAATACTTCCCAAGTTCCTTGACAAAAAACGCCTTCACTTGGTTTACCACGTTGCCTCCTGGGTCTATTGACACTTGGACCCTTTTAGAGAGATTATTCCATGAACAATTTTACATGGGACAATCGAAAATAAGTTTGAAGGAATTGGCCAGTGTCAAGAGAAAGTTCACTGAACCCATAGATGATTATTTGAATAGATTTAGGCTGTTAAAATCCAGATGTTACACAGTAGTGCCTGAACATGAGTTAGTCGAAATGGCCGCTGGGGGTTTGGATTATTCTATTCGAAAGAAATTAGATACTCAGTATTTGAGGGATATGGCTCAATTAGCCGATAGGGTTCGACAGGTCGAAAGACTAAAAGCTGAAAAAGCCAGAGTCTTTAAGAATAGTAAGAAAGAAAGGATTTCCTATGTTGGGACTAAGGAAGTAGAAGAATATCCTGAATTCGAATTCGAAGAGGTCGAAATCGACCTCGCTGAATTAAAACAGGCCCCGCCTTACTCCTGCAAAATGTTAGTTCCCACGAAAGGGAAAGATATTGTTGAAAATGAGAAAAGTGACAAGTTTCCAAAGAAGGTTTATACCTTCGACGTCACTAAGTGTGACGAAATTTTTGACTTGCTTGTCAAGGATGGCCAACTAATTGTGCCATCAAATGTCAAAATACCTCCCTTGGATCAGAGGAAGAAAAGGGGATTTTGCAAATATCATAGTTTCCTAGGCCACAAGACCTCACAATGTTTTCTTTTCAGGGACTTGATTCAAAACGCGATCAAAGATGGCAGACTAAAGTTTGCTGACAAGGTGAAGATGAAAGTGGACGAAGATCCTTTGGACGTCGCAGACACCAACTACTCCGAGCCTGCATGCATTGGAGAGGTCAACATGGTGGAAACTGATCGAAGCGACGCCCTAACAGGAGAGAAGGACACTGGAGTCGAAAACTGGGTGATGGTCGAAGTCAGCGAGGAAGTCACTGAAGACATCCAGAATACGCCAGACACTTCGATTGCTGCACCTGTGGCTGTTGCAGGAGAAACCCAGGCTACTGAAGGCCAAGGGAATCAAAACGAAGGATTGACACAAGTCACTGAGGGCTTGAGGCTAGAATTGGAGAAAGTCCAAATTACGCAGCCAGTTCCCCTCCAAAAGGAAATATGGGACACTCTGGGGGAACCTAGTGGAAAATTTGACTATCTGGTCAAATATTCTGCCCCAGAAAGTTCGAAGGTCCAGATCGAAGATATAAAGCCCACAGGATGGGGCGATGACGAAACTAAAGAGGGGGACATGGAAATAAATATGGTGGATATGGAAAGACCCCGTTCTGAGATGGAGGAAGTGGAAAAATACTTAGAAAAAGAAAAGCACAGAATGGGGGATAATCACACTGGAGATGCTACTCTCAAAGACTATCTCATGACATGCCACAAAGGAGATCCAGGCATGATATTATGCCCTAGGTGCAGCATCCTCTGCAACCAAAGAATTGCTGCAAATTTCGAAAGGGTACAAAGGGCTCGAACTGGCAACAATTGGCGCCAGGATAACCAACTTTTTAGATGCTATCCCAAGGCTGGAGAGAGTTTGTTGGAGTTTGTTTTTCGCTGCTACAAAGGGGAAACTAAGTGCTTGGTTTGCCCAAGGTGTTCTGCTGTGTATGACCAAAACATGACCAGGGCCTTCGAAACGATCCCCTTCGCCCCTTGCTGGAACCATCAAGAGACTGCCCAGATGGGCCCGCGTTTCGACAGCAGATACAAACAGCGAAGACCTGATAGCCCTCACCCCAAAGTTGCTCGAAGAGTGACTTTCAAACTCCCTGCTGAAGTACCAACCGATAGATGGCTACAAGTCAGAAATGACAAAGGCAAAGACAAATGGAGAAGTGCTGAACGAAATGCACGCCATGCTGTGACATACAGGAGGCAATTCAACACACAAAAAAGGGAGGAAGTGAGATTAGAGAATTATAAAGAAAGGAACCCCATGTCAAGATCCCAGTGGCGCAGACAGCAAAGGATTCGAAAGGCTGAGAGAGAAGCTGTGGCAAACAAAGGGGATACTTCAACGAAGATACAAGGTGAATCGAGCACCAACAAACCAAAAAACTCAGAAGAGAAACCTCCAGTCAATATGAGGCTTTTTTCTGAAGACCAACGAGACGAACCAAAGGAATACACTCCAGGCCCGGAAGAGGACGAAGATATGATAACAGATAACTTCGAATCGGAGGGGGAATCTTCATTCAACCTGAACTGTAACGTGGTGTCTGTGCTTCCCTGCGAATTTGGGCAGGAAACCGAAATCAATGAATATGAGGAGGAAGACACCACAGACTTAATGAAACATAGGCCCGTGTGCTACTACGTGATGGACAATGGGGCTGTTGAGGAACAAAATGCGTTCTTCGAACGTCCAGAGCCTGCAATGAAGAATCATCTCAAGCCACTTTTCATTCAGGCGAAAGTAGGTGTCCATGGTGTGAACAAAGTTCTAGTGGATGGGGGTGCTGCAGTCAACCTGATTCCCCATTTCATGCTAAAAAGGTTAGAGATCCGCGAAGGAGATATCAAGCCCCATAATATGGTTCTATCCAATTATGAGGGAAAAGTGGGCAAAACACTGGGGGTGGTCCAGTTGGAATTGACAATAGGCTCAAGTTGCAGGCCCACCATGTTTATGGTTATCGAAGCCAAGGCCAACTATAACCTACTGCTAGGAAGAGAGTGGATCCATGGCGTGGGGGCAGTTCCTTCGTCAATGCATCAACGACTAGTTCTGTGGAGAGATGACGGAATCGTGGAAAACATCGAAGCAGACCAGAGTTACTTTATGTCAACTGTCAATTTAGTTGACAAAAGGGATTATGATAAAAATCTGGCAAAGATTGCTCCATGTGTTCCAAACGATGAGATGAATGAAACTAGAAACGCCCACTACTACATGACACTTCGTCATGATGGTCTTTACTGGGATAGAACAATAATCAGTGAAGAAGAGGAAGTTGAAGGTGCTATACAAAAACGGCCAGCAGGCTGGGACTTCGACAACCTTAACCATGACTGAGTCTACCTTCTTCGAAAGGATTTCGGCCTATATGGCTGAGAATGAATCGAAAGCGGCCTTAGAGGCTGAAATAAATGAATCAACTGTAAAGACGAATGAAGTTAGTGGGGGGGGGGGGGGGGGGGGGGTTCGAAATGCTCACCCATCAAAGAGTTGGAGATGGATCAAAGGTTGGATGCCATCTATGACAAAGAACCCTTAGGCTTCGAAAGGGACCCCATAAACTCAGGTGTCAAAATGTTGGCACAGGACCCGCTCGAAGAAGTCAACTTAGGGGATGAAAAAACGAAAAGAGTAACTTACGTAAGTGCTAAACTTAGCCCAGGCCTCAAGAAAAAAGTGATCGAAGTCCTTAAGGAAAACAAAGATTGTTTCGCATGGGATTATGATGAGATGCCTGGTTTAAAGAGGGAGTTGGTCGAACATAGACTGCCAATCAAAGATGGCAAGAGGACCATCAAACAAACTCCCAAAAGATTCGCACCAGCGGTCCTCACAAAAATTAAAGCTGAGATCGAAAGGTTGCTGCGCTGCAAATTCATCAGAACAACAAGGTATGTTGAATGGTTAGCAAACATAGTACCTGTTATTAAGAAAAATGGTTCTTTAAGAATTTGCATAGATTTTAGGGATTTAAATACTGCAACCCCTAAGGATGAGTATTCCATGCCCGTGGCAGAAATGCTAGTAGATTCTGCTGCAGGATTCGAATACTTGAGCATGTTAGATGGATACTCTGGATATAACCAGATTTTCATTGCTGAAGAAGATGTTGCAAAAACAGCATTTCGTTGCCCAGGAGCCTTAGGCACCTACGAATGGGTGGTGATGCCTTTTGGTTTAAAAAATGCTGGGGCAACTTATCAAAGGGCGATGAATTCAATCTTTCATGACTTCATCGAAACCTTCATGCAGGTGTATATTGATGATATAGTCATCAAATCTATATCTGCAGAAGCACATTTGCAGCATTTAAGCCAATCATTCGAACGAATGAGAAAACATGGCTTAAAAATGAATCCCCTTAAATGTGCATTTTTTGTGCAGGCTGGAGATTTTCTTGGTTTTGTGGTCCACAAGAAAGGAATTGAAATCAACCAGAACAAAACCAAAGCCATAATGGAGACGAAAGCACCTGCGTCAAAAAGGGAGTTGCAATCTCTACTAGGGAAAGTTAACTTCCTCAGAAGATTCATTTCGAACTTGAGTGGAAGGACCCAAGCTTTCTCTCCGTTACTTCGTCTGAAGCAAGGTCAGGCCTTCGAATGGAACGAAGCTCACCAGGAGGCGTTTGACAAAATAAAAGAATATCTTTCCCAGCCTCCTATTTTGTCTCCACCATCATGGGGGAAGCCCATGAGATTGTACATATCTGCCTCTGAAGTTAGCATAGGTAGTATGTTAGCACAAGAGGATAATAATGGCGTCGAAAGAGCCATATACTATTTAAGTAGAGTGCTAAATGATGCAGAGACCATATATAGAAATTTAGAAAAGCTATGTCTCTGTTTATATTTCTCTTGTATGAAACTCAAGTATTATATAAAACCTGTTGATGTTTATGTTTCGTCTCACTTCGATGTCATTAAACATATGCTTTCAAAGCCAATAATGCATAGTAGAGTTGGAAAGTGGGCTCTGGCCTTAACAGAATATTCATTGACGTTCATGCCCTTAAAAGCTATGAAAGGTCAAGTGATTTCTGATTTCATCGTGGATCATTCGTTGGTTGAGCAGACAAGCATGAGTTACGTCGAAATGCAACCATGGAAATTGTACTTTGATGGTTCAACCCACAGAAATGGAAGTGGTGTTGGAGTCCTTCTAATTTCTCCTGAAGGAATTCCAACAAAATTCAAGTATAAATTGGATGGTCCTCGTTGTTCGAACAACGAAGCTGAGTATGAAGCGCTCATTGTTGGACTTGAAGCTTTGTTGGAATTGGGGGCAACCAGAGTCGAAATTAAAGGAGACTCTGAATTGGTGGTCAAACAAATCACAAAAGAATACAAGTGCATAAAGGAAAATTTAATGGTATACTTCGTCATAGTCAATAGGCTATTAAGAAAGTTTGAATACATGGATATTCAACACATACCAAGATTAGAAAACCAAGAAGCAAATGATTTAGCGCAGTTGGCTTCAGGTTATAGAGTATCTACCAAGAATCTTAAGGATTTGGTCGAAATAAGGGGAAGAGTTATGGCGACTAGATTCACACCATCGGATCTGGAAAGTATGAGATTGGGATATGCTGAGAAACAGGGATTCGAAATTCTAGCCATAAATACTTTGTCAGATACAGATTGGCGAAGTCCATTAAAGAGTTATTTAGCAGACCCAACTCTAAAGGTGGATAGAAAAACAAAATATAGAGCATTGTCATATCTCCTCATGGGGAACGAATTGTTCAAAAAGACCCAAGAAGGTGTATTATTGAAATGCCTAGGAGAAAGTGAGGCATATTTAGCATTGTCTGAAGTCCATAATGGGGCATGTGGGGCACACCAAGCAGGCCATAAAATGAAATGGCTGCTATTTTGATATGGTTTGTATTGGCCTAGCATGCTCAAAGATTGCATAGACTTTGCTAAAGGATGTGAGGAATGTCAGGAACATGCAGGAATCCAACACGCCCCTGCAAGTGAGTTGCATTCGATCATCAAACCATGGCCATTCAGAGGATGGGCATTGGATCTGATAGGGGAGATAAATCCTGCTTCGTCCAAAGGTCAGAAATATATCTTGGTAGGAGTAGATTATTTTACCAAATGGATCGAAGCTATACCTTTGGTAGTTGCTGATCAAGAGGCAATTATCAAATTTATACAAAAGCACATTATCTATAGGTTTGGATTTCCAGAAAGTATAACTACAGACCAAGGTTCTGTATTTACTGGTAGAAAGATGCAAGGATTTGCCCAAGAAATGGGGTTTAGATTGCTAACATCAACACCATATTATGCTCAAGCAAACGGACAAGTCGAAGCAGCAAATAAAGTAATAATAGGATTAATTAAGAAGCATATTGGCAAGAAGCCAAGAAATTGGCACAAAACTCTGGACCAAGTGTTATGGGCTTATAGAACATCTCCTAAGGAAGCCACTAACACTACACCTTTCCCTTTTACATTCGGCCATGATGCAGTGTTACCAGTAGAAATTCATCTGCAATCAGTTCGAATCCAGAAACAAAACGAAATTCCAGCTGCATTATATTGGGAAATGATGATGAATGAATTAGTTGAGTTGGACGAAATTAGGTTACATGCGTTGGAAATTTTGATGAGGCAAAAAGAAAGAGTGGCCAGAACATACAATAAAAGGGTGAAGAAAAAAGTATTCGTTATTAATGACTTGGTTTGGAGAGTCATATTGCCTATGGATAAGAAGAACAAAGCATTAGGTAAATGGTCACCTCATTAGGAAGGACCTTTTCGAATATTAAAAGTATTCTCAAATAATGCATACGAAGTCGAAGAACTCTTGGATGATAAACGTGTCCTAAAGGTTAATGGGAAATATTTAAAGAAATATAAGCCAAGCCTGCGGGAGATTCGAATAATAACAACGTAAACAAAATATTATAAAGAGCCAAGATGGCAAGATAGAATGCCAAAATGGCGTTGTTCGAATATTACATGTAAAAAACCGAAGTTATGGTCAGGTAGACATAAAAATCTAGAAATAAACATTATTTTTCAATCGATTAAAGGTGCTTCGAAATGTTTCAAGTTTCTGCTGAGCAAACCGCCTGACACCTTCCAAGGTTGCCACTTCTCCTTTAAGTTGTTCTGCAGTCTCCATTTCTGCAAGCCCCTGGTTGAGAAGCTCTTCGAATTGGTTACCTGCAGGATTAGTTTCGAAGGCTAGTTGTTGTTCCTTAGCCTCCTTAACTTTCTGCTGAAGTTCCAGAATCTGCCTTTCCCAAATAAGAATGGACTCAGCTCGAGCCTCATATTCAGTTTTCGCCTGCTTCAGATGCATAGCCTGATCCTCAGCTTCTTGAGAAAGCTTCGAAGCTTGTTCATAAGCGGCATCCATAGCAATGCGTTTCTCGTGAACCTTCTTGGCAGCAGATTCGTCTTGGAGAAGGTAGCCAGTTACGTTGTCCAGCAAATTCAGAAGATCAAACAAGATAGTACTAACTGGCAAAGAGCAGTTGGAAAGATTAACTTTTGTGAGCAGCTCCTTCATAGTATAGCAAGCAGTACTATCTTGCTTAAGCACTTCGAATATATCCACATTGAGAATAGTTCTCCTAATTTTGTTGAGAAGAACAACTCTTTCATCTGTGGGAAGAGGATAGCTGGTTGAACTTGTGCCATCCCTAGCGAGTGGAACGTCCCTCTGAGCCAACTTTGCCTTCATATACCCAATGGGGTCATTTCGCCTCAAGAGTGCCAGTTCCTCGTCAGTCATTCGAGACGGAGAGGATTGGGGGAATTCCACGCGTAGGGGAACCACGTTTGTTTCAACCTCTAGGGTTTCGTTGATGGCATCACCATCCCCTTCATTTGCTTCGTGCTCTTGGTCTTCTTCATCTTCGTCCAAATCTACCACTTCGATACCATCCTTTTCGCCGCTATGTGCGTTAGACTCCGTCCCGGCAGTCGAACCATCATTGACGTTTTCCTCGTCATTGACGTTCTCCTCGTCATTGGCGTTCTCCTCAAATTCTTCGTCTGCAGATTCTTCGAATCCTCGCCCAGAATCAGCTTTTTCTTCTTCAGTCTGAGTATCCTTTGGGTCCTCTTGAAGAGTTTCAAGAGGGGACTTTTGAAGAACCCTTTGTGAATCCTCTGCAGACGTTTGAAGTATCGTTTCGTTCACCTCTTTCATAGGAATGGAGGTACCTTGGTCATCTGGCTGTTCAGAAGTTCCAGCCAAAACCGCCACATTGGAAGAACCTTTGTTTTGGACCAAATTGCTGGAATCTCCTTGAGGAGAGGAGTTAAGCGGAGCAGCAGCTCTGGACGGTGAGGTCGAAATAGTAGAAGTGGGATTCAAGATATTCTGCAAAGAGCAGCAGAATGTTAAAGAAAAACATTCACCAAGGTAATAAGAAGTTAAACATTTTTAGAAGAAATTCGATTTACCTGTGGACCCTCAGAGGAGAGGTTACTAGCTATGCGTTCCAACGGTGGGTTGGAGGTCGAAGGTGGATTTTTGGATTTAGGTAAGGGAGCAGCATCCCTGGAGTCGAGTCCAGAGACACTAGTCGGAACAGTGCTTTTAGGTGTAGCTTTCTTTAGCTTCTTCTTCGAAGCAGTATTTGGGTTTCCTCCAGTAGTGGGATCTTCCCCAGTAGTGCTTGGTTTCCGCTTCTTGGGAGTAGTGGGAGGAAGCTTGTTGGTCTGAACGAATTTTAAAACGAAGTTAGATATAAAGAGCTTGAGTGAATTCGAAGCATCAAAAACTAAGTGATTACCGTTGGAATTGGGGCACTTGTTGTTGTTGGCGTTATTGTTGTTGTTGTAGTTGCAGCAGTAGTAGTTGTTTCGGGTGGATTAGCTTTTTCGGTAGTTTCAATGGAGGCTTGAGAGGCACTCCCTTCCTTCGATTTCGAGGCAGCGGTCTTTATCCTGATAGCTGAAAATCAAAACAATTAAAGCAAAGGTTAAAGATATGGAAAATAAAAGACATTTGGGATTTTTTCCCAAGCATTCGCACCTGTGCCTTGATCAGATTTAATTGACATGGCAGAAAGGTCGTATCGAAGCTGTCCTGGGAAATCATGAAGCCAGTATCGAGCCCATGTCACAGTCTCAGATGGCTTTGGTTTCCTTTGAAGATATTTGAACATCTCTTTGCAAGTAAACCACCATGGATATGGGGGAAACCAAGCCAGAGCCAGTTCTGAGGTAGGTAATCTGGGAAATTTAGGTGGATGCATTTCGAATGCCAACCTATACCTATCCTCAGGTGACAGCCCTGAAGGAAGTTTTAGCTTAGAAACTTTTTGTTTAAATTTTTCCTTCAAGGTCTCAGCTGCTTGATGCACAGTGGAGTCCAAGCGCGTGGGGTCGTAAGTAGTTTCAAAATAATTTTGAAAAGCTTTTATCTCTTTGGCATGAGTAAACATACCTTTCTTTGCTGGTACCTGCACATCGAAGGCATCAATTAGTTTCTGTCGAATTGTAAGTGTATCGAACATACAAGTCTGATAAAACTTAATCCACCACTCCAGAAATCCTTTAGCCGCGAGATGGGTAGGTTCGAAGGCTATCAGCTCAAATTGGGCAAAGCCTTGATATTGTTCTTGCTGGATCTTGGCTTCCCTTGCCTTGAAAGTTCGACCAGATGTGATGGCGCTCTCAGTTTGGAACAAAGGTTCAGGAATCAGTTGGCATAAGCCAAACTGCCTCGAAACGAAGTTTGGTTGGTAGGCAAAGAGAAGAATTTGGTTCTTAGCTGGGGTTATCCTTGAAGAGATGAGTCTAGGAAGCAAGAAAGCTCTCCATACATCTTGGATCTCCTTGCTCTTGATGGCTTCTGAGAGAGCCATGGTGAACCAAGAAGGTCCATGAGCCCTCGAAGCGAAAGGCGCCATGCTCTCTTCGAACTTGTGCCTTTTGGAGAGTATCATGATGTACTTCGAGAATTGAACCTTGAAGTCATCCTTGTCATCATTAGGAGTTAGTCTTCGAAGCCTAGTGCCTTCGACTATCCTATCACTTATTTCCGAATCTTGCTCATCTATGGTGTTGGCGGTTGATAAAGAAGGTTCGAACATGGCATTTAGCCATAGTTGAAGTAACCAAAATGGGCCAGCTAATAGAATGTTTTTGGAGGTGTGGGATTTGAGGCTCGAAACAACTGACCTCAGGCTCTCATAGAGGTCAACTAAGAGTAATTCACTTAGGCACACTTTGCGATTTTCGTGTAAATCCCTAGCTAAAGGAATGAACCTACTAGCTACCTGCAGGGATCTACTGCAGAAAACGTACCTAGACAGCCACAGGGTCAAGAAAGCAATGTGCTCTATGTCAGACACATTATCCCCTTCAGCATGATAATGGCTGATAAATTTGGAAAAGCTGGCTAACTTGACTTCGAAGTCAATTATGCTTGAGTGCTCTTCATTGTCAGGAACATAAGTTTCTCCCACTGGCGACAGCCCAGTAATGGCCGCTATATCGAAGAAGGTTGGGGTAATCATTCCACCTGGGAGATGGAAAGTGTTGTAGGTACTATCCAAAAAATAAAGGGACGCAAACAGCAGAGGATGGCTATAGGTGAATCCAGGTTTCGATAGCTTAATGAGGTTATAAATGCCTAATTCTTCCCATTGCTGGGATTTTTTGGCTTCTACTTTCGTGAACCAGTTTTGATAGGCAATATCAGAAGTAGGGCAAGATCTAAATGGCTTAAAATTGCTTTTTACATAGTCCAAAACAAATGGGTCCTTGGGAGGAACAGTTGGGGTTTCTACGGTATTCGAACTAAGAGATTCTACTGCCCTAGGGGCATCCATTTTGTTGAATAAGGGTTTGAAGCTATAACATACGGGAAAAATTGTCCTGGTGTCCTTTAGTATTTCAAAAACTGTAAGAGGGCCATTTAAGGCTAACCTCTTACCAGCAACATGGGTAGGGATGAGTACCTGTGATGCGTACAGCATTTCTTTTTCTTTGGAAATCATTTGAGGAGCAAGAGCAGATTGGCCTTGAATGGTGACGATTTTACTCTCCATGGTTGCTCCTGTAGTTTTTCCTTTCTTCTTGGAGACTTTCTTGAGTTGAGATGAGGTGGAAGAAGACATTTTTGTTGTTTGAAAGCTTAGATTGTTTTATGAGAGAAGAAGAGTGAAAATCTAGAGTATGAAAGATTTAGAGTGTAAAAAAGAAAAAGGAAGATTAAATTGATGTTTTATAATGAGAAGATTAAGCATCCACCGAGTAAAAGTGTGATACGTGGAGATCATGGGCTGGTGTGATGAAGAGGTGACGAGAAGTTGATATAGGTAATAGGCGTGATTTAAAAATAATCATTACTCATAACTGCACCACGCTGTGAAGTGACTCTGGGCGGTTAAGGAACCCAAAAGGTGCTATGATTGATGTGACTGGAGTCAAATGCATTAAATGTTATGATGATTCGAAAATCCTATCAAAATCTTGTATAAATGTTTAAAATAGGTATTTCTCAAAGAGATCGAAATACATATTTTAAAGGGGCAATTTGTTGGCTGAAGATTTTGATAATGTTATTTAGAATTCAAAAGAGTTAAAAGTTCTGATCGAAATGGAATTAAACGCCATATTTCGAAGTTGCAGAAGCAGTGTTTCGAATAAGTGTGTCAAAGCTTGAAGCTTCGAACGGTGATTTTGGGAACATATCCAAAGGGATCTCGAAACAACAGCGAGGCTAGGTTTGGGAAGAGCGTTCGAAACGGAGAAACACCAAAGCATTTAAAATTCAAATGGAAGCGGGACTTTCAAAGTTTGAAAGTTATGTGTTGGAGCATTTGGGGACACGTGGAAAGATGAAAGAAGCATTGTCTTGCATGTTCGAAACGTGGCATGATCCTATAGCGAGACCGTTAGGGTCGAATTAGTATAAATAGAAGTCTTAGTATTAGGATTTCAGTGTGTCATATCTGTTATACAAAATACTCAATAACATTCAAACTACCACATGGCAAGGGAAACGAATGCAAGAGAAATGTATGTATGATAGCACCATGTATTTCTAACTTAATGAAAGCCTTTTTACCATTTCCAGTACTTTCTTCTTTTCTTTTTGTCGAATAACATTTGCAAGTTTCTTTATTTACTGTCTTTTCATTTCAAAGTCTTTTCCTCAAAGTTCTACGTTTTACTGCTTTCTTTATGTTTCGAACACTTTATATTTCAGAGAACTGTTACACTTTCAATACCTTTACTTTCAAGCATTGTTTTTCAAGCACATACTTTTACTTAAAATCATTTATAGATTTCTTGCATTAAACGCTTTCTTCACATTTTAAACTTCTACATTCCAGAAACCTTTTATGTTAAAAGTTTTGCAAATCGAAACCATTTACTTCATTTTTCATACAGTTTTATATATCTCTTCAATCAGCATTACAATTAGCATTTATTCGTATAACTTAGTTTTCATATACATTTTGACCACATTTTCAAACTCTTAGAAAGAGGGATCGAAATAAACCAAACACTTGTACAATAGCAACCATGAATAATTGTTCGATTGTGAGAGTAACCTTAATATCCAAGAAGTCCTAGGATCAATCTAGTCGATCCTGTGAGTTACCAGAGAGATTGAATAGCGTTAATAAAGATTATTCGATAGTTTGGAAGACTAGCGGTTGTTTACCAGAAATCACTGGAAACACCTGGTAGTGTCAGGAGTCTATTGGAATGGCTTTTTTGCTTTGAAACGAGCTCTATCTAGGTTTTCAGTTTCAAGGTTTTTGTGAAAAAAATGCAAAGTTGTTCTTGTTCTTGGGCGCAACTTCTGTGTTCTTAGTGCATTAGGTTTCGATCATGCTTATGTATGTGAGTAGAATTAGGTTAAAAGTTAGCCCAAAATCCATTGGTTTAATGATTTTGAATATTTGATTTTCCATATCTTTTCTTCAAACTTTTCCATACCAATCATTGCCAATCATGGGAGTTTCTTTCCTTTTTGGATGATGCACGAAATATTGAGTACATAAAGAGTGAATATGCTGCATAAAAAGATTTGAAAGGTGTCATTTGATATTTTTTCATATTTAATTTTAATTAAGTGAATAAATAATAATAAAAATTCAAATAATTAATCAAAAATGAGAAAATAACTCCCTTGGATGTCAATGGGTCGTGCATAGCCTTTGGGTAATGATTCATGAAATAAAATGAGGCCCATTAGCAATTTTGAGGCATTTGAAGCAAAGTTGACTTTTCAAAATTCCCAAACATTTCCCAACTTCCACAAGGCACATCTTGCTCAATTTTTAAGCTTTGATCATGTTCTTGGACATTTTGGAAATTTATTGAAGTCCTCTAACCAATGTCTTTGGTCCCATGTCATTTTGATTTACCAATCTCAAGTTATGGTCTTTGACTTAAAGTGCCTTTTTGTTGACTTTTGAAAATGACCTATAATATTGAAATTGATAACTTTTTATGAGAGCATTTCTTGGACTTGAAGTGTGAATATGAGTTGTAGGAAATGGCATTCCCTTAAAAATGAGATTTTGATGGAATTTTTCTGATAAACCATGTGGAAGTTATGCCTTGGTCAATTTGCAGTTGACTTTTCCAACTGTCCAAAAATAGAAACTTTTGCATCTTGAGACTTTTTGAGCCATGCTTTGAGAATCATGATCAAGAATTGATAAAATGATGTTTGTGGCCTCAAAATAAGATGTTGACCAAAAATTTTGACTTTTGACTGTCAAATGACCATTTTCCCCTGCGGTTGACTGTGAAGCAATTAGGGTTTTTGACTGTGCAATCTGGTGCTGTGGGTCTTGAAACTTGGCATATGGATGCTTGACAATGTATGTAGGAATGTGGGACTTGTTTGGACCCTTGGAAACTTCAACTTCTTTGCCAGAACCAAAACCCTAATTTTGACTGTTAGGAGGCCATTGGATTGTGCAACCCTTGGGAGATTTTGAAGCATGCTCTTAGCAAATCTTGAAGAAAATGGGAGGGAAAATTTTGGGGTACAACAGTTGCCCCTGTTCAATCTTCTTAGACCTGAGGATGTAGATTGGCTGGCGTGCCTTTCGTAATCCGAAGGTGGAAGATGATTGAACACTAGAGTGCCTAGAAATTTGCGCTCACATAGTGACGTATCAGCAATGTGATGTGGGGAATGGGTTTACAGATGCCATTTGGAGATTGATGGATAGGAAGATGGGTTTACAGATGCCATGTTGAGAGGGGATGGATAGGTGGATGGGCTTATAGATGCCATCTGGGTGTCGATCGCGTAAGAGATTCCTTAGCGAGAACTTGCGTACCTGAGAAAGAAAATAATTACCTGGCCTGTTACAGGAGTTGATTTTCAAACTTTTTATGTAGATGCGCCCTGGCTGGTTGCAGGAATCAAATCTTTAAACTCTTCAGACGTGCCTTGGCGAGATACAGGAATCGAGTCTGGAGAATATAGTCGTCAACAGATACACCCTGGCAAGATACAGGAATCGGATCTTCGAACTCTTCAGATGCACCCTGGCAAGATACAGTAATCGGGTCTGGTAATGTTAGTCGTCAACAGATACACCCTGGCAAGATACAGGAATCGGATCCTCAAACTCTTCAGAAGCACCCTGGCAAGATACAGGAATCGTGTCTGGTAATGCTAGTCGTCAATAGATACACCCTGGCAAGATACAGGAATCAGATCTGGAACTTCAAAAGGTTTTTTGTTGGTAATGATGTGATGAAGGAATCTGAGACGATTGCTACCTCAGCAGGATGATGAATGGATCAGGGACGATTACTACCTCAACGGGACGGTGAGAGAACCTTGGACGATTACTACCTCAACAGTAACGATGAGAGAACCTTGGTCGATTACTACCTCAACAGTAACGGTGAGAGAACCTTGGGCGATTACTACCTCAACAGTAACGATGGGAGAACCTTGGGCGATTACTATCTCAACAGTAACGATGAGAGAACCTTGGGCGATTACTACCTCAACAGTAACGATGAGAGAACCTTGGGCGATTACTACCTCAACAGTAACGATGAGAGAACCTTGGGCGATTACTACCTCAACAGTAACGGCGAGAGAACCTTGGGCGATTACTACCTCAACAGTAACAATGAAGGAATCTTGGATGTCTTCTACTGAGTCTTCATCAGGAAAATCTTTAGGAATCGATTTAACTGGACCAGAGAAGGCCTTTGACTGGATCGGCATCAGAAAAATCTTTAGGAGTCGATTTAACTGAACCAGGCAAGGTCTTGGAATCTTCAACTGGGTCTTCATCAGGAAAATCTTTAGGAATCGATTTAACTGGACCAGAGAAGGCCTTTGACTGGATCGGCATCAGAAAAATCTTTAGGAGTCGATTTAACTGAACCAGGCAAGGTCTTGGAATCTTCAACTGGGTCTTCATCAGGAAAATCTTTAGGAATCGATTTAACTGGACCAGAGAAGGCCTTTGACTGGATCGGCATCAGAAAAATCTTTAGGAGTCGATTTAACTGAACCAGGCAAGGTCTTGGAATAGCTGAGAACTTAACTGGATCTTTCCTGAAATGTAAGAGTCAGTCGTATGTAATGTATGCCATGGATCAAGCAATGATGTTCTCAACATAGATGAGATTGTAAGATATGATGCGTTTATGCATGTATCATGATGTATGTGATGTTTTTGAATGTATTTTCGTCTAGGAAAATATATCCTTGACGAATGCCGGGAGTTAAATCCTGGGCTGATGGTTGAAGAGAGTTCTTCGTTTCTGCTGGGGATGAAAATTGCAAGAATGAACCGGTAGGAGAAGATGACTCCGTTGGGGAATAAACTTGATGAAGAGATTACTCTGCGGGGAATAACTACTCTAGCGATCTTGCTGGGGAACAATACTCTGTGGGAGGAGAGGTGCTTCGTTGAGATGAATGAGAACTCCATTGGGGATACCATTATTGAGTTTTGTTGAAGAATATGATGAACTCCGCTGAGGGATAGGAAGACTTCGTCGGGGACGATCTTTCCCTGGTTATTGGTTGAGGATAACCCAGTTATATCCTGGTGGGGAAATGACCTTTGAATAAAGCCGGGAGACGCGTTCGTGCTCTGCAGGGGGGAAGCTTCCAGAATCTATTAGGGATAAGCTTCCGGCTGGGGAGATGGATTCCGCTTTCCTGGGGAGGCTATTGGACTGGACTTTCCTGGGGAAATTTTTGATATGCACTGGGAAAGTGGCTCCACTGAATGTTCGTGTACTGCCGGGGAACAATCTTAAATCGAGATTACCGGGGATGCTTGTTGGGAATATTGCGCTGAGGAATGTTGAGATCTGTTAGGGATACCCAACTTTCTTAAGGCTGACTGTCGACTTTGCTTGGGGAGAGTACGTTGACTTGCTGGCTCACTCTCTGGGGATTTAGGATATCTTAGTCATGTTCTTCAGCCGAACTTACCTTGGTACCTTGGTGGACAGAGCAATTAGATCGCTTAGACCACTCATTACTGCCCCAGTTTCTGTTGGAGAAGAAGGTACCTGTGAAGGTGTTTAATGACTGCCAATTGACAAATCTTCTTCCGGTAGGCAAGTGACGAGATGACAGGACATAGTCGTACGCTTTGATCCCTAACTTTTGCCTGGACCGCCCTTTCGGGTTTTCAGTCCCTCGGGATACCCATTTTTGCCCAAGCCGCCTTTTCAGGTTTTCGACTTGCCGGGTATACAGATTTTTTCATTTCATCCCTCATTTTTGCCCGAACCCTTTTGGTTCGCCGGGAAGCCCTTATTTCTTCCTAGGTGTGTCAACGTAGCGGGTCTTTGTTTATGCGTAGTATTTTTTTCCGAATATGTCCATGCTCTCAGGATGTAGAGAGGTGCCCCTGTTATTGTGTTTTGCCATGCCACCAGAAGATGTTTGATCAGGCAAGATTCGTTGCTGGAATGCCCCAAGTGACTCAGGCGGAGATTTGCCCCAGGCTGTTTGGCCTTTGAGAGATTCTCCGAATCTTGATTGGACTGCCCCAGATAATAGACCATGATCATGTCTGCCTCTTGATTGGGAGAGCTTTTGTCCATTAGACATATTCGTCTTACGAACTCTTATGCTGTTCAAACAAAAAGTCATACGCAAACAAAGTTATGTTAAAAATGCAAAGCTTATGTCTGTTTCGAAGTTTTTGGAAATGCATCTTTTTTTAGTAAAAACAAGTGAATTTTGTAAAACGGTGATGTCAACTCAAGATTTTACAGCGAGCCTTAAGGAGTCAGGATACCTTTGTAACAGTATGCTTTCAAACTAACCCATGCTTCAGCTAGGACTTTCAAGGGTTATAACGTGTCCTGGTTCACGGTTTAAGAAATAAAGGATAAAGGCTCAAATTATTTGTACCCACCCGTTCTTCGTGATGTTCTTCAGACCTAAGCTCAGTTGATCATGCGTTAGACCTTGTTTGAGTCTTTGTCCTGACGTTCCAATGACGGTTCAGATATTGACGATTTATTCTGAATAGGCAGTCATTTTTTGTTTTTGTTGAGGGTTTGTATGACCTCTTTCTTTTTGATTTCGCTATCCCTAAATTTTGCCTGAACTGTTTCTTTTGTGATTACAGTCAGCGGGATGCCCCAGTTTTGTAAGTCTCCTTCATAGGTTTTGACTTAATGGGTTTTTATTTTTGAGATATAATGACTGCCTATCCTTATGATTATTCGGAATCATCACTGTCTTCTTTTTTTTTGTAAGGACCTCTTTGGTGCCGTTTGTTATGCACTTGGATCAACTGAGAGAACTACCCTGCCCCAGGTTATGATAAAGGGTTTTAATTTTCGAAAAGAAAAACTCCTACTTCTTTTGCTCAGAGGGGTTGACGAGGGATTATCTTCCTTATAACTCCAGTGTTTAGGGATTGAAACAATGCCTGTACCTCATCAGCGGGGTCTGTTCAAAAGCATACTGTAAAGATCGTGGTATCATTTTCGTCATACTCCCTCAAGAGGCTTAGAATTTTCAATCAAGAGTTTGATCATCACAAAAATATGAAAACAATTTTAAATAGTAAATACGAAATAATTACTTCAAAACAGACATGTGTAGTGCATTAATGAAATAACAATGTTTAACATGAATAAATGTTTGAACAATCAAAAGACAATCCCAACTTGAAAAATTCTAATGAACAAAAGTCTTCTAGCCTCAGGGCTTGTTACTTCGATTGGTGCATCTTGTAGGGATGGCAGGAGCATTCAGCCTGGCCCATCTGGGTGAAATCCACAGCTCTTTCATTAATCAGGTCTTGGATCTTATTCCTCAGAGCCCAGCAGTCGTCGGTGTCATGTCCTGGACTGTCAGAGTGGTATGCACATCTTTCCTCAGGATTGTACTTTAGGGAGGTTGTGTTGAGATTCTTAGGAGGGTCCCTTAACGTCACCAGATTCAACCTCAACAATTGTTGTAAAGCTTGAGACGGTGACACGTTGAGCTTGGTGAACTGCCTTTTAGGCTTGTCTGGCTTGCTCTGATCAGCCCGTTGTTCTTGGCGAGGTCGTTGTTGGACCTGTGAAGTAGTAGCCGCTTGGAGAGGCCCGTTCATTAAACCAAACCTTTGACTTCTTGGAGGCTGATTAATGACTTGGTCCCTGACTTGGACCGGTTGTTTCATGTTGTATCTGTCTTGATGGAGTTGACGGATCATGGTCCTCAACTCTTCTAGCTCCCGAGCTAAACCTTGGATGAGAGCCCTTTGCCCCAGCATCTGGGTTTTCAATGTGTCTACCTCAGCTTGTAGACGTTTCAGTCGTTCGTCCTTGTCATCTTCGGGGTTTTGCTTGGCCCGATTCCCCATGAGGAGTGTCCTTAACTCTTCTTGCCCCTTGGATAGGCTTAGGAAGATCTCCCTGAACTGAGTCTCTTGAGCATGAAGACCCTGGTTATCTTGTTGAGAAGCCATTGCTGAAATAAACAGTGGAGATGGTAAGTGACCTGTCAAAAGGGTACCTGTTATGCAATGATATGTATGTATATATATGCAATGTTTTCAAGGATCTCGCGGGGTAAACAAGAAAAAATTGTCAGAATTTGAATCCAGTAGCTTGATTGAAGGAGCTTCATCTTGTCGAGAGTCCTTCTTCAAGGGTCAAGGCTCACCATATCGAGTGGGTCATAGCCCCTGACAACCTTGGCTAGAGGAAAATAAATCCCCTTTGCCCCTTGCCAGACATGTTGGTTCATCATGACCTGCATCACAAGCCCTTGAGATCCTTGAAACAGATTAGTCCTTATGCGGGATGTATGCAATGGTATGATGTTATGCTATGCATGGGGTAATGTAGGCAAATCCTATTATGAGTCCCAATTAAGGACTGTAAACAAAACCTGCAAGAAACTCAAGTGTCAGATAACAAGCATGCAAATAGTCAAGTTGGAAGGCACACAAGTCACACAAGAGAAGCCCTTAGAGTTTAGGCCAGCATGGGGTCTATGTATTACCCTCTTTCAGTTTGTTGGTTAAGACCTGTCCTATCAGAAGTAACCGGGTTCTAGAGGATCCCAATATCACTGACTACCCTCAATCGGTCATAACTCCAGCATCGCAATCTTTTCTTGCGGCCAGAACCATTACGAGAGTTTAGCCTCAATGGGCGTAGCATACTGCTACTGTTCTATTGGCCAAGTTGGGTCATTTAAGGTTCTAAGGTCGGTTGGTGCTTAATGACTCCTCAGAAGACCCATATTCTCCTCGTTGCAACACAAGGGATATCAGTACAGACCAAGGTGCCACACCAACGTAGCTACTGCTTCACCCATGTCGGTCTACGCTGGACAGGTCCCTCACAGCTTATGCTACCTAACAGGGTATCCCCAGATCCGGGTTAGGATCTATGTAACTCCGATGCAGTGCCTACAAATATAAAGCAAACAAACACAGCAATTGAAAACACAAGTCTGGGCTATCCTAAGGTACACCTCACTTTATAAAGTATCCCCAGCAGAGTCGCCAGTTCTGTGATCGGTGGATCTGGAACTGACTGTTTAACGCTGGTTCGCGAAATTTCGCGGAAGCAAGAGTCGCCACCGTCTTTTATTTTCTCCAACATGGACAGGACAAAAGCACAACAAAATTCCTTATGAGATAGTTTCTCGGTTCGGGAGGTAGATTTATAGAAAGGGAAGGTGTTAGCACCCTTTCTATCCATGGTTATCCATGGGCTCTTAGATACTTGCTCATTGTGTTTTCAAAATGATGTTTGCTTTTTAAGATGTGAGTGGGTTTGAAAAAGTTTCGTTTAAAGATTTCAGATCGACTCTTGTATCACTCCTCAAGAGTGTTTGAAAAATTGTTTTGAAAGCTTTTTGAAAGTGTCGGTGTGAAAAGAGTTTTGATTGTTTTTGAATAGAGCAAGTATCTACGAGTCATCTACCTACTCTAAGGAATTAGGCTATATAAATGTCCTTAAGGTAGTGCCATCCCACCATTGAGAGGTAGGTAGCACCACCGTTGGAGGTGTTCGGGTCAATTCGTTTGTAGGGACAGTGTGGTCACCAGAGCAAAAGTAGGACACCTTAGAAGCTACCCTTATGCCATGTTCATGGACATAAGGACTTACTAAAACGTCCTATACTCGACGACCACGTTTCGAGGGGCAAGGAAACAGTGAGGCGTACCCTAGGAGTGGTGTGTGAATTCGTGTATTGTTTTCAGTTATATTTTATCTTGTCATTGCATTTGGTGAGCTACGCTTTGATTTTATTTGGGCCATTCATTCTTTCATGTGATTAGCAGTTTAAAGGTGCGGAAATTAAAATGCGGAAAATAAAGGTCCTACGCTATTACAAGGCGCGGGTCTATACATCGCCAAATTAACAAAAACCCGTTTGTGAATAAAATGTGAAAAAATAAATAAATGTCCTAATTACTACTACAAGGCTTTGGGAAATTACATAAGATTTAAAAAGGGAAATAAAAAGAAACGCGCGAAAAGAAATAAGAATCGAAGGTTCGAGGGCGTTGGACCCTTTAAAGAAATTAAATTGAAATTAAAAATTAATTAATTATTTAATAAGAAAAGGAATGTTTTTTATGTTTTTTTGTATTTAATGGAAATAAAGAGAATTAATTAAAATTAGAAATTAAATAAAACCCTAATTCTAAATTGTTTTTAATTATTAAAGAAAATATTTAAGTTTTGACCTAATTTACTAATTATTTAGTTACATGAGTATTTAAAAAATTAATTAATAATTAATAATAATGATGATGAGGGAAAAAATTGTTTATTAAGAAAAAGAATAAAAATGCTAAAAAAACCTAATTTCTACATTTTTTAGTTATTAAGAAAACACTAAAATTGAAAACCTAAAATTAAACTAAATTGATTATTGAAAATTTATTTACAAAAATATTAATGCATTAAATTAATGACAATAAAACATATTTTTATTTTTATGATTTCTGATTTTTTTGTGTTATGAAAATTAATTTTGTATAATTTAAAGGAAATAATTAATAAAAAAACAAATAAAAGAATAGAAAGAAAAATAAATAAAAGTAGAAAATTGGACAAACCATGGGGGTATCTGACCCCTTTGGAGGTTAATTGCAAGGAATTTGGCCCATTAATCCCAGGCCCTTTTTGACTTTCAGCGTTTGCGTGCAGATCCATTGACTGGCGTGCATGGTGGAATTCATGTGATGGCCATCAGATTGAGATTCATGGACATTTGGCAGGCATCAACGTGGACGTGTATGGTGGACTTTAGATGAGGCGCTGCATGGAAACGTATTGAGAAAAATAATATTGAAGAAGTGGGGGACCTGGGAATCGAACCCATGTCCCAATACCTGAAGGACAACACACCAACCAGCTGAGCCAACGCGTTATCTTGATATTATAGTGGGACGTGAATATTATAAGAGAAAATAAGCGCTATTGGTATAGAAACCAAAATCACGCGCGAAGATTCAAATTACCCAATCCTGTCCAGACACGCTAGCATCTTCTTCCTCTTTTTCCTGTAAATAACATCAAATAGCGGGGGTTTTAAACCCCACTAACTCAAATCTGCAATAATAGCGATTAACGCATAGTCAAAAAGAAAAAGGGCGCGAGGTGTGGATTCCACTCGTTTGGAGGTCCTGATCTCAATGGTACTGGTTTTAAGGCTTAATTTTACCATATACAGAAACCCCTAAAATTGGAGCTCTGAAACCCTAAAAAGCTTTCATGGTGGATTCCTGTACAGGGCTTATTAGTTCAATCAAAGCATGCCATTAGCTTCAGAACACTTATGTTAGTACAAATCAATGATTAAAAACCACAAATAATGCATGGATAATGGAACACGATTATGAAAATTTTAAAGAAAAGTCAGACTTCAATCTACCAATTCCTTGAATATGGAGGTGTGGTTTTGATTGGAACAGCTTCCTGGTAGTGTCAGGAATCTATTGGAATGGCTTTTTTGCTTTGAAACGAGCTCTAGCTAGGTTTTCAGTTTCAAGGTTTTTGTGAAAAAAATGCAAAGTTATTCTTGATCTTGGGCGCAGCTTCTGTGTTCTTAATGCATTAGATTTCGATTATGCTTATGTATGTGAGTAGAATTAGGTTAAAAGTTAGCCCAAAATCCATTGGTTTAATGATTTTGAATATTTGATTTTCCATATCTTTTCTTCAAAATTTTCCATACAAATCATTGCCAATCATGGGAGATTCTTTCCTTTTTGGATGATGCACGAAATATTGAGTACATAAAGAGTGAATATGCTGCATAAAAAGATTTGAAAGGTGTCATTTGATATTTTTTCATATTTAATTTTAATTAAGTGAATTAATAATAATAAAAATTCAAATAATTAATCAAAAATGATAAAATAACTCCCTTGGATGTCAATGGGTCGTGCATAGCCTTTGGGTAATGATTCATGGAAGAAAATGAGGCCCATTAGCAATTTTGAGGCATTTGAAGCAAAGTTGACTTTTCAAAATTCCCAAAAATTTCCCAACTTCCACAAGGCACATCTTGCTCAATTTTTAAGCTTTGATCATGTTCTTGGACATTTTGGAAATTTCTTGAAGTCCTCTAACCAATGTCTTTGGTCCCATGTCATTTTTATTTACCAATCTCAAGTTATGGTCTTTGACTTAAAGTGCCTTTTTGTTGACTTTTGAAAATGACCTATAATGTTGAAATTGATAACTTTTTATGAGAGCATTTCTTGGACTTGAAGTGTGAAGATGAGTTGTAGGAAATGGAATTCCCTTCAAAATGAGCTTTGGATGGAATTTTTCTGATAAACCATGTGGAAGTTATGCCTTGGTCAATTTGCAGTTGACTTTTCCAACTGTCCAAAAATAGAAACTTTCGCATCTTGAGACTTTTTGAGCCATGCTTTGAGAATCATGATCAAGAATTGATCAAATGATGTTTGTGGCCTCAAAATAAGATGTTTACCAAAAATTTTGACTTTTGACTGTCAAATGACCATTTTGCCTCTGCAGTTGACTGTGAAGCAATTAGGGTTTTTGACTGTGCAATCTGGTGCTGTGGGTCTTGAAACTTGGCATATGGATGCTTGACAATGTATGTAGGCATGTGGGACTTGTTTGGACCCTTGGAAACTTCAACTTCTTTGCCAGAACCAAAACCCTAATTTTGACTGTTAGGAGGCCATTGGACTGTGCAACCCTTGGGAGATTTTGAAGCATGCTCTTAGCAAATCTTGAAGAAAATGGGAGGGCAAATTTTAGGGTACAACACTGACCATCTTGTCGTGGTTGGCGAGATTGTTGTTGGACTCTTGGTATAGTATCCTTTTTGAAGGGTGTTCTTTCTACCAAACCAACTTCTTGTCTCATCGGAGGCTGATTAATGACTCGATCCCCAATTCTAGCTGTTTGTCCCATATGGTTGTATCCGTCTTGATAAAGCTTGTTGACAAGGGCTCTCAGCTCTTCTTTTCCACGAGCTAAGTTTTGGATAAGAGCCATCGGACCCACCATCTATCCCATCATCTGGATTTTGATGGTTGCCATTTCAGTTTATAATTGTTCCAACGGGTCGTCCCTGTTGTCTTCAGGATTCTTCTTGGTCATTCTCTCCATGAGGAGTGCTTTCACTTTTTCTTACCCCTTGTATAGGTTCAGGAACAACTCTTGAAGCTGAGCATTTTGTGTCTGAAGATCTACGACAGTCTGTTCTAGAGCCATCTCTACTAAAATAAATAGTAAGCAGATGAGAAACCTGTATGGGGAAAACCTATTATGATGACATGCATGATATGTGGATGCGATGTTTTCAAGAATATCGTGGGGTATACACAAGAAAATATCAGAAGTTGAACTTTGATTATAGCTTTTATTGAAGAACTTTGTATCATTGAAATATCTTTCTACGAGAATCAAGCTCACCATGTCAAGTGGGTCATATCCTTTGACTCAAGCTATCGAGCTTTGGTATTTGACAGCACTTAGTTAGATGAGAATAACTCCTCTTACCCCTTGATAGACGTCTGGTTCATCATGACCCTGCATCCTAGACCCTTTGAGATCCTTGAAATGGTCGGTGGAAATGATATGGTATGATGTCATGATGTTATGTACAAATAAACATATACACACAAAGCAGACAAGTTGTTATGTGCAAATAATCATATACACACAAAGAAGACAAGTCCTTAGGTTTAGGCTTGCATGAAGTCATAGGTAAGTACACTCTTGAAGCTTAGTTGGTTCAACCTATCTTAGAAAGTAACCGGGTTCTAGAGGATCTCAATATCATTGATCTTTCTTCATTGGGCATTGTCTCAGCATAATCAATCTTTTCTTGCAGCCGAAATATCCCAAAAGTATGATCTCAATGAGTGTAGTATCAAGTATCAACCAATCTTAAGCTTTACACCAAAGTCGGCTATCTCACTACTTCCTAATGGCCAAGTTGTTCAATTAAAGGTTCTACGGTCAGTTAGTGCTTCATGACACTGCTTAGCAGCCCCGTATTCTCCTCGATTCAACACAAGGGATATCGGTACCAACAAATGCGTCACACTAACATAGCCATTTCTTTAACTATATCAGTATACGTCGTACAGTTTTCACAATCTATTGCTACTTACGTAATGGTGTTCCCAGACCCGGGTAGAGAATCAATACAAACCCACACAAGGACCCATAAATGTAAAGCAAACTAATCAAACAATGAAAGATAATAAATGTGATCTAACTCTAAGGTAACCCCACTTTTAGGTTACTCCCCAACCGAGTCATCAGTTTCGTGATACGATGGGAGAACTAACTTGGGTGTTTTATGTTTTATCGCAATTGTTGTGGATAGTGTAGCGGTAAAATCAATGAAGTCGCCACCGAGTATTTATTTATCCCATATGAAAGGGAAAGGAAAATCATCAAAGAAAAATCTAAAGGGGAAATCAAGGTCTTGCGACCGAGAGATTGGGTAAGGGAGTCGATTACGTGAGGGGAAGGTATTAGCACCCCACACGTCCATAGTACTCTACGGGATCCACTCTCGTTATTCTAATCAAAGGGTGTGTTCAATCTAATGCTTAAGGATTATAAACTAAGAGGGAATGCATGCAAAAAAAGGAGAAAGAATGTAGGGAAAATAAAGTTGTACTCGCTCGGGCCCTACCCCAATGCCTACGTATCCTTTTTGAGGAATCAAAGCTACCGTAGTTCGACTCATATATTTTGTTTGTTTGTATTTTTTAAATGAACAATGTTGCATTCGATCATTCCACTGCTGCTCGACCTTTGGAGACTTACGACCTGTAGTGGAAAGGATCTAACATGCTCTTAGAAAAGAAAATCCGAATGGCGAAAAGAAATGGATTGGTTGGTATTTTTTATTATGAAAAGTATTTTTGCATGCTTAGCATTTTTTGCATATTTGCCAAGAAAAAAGAAGTTTTAGTTTTAAGTACAACTATGAAAAAATGGGAAGAAAGCATCTAAGGGAGACTAACCTATCTCTAACCTAATGTTATCATACAATGGGGGATCCTATCTAAGCTAGCATGCCAAAGAAAGTCTAACAAAACTATCCTATAGGGAACATGCACTGAGAGCGAAGTCGTGATCTCAATTTCTAAATTGAGTGACTCATCGATCAACAAGAAATAAAGGAAAGCGATAAAGTCCTAGGGAGCATGCACTGAGAGCGAAGTCGTGATCTCAATTTCTAAATTGAGTGACTCATCAATCAATCAAACGAAGAAACAAACACAAGCACCACACATATAGCAAATGAAGTGTGGAATGCCTACTATAGGTCTTTAAACAGCGACTTCGAGCGCACGCTCTTTATTTCCTGCTTCCTACTTCACATGATTTCTAGAAAGTGGTAAAATGCAGCATTTATGATATTTACAATAATAATGATCTGAATGTATACCAAGCAGATAAAACAAATCCGTATACAACAAACTCTACAACAAATATCCGAAATCTTCTGCAAAAACTCCAAAAGCTAGCATCAACAAGAGAGAATGTCAGAAATGTGACACCAGTGCAAGCAAAACGCATATGTTACCAAAGCGGTCAATGTCTGAATTTTCTTCTCAAGGCATGCACAAGTCACCAAAATGGGTAGAAAATAACAACACAATTGAAACACAAATTGTAAGTAAGAAAATATGGATACAAGTAAGCATGATTATGTATAATACAAAATGAGCAAGTTGCTTGAACATAGTATGGCATTTCTGGATAATATTGCATTAGTATCATAAAGAGTACTGAAATTAGCATGGAAGCAGAATAAATGAGATTAGATATAAGTATGAACATGAATGGTCAAATGGTAAAAAGTGAACTATGTTTAGACGCTGATCGCAATACTCCAGACAGCCACACCATATTCAAGTAATTAAACTCAAAAAAGCGGTAAAAACGCATATGTACAAAGGTTAATAGTATCAACAAAATATGGTATTTACATAAAGCGGTAATCTCTTGAATGTCAACATCCAATATACAAGCTACCAAGTTATTTGGTATGCTACAAGTTAGTATATTTACAAACTATGAGGGATTGATATCACAAACTAAAATTAGTGCAAAATGGTATTTTTCAAGTAACAGTGTAATATGTACATAAACCGAAAGGCGCATTCGAAACAAACGGTAACCTCTTGAAAATTGTTTGGAATGAATTGTAAAAATTAATGGGACTTATATTCATGCAAACGGATCACAAAAATGCAATCGGTTCGGCCAAATTTCTCTCGGAAACAAGATTTTCGCAACAAGTCAGCAACAGTAAAAGTCGGGTAAAAAGTATCCGAATCGAAAAACTATACGTGTGGGGAGCTTCGGATGGCTTGAGAAACTCAGTTTTCAATAAGAAAGACAGAAAAACTCAAAGGGGATCAAAAGTTAGAGCAAATACAACAATTATGTCAAGAATTTGCCAATGTTCAAGTGTTGAGGCATTTTCCACCAAACTCAATCAAACTTGTTTCCATTGTGTTTTATGATATCATTTGAGTCTATTGAAATTTATTTCAACACATATAAATGACAAATAAGAAGTGTCAATCAACAAATTAGCAAAAAAGTAGTTTATGTCAAAAATCAAACAACTTGAAATTATATACCAAAAATATATTTCAAATGCACAGAAAAAAACACAATGATCAACAACCAAATGATTAGAAACAATTGATATTATTGATATCAAGACATTAAAGAAAATTCTCAACATCAATTTCCAACTCATGAGATAATTCAACAATATTTTTCAATTGTAAACTCCACAATTTATACATAATCTCATGAATTATTAACCAATGCCAAGCTTTTTTTAATATTTCGATTTCAATAATTTTGAGCAATCAAAGAATTAGGCCTAAACTAGGCTAATGTTAGAAAACAAACAAATGCTACAAGTATCACATAATTGGCACAATCACAAACTATGAAAAATTAATGAATTAAGATACAAAAGTCACATTTGGGCCATGAATGACAATTATGGATAAGTTAAAAAATTGAACTGATACACAAGGCACAAGCTTAAAAATCAACCGGAATGATAATCAAAATTATCGGAAGCTATGCACATGCACACGGTCTCAAAATACAGACGTTTCAGTCAAATTTCGTTCAAAAATGTGATTTTCGCACACAAGTCAACAGCTCCTAGATTTGACCGAAACGTATCCGAATCGAGGAACCGTTCGCGGGGAGAGCCTCGGATGGCTCGAGAAAATTGGTTTTCATTAAAGAAAGTTGAAAAAAGTCAAAACGAATCAAAAAGTTAGAGAAAAAACACCAATTATATCAAACTTTGCCATTTACCAAGTATTGAGATATTTTCTATCAAACTCAATCAAACTTACTTCAAAAATGTTTAGCAATGACATATGAGTCCATTAAAAATTACCTCAATTCATTGAAATGGCAAGCAACAAGTAATCAACCAAAAATTGGTAAAAGATTAGTTTATGTCAAGAATTAGTAACATGAGATCATATGCAAAAATGAATTTCAAATACAAAAAAATATCAATGATCATCAACCAAAAATAATAGAAAACATGTAGTAAAGCTTGAAAATCAAATACTTGACCTAAACTACACTAATTGTTAGTTTATGTTACAACACCTAAATCAAAGTTAGTGTTAGAATCTACATAACCTAAACTATTAACAAATTCTACATCAAGAATTAGGAGCTATTGTTAATCTAATCAAGAGTTCAATATCTCAAACTAGTGTTAGTGCTAACTAATTTTCTATAGTTAATTCAACTTAAACACAAGTGTAACTATACCTAGGGCTAAAAATCAACACAACAATACTATGTCAACTTCAAGTTACAACCAAAATCAATTTCTCAAGTTCAATTAATCACTTATTTCAATAAGAGATTCAATAAAATGGTATTAAATTCTCAATTCAAATCAATTCTCAATAATTAAGCCTCAATTATACAATTAAAACCTCAATCAACACAAAACCAAGAAAAAGCACTTATTTCAAAAAATCACTTATTTCAAAAAGCGCTTAATTCAAGAAAACTCACCGATAGAAGTAAAGAGGATGCTTGGGTATAGAGATCGCAATGAACGGATCAACAATCGGAGAATAATTGCTCTTGATCTTGACTTTTGGATCTTGATGAAGTTGTTGTTGTGTTCTTGATGAAAGAAGTGTAGAACCTTGATTTGATCTTTGAGAGAATTGAGTGAAAATTTTTGATTGTTTGTGGAGATTTTTTTGAGTTATGAGAGAAATTGGAGTAAAAAGAATATATAGTATGGGCTTATGTGAGTGAATTTGGTTAATGGGTCTCAAATATTCATAAATATTAATGCAGAATTTTAATTCACTTGAGTGCAACACGTTTCAGGCAAATTCGCAGGAATCTCGGTGCGACTTTTGAAGTTGAAATGTGAAACAAAAATGTAGCCAACTTTGATAACAACATCGTGTCCGAAGATGAACTTGATCGGATAAACGGTGATTTAGTTAGGATTTTTTGAAGTTTCGTCTCAGATGAAAATATTTCTCGGTTCAGGATTTTTAAACGCGTTGCGCGCGCTTCAGTCCAAAAACGAAGGCCTTCGGGATACCGCTCGAATTGGGAAGCTGAAAGAAATATTTAACCAACTCAATTTATGAACCAATGCCACTCGAACCGGCTCAATACAATAAGAATCGACTGAGTTATGATTTTCTAAGGATAAAGCCGGTGAACATTTGTCACAATTTTCTCGTGCGAATATATTTGATAAATTCATATATTCAAAGACTCTCTGGGTAGAACTGGCTTCCGGCCGTGAGATACGAAATGTAGATGACATCAAGATGGAACTGAAACGGGTTCAAAACGATAAACGATCTTCGAGTTATGAATTTTTTAGTGTGTGAAAACTGCACTTTCAGCACATTTTTCTTTGTATTTTTCACCATATAACTTCCAAAAGAACCGTGTATCCGGAGACTTTCCTTTGAGAATTAGCTTTTGGTCCGAACACAAAAATTGAAGAGAACATCGAGAAGGTTTCAAAACCTCATGAATCAACCCAAAACACCATTCCAAGCTGGAGATGCAAAATTTCAAACTCTGATCAGTAAAAACACTATTTCCAATTCGCATTGTTTTAAATTCACCGAAAACACCCAAATCTTTCACAACTCAAACATGCGTTTGAAAAATTATGAGAGATTTGTTGTGTTGATCAAATACCTTTATTATATGAATACGAAACCAATGAGATGCATGCATGTGTATATGCAAACAAAGTATAAGCCAATCAACGTTAAAACAAAGAGGGTAAATTTTGGGGTGCAACAGCTGCCCCTATTTAATCGCCTTCAACCTGAAGGTGAAATTGGCACCAACCTTTCGAACTTTCCAGGTGGAAGAAGATTAAATACTTAAAATAACCTAAAAATTTGCACTCCGAAGCCAGTCAGGTATTATTTTTTTTTGGTTTTCTGTATTTATTTTCTATTTTCTTTTTGCTTCTATGTCTTCTGCATAAGTAGAGTTCCCATCATCCTTCACTGAATGATCACTGCATTTACCATCATTCACACATATTGTATGAGGCTGATTCGTTGGGAATAATCCACTCCTCTCTTTTAAATGATCAATAAGTGGCAGTGTACCTTCCCATATTGATTCTTTCAGCTTCTCTAAGTGACATTTCACATTGTCAGCTCTTTTGTGCGCGATAAATGAGTTAACATCCCATTTCAATAGCCTAAGTTAACTTGCAATTGAAATAACAAGTATTTGATGAGAACCAAAAACTGTATCATTCAAAACAAGTCCACAATGTTGAAGAAGGAGAAACTCAAGATAACCACAAGATCAAGCCCTAATCCAATGATCCCCAGTTGAAGCATAACAGAAGAAAACCCTAATTCTTAAGCATTGAAGAAAGATCACAACCTGATGCTGAGGAGAGAGAATATCCCTGTAGTTTGATGATAAAGAAGTACAGGAAATAAAATCCTAATTCGAACAGATGATTGATGGAGAAATCAACCGAAATAAGCTTGTGCGGAGATAAGAGCCTTAAAGCCATTCAACAAACCTAATTCCTCGAAATCCCTGATCTCAAGCCGAACTATCGACTAATGATGCATGATGCGTCAGATGACCTAATGAAGGTTATGTACCTCAATCTCAATTAAATCCAAAGATTCTAGCCACCTTTCATTTGAAGCGACCAATCTCCATTCAGAGAGAGAAACCCTAATGCCAAAGCTCTTCGATCTTATAACCATGAGACCAATGCTATGTGCGAAATATACGAAGTATAATGAGGGATCTTAGGGGCAAAAATTGGGGTACAACAGCTGTCCTTATTTAAGTGTCTTCTATCCAGAGATACGAAGATTAAAATCTTCGTTTCGAAGTGATTGAAGATACTTAAATATAAAAGAAGCCCTATTTTTGGCCTTAAGATACCAAGCGATGCTTATGATTATGGATGCAGATAGACAAATCTAAAGATGCAAGACACCACTGGGGATGTAGCAAAGGAAACAGAAATCGAAAAGAAACCCAACCAGGAAAATAAATCACTAGTGAGCAAAAAATCCGACTCTATTGGGGTAAAACCCGAAGAAGAGATAAGGTAGCATCAACTCAATAAATGAGGAAAAAGGCAGTGGGTAACAATGATCGACAGATAACTGTGAACTACCAACTCAATAGTCGAAGGTAGAAACGTAATAAGATACCGGCTCACAGATGACGGTAAACTACCAACTCAATAGTTGAAGGTAGAAGATCAAAAAGATATCGACTCACAAATGACGGTAAACTACCAACTCAATAGTTGAAGGTAGAAACATAATAAGATACCGGCTCACAGATGACGGTAAACTACCAACTCAATAGTTGAAGGTAGAAGATCAAAAAGATACCGACTCACAGATGAAGATAAACTACCAACTCAATGGTTGAAGGTAGAAGATCAAAAAGATATCGACTCATAGATGATGGTAAACTACCAACTCAATAGTTGAAGGTAGAGAGGAAGGATTAATAATAGCAAGTTTCCCAAAATCAAGGCTTTTCACCAAGAACGAAGCTTAACTTCTTCTTTAACCAAGGCATTCCGCCTGGAAAGGGTAATATATAAGTTGTCTCAAATAAAGAGACTACCACTTATAAAGATTTCTCAACGAATTGTCTCTGTGATATTGAAAGACTTGCCATCCACTGGAGTAATTTGACAATGAACTGCAAACTATCCACTCATAGAGAAGATATCAAAAAAGTAACGTTGACTTTTACGAGGAAGTGCAAGTTGCTCAAATAAAGAGACCTGCTACTTGCTGTTATAGGAAGGATTGTAAAAATGACTTTCTGGGGAAAGCAATATAACTTCCTGGGGAATGAATCATGACTTCATGGGGAAAGCATTATGACTTCCTGGTGAATGAATCATGACTTCCTAGTGAATGAATCATGACTTCCTAGGGAATAAAATACAGCTTCCTGGGGACATGCCAACATATTCCTGCTGAGGAGATAAAATCTTCTTGTGTAAAATAAATGCGCATTATCAAACCAAGGCCCGGAGCATACAGAAATCCAAAGTAATAATATTGTTGGGAACCAAAGATTCAAACCAGAAATAAACCAGAATGAATTAGTCAACCAAAATACATCCTTTGAGAAATAAACTCAAGAGGGAAACCCAAATCATCAAGACAAAGAGCTGTACAGGAAGGCTAAAGCAAAGATCTTCCACGAGGGACAACTCAGTGGGGAAATTGAAAGAATATACACTTTCTTCTTAAGGTTGACACTCTATTGGAAAGAGGACAACACGACTCTAGAAAACAGGGTAATATGTCAACAAAATATTAATGAATGTGAATGAGAAACGATTTGCTAAATTCAACTATGTATGATGTATGTATGTATGCATGAGTGTTATTATGTATATGCTAACAAAACAAACATATAACACTGGGAGTAACTAGGCAAAACCAACTCGGGTATAGTCAAAACTCGGCTAAATCACATCCAAGATGAACATTCCATAAGAAAATAAGCACCAACTAAGGAAACAAAATCCTATTCCGCGGCTTAACTTCACTTGGGAAGGAACATAATCCGGAAGTAATCAAATCATAGTGACAAAACAGTATAGAACAGGGATATAACATCCTTCTCCAGGCTTTACCGAGGAATAACACATAGACTTCAACAGGGAAAACAAATGTTTCACGGTCTGTACTTCTACCGGGGATTGCAAAACTGATTTAAAATAAGGCAGATGGAAACCAAATTATCAAAACATCCACTGAGGAATTCAAGCTGACTTCAATGGAGAAATATCATACAAACTTCACTAGAGGAGATAATGGCTCATCATCGAGATATCAATTGGGGACCTCGTGCTGACTTCATTGGGGAGGACAACACTAAATTGAAGAGGGGAAACCAAGATACGTTCTTCATTGGGGAAACCAGAAATACACTCTTCAATATTGAGAGTAAGTATTGCACCAACTTCTCTGGGGAAAAAGTATGAAATCTCATGGGGACAACAACTTGAAGAGTTAAGAAGTCAAATATTATAGCAAGGAATCAATCTTATGGGGATTTTAAATTAAATCCAACCCTTGGAGAGTGAAAACCAAAAAATTGATAACCAATTTATCACTTCTTAAATAAAACACTACCCTTGCCTGATTATTGGGCAATCAAAGGAAATGCAAGTACTGCCGAGAGGGAGATGCTTCGCAAATGAGTCCAACTCAGCATGCACGGGGAGAAAGGACTTTTATCAAATAGCAAAGTCTTCACTGGGGAATCTCAAATTGAGTCTTCATATCATACAAACATCTTCAAATAAAAAGATGCCCTGGGATAACCTTCTTGGGGAATCGAGAAGTCAACATCAAAGAAAGAGGTCAAACCCATGGGAATTTTAAATCAAACCCAACACTTGGCGGGTGAAAACCCAAAGAGTTCATAACCGTCTCAACACTTCTTAGAAAATATATTGCCCTGGTTTAGTTTCCTGGGAAGTAAATACCAACAATAATGCCAATACTGCAGAAAGAGTGACATTTTGCAAATAATTCCATCTCAGCACCAAGGGAACAAGACCTTTGGTCATATGAGGGAAGACTCCGCTGGAGAATCTGGGATAGAAGCCTCAGACCATGCAAACCCAAAATAAAAATGAACCAAGACTTGACTTGGGACAATGGGATCACAAACCCAATACCACACCTTACGCCAATTAGTATCGTCTTCAATATATAAAAATCACGCGCATACCAGCAAAAACAACCTGAGAAAACCTTCCCGGGGAATCTAGAAGTTCGCGTTATAGCAAGAGGTAAAAATTATGGGGATTTTAAATCAAACTCAACACTTGGTGAGTGAAAAACCCAAAGATTTGATAACCATTTCAACACTTCTTAGAAAAGATACAACCCTGGTTTAGTTTCCTGTGAAGTAAATACCAACAATAATTCCGTAACTGGAGGGAGCAATACTCTACAAGAGATTACATATTAATACAAAGGGAGAAAGAACTCCATCAAATGAGAAAAGGCTTCATAGCTCTTTTTAATCTCCGTTTGATCACCACCTGGCTGGGGAAAGAATCACACTCAGCTGGAGAAGTCTGCAACAAGACTGGAAAAATGGGATTATAAACCCAACACCATAACACATCCTGTAGGAAACCCTTTAATTGATCAACAATTGTTAGAGGAATCCAAACACACGTCTACAAAACAGGTCACAAGAAATAATCCTGCTTGAGGAAGATTCTCGACTTGGGGTAGACATAGTAACTATCTTGATGAAATCTGGATATGCCCTTGGAAACCAATCTGGTGTCCCAAGGTTACCGTGCTAATCAAGGTAACTTTCATAACCTACCTTTGGCTGCATGCTTTTAAGATAACCTTTATGAACAAATGGCTTATAGAGATTTGTTGAATCTTGACGTAACTGCCCTAGATTGGCTGAATGTTACATCCTTTTTACTCTGCAACTCTTCTCAGCAACATGCCTTTTGCTGATAGTCAAATGTAAACTTTCGTGATATCAATCAGTTATTTTACAATCAGAAAAATGTTTATTCTAAGAATGAAAATTCTAATGCAACAATTATGTAAGTCATGAAGATTTTATTTAAAAAGATGTTGCAAAACCTTGTGAACAAATCACTAGCCAGGATGCGACATGGATTTTTTGTATGAAAGATAAGAAAAACATATGATACCAATCACAATAATTTATCAAAATTAATGGGAGTCAGGAAACACTATTTCATTGGAGTATGCTTTCGAAATAAACCATGTTTCAATTAGGACTTTTGAGAGTTGTAATGTGGCCTGGTTCACAGTTTTAGAAAAAAAAGATTTAAGGCTAAAAAATATTTGGTGCCCACCCCCTTCGTGATATTCTTCAGTCCTAAGTTCAGTTAACCTGACACGAACATCATCTCTCAAAAGAAATTTCGAGATGGTTGAGGAATCAAACAAGGTTTTCTTTGGACATGCAAGTCACTCATTCCTACTTCTTTTGGGTTTCTTTTCATGCGACTCTGTTCTTTGCTGAGGATTTCACAATGTAATCCTTTATCGCATTTCAGGTTTTCTATTTCTTCCCTGCTTTCTGGACAAATTCTTTTTGACTTTGACTCTGAAGTACAACGGGATGCCCTGACTTTTGCCTAAGCGACTTATCTTTTCAAGTTCCGACTTAGCGGGGCTTTTTTTCTCTTTCTTTTTCATCATCATTTTTTTATTCATATTATCTTTTTCTTTTTGAACATGTCGCGTGACTTCGAGTCATTTGTGACTAGTTGGAAGAATTGTGACAACCCTATTTCTGAGTAGATGAAGGGTAACCATTATTGTATCGTCATTTGTTGATCTCCTGATATGCGAGAAATACCCATTGGGATAACATCTTCTTTTGATACACACTACTGATATGCGGAGATCAAACACTGCGGTTTTGAATTCCCTCAACCTCTTGAAGGATAACCATTATTGTATCCTTAGATGCGCACTCTTGATGAGATTTGAATACTCAATCAGATTAATTTAACACTACCCTACCCCGGGTTAAAAATGAGGGTTTTTTCTGAATAGAAAAATAAAATCCTACTTCAAGGCTCAAAGGGATTAACAAAGGTTTCACTCCCTTATATCTCCGGTGTTTGAGGATTTGAAACACTGCCTGTACATAGTCAACAGGGTTTTATCCAAAAACATACAACTAGGAAATTTGTGTTTTAAATTCATCATCCTCCTCCCAATCTCTGCCTAGGCGAGAGAATGGTTAACAAGTTGGTATCATAAAGAAATTTAAAATTGAAAACAAATACAAGTGAAGCGAATGAATTTATTCAAGACAAACATACTCATTGTGTTAAGAGTAAACATTCAAATGTAAACAAGTTCTTACATGCAAACAATGCAATGATAAACAAGAAAAATACAAACGAGAAATCAGTAAAAATGATAAAAACTAAGATGACTCTCTTATCTAAATTTGCGTTGGAGGTAACATTTCCCAAACATTGGAACTACCAACAACAGAGATTCATTCATGCTCTGCTAATGAATTGTTTTGAACATTAGGGTCAATGTCCTTAAACGACAAGATACCGCTTCAGACCAACCTCTAAACTTCAACCTTCAAAGCAATGCAATCTTCTAAATCGTGCCCAGAAGCATCCTGATGAAAGGCACATGAAACGTCAGCCTTATATCCTCTTGGCAGTTTTTCAGGAACAACTGGTCGAGCTCGAGTTTGAACCAGATTCTTCTTCAACAAAGAAGGATACAACTCTGCGTATGTCATTGGAATTGGATCAAAGCTCATTTTCCTCTGATGACCTTGCCCTTGATTTCCTTGTTGAGGTGTTTTTTTGATACGCAACAGAAGTCGGAGCCACGTTAACAACCGGAGTGACCAAAGCAACCTGTTGTGGATGTGCTTGACGCCTTCTAGGCAGTTTAGCTCTTCTCTCTTGAACAACGACATTTGCATCTCCTTCTTTCTTTCTAGCAAATCCATATGATGATTTCTTTGCACCACTAGAACTTTCATCTCTCACCAAACGACCTTCTCTTACGGCTTCCTCTAAGCGAACACCCATACCCACCATTTCGGTGAAGTCACTCGGTGCACTCGCCACCATTCTTTCGTAGTAGAAGGAACCCAGAGTCTTTAAAAAGATCTTAATCATTTCCTTCTCTTCCATTGGGGGGATTACCTGGACGACCACTTCACGCTACCTTTGCGCGTATTCCTTAAACAACTCCTTATCTTTCTGGACCATAGCCCTGAGTTGATCACAGTCAGGCGCCATGTCCACATTATACTTGTACTATTTGACAAACGCCTCTCCTAGGTCGTTGAAGGTATGAATATTAGCACTATCCAAGCTCATGTACTATTTTAGTGCAACACCAGTCAGGTTATCTTGAAAGAAGTGGATCAGCAAACGTTGATTGTCAGTGTGAGTGGACATCCTTCTCATGTACATTATTAGATGAGCACGGGGGCAAGTATTGCCCTTATATTTCGAACTCTGGCACTTTGAATTTTGCATGTACATTTGGAACTAGGCATAAATCGCTCACGTTCTGTCAGAATAGTTCTTTTCCCCAGAGGGCTTTCATTTCCTTTCGCATCTCATTAAACTGATCTTGGAAGTCATCCATTCTGTCATAGAATCCAATTCCTTCGCTTGGCGGAGGAGTAGGATGGTGAACCACATCATTAACAACAGGGAAGACATTCATTACTGGAGGAACGACATGACGGATCTCATTGCTGACAACAGGAGCAACGTGTACCACGGGAGGGGAAGAAGCCATAACTTGTTGAGAAAATTGAGCAATTTGAGGAGTAGGGTTATATCCTTCTGGCGTGTAACTTTCGGGCATTCCCCATGGATATCCAGGAGGCATGCGATGCTGAGCAGCAGTAGTATTTGGAGCAACTGAGATGGGAGCTGTCGTAATTTCAGAGACAACTGTTGCTTATTGTGGTTGCGTAGCCTGAGGAGGTGGAGGTGGTGGTGGATGATTCTGAGCAGCCACCAACGAATCTACCAAAGCAGTCAAGTTCGCCATTCTGGTTCTCAAAGCGGTGACCTCTTCGTGCAGTTCGCGATTCTCTTGTTCGATATTTTCCATCTGCCTCTTGAAAGTGCTTCGAGTATTATAACGATGAAAATTTGTGGTAGCAATCTCTGTAAAGAAACCCGAATCAAAGATAAGAAAACTTGTCGTGACCTACCTGTCATGATATGGTATGCATGTATGAATGGTTATGCATGAAGTGTCTTATCATTTCCAGGAGAATCCTTTGGTTTTTCATCAAGAATCGATAAGAAATAGGATAAACAATAAGATAAAATAAAACAAAGGCAAGATATCAGAGTAGAAACTACTTATATCATATAATCGAACAAACATCCATATGGTGGTGATTTAGTACAAATAGGGTCAATTATTAAAGAGGCCCCGTCCAACAAGACTGGCGGTGACCTTATCGATCAAAACAAGCATAAAAGATAAGTGCAGCAAAAAGAATTCTCTTTAAGCTCAACTATCCAGCTAATCATTTCCAGAAAAAGGGTCTCCAGTCACAAAGCCCCTCTTCTTCACTAGCGCCAACAAACAATGATACTTGAGTTCCCAATCCTCAGAATCTATGTTTCCCACTTCGGCCTCTTCTGCTGGAACCTTGTCTTTATTTACTACATGGGCTTTGATTGTTGTCAACTCTTTCGTAACTTGAGTCAAGCGAACATCCTTGTCTCTTAACTTTTTCTTCAACATCTTAACCTCCTCACAACGCTTAGCTTCCAATTCCTTTTTAGCCAATCGAAGGTTTTGTATCTCTTGATGCTTAGCCTGTAGCTCTTCAACCTGTCGGCTGGTAGTATCAGAACCCTCGACCCTAGGTATTTTCGACCGCTCAAGTAAACCTTGTTTTTCTAGCAACTGGTTCTTCAGCTTAACCTCTTTCATGAGTTTCTTCTTGTCCTGCAAGGCAAATGACATATCCACATTCATTTCTTCCTTCCTAGCTTGAAGTTTGAGTTTTTCGGCCTTGACATTCTTAAAACACGTTACAGGCACAAACTCTAATCTTTCTGGGACCGGCTGTATGGGAGACAAATCAATACGGAATAAAGAATTGTCCGCCTGAACATCCACTAACGGGTCAAAATCAGGTTGAGGATATAACAACCTCCCCTTTTTATAAGGTAACCGCACTTCCTTCACACGATTCTGAATCCAGCTCGTATAAGTATCATAGGCTACACTTCCATTCTGGCTGAAAGAAAGTTTTCCTTTATGGCGAATATGTCCCCATGCTATCTTCACCTTTTCAAGCAACACTTCATCTTCTCCTTTACCGAAAAAACGGTATCTATCACCTCCCGCTCATTGGGTCTATCTAACATCACGAATCCTAATTGACGGTGCGCTAGGATAGGGTTATAATTAATGCACCTCCTTGTCCCCATAAGCGGGATATTAGGGAATTCTCCACACCCTATAATGATCTCTTTTAAACCTATCACACTTTGCCAAACAATATCATACGAAGTAATTCCCATGATACGCTGAGACCATAAAGATGAATTGACAGCATGAACAAAAGGCCCTTTTGTAGGAATATGCATCATCAACCATTTATAAAGCACGATCGCGCAAAACATGACTTCCCCTTTCTTTCCATGTCAGGAATGGATGGTGTAATAAGTGTCGACGAGTAGAGTTGGTACGGGGTTACCGTTCACGAAGACATACAATGCAGATAGATGCACTAACTTCTCAGATACTGGGAAGAGGACCAAACCATAAATCATTGCTGCCAGTAGTGCATTAAATGCTGTCCAATTCATGTCCTTTGCAAAACCTTTAGCCTTTGATATCAAGTAATTCGGAGGGAGACCGCTTGTGTCGCTTTTGTTAATCCAATTACTTTTAACTTCACCATGAGTCAAATAAAGAGCTCTGGCGATCGCCATATAGTCTGGAATCCCTGGTGCTCGAACAAAGGGAATACTATTGGTCACCCTGACATCCATAATATACGCATACTCTTCAAGAGTTGGTTCCAATTGATAGTCCCGGAAAGTAAAATAGCGTAGCTACGAATCATAGAACTGAAGAAGTGTTCTCACGACCCATTCTACAAAATCATCATTCACCAACGACAATAGATTTCCATATTTTCCTCTGAAAACTTTTTCATTTGGTCCTTTCACAAGAGCTCCCAACTCTCGCAATCGACCACCAAAGCATGGGAACTGATAAGCAGCAGTGTTTCTAAGAGGCTCTGAACTTTTCTTCACGTTGTTATCCATCCTTGATGCTGACGACAGACCTCAGAATAATCCTGGAAATGAAATGCAAATGCAGGTTAGGCAGTTATATATTTTTTTGCCTTTTTTTTGCGTTTCTTTTATAAAATAAATATGCCATGATGCAAGTGCAATAATCATAAGGTTGAAGTTTCGGCAATGATGGATAGTTGCTGAACTGATAACAAAACAACTGTCATATGTAATAAGATCAAAGGTCCAGACCAAATCAGAATACCAAGGATCAAATTCACCAGTATAATCAGAGTCACCAACGGAACATGTATAGTCACCATCTGTACCTGTAAATATCATTCTCTCCCCACTCACGATTAAAGACTAGGTCATGGTAAGGTCAATGATAACTTAGAATCGAGGGTACTCTTGAAAAACTATCTCCATATCACCTACGTGAAAACGATAGCCCCTCATTTGTACCTCATCTGAGCATGGACGACATGGCGGCATAGTGAAACCTAAGTGATCCGCTGTTGCAGGCGGATCAAAAACAAGTTATTTCAAAATGCAGTATAGCGAAAATGGCTTGAGTCGTATCGCAAGGATTCTTGATTTTGTTATTAACTAATAGAAATCGAATAGGGGGTTGGTTTTAGGATCAATTTATAACATAAAATAAGTGATTATCAAAATAAGCTAACCTGCTAATTCAGTTCCTACCTATCATTGATTATTATAACATCGCTGCCCTAAGAAGGTACTATTCCTGTTCGATCACAATAACATTCAACAAGCGAGAATGATATTATAAGAATTATGTTTCCTGTTTACCGAATTAAGCAAACGGTTAAAAATAAGCGAATTAACGAATTAAGCAAATGATAACACACAATGAAAATTAGGGAACATAAATCAATCAAACCAAACAAAACTATTTTATGACAATCGGATTAAGCAAACGATGAACATATAATAGAGTTGAAAGGAATAGAAATTAAATTGCAAAATCATATTAACCTCAAGTATCAGAACATGAATGTAGCAGATCAACTCAGAGGAAATTTAACTCTCCATAAGATTTGTACAAAGCAAGAGTTCTATCGTGAAAATAAAGAGGTTTTTTTTCTCAATAATGAAAAGGTCCAAACTAAATTACTGTAGAGGATGCTAGGTATAGATAGGACAAGGATTCAGTTCATCACCCAATTGGGTCGAAAATATAACCCAGACCCAAAACAAATGACCCAAAACTTAAATATAAAATGCTGCAACTTCAACGAATTTTATGGCCCTGCTACATTCTGATTCAGCTCTCTACTTCTAAATGAAAATCGTATCTCTTTCTCTTAGCTTTCCAACGAATGGTAGCACGCCTTATTCCGACTCCTGTAGCTCAAGTTATGAATTTATTCGTGCAGACTGCTAATGCTGAAAATAAAGTGCGAAAATCAAATAAGAGTAGAAATAAAATAAAATAGAAAAACACTATAAAATACAAAAATAAGCTAAACAAACCATGAAAATGCATATGTACAATCATAGAAGAATATGCATCAAAATGAACTGATCAAATTCCCCCACACTTGAACTTTTGCACTCCGAGCAAAATAAAATCAAAAGAAACACAACAGTATCATCAGCTACTCATTCTAGGCTACAAACTCTTCTCCGATTAAGATTGCATCAATAGGTATTAATCTTGCACACTAAGGATATCGTAGAAACACTAATCTTGTCTCTTGAATATGCAAACCAATTCGAATCATATTATTATGCCAAAGCCTAACTTACTCATCCTCCTTTTTTCTCTTTTTCATTCAGGCACAATCACATTAAGCCCGTTATCTCCATACACTCATAGCAAGGCGACCGGTTAGTGAATCTGATCCTTTTTGCACGGGGTTCTGGTACTTACGTGGCATAACCCTTTGCTTACTCGATTGTAGTTGCGGGGAATCGAACCGTAATCCTCCCTACCAAGTTCAACACCAGAAACTGCTGAACCAACTAACAACGGGTTTTATTATCAACTTTTTTTGTAGGTTCTATGACCGTTGGGTTAAGTGACCGGGTGAGGGTCGCCAAACTTAGAAGGCGTATTCCTTTTTCTTTCCTTATTTTTTCAAATAAAACTTGGATCACTCACTTATTTTCATCGGCTTCCCTGCGTAGAGTGCGTGTGAGATGGTGCTGACTGCTGAAATAAACTACTCAATAGCTATTAAAAGATGAGAATTCAAGGCTACGTCATAATAAAAATTCAAATTCACTTCCATATGCATGATACTTACAGTGTTAAGACGATACCGATCTTGTGAACTTTTCCCAAGTCTCCACAACTAACCTCAGATTAATCTATAACCCAAAACTTTCAAAAAGATGCATATTTTTTTTATTTTTTTTATAACTGAAAACAAAACAATAAAATAGAGAACAAAAGCAAAGAAAACAAAACAAATAAATGATTCCCCCCCCCCATACTTAAAACACACATTGTCCTCAATGAAGGAAACAAGCATAAAATAAGAGCGAGGAGAGAGAAAAGAACACACTCGAGGAGTCAAGGTGGATAGATGATTGCATAAGTAGCCTTTCCCAACGAGAGCTCTTTTATAGTCTCCTCTTCTAACGTGGGAATCTCATGGAATAGCTTGAGGCGGTGTCCTTTGACTTTGCAATTTTTATCAGTACCTTCACTTTTTATTCTTGTTCAAAGAATGTTCTTCTAAAAGTAGAAGTGTCAAATGGTCACGTAAACATGATCTCATCTTTCACAACATCAAGGATCAAAAGGTTACTGGGCTGCCTCACTGCTTTAACTACATCTTCAAGTGAGATCCTATGCATACACATGGACATGCTAATATCATAAATATCATCTAAGGTCCATCCAATTCCTTTCTTATGCTTCTTTAAAACCTGCAAAAATTTACTTTCTTGATCAAAATAAAGTATAGAAGAAATTATAACCTGGAGTTTTTCATTCATCTCTAGATAAGCATAATTAAGATTTTCAGGAATTAGTTTTAGCTCTTGGGAATGTGGTTGTTTAATGGATGGTTTGTTTCGGGAAGCCGGAGTATCTAAAGCTTCTTCCACATGAACAAATTCATTTACAACCTCATCTGCAGTAAGAATATCAACTTGCAAGGCAGTCTCAAGTTCAGCATAAACAGAGCAAATTTTAATATCAGTACAAACATCACAAGAGTAAACATCATCAAAATCAGATAATGATGGAAAATCAGTTGCAAATAAATCAGTGCAAGTATCATCAACAGTATCAGAAAGCAAAACTATTGAAAAAACAGAATTCTCTTCCAAGGGTTGTTGGTTAGATCCTTGAGCTTGTTGCATGGTATTTATCAAAGAGGCAAGTTGTTCAATCTGTGTTTGCAAAGTCTGGAGAGTAGAATCTATTTGTTGTTCATACTGGAGATTATTTGCAGCCATTTTTTGACAATGTCCTCTAGTGAAAGTTCAGAAGGTTCTGAGCACACAACTTGGAATTCCTTCAGATTCTTATGCGGATCCTCACCTGTAAGACTATTAAGCTTTGACAACAAGTGTATTAAATCAGATTTCAATTCAAAAGGTGTATCAGCTGCAGGATAGTCAATACGTAAACCATTATAGCTCACATCAAGACCAGCCAACTGCCTCAAAGTTCTTTGTTCAGCCATGTTATCAATAAACACAAAAATACCAACTATGTCCCAAACAGGCAGAAACAAATAGAAAGAAAGAAAATGATTAAAATAAATTAAAAAAATACAAAAAACACCAAATATAATCTAATGAAGCAAAATAAGAATTTAAAAAAAAATTGGATTTTTTCGACACTATGAAAACAGTAAAAAATTATTTAAAAATAGAAAAAAGAGGAATTTGCGATTTTGAGGGCCGAAGTATTTTAGAATTCTATTCTAAAGGAGTACTGTTCGTCGATTTTTTTCTAAACTTCTGGAAACAATTCGAAGCAAATCGAAACAGTAGGTTTCAAACTTACATGCTAGGCTGAAAAATTGTACTGCAATCGAAATTACAACCCTGAAAATCAACAAACACAACGAAAAAAACAAGAAAAAAAAAGCAAGAACACTATACCTATGACTAAAATATTAATTAATAACAACAAGAATCCCCGACAACGACACCAATTTGATCCGTTGTCGCGGGTGGATCAAAAATGAGTTATTTTAAAATGCAGTATAGCGATAATGGCTCGAGTCGTATCGCAAGGATTCTTGATTTTGTTATTAACTAATAGAAATCGAATAAGGGGTTGGTTTTAGGATCAATTTATAACACGAAATAAGTGATTATCAAAATAAGCTAATCTGCTAATTCAGTTCCTACCTATCATTGATTATTATAAATCGCTGCCCTAAGCAGGAACTATTCCTGTTCGATCACATTAAAATTTAACAAGCGAGAATGATATTATAAGAATTATGTTTCCTGTTTACCGAATTAAGCAAACGGTTAAAAATAAGCGAATTAATGAATTAAGCAAATGATAACACGCAATGAAAATTAGGGAACATAAATCAATCGAACCAAACAAAACTATTTTATGACAATCGGATTAAGCAAACGACGAACATATAATAGAGTTGAAAGGAATAGGAATTAAATTGTAAAATCATATTAACCTCAAGTATCAGAACATGAATGTAGCAGATCAACTCAGAGGAAATTTAGCTCTCCATAAGATTCGTACAAAGCAAAAGTTCTATCGTGAAAATAAAGAGGTTTTTTTCTCAATAATGAAAAGGTCCAAACTAAATTACTGTAGCGGCTTCTAGGTATAGCAAGGACAAGGATTTGGTTCATCACCCAACTGGGTTGAAAATATAACCCAGACCCAAAACAAATGACCCAAAACTTAAATATAAAATACTACAACTTCAACGAATTTTATGGCCCTGCTACAGTTCGATTCAGCTTTCGACTTCTGAATGAAAATCGTAGCTCTTTCTCTTAACTTTCCAACGACTAGTAGCACGCCTCATTCCGACTCCTGTAGCTCAAGTTATGAATTTATTCGTGCAGACTGCTAATGCTGAAAATAAAGTGCGAAAATCAAATAAGAGTAGAAATAAATTAAAATAGAAAAACACTATAAAATACAAAAATAAGCTAAACAAACCATGAAAATGCGTAAGTACAATCATGGAAGAATATGAAATAAAATGCACTGATCACTAAGTCAACTAGCCGTTCATGTTCCACTCTATTCCTAGTGTTCCTATTGTTTCCGTTTGGCCTGGGTATTGGGCATTTTACCTCATAGTAACATCCCACCCATCAAGAGACAGAGAAACCAACACAGCAACAATATGACAAATAACAATAAAGATGCAATGCAAATATATGCTCAAACATATAAAAATGAATAATATATAAACGCATAATGATAAACACCCTAAGAAAAGAAAAACGGGAGTTAGGAGTGACTCACGGGGTGGACCAACAATTGGTCGAAGTAATATTCCCTAGTGAAGTCGCCATTTTTCTGTAGCGGTAAAATCAATGAAGTCGCCACTGAGTATTTATTTATCCCATATGAAAGAGAAAGGAAAATCATCGAAGAAAAACCTAAAGGGAAAATCAAGGTCTTGCGACCGAGAGATTGGGTAAGGGAGTCGATTACGCGAGGGGAAGGTATTAGCACCCCACACGTCCATAGTACTCTACGAGACCCACTCTCGTTATTCTAATTAAAGGGTGTGTTCAATCTAATGATTAAGGATTATAAACTAAGAGGGAATGCATGCAAAGAAAGGAGAAATAATATAGGGAAAATAAAGTTGTACTCGCTCGGGCCCTACCTCAATGCCTACGTATCCTTTTTGAGGAATCAGAGCTACCGTAGTTTGGCTCATATATTTTGTTTGTTTGTATTTTTTAAATTAAAAATGTTGCATTCGATCATTCCACCGTTGCTCGACCTTTGGAGACTTACGAACTGTAGTAGAAAAGAGCTAACATGCTCTTAGAAAAGAAAAGCTGAATGGCGAAAAGAAATGGATTGGTTGGTATTTTTTATTATGAAAAGTATTTTTGTATGCTTAGCATTTTTTGTACATTTGCCAAGAAAAAAGAAGTTTTAGTTTTAAGTGAAATTATGCAAAAATGGGAAGAAAGCATCTAAGGGAGACTAACCTATCTCTAACCTAATGTTATCATACAATGGGGGATCCTATATAAGCTAGCATGCCAAAGAAAGTCTAACAAAACTATCCTATAGGGAACATGCACTGAGAGCGAAGTCGTGATATCAATTTCTAAATTGAGTGACTCATCGATCAACAAGAAATAAAGGAAAGTGATAAAGTCCTATAGGGAGCATGCACTGAGAGCGAAGTCGTGATCTCAATTTCTAAATTGAGTGACTCATCGATCAATCGAACAAAGAAACAAACACAAGCACCACACATATAACAAATGAAGTGCGGAATGCCTGCTACAAGTCTTTAAACAGCGACTTCGAGCGCACGCTCTTTATTTCCTGCTTCCTACTTCCCATGATTTCTAGAAAGTGGTAAAATGCAGCATTTACGATATTTACAACAATAATGATCTGAATGTGTACCAAACGGATAAAACAAATCCGTATACAGCAAACTCTATAACAAATATCCAAAATCTGTTGCAAAAGCTCCAAAAGCTAGCATCAACAAGAGAGAATGTCAGAAATATGACACCAGTGCAAGCAAAGCGCATCCGTTACCAAAGCGGTCAATGTCTGAATTTGCTTTTCAAGGCATGCATAACTCACCAAAATGGTTAGCAAATAACAACACAATTGCAATACAAATTTTAAATAAGAAACAATGGTTACAAGTAAGCATGATTATGTATAATACAAAATGAGCAAGTTGCTTGAACATAGTATGGCATTTCCGGACAACATTGCATCATTATCAGAAAGAGTACCAAAATTAGCATGGAAGCGGAAGAAATGAGATCAGATATAAGTATAAACATGAATGGTCAAATGGTAAAAAGTGAACCATGTTTAGACGCTGATCGCAATACTCTGGACAGTCACACCATATTCAAGTAATTAAACTCAAAAAAGCGGTAAAAATACATATGTACAAAGGTTAACAGTATCAACAAAATGCGGTATTTACATAAAGCGATAATATCTTGAATGTCAACATCCAATGTACAAGCTACCAAGTTAGTTGGTATGCTACAAGTTAGTATATTTACAAACTATGAGGGAATGATATCACAAACTGAAATTAGTGCAAAATGGTATTTTTCAAGTAACGGTGTAATATGTACATAAACCGAAAGGCGCACCCGAAACAAACAGTAACCTCTTGAAAATTATTTGGAATGAATTTTAAAAATTAATGGGACTAATATTCATGCAAACGGATCATAAAAATGCAATCGATTCGGCCAAATTTCACCCGGAAACAAGATTTTCGCAACAAGTCAGGAACAATAAAAGTCGGGTGAAAATTGTCCGAATCGAAAAACTATACGCGTGGGGAGCTTTGGATGGCTTGAGAAACCCAGTTTTCAATAAAGGACAGAAAAACTAAAAGCGGATCAAAAGTTAGAGCAAATACAACAATTATGTCAAGAATTTGCCAATGTTCAAGTGTTGAGGCATTTTCCACCAAACTCAATCAAACTTGTTTCCATTGTGTTTTATGATGTCATTTGAGTCTATTGAAATTTATCTCAACACATATAAATGACAAACAACAAGTGTCAATCAACAAATTAGCAAAAAAGTAGTTTATATCAAAAATCATACAACTTGAAATTATATAGCAAAAATACATTTCAAATGCACAAAAAAAACACAATGATCAACAACCAAATGGTTAGAAACAATTGATATTATTGATATCAAGACATTAAAGAAAATTCTCAACATCAATTTCCAACTCATGAGATAATTCAACAATATTTTTCAATCAAGTTGTAAACTCCACAATTTACACATAATCTCATGAATTATCAACCAATGCCAAGATTTTTCTAACATTTCAATTTCAATAATTTTGAGCAATCAAAGATTTAGGCCTAAACTAGGCTAATGTTAGAAAACAAACAAATGCTACAAGTATCACATAATTGGCACAATCACAAACTATGAAAATTAATGAATTAAGATTTAAAAAAGTCACATTTAGGCCATGAATGACAATTATGGACAAGTTAAAAAAGCGAACCGATACACAAGGCACAAGCTTAAAAATCAACCAGAATGATATATCAAAATTATCGGAAGCTATGCACACGCATACAGTCTCAAAATACGGACGATTCAGTCAAATTTCGTTCAAAAATGCGATTTTCGCACACAAGTCAGCAACTCCCAGATTTGACTGAAACATATCCGAATCGAGGAACCGTTTGAGTGAAGAGCCTCGGATGGCTCGAGAAAATCGGTTTTCATTATTGAAAGTTTAAATATGTCAAAACGGATCAAAAGTTAGAGCAAAAACATCAATTATGTCAAACTTTGCCATTTACCAAGTATTGAGATATTTTCTATCAAACTCAATCAAACTTACTTCAAAAATGTTTAGCAATGACATATGAGTCCATTAAAAATTACCTCAATTCATTGAAATGGCAAGCAACAAGTAATCAACTAAAAATTAGTAAAAGATTAGTTTATGTCAAGAATTAGTAACATGAGATCATATGCAAAAATGCATTTTAAATACACAAAAATATCAATGATCATCAACCAAAAATAATTGAAAACATGTAGTAAAGCTTGAAAATCAAATACTTGGCCTAAACTACACTAATTGTTAGTTTATGTTACAACACCTAAATCAAAGTTAGTGTTAGAATCTACATAACCTAAACTATTAACAAATTATACATCAAGAATTAGGAGCTATTGTTAATCTAATCAAGAGTTCAATATCTCTAACTAGTGTTAGTGCTAACTAGTTTTCTATAACGAATTCAACTTAAACACAAGTGTAACTACACCTAGGGCTAAAAATCAACACAACAATACCATGTCAACTTAAAGTTACAACCAAAATCAATTTCTCAAGTTCAATTAATCACTTATTTCAATAAGCGATTCAATAAAATGGTATTAAATTCCCAATTCAAATAAATTCTCAACAATTAAGCCTCAATTATACAATTAAAACCTCAATCAACACAAACCCAAGAAAAAGCACTTATTCTAAAAAATCACTTATTTCAAAAAGTACTTAATTCAAAAAACTCACTGATAGAAGTGAAGAGGAGGCTTAGGTATAGAGATCGCAAAAAACGGAACAACAATTAGAGAATAATTTCTCTTGATCTTGACTTTTGGATCTTGATGAAGTTGTTGTTGTGTTCTTGATGAAAGAAGTGTAGAACCTTGATTTGATCTTTGAGAGAATTGAGAGAAAAGTTTTGATTGTTTGTGGAGATTTTTTTGAGTTATGAGAGAAATTGGAGTAAAAAGAATATATAGTATGGGCTTATGTGAGTGAATTTGGTTAATGGGTCTTAAATATTCATAAGTATTAATGCAGAATTTTAATTCACTTGAGTGCGACACGTTTCGGGAAAATTCACAAGAATCTCGATGCGACTTTCGAAGTTGAAATGTGAAACTAAAATGTAGCCAACGTCGAGAACAACATCATTTCCGAAGATGAACTCAATCGGATAAACGTTGATTTAGTTATGATTTTTTGAAGTTTCGTCTCAGATGAAAATATTTCTCAGTTCAGAATTTTCAAATGCGTTGCGCGCGCTTCAGACCAAAAACGAAGGCCTTCGGGATACCGCTCGAATTGGGAAGCTGAAATCAATATTTAACCAACTCAATTTATGAACCAATGCTACTCTATTGTACCCCAAAATTTTCTCTCTCATTTATCAAAACTTTTCTCACAAGACTTCTTGGACTCAAGACAAGATTAAGGTTTGGTCAGCTCAAGACACCTTGCACTGATAACCCAAAATTAGGGTTTGAGTTTGAACAAGGATTTTTGGACCACCAATGTTTCATGTGACTTTCATACATCATTTTGGACCACTAAGATTTCTCATGATAAGTTTCAAGCCTTGAACCACATTTTTGATCAGTCAATTGGACAGTTGCCCTAAAAATCAGTTGTATTAGGGAAAAAGTCAACCATGGCCAATTTACAGTCAAACTTCATAATTTTTGATCCACATCAACATTTTAGACTCATATGTACCATTTTATCAAGTTTGGATCACAACTCCTCAAGAAATTTGATCAAATCATCAAAAGGGCAAAATGGTCAAAATTAGGGTTTTGACTGAGAAAGGGAAATTTATGATTTTTAACCTAGCCAATGACCAATTGAATTCAAGCATGATTTCAAGAATTCAATGGCATCATCTTGACCTAATTACATGGCTCAAAAGATCTCAAGCTCATTGGATTGACAGATGAAATTTGCAGTCAACTGTATACTGAAAAGTCAAACTTTGACTTTTTGGTCAAAATCAAGTAACAAGAGTCATAATTCATCAAGAAATAGCAAACTATGAAACTTGTTCACCAAGAAAATCAAATTTGAAAATTAGGGTTTTGAATTTGAAAATTTTCATAACTTAGATTTTTTCTAAGTATAAAAAATTTCTTATTTTTTCTCAACTTTTCACCACTTTTTCACCATGATGCATTTTGATTCAAGAAAAGTACCCAACATGAAAGTTGTAGTCCTCCATGAAATCTACAACTTTTCTTCACAAACCTTTCCCTAAATATGCTTGGATCTCAAGTTATAAATTTGTGAATACATGCTCATGAACTAAATAACTTAGTGAAATTTTGCCCTAATTCAGGCAGGTTTTTGACCCAACTTCATGGCAAATTTTCACCTAGTTACAAGAGGTATCTCAAAATACATTTCAAAGATGGATTATAGAGCACATTTCAAGCTTTCCAAAATGTCCAAGAACTCTCCAAGATCATTTTTGAGCATGGAGAATCGAAGAGAGGAAGTTGGCATTTTCTCACTTTTTGTTCAAGCCATTTTCACATAGAATCAAGTTGCAAACCAAACCTATGATGGTTAATTCTTGCTTTACAGGTCCTAAGCTTGCTGTACACTCCTTAGTTAAATGCATACTCAGTTTACAAAGCCTTTATCCTTGCTTTTTAAACTTTACACAAGTTGTATTTCCATTTTGGGCAAAAAGGCTTCATTGCCATTTTCATAAAGATGCACTTTTGCAACTTTGTCAACTTGGAGCATTGAACCTGTCCCTGTGATACAAGCAAACTATACAGCTCTCAAGCAACTGGTACAACTTATATCAACCCTAAAGTAAGCTGGTACAAGTATGTGGGATTGGTCTTATCAACTTTACTTCAAGTACAAGAAAAGTTGCAAAAGGGCTAAGGCTTACACAGCTAGTAGGAAGCTGACTTTGGATCACTTCTATACTAATATGCAAACATTGTACAAGACATTACACGCTTGGCTTGGACCTAGAACTCTCTCAAACTGAAAAACACCAAAAATATGCCTAAGCACACAGTTTTTGCAAAAACTCAACCAACTCTCATTTGGCTCGTGCGCTTTGTGTTTAACTGATCAAAACATCTTACATACTCCACACCTAGTCAATCCAAACCATCACCCTGGTTCTGTAACCCCTATTTCACCATCTTCCATTTTCAACTTGGAAGCTTGCAGTTGGACTTGGTCAGGGAGTTCCAGCCATCCTCAGAGCAAGATAAAGATTGGAATAGGTTATGGGAAGCTCAAGGAAGCTCAAACAATCATCAGGCCTCCATCAAAGTCCCTACATTGCCATACACGATTCCAGCTGAAGGAGGTATTTTCTTAAACTCTATATCTTTATACAGGCAACCTCAAGCCACGATTTGTGAAGGAAAATATAGTTCTCATCATAACGAAGCTATACATATCATTACTTTGCATTTATATTACTTGTGCTAAGAGAATTTGAAGCTTGAAATCTCTGAAAAAATTAGGTCACGATTTAGGGATTCCAAAATTCTCTTTGATCTTTGACAGTTAGGTTACATAATTTATTTGGTTGGAATCGTGAGCTCAAATGCCATATTTTTCATGTTATGAGTTTTCATTTTTATGCAAGCATGAGGAAGATACAGGTTGAACTGAGAATGGCGCGAAGAAGGTGAACGAAGGACAGGGATGAAGTCTTTGGGCTTTTTGCTGCGTGGCCTTTTTGTTTAATAAACTCATAATTAATTAAATATACTATATATATTTTTTATTTTATATTTTTATACTTACAAATACCAATATTTGCACATATTTAATTTTTAATATTCATATACAATATTATTTATTATTTTTTATACAAAAAATAAACAAAATAATAACATAGAACATTATTTTCTTTTGAATAAAAACTAGGGTTTAATCCCCTTCCAAAATTAAATATTATTTTTTCCTTTTTTTAGGTTCAAATTAAATATTTTTCTTACACAAAAACAAGACATAAAACATTTTTTCTAACATGAACATTGCATTGCATTTTAAATATTTGTATTATATTTATTTTAATTCGCGCATATTTGATTTGGTTGTAATAATATATTTAGCTTTATATTTGTGCAAATCCCCATTCAAACTTGTATTCCCCCCTCCCATAAAAAATTGTTGTAATAGCTTAGTATATTTACATAATGCAATTTATCGCTTTATATACCATGATTAGTAACTAGGGTTTGCATGACAAGAACAAAACAAAGAAAAATAGAAAACCCTAAATACAAGACAAAATCAAAAGCATGAAAATGATACACTTTGCACACAAGCACCCTTAGGGTTTCTCCCACTTGGTTGCCTAAAATAAATTGGCCATGTTACGCATGCGAAGTATCTTGGCAAAACAAAACAAGTATAAGATCATAGTCCCTCGATGAAGCTATTCAAAGGTTGCCTAAACAAAATGATCTTGGACCCTCAAAAATGATAAGATACTTGGCAACATTGCTATCATGGTTATACGATGACCCACGCCCGTCCCGTTTACATCCAAAGATAGGGTTGCTTACCAAATCAATGGTAAGTCAACAATGTCAAAGGAATAGAAAATGCACAAGAAAGACATTTGAGTAGGTAGATAGCTTCTAAGTTACTTGCTCCATTTCAAACAACAATCCTTGTTATTTTTCAAAACAAACACACACATTTCAAAACATATTACAAAACATTGAAAACATTTTTCAAAAGACAAACATCTTTGTATACATTCTTACGAACGAGAATCATTACAAAGATTGCCTAAACGAATGACCTCTTTTCAAATACTTTCAAAACCACATCAAGCACCATTTCAAACAAAACAAAGCAAGTGATCTAAGCAAGTAACTAAGAGCCCATGGAAAACCATGGATGAAAAGGGTGCTAGCACTTTCCCTTTTCATAATCTACCCCCCGAACTCAAGAAAACATCTCAAAGGTCTTTCCTGTGCTTTTTCACCTTTTGTTTTGGATAAAAGAAAAGTCGGTGGCGACTCTTGCTAACCGCGACATTTGCGATAAAATGCAAAACTTTCAAGTCAGTTCTCCCACCATATAACAGAACTGGCGACTCTGCTGGGGACTATTATAAAAGTGGGGTTACCTTAGGATTTAGATCACATTTATTTTCTTACCTTGTTTGACTTGTTTGCTTTACATTCTTGGTTCTATTGTTTGGGTTTGAATCCTCCACCCGGATTTGGGAAACATTATAGGTAAATAACAATACATTGTGGAAACTGTGCGGGGTATACCGACACGGTCTAAGCAATAGTTATGTTAGTGTGACATATTTGTGGGTACCAGTAGCCTTTGAGTCAATCAAAGAGAATACAGGGCCGCTGAGTGATTTCATGAAAAACTAATGAACTTCTAGAACCCTTTACTTGACCAACTTGGCCTTTTAGGATGTAGTGAGATGACCGACTTTGGTGCAGTCCGAAGTTGGTAGATACTCGATACTACACTCATTAAGGTTTGGTTTCTTGGGATATTTCGGTCGCCAATAAAGAGGCTTGAACTGAAATAATGAACAAGGAAACAATCCAGTGATATTGAGCTCCTTAGAACCCGGTTACTATTACTAGGACAGGTTGAGCCAACTAAACTTCAAGAGGGTACTTACCTATAAAACCCCATGCAAGCCTAAACTAAGAACTTGCTCGATTTTCTTGTACATATATACTTGTGCATAACATCATGGACATCATGAGCATCATATGTATCCACTAACCATTTCAAGGATTTTGGAAATTCATCTTTGTTTTTGTTTTGTAGGATATGGATTCACTTCGCAGGAAAACTATCCAAGTCAACCTTGTAAGAATTCCTCAACAACTCAAGGATTTAGCTTCAAGGATTCCTGAGAATTCTCCATTCAACGAGAGGCATGGTCGTCTACTCAACTTGGTCACCTCCAACACAGAGGAAGACATGATGAAGTTTCTCTTCCAGTTCTTTGACCCTTTGCATCACTGTTTCACATTTCCTGACTACCAGCTTGTGCCTACTTTGGAAGAATTCTCTCAACTCTTGAGGATTCCTATTCTCACTCAACTACCTTTCAACGGTACGGAAAGAGATCCAAATCCAGAAGAGATTGCTCAAGCCCTGCACTTGCACTCATCTGATGTCACAACCCATTGGGAAACTAAAAGTGGTGTCAAAGGCTTCTTGGCAAAGTTCTTGTTTGAGAAGGCCCAAAGTCGTTGGAAATCCTTGGACTTGCAAGCTTTTAAGGAGATTGTGGCTCTTCTTATCTATGGGATGGTCTTGTTTACAAATCCTGACCAACTCATAGATGTGAGTGCTGTCAAAATCTTCATGTCACGCAATCCGGTGCCTATATTACTTGGAGATATCTTACACTCTTTTCAAACTCGTACAATGAGGAAAAGAGGTGTTCTCATGTGTTGCACTCCTCTCCTGGCAAGATGGTTTATTTCTCATCTTCCCCAATCAGTTTTAAAGAATGAGCAAGGTTTGAGGTGGTCACAAAGGTTGATGACACTTAAACATTCAGATATTCATTGGTGTTCTCGATCCAAAGAGAATGTTATCTTTGTTGATCATTGTGGGGAATTCCCTAATGTCCCTCTACTTGGCATTAGGGGAGGCATCACCTACAACCCGTGCTTGGCTCTTAGACAGTTTAGTTATGCCCGAAGGGATGGCCCACATGATATGCTGATTCAAGGCTTGGTTTTCGACTACGACAACGACGATCAAGGTCTTCGCCAGAGATTCATCCGAGCTTGGAGGATGCTAAACAAGGTGGATAGCAAGACTTTGGGACACAAGAATTACATCTCTCTTGAGCCTTACCTCAAGTGGGTATGAACCCGCGTTCAAAGTCTTATGATGCCTTACCCCTCCATTCTCCCAATGATTATTGAGCCTGTTAAGGAGGGAGAAGTTCCATACATTATCCTACATCCTAACATGCCTACATCACTCGAAGACCTACAAAGGGATTAGATACAACTCAAAGGAGAGTGCGATACTTTCGAAGCCCAATTCTACGCAAGCGAGAAGAAGGTTTTGGAACTCACTCGGCTACTTCATGAAGAGTAGACTCCCAATCCCTACATTGCACCAAAGAGGATGCGCAATGTCTTTTTATCTTAAAATTTTGTATTATTTTGCCCTAGGGGCATTGATGTACTAAAATTCTATCTTATTAATATAACGTGTGTTTCTTTTTATTTGAAACAAATTTGAATTTTTAAATCCTTGAAAGCACATGAATACATATCATTTATCATAAACATAAACATGTCTTTGCAACAATTTTCCTCATCCCTCTACTGTTTATTTCAGCAAGATGGATCTCGAACAGACGGTTAAAGACCTTCAAGCTCAAAATACACAATTTCAATAGTTACTCATGACCTTAGCCAAGGGGCAAGAGGAGCTGAAGACTCTGCTAGAAAAAGAGAAAGAGAAAAAGAAGAAGAAGCCAGCTGGTGTGGTAATCATGGGCAGAAGGTTTCAGGGACAAGCTAGAAGGACCTTAGATTTTCCAACAACATCTGATGAAGGGGAAAGAAAAGGAAAAGAAACGTCAGTACCATCAGATTCTGAAGAAGAAGAGGAGGAGGAGGACTACTCTGAACAACAATACCCTCTGGCTGATGACAAGTACAAACACCTGGAAGAGCGTCTAACCGCTATGGAAATACAGAGGGTACCGGGTCTAGATTTTGAAGAGTTAGGGCTGGTGTCAGGAATTGTAATCCCGCCAAAGTTTAAAGTTCCATTATTTTCCAAGTATGATGGGGTGTCTTGTCCTAAAATGCACCTCCGGTCATATGTCAGGAAGATTCAGCCGCACTCTGCCGACAAAGACTTGTGTTTCCATTTCTTCCAAGACAGTTTATCAGGAACACAACTTGATTGGTTTTACCAATTAGAAAGGGCCGATGTCCACAATTAGGAATACCTGGCAGCAACTTTCTATAAACAATACCAGTATAACGCCGATTTGGCGCCTACCCGTACTCAACTTCAGAGTATGGCTATAGTTTCAAATGAGGGCTTCAAAGATTACGCGCAAAAGTGGAGAGATCTAGCCGGAAGAGTGCAACCCCCTCTGTCTGAAAGGGAGTTGGTGGACATGTTCTTGGGAACTCTATCGGGCCCTTTCTTCAATCATCTGATTTGGAGCTCCTCTGGAGGGTTTATCGAATTGATTTTAACCGGCGAGAGGGTGGAAGCTGGTATAAGAAGTGAGAAGATTCAGAAGGACGCGTCTGCCTCTACAGCTGTGAAAAAGCCCTTCACTGGGAAGAAGGAAGTATCTGCTGTTTATTCACATAGGAATCAAGGAAGAACTGAACGCCGACCAACGGTGGGGGCCGCTATGATTCCAAAGCCTGCATCAGACCAACCAAGAAATAACCAGCCAAAGGTGGAAAGGCCAGTCCGGAAATTCACCAAGATTAACATGACTCCAGCCCAGGTTCTACCACATCTTCTGAAATTGAATCTGGCGACTTTAAAAGAGGCCCCAAAGAATCCCAATACCGCGTCTCCTCATTACCACCCGAATGCCAGGTGCGCATACCAATCTGAAAGTCTAGGGCACGACACTAACAACTGTTGGGCTCTGAAGAACAAAATTAAAGACCTGATAGACGCGAAGGAAGTTGAGTTTGAAGCGCCTGAGAAACCAAATGTTATTTCCGCTCCAATGCCTAGGCATGGTCACAATGCCAATGCTGTTGAGGAAGATTTATTTGTTGCCACCGTGGATGAACTGTTGACTCTACTCCCGATCATTAAGTTGAATTTGTTGAAATCTAGTATATTCCGAGGTTGTGAAAAGACTGCCACATTTGCCTATCCTCATCATTTGACTGCCCTCTGTTGAAAAAAGGTATCCAACAACTGATTGATAACCAAGAAATTTTGTTTGAGAATGCTCCTGTTTCATCCGTTCCAGTTAAAGAAGTTTCTATCATAACCATCTACACCAATCATTCCAGGGTCCCCAAAAGGCCCGTTAGGATTACATCTGCTCCAAAGACTACTCCACTTAAGATTACAATGCCCTGGCCAGTCCCGTACCAGTCAGATAAAACAGTACCGTGGAATTATGGTGGAGAAATCTACTACCATGGTATCAAACACGATGAACTGACTGCCTAAGAAGAGAGCTCCGAAGAGGAAAATTCCGACATTAGCAATATTGCCGGAACTAGCAAGATTACCCGTAGTGGTAGAATCTTCTCTCCAGAGATTACCCCTCCAAAGGCAGTCTTTGGACCCGTGGACATTCCGAAGATTATCTCTGCACCAGTGATTATACCTACAAGCGTACCTACCAACAAAGACGACGCAATCCCCATCCCTATTTCCACTACTGAGAATAAAGGAAAAAGCGTTCAAGAAGAGCCTGTCCGGACGAAGGCTCAATCATTAGCTATCCCCGAAACATCCAAGAAGGAAATGGAAGAAATCCTGAGGATAATAAAGAAAAGTGATTATCATGTGGTTGAACAATTGGGGCAAACCCCTTCCAAGATCTCCATGCTAGCATTGCTGCTGTGCTCTGAGGCACATGCGAAAGCTCTGGTAAAATTTCTGAAGACAACTCATGTGCCGCAAGAGACGTCTGCTGACTAATTCCAAGAATGTGTGGCCAGTTTGACAACTGATAACGGCCTGGGCTTCTTTGATGCTGACTTGACACCCAAAGGGAGAAAACACAACGAGTCATTACATGTCTCTGTAGAGTGTAGAGGAACAACCCTAGCCCATGTCTTGGTAGACACTGGTTCATCTCTGAACGTCTTACCAAAGAAAGCTCTTGACAGATTGGACTACGAAGGGCTGACGTTGAAACCCAGTAATATAATTGTGAGAGCATTTGATGGCTCGAAGAGGATGGTCCATGGGGAGGTGGACATCCCGATTAAGGTGGGAACTTAGACTTTCAGCTCAACCTTCTATGTGATGGACATCCGTCCCTCTTACTCTTGTCTATTAGGACGGCCTTGGATCCACAATGCCGGTGCTGTCACCTCCACATTGCATCAGATGCTTAAGTACCCAGTCCAAGGAAAGATCACAACTGTCCACGAGGAGGAGGAGTACATGATTAGTCATCTGAATTCTTTCCGATATGTAGAGTTGGATAGCGAGTTCATTGAAACCCCTTTCCAACATTTTGAAGAAGTCTCTCAAGAAGTACCGGCAACCAAGGAAGTATCCTCGATTCCTAAGATCACAAGACCTACACTTTGGATGTCATCTCTAAAGGACGCAAAGGCAGTAGTGGAAGAGGGTGGATGCACCATCTGGGGGCAGCTTCCATACATTCCATACAAATCATACAAGTTTGACTTGGGGTTTACTTCAACTGCTCAGAAGGTTGTGCGTCGCGCCCGTGCCGGAGGGCCACCTGTGAAGATTAGCAACCAAGGGGTCAATGCAGTGGAAGACAGTGAAGAAGATGGCAGCTTGGAAGATTGGATATTTCCTACTGTCAACGAAGGACTTCGCAACTGGGAAGCCAAAGACTTTGTCCCAATAACTTTCATCTCTCAGTAATTTATCTTTTACATTTCTGTTGGACTTGTAATATTCACGAACAATTCACACTTTAAAAACCTTGTGTCTTACCTGAGGCACAATGGTCCATTTGTAAGGGTTTTTATTTCATCTTCATATGACATTCAATGAATCATGGACGCTTTTTCATATATAAACCTTTTATGCTCATTGTCTTTCTTTTACATTTTATTGTTTTAAGATGGCTATACCCTTACACACATCCACACTCACAAATGTAGGTACCCCTCCATTCTGGATCCCATGGTTAACGATACTGCTATAGCGTTCAGTGACTCTGAAGATCTGATCTACCAAGCCGAATACGAAGGTGAGGAAGATTGTAAAGTTCCAGGGGAATTGGCCAAACTACTACAACAAGAGGAAAGAGCTATTCATCCTCATGAGGAGCTATTGGATACAATCAATTTGGGTACCGAGGAAGATAAAAAGGAAATCAAAGTGGGTGCCAATCTAGAACCGAGTGTCAAGGAGCGCCTAATTCAGCTGTTTCATGATTATGTTGAGATCTTTGCCTGGTCATACAAAGACATGCCGGGACTCGATACAGGCATTGTGGTACACCGTCTACCCACAAGAGAAGACTGTCCACCAGTGAAGCAAAAAGTCCGCCGCATGAGACATGACATGTCAGAGAAGATCAAAGCGAAAGTCATGAAATAGTTCAATGCTGGATTTCTGGTTGTTACTTCCTATCCTCAATAGGTTGCCAACATTGTTCCCGTGCCTAAAAAGGACAGCAAAGTAAGAATGTGCATGGACTATAAAGATTTAAACAGGGCCAGCCCTAAAGATGATTTTCCACTTCCACACATCGACATCCTGGTTGACAATACAGCCCAGCACAAAGTATTTTCTTTCATGGACGGATTCTCAGGCTATAACCAGATAAAAATGGCACCTGAGGACATGGAGAAAACTACATTTGTCACACAGTGGGGCACGTTCTTCTATAAAGTGATGCCATTCGGACTGAAGAATGCTGAGGCAACCTATCAACGCGCCATGGTAGCTTTGTTTCATGATATGATACATCATGAGATAGAGGTCTACGTAGATGACATGATAGCCCGATCACAAACTGAAGAAGAACACCTTGTTCACTTGCAAAAGCTGTTTGTCAGATTGAAGGAGTACAAACTAAGGTTGAACCCGAACAAGTGCATATTCAGAGTCCGGTCCAGTAAACTCTTAGGTTTCATTGTCAGCAACAAAGGCATCGAGGTTGATCCTGCCAAGGTCAAAGCGATACAAGAAATTCCTGCTCCTCGTACTGAGAAGGAAATCAGAGGGTTCTTGGGACGCCTGAACTATATTGCCAGATTCATTTCTCACCTAACATCTACTTGTGGACCACTCTTCAAGCTGTTGAAGAAAGATCAAGTAGTCAGATGGAATGATGAATGTCAGATAGCTTTTGACAAAATCAAAGAGTATTTACAAGAACCTCCTGTCTTGATGCCACCAGTCGAGGGAAGACCACTGATCATGTATCTGACCGTTTTAGAGAACTCAATGGGGTGTGTATTGGGGCAGCATGACGAGTCTGGCCGAAAAGAGCATGCTATTTACTACTTGAGCAAAAAGTTTACCGACTGTTAAACTAGATATTCACTGCTCGAGAAAACTTGCTGCGCTCTAGTATGGGCTGCTCGCCGGCTAAGATAGTATATGTTGACTCATACGACTTTGTTGATATCTAAAATGGATCCGATAAAGTACATCTTTGAGAAGCCTGCTCTGTCTAGAAGGATAGCTAGATGGCAGATGATCCTAACAAAATATGACATACAGTACACGGCCCAAAAATCTATAAAGGGAAGTGTGCTAGCTGATCATCTTGCTCATCAAGCTGTAGAAGATTATCAGTCCATGAAGTTTGAATTCCCGGATGAATACATCATGACATTACACAACTGTGAAGGAATCAGACTATATGACGGACCTGAACAAGGATCCCGATGGACCCTGTTCTTTGATGGGGCATCCAATGCACTTGGTAATGGTATCGACGCTGTACTCATATCTCCGGAAGGATGCCATACTCCTTTTACTGCCAGACTTTGCTTTAACTGTACAAACAACATGGCGGAATACGAAGCATGCATCTTTGGTCTCAAGGCTACCATAGACTTGGGAATCAAATCTTTAGTTGTGTTTGGGGATTCAACTTTGGCCATCAGTCAGATCAAAGGAGAATGGGACACTAAGCATCCTAACCTTATCCCTTACAAAGAACATGTTTTAACATTGTTGCCACATTTCGAATAGATTACCTTCAAGCATTTCCTACGAGAAGAAAATCAGCTAGCAGATGCTCTAGCCACAATGTCATCTATGTTTAAACTTAATTGGGATAACGAAGCTCCCCAGATCACCATTGAACGAATGGACGAACCAACACATTATCACGAGATTAATACTGAAGAAGTAGTGGACCAGCCTTGGTTTCATGAAGTCAAAAGGTATCTCGAGGCTCAAGAATTTCCAGAAGAAGCTTCAATCAATGATAAAAAGTTCCTAAGGAGATTCTCCGTTAAGTTCTTCCTAAGTAATGACATCCTGTACAAATGTAATCATGATTCTATTCTTCTCCGTTGTGTGGATAAGATTGAAGCTGAAAAGATTATGGTTAAATTACATGAAGGTACCTTTGGCACTCACTCTAGTGGGCATACGATGGCGAAGAAAATCCTACGGGTAGGCTATTATTGGTCTACCATGGAAGCAGACTGCTATCAACACTCCCGGACCTGTTATAAGTGTCAAATTTATGCAGACAAGGTACACGTGCCCCCGGTCCTCTAAATGTCTTAACAACTCCTTGGCCCTTTGCTATGTGGGGAATTGATATGATTGGTGAGATCAAGCCTACAACCTCCAATGGACAGCGCTTCATTCTAGTGGCCATTGATTATTTCACAAAGTGGGTCGAAGCAGCTTCCTTCGCATCCGTTACTAATAATGTTGTTGCCCGCTTCATCAAGCAGAATCTTATTTTCCGGTACGGTATCCCAGAAAGGATCATCACTGATAACGGTACAAACCTTAATAATACTATGATCACCGCCTTGTGCAAGCAGTTCAAGATTCAACATCACAATTCATCCCCCTATCGGCCAAATATGAATGGTGTAGTCGAAGCTGCTAATAAAAACATTAAAAAGATCATACAGAAAATGACAGTCACCTACAAGGACTAGCATGAGATGCTACCGTTTGCTCTCCATGGGTATCGTACGACGGCTCGCACATCGACTGGGGCAACACCCTACTCTTTGGTTTATGGCATGGAGGTTGTCTTGCCTATTGAGGTTCAAATCCACTCTTTGAGAATTATGAAAGATGCAGGTTTGAGTGAAGACGATTGGATCTAGCCCGACTCGATTAACTGAACTTAATTGATGAAAAGAGACTTACTGTTGTTTTCCATGGTCAGATGTATCAAAAACGGATGATCAAGGCTTTCAATAAGAAGGTCAGACGCCAAGTATATCAAGTTGGAGATCTAGTGATCAAGCACATCATCTTGCCACAAAGTGATCCCAGGGGAAAATGGACTCCTACCTATGAAGGACCATTTGTAATCAAGAACATCTTTTCTGGTGGGGCAATGATCTTAACCACCATGGACGGCGACGAACTACCACACCCTGCGAATGAAGACAGTCAAAAAATACTATGCATAAGAGACCCGCTAGGTTGACACACCTAGGCAAAACAAGGGCATCCCGGAAAACCAAAAGGTTCGGGAAAAAATTAGGGATAAAATAAAAAAAATCTGTACACCCGATAAGTTGAAAACCTGAAAGGGCGACTTGGGCAAAAAAGGGTTTCTCGGTGGATCAAAAACCCGAAAGGGAGGTCCAGGAAAAAGTTAGGGAATTGAAGCGTATGACTTTGTCTCGTCGGATCACTTTAAGGACAATCTCTTCATGGACAAACTCAGAGCTTCTGATCAATTCAATCATATTTGGACGAAGCGACAAATGGACAAGATATTCGGAGATACGGAGGCTATAGAAGAATGGGAACCCCATGGGATTATCACATATAGCTATCTTTCTTTGTATAAATTTTTCTTATGACACCATCCTCTTACTAGGATGTCTGTCTCTTTTGTACAAAATACTTATTCAAAGTGAATAGAAATATATCTCTTTAAAGTACAGAAAACCATTTGTCCACTTCTTTTTTACACTTGTGTTTTATTTGCAAAAACGTCCATTGATTCATTAATGAACATATGCATTTGAACATAATTACTGTTACAAATAAACAAAATGAAAAAAGAACAGTTACTGACAGGTTGAAAGAATAGGAAAATGTCTTTAGGCTATTCCATGAGCAATCCCTACGGTACGTCATTAAGATTCTCAATGGAGCTGAAACTTCAAACTGTTAATCCCCATTGGAAACCATGCAGTTTCTTCAAATTCCCCAGCAAGTTGTCTTGAAGTCTGAAAAATCAACTGGATAACAGTTAACTTCTGTTTCTCCCCAACCTAGGATAACTCCCCGGTAGGGTGACAGACGACCAAAACTCCCGAACTTTTTCCAAACAGGAATAAGTTTTCTTCCCAAGATTTTTTATTAGTTCTCAGTAGAAGTCATCAAAATTCTCTGGATTCCCCAAGCAGATTCCTGAAGAAGTATATGGGATTACTCTCACAACAGAATTTTTTGTAAAATACTCCAACTTCAAGACATGAAGAATCCACATATCCTCAGCAGTAGTCAAGGATTTATCTTCCTTAGCAATACAACAAATCAGCTTACATGTGCATACATTACATCCATATATCATAAACACTGATAAAGTACATATATTGCATCATACATTTCATGCAACATAACTTTGTGCTTCAGCTAACATTTTACCCTTTTCATGATAAAATTAACAGCTACCATTAACAATGTTCAAAAATTCTAGATACAGTACAAATACACTCCAGACACGGAAGTCATTCTGTTACTCATTCAGATTCAAGTACATGATACAATACATATACACTCTAGATAAGGATTCCATTCTGATACTCATTCAGATCTCAACTTCAAGTTCAGATACGCTCTAGACACAGTAGCCATTCTGATACTTATTCAGATTCAAGTTCAGATACAGTTCAGATACGCTCCAGACACGATAGCCATTTTGTTACTCATTCAGATTCTAGTTCAGATACGACTCAGATACGCTCCAGACACGGATGCTATTCTGTTGCTCATACAGACTTAGTCTCCAAATACAACTCAGATACGTTCCAAATACGGGCACCATTCTGATGGTTATTCTTTTGATTTACAACAAACATTATTGGATGGAATCTACAAGCCCATCTCCAAAAAGGTTCTATCACCTCTCCAAATGGCATCTTTAAGCCCATTCCCTCAGCAACACTTCGTCGAGCGCAAATTTATGGGCACTCTAGTGTCCAATCATCTTTTACCTTCGAGTCACGAACGATAAAACTCGCCAATCTAACTCTTCAGGTTCAAGAAGATTGAGCAGGGGCAGCTGTTGTACCCCAAAATTTGCCCTCTCATTTATCAAGACTTTTCTTACAAGACTTCTTGGACTCAAGATAAGATTAGGGTTTGGTTAGCTCAAGACACCTCATCTTGCACTGATAACCCAAAATTAGGGATTGAGTTTGCACAAGGATTTTTGGACCACCAATGCTTCATGTGACTTTCATACATCATTTTGGATCCCTAAGATTGCTCATGATAAATTTCAAGCCTTGAACCACATTTTTGATCAGTCAATTGGACAGTTGCCCTAAAAATCAACTGTATTGGGGAAAAAGTCAACCATGGCCAATTTACAGTCAAACTTCATAAGTTTTGATCCACATCAACATTTTAGACTCATATGTACCATTTGATCAAGTTTGGATCACAACTCCTCAAGAAATTTGATCAAATCATCAAAAGGGCAAAATGGTCAAAATTAGGGTTTTGACTGAGAAAGGGCAATTTCTGATTTTTAACCTAGCCAATGACCAATTGAGTTAAAGCATGATTTCAAGGATTCAATGGCATCATCTTGACCTAATTACATGGCTCAAAAGATCTCAAGTTCATTGGATTGACATATGAAATTTGCAGTCAACTGATCAAAAGTCAACTGTATACTGAAAAGTCAAACTTTGACTTTTTGGTCAAAATCAAGTACCAAGAGTCATAATTCATCAAGACATATCAAAATATGAAACTTGTTCACCAAGAAAATCAAATTTGAAAATTAGGGTTTTGAATTTGAAAATTTTCATAACTTAGAATTTTTCTAAGTATAAAATTTTTCATATTTTTTCTCAACTTTTCACCACTTTTTCACCATGATGCATTTTGATTCAAGAAAAGTACCCAACATGAAAGTTGTAGTCCTCCATGAAATCTACAACTTTGCTTCACAAACCTTTCCCTAAATATGCTTGGATCTCAAGTTATAAATTTGTGAATACATGCTCATGAACTAAATAACTTAGTGAAATTTTGCCCTAATTCAGGCAGGTTTTTGACCCAACTTCATGGCAACTTTTCACCTAGTTACAAGAGGTATCTCAAAATACATTTCAAAGATGGATTATATAGCACATTTCAAGCTTTCCAAAATGTCCAAGAACTCTCCAAGATAATTTTTGAGCATGGAGAATCAAAGAGAGGAAGTTGGCATTTTCTCACTTTTTGTTCAAGCCATTTTCACATAGAATCAAGTTGCAAACCAAACCTATGATGGTTATTTCTTGCTTTACAGGTCCTAAGCTTGCTATACACTCCTTAATTAAATTCATACTCAGTTGAAAAAGCCTTTATCCTTGCTTTTGAAACTTTACATAAGTTGTATTTCCATTTTGGGCAAAAAGGCTTCATTGCCATTTTCATAAAGATGCACTTTTGCAACTTTGTAAACTTGGAGCATTAAACTTGTTCCCTTGATACAAGCAAACTATACAGCTCTCAAGCAACTGGTACAAACTTATATCAACCCTAAAGCAAGCTGGTACAAGCATGTGGGATTGGTCTTGTCAACTTTACTTCAAATACAAGAAAAGTTGCAAAAGGGCTAAGGCTTGCACAGCTAGTAGGAAGCTGACTTTGGATCACTTCTATACTAATATGCAAACATTGTACAAGATATTACACGCTTGGCTTGGACCTAGAACTCTCTCTAACTGTAAAACACCAAAAATCTGCCTAAGCACATAGTTTCTGCAAAAACTCAGCCAACTCTCATTTGGCTCGTGCGTTTTGTGTTTAACTGATCAAAACATATTACATACTCCACACCTAGTCAATCCAAACCATCACCCTGGTTCTGTAACCCCTGTTTCACCATCTACCATTTTTAACTTGGAAGCTTGCAGTTGGACTTGGTCAGGGAGTTCCAGCCATCCACAGAGCAAGATAAAGATTGGAATAGGTTCAGGGAAGCTCAAGGAAGCTCAAACAATCATCAGGCCTCCATCAAAGTCCCTACATTGCCATACACGATTCCAGCTGAAGGAGGTATTTTCTTAAACTCTATCTCTTTATACAGGCAACCTCAAGCCACGATTTGTGAAGGAAAAATATAGTTCTCATCATAACGAAGTTGTACATATCATTACTTTGAATTTATATTACTTGTGCTAAGAGAATTTGAAGCTTGAAATCTCTGAAAAAATTAGGTCACGATTTAGGGATTCCAAAATTCTCTTTGATCTTTGATAGTTAGGTTACATAATTTTTATGGTTGGAATCGTGAGCTCAAATGCCACATTTTTCATTTTATGAGTTTTCATTTTTATGCAAGCATGAGGAAGATACATGTTGGACTGAGAATGGCGCGAAGAAGGTGAACGAAGGACATGGATGAAGTCTTTGGGCATTTTGCTGCGTGACCTTTTTGTTTTTGCTAAACACCCTCCTTACTTGCTATTGCACCCCCCTGGCTAACTATTTTATATTTTTATGTTTTTTTCTTCATATTTTCATATTTAATACTTTTATTTATTTTTCCTAATGATAAAAAATCCTAAAAAATGGTTTATGTAATTTCACACCTTTTTTTTTATTATTTCTCACATAAAAAATTAATTAATTTTGATAGAATATAATTTATTTTCTTAATAAACTCATAATTAATTAAATATACTATATATTTTTTTATTTTATATTTTTATACTTACAAATACCAATATTTGGACATATTTAATTTTTAATATTCATATACAATATTATTTATTATTTTTTATACAAAAAATACACAAAATAATAACATAGAACATTAATTTCTTTTGAATAAAAACTAGGGTTTAATCCCCTTCCAAAATTAAATATTATTTTTTCCTTTTTTTAGGTTTAAATTAAATATTTTTCTTACACAAAAACAAGACATAAAACATTTTTTCTAACATGAACATTGCATTGCATTTTAAATATTTGTATTATATTTATTTTAATTCGCGCATATTCAATTTGGTTGTAATAATATATTTAACTTTATATTTGTGCAAATCCCCATTCAAACTTGTATTCCCCCCTCCCATAAAAAATTGTTGTAATAGCTTAGTATATTTACATTACACAATTTATCACTTTATATACCATGATTAGTAACTAGGATTTGCATGACAAGAACAAAACAAAGCAAAATAGAAAATCCTAAATGCAAGACAAAATCAAAATCTTGAAAATGATACACTTTGCACATAATCACCCTTAGGGTTTCTCCCACTTGGTTGCCTAAAATAAAATGGCCATGTTACGCATGCAAAGTATCTTGGAAAAACAAAACAAGTATAAGATCATAGTCCCTCGATGACGCTATTCAAAGGTTGCCTAAACAAAATGATCTTGGTCCCTCAAAAATGCTAAGATACTTGGCAACATTGTTATCATGGTTATATGATGACCCTCGCCCGTCCTGTTTACATCCAAAGATATGGTTGCTTACCAAATCAATAGTAAGTCAACAATGTCAAAGGAATAGAAAATGCACAAGAAAGACATTTGAGTAGGTAGATAACTTCTAAGTTACTTGCTCCATTTCAAACAACAATCCTTGCTATTTTTCAAAACAAACACACACATTTCAAAACATATTACAAAACATTGAAAACATTTTTCAAAAGATAAACATCTTTGTATACATTCTTACGAACGAGAATCATTACAAAGATTGCCTAAACGAATGGCCTCTTTTCAAATACTTTCAAAACCACATCAAGCACCATTTAAAACAAAACAAAGCAAGTGATCTAAGCAAGTAACTAAGAGACCATTGAAAACATGGATGAAAAGGGTGCTATCACCTTCCCTTTTCATAATCTACCCCCCGAACTCAAGAAAACATCTCAAAGGTCTTTCCTGTGCTTTTTCACCTTTGCTTTTGGATAAAAGAAAAGTCGGTGGTGACTCTTGCTAACCGCGACATTTGCGATAAAACGTAAAACCTTCAAGTCAGTTCTCCCACTGTATCACACACTCGAACCGGCTCGATACGATAAGAATCGACCGAGTTATGATTTTCTAAGGATGAAGCCGGTGAACATTTGTCACAATTTTCTCGTGTGAATATATTTGATAAATTCATATATTCAAAGACTCTTTGGGTAGAACTGGCTTCCGGCTATGAGTTATGAAATGTAGATGACATCAAGACGAAATTTTAGCCACCAGAACGGGTTCAAAACGATAAACGGTCTTCGAGTTATGAATTTTTTAGTGTGCGAAAACTGCACTTTCAGCACCTTTTTCTTTGTATTTTTCACCATATAACTTCCAAAAGAACCGCGTATCCGGAGACTTTCCTTTGAGAATTAGCTTTTGGTACGAACACAAAAATTGAATAGAACATTGAGACGGTTTTAAAACCTCATGAATCAACCCAAAACACAATTCCAAGCTGGAGATGCGAATTTTTAAACTCTGATCAGTAAAAACGCTGTTTGCAATGTTTTAAATTCACCAAAAACACCCAAATCTTCCACAACTCAAACATGCGTTTGAAAAATTATGAGAGCTTTGTTGTGTTGATCAAATACCTTGATTACATGAATACAGAACCAATGAGATGCATGCATGTGTATATTCAAACAAAGTATAAGCCAATCCACGTTAAAACAAAGATGGAAAATTTTAGGGTGCAACAACTGCCCCTATTTAATCGCCTTCAATCTGAAGGTGAGATTGGCACCGACCTTTCGAACTTTCCAGGTTGAAGAAGATTAAATACTTAAAAGAATCCAAAAATTTGCACTCCGAAGCCAGTCAGGTATTATTATTATTTTTTTGGTTTTCTGTATTTATTTTCTATTTTCTTTTTGCTTCTATGTCTTCTTCATAAGTGAGTTCTCACATCCTTCACTGAATGATCACTGCATTTAACATCATTCACACATATTGTATGAGGCCGATTCATTGGGAATAATCCACTCCTCTCTTTTAAATGATCAATAAGTGGCAGTGTACATTCCCATATTGATTCTTTAACCTTCTCTAAGTGACATTTCACATTGTCAGCTCTTTTGTGTGCGATAAATGGGTTAACATCCCATTTCAATAGCCCAAGTTAACTTGCAATAAAAATAACAAGTATTTGATGAGAACCAAAAACTGTATCATTAAAAACAAGTCCACAATGTTGAAGAAGGAGAAACTCAAGATAACCACAAGATCGAGCCCTAATCCAATGATCCCCAGTTGAAGCATAACAGAAGAAAACCCTAATTCTTAATCATTGAAGAAAGATCACAACCTGATGCTGAGGAGAGAGAATATCCCTGTAGTTTGATGATAAAGAAGTCCAGGAACTAAAATCCTAATTGGAACAGATGATTGATGGAGAAATCAATCGAAATAAGTTTGTGCAAAGATAAGAGCCTTAAAGCCATTCAACAAACCTAATTTCTCGAAATCCCTGATTTCAAGCCGAACTATCGACTAATGATGCATGATGCGTCATATGACCTAATGAAGGTTATGTACCTCAATCTCAGTTAAATCCACAGATTCTAGCCACCTTTCATTTGAAGCGACCAACCACCATTCAGAGAGAGAAACCCTAATTCCAAAGCTCTTCGATCTTATAACCATGAGACCAATGCTATGTGCAAAATGTACGAAGTATAATGAGGGATCTTAAGGGAAAAAATTAGGGTACAACAGATAGCAAGAGTCGCCATTGACTTTTATTTTATCCAATAAAGGAAAGGGTGAAAAGAACAGGAAAGACCTTTAGAGATGTTTTCTTGAGTTCGGGGGTGTGATATGATGGCAGAACCGACTGTTAATATTGGTTTGCGTTTTTTGTTTGCAAAATGTCGCGCTTAGCAAGAGTCACCACCGACTTTTATTTTATCCAATCAGGAAAAGGAAAAAGAACAGAAAAAGCCTTTTTCGATATGTTTCTGAGTACGGGGGGTAGATTATAGAAAGGGAAGGTGTTAGCACCCTTTCTATCAATGGTTTTCCATGGGCTCTTAGGTGCTTGCTCATTTTGAAAACTGCTTGTGTGTGCTTTGTTTTGAAAAGTTTTGTTTTACTTCATGTTAACCCTTGTTTCTGTCCTCAAGAGTGTTACAAAGTTGTTTTTGAAAACTTTGTTTGAAAAGTGTTTGTGTGAAAAAAATTTGTTTATTTCAGCAAGTACCTAGGAACAAATCTACCTACTCGAAAAAAGTCTGTTCGTTTTCCTTTTAGACAACACTATCCCATTATTAAGGAATAGGTAGCACCATCATTGTAGTTTTACGGGATGTTCGAAGGGACATGTACGATCACAAAAGCAATGCTAGGAAATGTTAGTAATCATCCTAAAGCCTTAAAGATCTTTTTCCGAGGCAACATCCGAATGAGTCATTTTAGATCTTTTGGGACTAGAGGATGACCACTAACAATCCCTATACTTCATGACCGTTTTACCGAAGGCAACCGAAGTGGAGTAAACCCTAGGAGTGAGCATGTGCGAGTGTATTTTTTCAGTTAATTTATCTTTGCACATTTAGGGTTTTCTACCATATTAATTTTCAGTTAGTCTTTCCATATAATCCTATTAACATACATCTAAGCAGTTTATAGTTTGCGAAAATAAAATGAGGGAAGTTTAAAGTCCTAGCTATTACAAGGCTTTTGTAGATACATAATTATTTTGGACTGAAAATAAAGATGCAGAATTTAAAACCCTAATTACTATTAAAAACTCAGAGCAGTTAAAATAATAATAAAAAAGGAAACTAAAAGCGCGCGGCGAATTAAATGCGAGAATAATTAGAAAACCTAGAAAATCTAGTTGAAAAAAGATTTAGGTTATTTTTGAGAAAAATTAAGTTATGTACAAAATTAAACCCTAATTCTAATTATTTTAGATTTATGAAAAAAAGAATTAAATTGCCCTAAATTAAATTAAACTAATTAATTAAAGAAATAAAATATTTTTATGAAAAAAATGATTTTGTTGTGTTATTTTTGTAAAAGAAAATAATTAATAAAACAATTAAAACAAGAAATAAAATAGAAAAGTAAAGAGATGGGCCTGTATGGAAGCTGAAAGGGGGTATGAATTGCTTAGGCCCATGAAGCTGAGCCCAATCCTACGGCTAATTTTGTGCTGCTCCCTTATGATGGTGTACCATGGTCTTTGATGCGTGGGACGTTGGATCTGATTGGAGACTAATCCAATGGCTGGATGGTGGTAGCGCATGATGCACGTCTTGTAGTGTAATGCATGGAACCTGCATTCAAATGTTTAGAAAATAAAGAAAATTGTTGGGACCTGGGATCGAACCCAGGTCCTCCCACTCAATACAACGTGCGCCTTGCCATTTGGGCTATCATGTTTAGTTGTTAATATGATAAGACTAATATATATTATATATCAAAGTGAATGAACTGAAAAACGCGTGAAATTTGAATTGCCCAATCAGGTTGGGACACACCATCGTCTTCCCCACAGATCCGTCGCTTTAGGTTAGGGACTTTTACCTACGGCCAAAGTCCATGGCTATAGCACTGCAAGTTTCAAAAATCAACAACAAGCATGATAAATTAATTCTAAGCACATGGATCAACTCCTCTTGATGCCACGAGCATCATGGTACCCTTTTCTTGGGCCAATTTAACCTGTGCAAGGAAACCCTAAAATGGCCAAACAAACCCTAGCCATGGCATTCATCAATATATGCATCAAAATTCAAAATTAAATAAACCAAAACATTCTAAATGATGATACAAACAAAATGATATGCTTAAAAGTGAACAACTATGCGTAAACTGTAAAATCAAAATTAAGTTTGGATATGCAAACCGTGGGTTTACAGGGAGTGATTCTAGGCTTCTCAGGACGTGCAAATGGTGTTGTTAGCTTCAGGAGATATCCAGGAATCGATTAGAAGCTTTAAATGGCCCCCTAGAGTAGAAACCGAACCACCACTTTCTTGCAAAATTTTCAGTTTTTTTTGTGCTCTCACGACCTGCAATTCTTCTTTTGGCTTGGGTATGTTCTATATATGTAGTAGAACTGATTAGGTTAACAAAAACAAATTAAATCTTTGTGAATCATGGAAATTGGATTTGATTTTTCTCTTGTATTATATCTTTCCAAAACAAGCATAATCATGCCAATTTTGATTCAATCATCCCTTGCACAATTTGATATGATATGCCAGCCTAATTGGATTTGATTCCTACAAAAAATCAGATCAAAACCAATCTTTATATATTTTTTGCAATTTATTTGATTTAATTAACTTTTAAATAATAAAAAATCAAAATAAATAAATAAATAAAGAAAAAAATGTGTGGATGCTAATTTGGGTCGTGGACCATGTCTCTAACAAGATGCAATCATGAGAAGCTAGGCCCATTTGACAAAAAATGCACTTTTGAACATATTTGACTTTTGGCAATTTTCTAAAAATGGTCAACTTTGACAATGCATATCTCCTTCAATTTTAACCTTAGAGATGTGTTCTTGGACTTTTTAGAAAGCTTAGGATGTCCCCTAAACAACCCTTTCTATTTCATCTCAATTTGATCTTCCATGTTCATGTAAGAAGCTTTGAACCAAAAGGTGTTTTTGTTGACTTTTCAAAAGGACCTATAATATAGAAATTTATATCTTTTGATGAGTGCATATTTTGAACTTGTGGGATGAAGATGAGTTATAAGGAATTTCATTCTCTTCAAAATGAGCCTTGGATGGAAAGTTTCTGATAAAGTATGAAGAATTTATGCCTGGTCAAAGTTTGGTTGACTTTTCCTATGAAACCCTAATTTAGCAACTTTTGGGTTTTGATGAATTTGGGGCATTCCTTGAGGAATCATGATCAACCCTTGATCAAATGATGAATATATCTTCAAAATGTTGATGTTGACCAAAAATCTTGAAGTTTGACTATATGTGGGCCACAATTGACTTTTGACCTAGTATAGTTGATTTTCAGGCATCTGGGAAATTGACTGAGAAAACTTCTTGTGCAAGGCATGAAACTTGACATGGATGATATTTATAACATATTGGGACCATGGAAGGCATTTTGGACCTTTGGAGTTCCCACACCCTGATGAAAATGGAAACCCTAGTTTGAGGTTCATTGCCTTAGGAGAGAGTTTGTCTGGTCCACTCTTGGGCATCCTTGAGCAAGTTGGGGACCTCAATGGGCATGTGTTGAGTAAAATAAGAGGGAACATTTTGGGGTAAAACAGGGGGGTAGGTTATGAAAAGAGAAGGAGTTAGCACCCTTTTCATCCGTAGTTATCTACGGGCTCTTAGTTGCTTGCTAGATCACTTTTGAAATATCTTTGTTTGAAATGTGTTTGTGTTTGGTGCAACTTTGAAAATATTTTAAAAACGCCTTTGTTTCAGAAAAATTTGTAATGATTCTCATCTCTAAAAAGTTTTGCTTTTGAAAATAGTTCAAAGAGATGTTTGTTTTTGAAGATGTTTTTGAAAGTGTAAGTGTGTAAACGGTTTTAGTTTGTGAGCAAGCAACTACGAATGTCCTACCTACTCAAAAGGTCTTTGTTCTATTCCTCCTCCTTTATATGTTGCTATCTTACCATTGATTTGGTAAGAAGCCCCATCATTGGATGTGAATGGACATGTGTGGGTCGTCTTATAATCATGAATGACAATATTGTGAGATATCTTAGCAATTTTCGTAAGGGACTAAGATAATTTGTAAGGCAACATTTGTAGCGTCATCGAGGGACTATGATCTTGTATTTTGATTATTTTTGTTAAGATGGCTCACATGCACATCATGACTATTTTTCTCAAGGCAACAAGTGGAGTTAACACTAGAGGTGTAAGTGTACAAGTGTTTATTTTTCATGCATTGTCTTGTCTTGGATTAGGGTTTTCTAAGGTTGATTTTTTATCTTGCCATACACACCCTAATTACTAACATTTATGAAAGCGATAAAATTGCAGAAAATAAATGTTCTACGCTATTACATCATTTGGGGGATGAGGGATACTGTTTTACCCCAAAATATTCCCTCTGACTTATTAAGAATTTGCTCACAAGATCTCCTTGGGCTCAAGACTGCATCAGGGTTTGATCAGATCAAGTCACCTCCTTAAGCACCGATGACCAAAATAAGGGTTTGAGATTTCACAAGGATATTTGAACTTTAAATTCCCCATATGGTTTTCATGGATCATTATGACCCCCAAGATTACTCATGTCAAGTTTCAAGCCTTGGATCACACTTTTGCTCAGTCAATTGAGCAATTGACATAAAAAATCAGCTGTATTGGGGAAAAAGTCAACTATGACCAATTTACAGTCAAAATTCATAATTTTTTGATCCACATCAACATTTTAGACTCATATGTATCATTTGATCAAGTTTGGATCACAATTCCTCAAGAAATTTGATCAAATCTCCAAAAGGGCAAAATGGTCAAAATTAGGTTTTTGACTGGGAAAGGGCAATTTTTGACCTAGCAAATGATCAACTGGTTTAAGACATGATCTCAAGAGTCCAATTGCATCATTTTGACCTAATGACATGGTTCAAAACATTGCAAGTCCATTTGATTGATGGATGAATTTTTCAGTCAACTGATCAAAAGTCAATTGTATACTGAAAAGTCAAACTTTGACTTTTTGGTCAAATTCAAATTCCAAAAATCATAATTCATCAAAACATGTCAAAATATGAAACTTATTCATCAATAAATCAAAAATTCAAGATTTCATTTTTAAAAGTCAAAATTTCTAAACTTAGAAAATTTTGAAGTGTTGGAAATTTCTTATTTTTTCATAACTTTGAGCAATTTTTTCACCATGATGCAAGATGATTCAAGAGAAACTTCCAACATGAAAGTTGTAGATCTCCATGAAATATACAACTTTTCTTTGCACAACTCTTTCCAAAAGTGCTTATATCTCAAGTTATAATTTTATGAACATGTGGTCATGAAACAAAACACTTAGTGAAATTTTGCCCTAATTTGGTCAAGATTTTGACCCAACTTCATGGCACTTTTTCATATAGTTACAAGGGGAATCTTCAAAAGAAATTCAAATAATGGTTGTAAAGCACATTAAAAGCTTTCCAAAATGTCCAAGAACTCCTTGAGATCATTCTTGAGTAGGGAGAATCGAAGAGATGAAGTTAGGGTTTTATCACTTGATTTACAAGGCATTTAGTGATGAACATAATTCAAATTCAAAGTTATGCTGCATAAACTCTACTTTGCAGGCCTCAAAATTGTTATGCACTCCATAATTAATGGCTTGCACAGCTGTTAGAGGTCTTATTTCAAGCATTCAATGCATGGACATGCTTTATATCCATTTTTGGAAGAAATGTTACATTGCCATTTTGATAAAGTGACTTTTTTCACAAAACTTGTTCTTGAGCCTTGCACTTGTTCTCTTTTGATCACACAAGTCCTATAACTCATGAGAAATGGTTTATACACTTACAATAACTCAGCCCATGCTTGTACCTCACATTGAAACTTGGTTTCCTTCTTTTCTTGAAAATCAAGTAACCTAGCCAAAAGCTTATAACTTGTACTTCTGACTTGCCAATGCACTCCAATCCTTTTGATTATAGATACACAAACTATTTGCATCAAATACACGAATGCTCATGCCCTGAAAACAGCTAGAACTCAGAATCACATTCCATACCTCTATTTTCACACAAACTGACCAAAAACTTGAAACTCATAACTCCCTCGCGCATTTTCAAACTTTTTGGTTTCTAAAGCTTCTAAACATCATTTAGAACTGATCCCACACCCTGTTACAGAACTATAACACCATTAACACCATCCTCCATTTTCAAAAGTAGAGCTTTTCACTTGGACTTCTCCAGAACTTCTCAGGCCCTTTCAGCTCAAGCTAAGCATTCCATTAGCTTTCTGGGAACTTGAGGAAGCTAACCCAACCATTGGAACTCCTTGAAAGCTGATCAAACTTCAAACCCGATACCCTCTTGCAAGGTAAGTTTTCTAACTTTGAAACTTTCCATACATGCATCATCAGTGATTTATTTGTGAATAAAACACGTAGATATCATTACCCTAAAGCTAACCATGTTCATAGTTTCCATTAATTTTGCTCGAGATTAGAGAATTTTAAGATTGAAGTTTCTGAGATTTTTAAGGTTCAGATTAGGGCCAATAAAATTCATGCTTATCTTTGATCTATAGTTTTAATGCTTTACATTTTTGAAACCGTGAGGAAATTTGCTACAAATTTCATGTTTACAGTTTTCATTTTTTATGAGAAATGAACAAGTTACAGTTGGTCTGGCTAGAGGTTGAAGATGAAGTAATCAGGGCGCGTTTTGTATCATATATTTATTGATTTGCTTATATTAACGGATGTATAGCCACCCCATTGGTAGAAGCGCGCGCTTGTAACCTTTGGGACCTAGGTTCGAGCCCCAATGGTACCCTTTTGATTTTTCACATTTTTTTTCTTTTCTGACTTTGTTTTTGCACGTGCTGGGCCTCCTTGGGCCTGTTCCCCTGCAGGCTATTTGCACCCTAGCCCAATTTTATTTTATTTTCTTATTTTTATTTTATTTATTTTCTTAAAATATTTTCCTAATATTAAAAAATCATTAAAAAAATACAAAAATAGTGGATTTATATTTTAACTTAGTTTATTTATTTTTCTCACACAAAAAATTATTTTATTAATCATACTTTATTTATTTTTATAAATTATCTTGTAAATATTAAAACTAGATTAGTATTTATTTTTCTTTTACACCTGTTAAAATATATTATTTTAATTTTTAAAAAAAAAACACCAAAAATATTTTATAATACTATAATTATTTTCAAGACAAAAAAATACCAAAAAAACACTTTTCTTATAAAACTTAATTTCCTTTATTTTAATTAATAGATTTAGGGTTTTGTTTAAAAATCTTTTCTTAGTAAATTTAGGGTTTACTTTTTATCATGTTAATTAATTATTTTTCCCCTTAATTAATTAGGTTAAAACAATTTCCCTTTTCCTAAAAATCCAAACAAATATCCATTTACTTTACATTTCACATTTTTGTATATTTATTCATTTTGTACATTATATTCATTTAAATTCTTGTACATTTGTACCAATTCAATATGGTTGTAATAGACTAGTTATGTTTAAATTCTTGCAATCCCAATTTACAATTTGTATACCCCCTCTCCCACAAGTATTGTAATAGCGTAGTAACTTTAAAATCCCACAATTTATCGCTTTATATATAACATGCTAGTAATTAGTGTTTGTATGGAAAGACTAAAACCAATACTTAGAAAACCCTAATCAAAGAAAAAAAATAAGCATGAAAACAATACACTTGCACACAAGCACCCCTAGGGTAAATCCACTTGGATGCCTTTACAAAATCACGATATTACGCATGTGAGATATCTTAGCAAAAACAAACAAAAGTATAAGATCATAGTCCCTCGATGACGCTATCTAAGTTATCTTTCAAATGATCTTAGTCCCTAAAAAAGAATGCTAAGATACCTTGCAACATTGCTAATCATGGTTATACGATGACCCACGCCAGTCCCGTTTACATCCAAAGATAGGGTTACTTACCAAATCAATGGTAAGATAACAATGTCAAGGGAAAGGAAAATAAACAAGAAAGAATTTTGAGTAGGTAGAATGCTCCTAATTACTTGCTTAATTTCAAACAATACATCCTTGCTATTTTCAAAAACACCTACCCTTTCAAAACATCTTACAAACTTGAAAACATTTTCAAAAGATCAACATCTTTGTATACATTCTTACGAACGAGAATCATTACAAAGTTTGCCTAAACAATGGCCTCTTTAAAAAATACTTTCAAAAAACACACAAAGCACAATTTCAAACAAAAAAAGCAAGTGATCTAGCAAGTAACTAAGAGCCCATGGAAAACCATGGATGAAAAGGATGCTAATACCTTCCCTTTTCATAATCTACCCCCCCCCCCCCCCCCCCCCCGAACTCAAGAAATAAATCTCAAAGGTCTTTCCTTTTCTTTTTCACCTTTCCTTTTAGATAAAAGAAAAGTCAGTGGTGACTCTTGCTAACCACAACATTTGTGATCAAATGTAAAACACCTAAGTCAGTTCTCCCACCATATCACAGAACTGGCGACTCTAGTGGGGAAAATTCCAAAAGTAGGGTTACCTTAGGGTTAGATCACATTTACTTGCTTACATTGTTTGACTTATATGCTTTACATTATGGTCCTTTGTTTGGGTTTGAATCCTCTACCCAGATTTGGGATACCTTATAGGTAAGTAGCAATACATTGTAGAAACTGTATGGGGTATACCGACATGGTCTAAGCAATAGCTACATTAGTGCGACATATTTATAGGTACTGGTAGCCCTTGAGTTAATCAAGGAGAATACGGGGATTCTGAGTGATGTCATGAAGCACTAATGAACTTTTAGAACCTTTACTTGACCAACTTGTCCTTTAGGACGTAGTGAGATGACCAGATTTGGTGCAGTCTAAAGTTGGTAGATACTCGATACTACACTCATTGAGGTTTGGCTTCTTGGGATATTTCGGTCGCTATTAAAGAGGCTTGTGCTGAAACAATGACCAAGGAAACAAACCAGTGATATTGAGCTCCTTAGAACCCCGGTTACTATTTCTAGGACAGGTTTGAGCCAACTAAACTTCAAGAGGGTACTTACCTATGAGACTCCATGCAAGCCTAAACCTAAGGACTTGTTTGCTTTGTTTGTATATACATACTTGTACATAACATCATGAACATCATAACATCATACACGTTCACTAACCATTTCAAGAATCTTGGGATTTATCTTTGTTCTGTTTTGTAGGATAAGGATTATCTTCGCAGGAAAACTATTCAAGTCAATCTTGTAAGGATCCCTCCACAACTTAAAGAGCTAGATTCAAGGATTCCTGAAAATTCTCCATTCACCGAGAGACATGGTCGCCTACTCAACTTGGTCACCTCCAACACATATGAGGGCATGATGAAGGTGCTCTTTCAGTTCTTTGATCCTTTACACCATTGCTTCACATTTCTCGATTATCAACTTGTGACAACTTTGGAAGAACTCTCCCGACTCTTGAGGATTCCCATTCTAAATCAACTACCTTTCAACGGTACGGAAAGAGACCCAAAGTCAGAAGAGATTGCTCAAGCTCTACACTTGCACTTATCTGATGTCACAACTCATTGGGAAACAAGGAGTGGTGTCAAAGGTTTCCTAGAAAAGTTCTTGTTCGAGGAAGCCCAAAATTATTGAAACTCTTTGGATTTCCAAGCCTTTGAGGAAATTGTGGCTCTCATCATCTATGGGATGGTTCTGTTTCCAAATCCTGACCAACTCATAGATCTGAACACCGTCAAAATCTTCATATCCCGCAACCAGGTGCCTACTTTGCTAGGAGACATCCTACACTCTTTTCACACTTGCACTATGAGGAAAAGAGGTGTCCTTATGTGTTGTACTCCTCTATTGGCAAGATAGTTTATTTCGCATCTTCCCCAATCTGTATTGAAGAATGAGCAAGGTTCAAGGTGGTCACAAAGGTTGATGACGCTCAAACATTCAGACATTCATTGGTGTTCCCGATCCATAGAGAATGTTACTCTTGTCGAACTTTGTGGAGAGTTCCCTAATGTCCCCTTACTTGGCATTAGAGGAGGTATCACCTACAACCCCTGCTTAGCCTTAAGACAATTTGGATACGCCCGAAGGGATAGCCCGCACGAGATGCTGATTTAAGGTTTGGTATTTGACTACGAGAATGACGATCAAGGTCTTCGCCAGAGATTTATCCGAGCATGGAGGATTTTGAACAAGGTAGATAGCAAGACTTTGGGGCATAAATTTTCCATCCCTCTTGAGCCTTACCTCAAATGGGTATGAACTCGTGCTCAGAGTCTTATGATGCCTTATCCCTCCATTCTCCCGGTAATCATTGAGCATGTTATGGAAGGAGATGTTCCATACACTATCCTACATCCTGACATGCCCACCTCTCTTTAAGACCTATAAAGATATTAGATACAACTCAAGGGGGAGCGAGACACTTTCGAAGCCCAATTCTACACAAGGGAGAAGAAGGTTTTGGAACTCACTAGACAACTTCATGAGGAGAGGAACCTGAATGCCTACATTGCACCAAATAGGATGCGTACTACCTTTCTATCTTAGAGTTTTTGTATTGCCCAAGGAGGCATTGATGTACTCAACTTTTAATTTATTAATATAATGTGTGTTTCCTTTTTGTCTAAAACAAATTTGAATCTTTAAGATCCTTGAAATCATCGCAAACACATTTACCATTCATCATAACATAAGCAGGTTTCTTGCAATAAGTCTCCTAATCTTTCTACTATTTATTTCAGTAAGATGGATCTCGAGCAAACAGTGAAGAACCTCCAAGCTCAGAATGCACAATTTCAAAAGTTGTTCTTAACTCTAGCCAAAGGACAAGAAGAGTTGAAGACCTTGATGGTTGAGGAGAAGAAAAATAAGACGAAGATAATAACCGGAGTTTTGAACATGGGAAGAAGATTCCAAGGGCAGACAAGAAGGTCCTTAGACTTTGCAACGACATCCAGTGAGAAAGACAATCAAGATGGGAAGGGCAAAGAAACAGTTGTCCAGTCAGAGTCAGAAGAGGAAGAGGAAGAAGAAGACTATTCTGAAGAATAATACCCTTCATCCGACGACAAGTATAAGCATCTAGAAGAACGGTTGAGTGCAATGGAAATCCAAAAAGTGTCTGGATTGGACTTTGAGGAGTTGGGGTTAGTATCCGGGATTGTCATTCCTCCAAAATTCAAAGCACCTGTGTTCGCCAAATATGATGGAGTTTCATGTCTCAAAATGCATCTCCGGTCCTATGTGAGGAAAATCCAACCCCATACCGCTGACAAGGATTTATGGGTACACTTCTTCTAAGACAGTCTGTCTGGAACTCAACTTGATTAGTTTTATCAGTTAGAAAGAGTCAATGTTCATAACTGGCAAGATCTTGCTGCTGCCTTTTACAAACTGATCAGTGCATATTGATGCATATTTTCTTATATTTTTACTTAAGCATTTCCATGGTTTGTTTTGTTTATTTTTCTATTTTATAATGTTTTTATAATTTAGTTTATTTTTACCTTTAATTGATTTTCGTATTTTATTTTCAGCATTAGCAGTTTTCAATAAAAAAATCATAACCGAAGCTTCAGGAATCGGATTGATGCGTTCTAATATTCGTCGGAAAGCTAAGAGAAAAATCTACAAGTTTTATGTTGGAGTTAAAAGCTGATTCGGCCTGTATAAATTCCAGTAATTCGTTGAAGTTTCAGACGTTAGAAAATAAACTGTTTCTGATCGTTTTATGGGACTGGTTTATGTTTCTGACCCAGTTTGACTTAGTAGTGAAAAACCCTATTTTGTTTATAAGGTTTTCAGCCGTGCTACAGTATAGGAACCTCTTTATTTTCACGATAGAACTTTTGCTTTGTACGAATCTTATGGAGAGTTAAATTTCATCTGAGTTGATTTGCTACATTCATGTTCTGATACTTGAGGTTAATATAATTTTGCAATTTAATTCTCATTCCTTTCAACTATATTATATGTTCATCGTTTGCTTAATCCGATTGTCATAAAATAGTTTTGTTTGGCTTGATTGATTTATGTTCCCTAATTTTCATTGCGTGTTATCGTTTGCTTAATTCGTTAATTCGCTTATTTTTAACCGTTTGCTTAATTCGGTAAACAGGAAACATAATTTTTATAATAACATTCTCGCTTGTTGAATGTTATTGTGATCGAACAGGAATAGTACCCGCTTAGGGAAGCGATGTTATAATAATCAATGATAGGTAGGAACTGAATTAACATATTAGCTTATTTTTATAACCACTTATTTTACTCACTTATTTCGTGTTATGAATCGATCCTAAAATCAACCTCCCATTCGATTTCTATTAGTTAATAATAAAATCAAGAATCCTTGTGATACGACTCGAGCCATTGTCGTTATACTGCATTTTACAAAATACTCATTTTTGATCCGTGTGCGACAGCGGATCAAAATTGGCGCCGTTGTCGGGAATTCTTGTTTTTATTAACTGATATTATAGTCATAGGTTTAGTGTTCTTGTTATTTTTTTCTTGTTTTTTTTTGTTTTTTTGTTGTGTTTGTTGATTTTCAGGGTTGCAATTTCAGTTGCAGTACAATTTTTCTGCCTAACAGGTAAGTTTGAAACCTACTGTTTCGATTTGCTCCAATTTTTTTCCTGAAATTCCGAAAAAAATTGACGAACAATACTCCTTTAGAATAAAATTCTAAAATATTTCGGCCCTCAAAATCGTAAATTCATCTTTTTTTCTATTTTTAACGAATTTTTTACTGTTTTTATAGAGTCGAAAAAAATCGAAAAAATTCTCAAAATTGTAATTTTTCCTAATTAGATTAATCTGGTGTTATTTTATTTTTTTGAATTTATTTTAATCATTTTTGTTTCTTTCTATTTGTTTCTGCCTGTTTGGGACATAGTTGGTATTTTTGTGTTTATTGATAACATGGCTGAACAAAGAACTTTGAGGCAGTTGGATGACCTTGATGTGAGTTATAATTGTTTATGTATTGTCTATCCTGCAGCTGATTCACATTTTGAATCGAAATCTGATTTAATACACTTGTTGTGAAAGCTTAATAGTCTTACAGGTGAGGATCCGCATAAGCGTCTGAAGGAATTCCAGGTTGTGTGCTCAGAACCTTCTGAACCTTCACTAGAGGACATTGTCAAAGAAATGGCTGCAAATAATCTCCAGTATGAACAACAAATAGATTCTACTCTCCAGACTTTGCAAACACAGATTGAACAACTTGCCTCTTTGATGAATATCATGCAACAAGCTCAAGGATCTAACCAACAACCCTTGGAAGAGAATTCTGTTTTTCCAATAGAGTTTCTTTCTGATACTGTTGATGACACTTGTACTGATTTATTTTCAGCTGATTTTCCATCATTATTTGATTTTGATGATGTTTACTCTTGTGCTGTTTGTACTGAAATTAAAATTTGCTATGTTTGTGCTGAAATTGAGGCTGCCTTGCAAGTTGATATTCTTACTGCAGATGAGGTTGCAAATGAAGTTGTTCATGTGGATGAAGCTCTTAACACTCTGGCTTCCCGAAACAAATCATCCATCGAACAACCACCTTCCCGAGAGCTGAAACTAATTCATGAAAATCTTAAATATGCTTATTTAGAGATGAATGAAAAACTTCCGGTTATAATTTCTTCTAAACCTTATTTTGATCAAGAAAGTAAATTTTAGCAGGTATTGAAGAAGTATAAGAAAGGAATTGGATGGATCTTGGATGATATTTATGATACTAGTCCATCCATGTGTATGCATAGGATCTCAATTGAAGATGTAACAAATATAATGAGGGAACCCCTCAATCTTTTGATCTTTGGTGTTGTGGAAAAGAAGATCACGTGCCCATTCAACACTTTTACTTTTCAAAGATTCTTCTTTGATCCTGGAATAAAAGGTGAAGGCACTAATAAAAATTTCAAGTTCAATGCACATTACCCAAAGCTACTCCATGATAGTCCTACGTTGGAAGAAGAAACTATAGATGAGATCTCATTGGGAAAGGCTACTTATGCGATCATCTATCCGCCTTGACTTCTCGGGTGTGTTCTTTCCTCTCTCTCCTCTCTCTTATTTTATGCTTGTTTCTTTCAATGAGGATAATGTGTGTTTTAAGTGTGGGGGAGAGAATTATTTATTTGTTTTGTTTTCTTTTCTTTTGTTTGTTGTTTTATTTTCAGTTATAAAAAAAAATGCATCTTTTTGAAAGTTTTGGGTTATAGATTAATATGAGGTTAGTTATGGAGACTTGGGAAAAGTTCACAAGATCGGTATCATCTTAACACTATAAGTCTCATGCATATGGAAGTTAATTTGAATTCTTATTATGACGTAGCCTTGAATTCTTATCTTTTAATAGTTCTTGAGTATTTTATTTCAGCAGTCAGCACCATCTCACACGCACTCTACGCAGGGAAGCCGATGAAAATAAGTGAGTGATTCAAGTTTTATTTGAAAAAAAAAGGAAAGAAAAAGGAATGTGCCTTCTAAGTTTGGTGACCCTTACCCAGTCACTTAATCCAACGATCATTGAACCTACAAAAGAAGTTGATAATATGACTCATTGTTAGTTGGTTCAGCGGTTTCTGGTGCTGAACTTGGTAGGGTGAATTACGGTCTGATCCCCTGCAACTACAACCGAGTCAGAAAAGGGTATGACGAATAAGTACCAGAACCCCATGCAAAAAGGATCAGAGTCACTAACCGGTCTCCTTGCTATGAGTGTGTGGACATAACAGGCTTAAAGTGATTGCGCCTGAATGAAAAAGAGCAAAAAGAAGGATGAGTAAGTTAGACTTTGGCATAATAATATGATTCGAATTGGTTTGTATATTCAAGAGACAAGATTAGTATTCCTATGATATCCTTAGTGTGCAAGATTAGTACCTATTGATGCAATCTTAACCGAAGAAAAGTTTGTAGCCTAGAATGAGTAGTTGATGATGTTGTTGTCTTTCTTTTGATTTTATTTTGCTCTGAGTGCAAAAGTTCAAGTGTGGGGGAATTTGATTAGTGCATATTGATGCATATTTTCTTATGTTTGTACTTAAGAATTTCCATGGTTTGTTTTGTTTATTTTTCTATTTATTAATGTTTTTATAATTTAGTTTATTTTTACCTTTAATTGATTTTCATAACCGGAGCTTCGGGAATCGGATTGACGCGTTCTAATATTCGTCGGAAAGATAAGAGAAAAATATACAAGTTTCATATTTTAGTTAAAAGCTGATTCGGCCTGCATAAGTTCCAGTAATTCGTTGAAGTTTCAGACGTTAGAAAATAATCTGTTTCTGATTGTTTTATGGGACTGGTTTATGTTTCTGACCCAGTTTGACTTAGTAGTGAAAAACGCTATTTTTTTATATGATTTTCAGCCGTGCTACAATAGAGGAACCTCTTTATTTTCACGATAGAACTTTTTCTTTGTACGAATCTTATGGAGAGTTAAATTTCATCTGAGTTGATCTGCTACATTCATGTTCCGATACTTGAGGTTAATATAATTTTGCAATTTAATTCATATTCCTTTCAACTCTATTATATGTTTATCGTTTGCTTAATCCGATTGTCATAAAATAGTTTTGTTTGACTTGATTGATTTATGTTCCCTAATTTTTATTGCGTGTTATCGTTTGCTTAATTCGTTAATTCGCTTATTTTTAACCGTTTTCTTAATTCGGTAAACAGGAAACATAATTCTTATAATAACATTCTCGCTTGTTGAATGTTATTATGATCTAACAGGAACAGTACCCGCTTAGGGCAGCGATATTATAATAATCAATGATAGGTAGGAACTAAATTAGCAGATTAGCTTATTTTTATAACCACTTATTTTTATCACTTATTTCGTGTTATGAATCGATCCTAAAATCAAACTCCCATTCGATTTCTATTAGTTAATAATAAAATCAAGAATCCTTATGATACGACTCGAGCCATTATCGCTATACTGCATTTTACAAAATACTCATTTTTTATCCGTGTGCGACAGCGGATCACAAACAATACTAATACAACGATGATCTTGCGCCTACCCGTACTCAACTCCATAGTATGGCCATGATTTCAAGTGAAGGCTTCAAGGACTATGCACAAAAATGGAGGGACTTAGCAGGAAGAGTCCAGCCTCCACTATCTGAAAGAGAGTTGGTAGACATGTTTTTAGGAACCTTGTCTGGTCCCTTCTTTAATCACTTAATTGGGAGTTCATCGGCAGATTTTACTGAATTGATATTGACCGAAGAAAGGGTAAAAGCCGAGATAAAGAATGGAATGATTCAAAAGATGCGTCCTCTACTGCTATAAGGAAACCATTCACCAGAAAGAAAGAAGTGGTTGTAGGATATCCTCATAGAAATCAAGATAGGGACGAACGCCGTCCAATGGTGGGGTTGTTATGATTCCTAAACCAGTATCTGCTCAGCAAAGAAGAAACCAACAAATATTTTCCCTCCCATATTTCTCAAGACATTTCAAGAAAGATCCTCAAGTTGCTCAAGGAAGTCTAAGGGTTGACCAGACAAGCTCTCTCCTAAGGCAGTCTACCTAAAATTAGGGTTTCATGTTGCACCAAGATACTTGAGTCCAAGGGATCCCAAATGCTCACCAATGTCCTAATATGTTCTCAAGATCACCCATGTCAAGTTTCAAGCCTTGCAGAGGAAGTTTGCTCAGTCAATTGCTCAAAGGCCTAAAAATCGACTACGCTAGGGCAAAAGTCAACTGTGGCCCACATACAGTAAAAATTCAAGATTTTTGGTTAACATCCTCATTTTTAAGTACAATTCATAATTTTATCAAGGGTTGATCATGATTCATCAAGGATTGCTCATAATTCATCAAAACCCAAAAGTTGCTAAATTAGGGTTTTGTAGGAAAAGTCAACTCAACTTTGACTAAGCATAACTTTCTCATACTTAATGGAAATGACCCATACAAAGCTCATTTTGAAGAGGATGAAATTATATACAATCCATCTTCAGCTCCCAAGTTCAAAATATGCACTCACAAGAAGTTATGGATTTGGACATTATATGTCATTTTGAAAAGTCAACAAAAACACCTTTTTTGTCAAAGCTTCATACATGAACATGGAATACCCAATTGAGATGAGACAAAAAGGGTTGATTATAGGACATCTAAATCTTTATAAAAAGTCTAAGAAAACCTTTAAAGAGTCAAAATTGAGGAAGTTATGCATTGGTGAAGTTGACCCTTTTTGCAAAATGGTCAAAAGTCAACTATGCCTAAAATTGCAAATTTTGCCAAATGGGCCTAATCTTTTGCACTTGTTTTGAGTTGGAAACATGGCCCACGAGCCCTAGCCCTTGCCACTTGTCATTATCTTATTTTTATTATTTATTTTGATTTTTATTTGAATTAAATCATTTTAAATCAAAACAAATCATAGAAAATCCAAAACATTGAAATTCAAAGATTTTGTACTTATTTCAGGTCCTATATCCAGCTAGCATATGATTGAATTCGTGCAAGGCTTTTGTGAGAACAAACTATTGGTTTTAGCCTATTTTTGGAATGATATTCAAAGGAATCAAATCCAAATCAAAAGAAATGATGAAGGAAGATTGAGATCAGCTTTTCAACCCTAATCCAATCCTTGATATATATTGAGCATGAGCAAACCTAAAACAGGGCTAGAGAGAGGCGCAAGAACAAGAACAAAACTTGAAAAAACACCAAAAAAGTGCAAACACGAATCCATAGTTCCAAGCAATTCCAGAGTTTATTGATCATCCCAATCGCTTCCTGTGAGTGTAAGCAAGCGAAACCAATCAAGAATAAGCACTTTCAGGCCTTGAAATCCACTATAAGTCAGCCACGACTTTGGTGAATTTTTGAAATCGAATTGCATAAATTTGGCATTGATAGCATGAAACAATCATATATTCTTGATCCTTAGAACATTTGCAAGCCTTCTGTAATATTTAATTGTGTTTTCATGGCCTGTATTAGAGTTTGCCATTGTTACGGTTTGTGGCTTCGATTTGGGATTTCTGTGTGCAGGTAAAATTGGGCCATGAAAGGGGCACCATCACGCTCAGAAGATCCAGACGAGTTGATTGGTGGCCCTAGATTTTATTTATCTTGCTCATGGTTGATTTTAAGAGTACACAAGTTTGTAGTGACAGACACACGACCGTAGGTAAAACTCTATGACTTTTACCAATGGTGCAAGGAGGAAGATGACATACGTGCCTCCATCCCATTCACTGATTTGAATTTGCGCGCGTGCTTACAGCTAGCGTTATTTTATTACTTTTGTTATTTTTGTTTCATGTAATAAACAACTGAATCAATTGGCCCAGTGGTGGCCAGGCAAGCGCTAAAGCATTGGGGAGCTTGAGGTCAGGGGTTCGACCCCTGCCTCCAACATTTGCATTTTTCTTGAATTCTTTCTACAGATCCCGTGTTCCACAAGGCGTGAAGACTATCATAGGGCACCAACTCCTGACCATCAGATCACCAACAAGCCAGATCTGAAGGCTAGCATATGAAGGACCATCATGGGACCTAGTCAACGCAAAGCATGGTGGCCTGGAAGTCAACATGAACCTCAGATTGTTGGGCCCAAGCTTGCTATCTGCACCCCCTCAAATTACTGATTGCAGGCCCAAGTTTCTTTTTCCTTTTCTTTTGTATTTTATTTTATTTATTTATTTATTTTATTCACTAACACAAAATAAATAATTCTTTTTATCAAAAAATCACAAAAATAATGTTTTTTTCCCACCAAATTAGGTTTAGGTTTTATTTTTTATCAAATTAAATTAATTAATTTAATTAGGTTATTTAATTTTAGGTAACTTTAATTATTTTGTAAATAATTAAAATTAATTAGAACAATTAGGGTTTTAACTTAATTATACTTTCTTTTTTTTTCTTAAAATAACCAAAAACACAAAAATAGGCGATTTATTTATTTTCATTAATTAATTTAATTAGCTAATTAATTGTGTATTTAATTTTAAAACCTAATTCTTTTCTTAAAAATAATTAAAAACAACAAAAACATTTTTTCTTTCAATTAGGTTAGAAAGGGTCAAAACCCTAATTTTTTTATCGTTCTTAATTTCCTCGCGCGCGCTTTATCATTTATTTTTACCCTATTAATATAATTGCTCACAAGTTGTAATAGATTAATTCGGACCTTTTATCTTTCATTTATCGCTTTATTTTTAAGGGTTTGTTTTTGGCTATGTAAATACCCGAAGCCTTGTAATAGCGTAGTTTACTTTCCGCACTTTAATTTCCGCAAAATATTAACTATTAGATGTATGAATAATTAGGGTTGCATGACAAGAATGTATGTAAACTTTAAAACAGTTAGCAAACGCTAAATGCGCAAAGATAAATAATCTGAAATTGAATCACTTGCGCATGCTCACTTCTAGGGTACACTCCCACTTGGTTGCCTTCGGTAAACGGTTATTTGGTATAGGATATTTTAGTGGTCGCTCTCTTGTCTAAACATAGATCAAAGTCCCGTTCGGAAAGTTGCCTCAGAATGGTTGCCTCAGATATTGTTGCCTCGAATAATTGATCTAAGACATTAGGGTTACTATTAAGACGTCCTAACATTGCTTTAGTGACAGTATGTCCCTTTCGAATTGACCCTCAAAACTCCAACGATGGTGCTACATACTCACTAATAGTGGGATAACACTGTCTAAAGGAAACGAACATATAACAATTCTTTTTTTGAGTAGGTAGATTAGTTCTTAAGTACTTGATCAATCCAAACAAACTTTTTTCACACTTACACTCCTTTTTAAACAAAGTTTTCAAAAAACACTTCGTAACACTCTTGAAGACAGAAGCAAGGGTTAAATCGAAGTTAAAACAAAAACTTTTCAAATCACGCAAACACAAAGAAGCAATTTTGAAAATGATGAGCAAGTACCTAAGAGCCCGTAGATAACTACGGATAGAAAGGGTGCTAATACCTTCCCTTTCTATAATCTACCCCCCGTACTCAGAAAATCTCAAAAAAGGATTTTTTTTGTGCTTTTTTCCTTTCCCTGTTGGATAAAATAAAAGTCGGTGGCGACTCTTGCTTACCGCGACATTTTGCAAACACAAACACAAAACGCAAACCAGCATTACTAAAAATAGTCCCGGTTCGGGCCACCGTATCACTGAACTGGCGACTCTGCTGGGGACTTAAGAAGTGGGGTATACCTTAAGATTAGTTCATCATATTGTTTTCTATTGTTTGATTTGATTGCTTTATCTTTGTGGGCTTTGTATTGGAGTTACTATAGATCCTAACCCGGATCTGGGGGACACCTTTTAGGTAAGTAACAATAGACTGTGAGGGAACTGTACAGCGTAGACCGGTACGGTTGAAGCAGTAACTACGTTGATGTGGCACATTAGTTGGTATCGATATCCCTTGTGGAGGAACAAGGAGAATATGGGGTTGCTATATGGGTCGTTAAGCATCAACTGACCTTAGAACCTATAATTGACCAACTTGGCCATAGGAAGTAGTGAGATAGCCGGTCTCGGCATAGAGCTGGGAACTGGTTGATACTCGATACTACACTCATTGAGACCATACTCTCGAGATAGTTCCGGCCGCAAGAAAAGATTGCGTGAGCTGAAACCATGACCGATGGAGGATGGTCAGTGATATTGAGAACCTCTAGAACCCGGTTAATATTATTAGGACAGGTTGAAACCAACTGAACTTCAAGAGGGTAATACCTAGACCCCATGCAAGCCTAAACCTAAGGCTGTTTGTGTGACTTGTGTGCTTTCAACTTGAACTACTTGCACATTTTTGTTATCTGACAACATGAGTTCCTTGCAGGTTTTGTTTACAGTCCTTATCCAATAACTTGGACTTCTTGCCGAGTTTACTTGCTTACATCACCTCGCACTTTTGCTTAAACGCATAGCATACACATCATAACATCATGCCTTAACATTCCCTTAACCATTTCAAGGATCTCAAGGGTTTGTGATGCAGGTTATGGTAAATCAAACGTCTAGCAAGGGGAAAAGGGGATTTATTTTCCTCTAGCTAATGCCGTCTAGAGATCAAAACGCGATAACTTGAGTCAGTGGCTATTGTAGCGATAGAAAATGTAGCGGGGTAAATCGGAGATCGAATTATTGATTAATTCGTCTCACAAAAGCAAGATTCGCCACCGCGCTTTATTATTTCCAAGGGAAAAGGGAAAAGAGCGAAATAAAACCCTAAAGTATGCAATGTAAAATAATACTTTTAAAAGTAATGAAAACACAAGGCGTTTTTGAAAAGAGATCTATGGTCCGGGGGTTGTTTATACAGCGGGAAGGTATTAGCACCCAATGTATCTATAGTACTCTATAGGAACCTTTTGAAATATCTGTTTATTAAAATGTTCGTTTGATTAAAAAATAAATTGTTTTGGCCGAAAAGGGGTACGGATGGGTTTTTGAAGGTACGACGACCTAATGTCGAAGTTTTGGCTTAAAAGGTATAAGTTTTGAAAAGATTGAATATTTGGGGAAAAATTATCCTAAGTTTTAATGAAATGAAGATATCCGCGTGACTGGATTTGAGGACATGGAGTCAACAAATTTAATCATTTTTTCTCTTGGATTTAGACGTAAACGGAATAAACAAGTAAAGACGAAATAATTAAATAGAAAATTAGATAGATAAGTGATATACAACCATAATAATTAAATAACGGACTAAATGGCGTGAACTTACATTTTTATATTTTTTTTGTTTAATATTAATTAAAGCGAGGGAATTAATTAAAGAAAATAAAATGTTTTTTTTAAGTTTTTATTTTTTTATACGTATTTTTTGTATTAATATAAAGTATTATTTAAGAATTATTAAATAAATCTAAACTAAATTAAAACTTTAAAAGTTATTAACTTAAATCTAATTAAAAAAGAAAACTAACAATTACTAAATTAATCTTAAAGTTAAACTTAATAAAAATGATCAAATTATTTAAAATTGTTTTTAATTAAATTACATCTCTTATTTAATTAAGTTTTATGATTAAACTAAATTAATAAAATTTTAAAAAAAGGGTTAAAGAAAACAAATAGAAATAGATGTATTAAGAATTAAAGGGGGGGAAAACATAAACAAATCACATGGGCCAAAGGGGTTCCAAGGGGGCCTAATCAGGGGTAATCAGAAAAAGGGATGGGGGGTGTTCTAAGGAATTCGTTGGGCTTTGTAGGCAGGAAACGGGTAAGGCCCATTCACAATTTGCTTAGGGTTAAACAAAATTTGTTTTAGTTTAGTTAGGGTTAGCAAATGGGTTAAGGTTACAGCGCCGCTGCACTTCGTCTCGTGTTATTCTTCGCTCGTCTTCTTCGTTGCTCTCCTGCGTTGCTCTCATGCCCGCCTCTGACTTTCCCTTGCCCGAGCCACCAACGCCTCTTCTTCCCCATGTATCGCTTAGTGATACGGTGTGAAGGTGACAATTCGTTCATTAACGCATTAAGTTTTTATGATTTGTTGCATGTTAATGATTTTGTGTCCATTTTGATTCTGACTTCATTTTTTACATGGGGTTTCTGTTGAGATGTTGGAAAGGAAGAAGAAAAACAAAGCTAACTTTATGAAGGAGGAGGAAGAGGCGTTCCGGAGGCTTGCTGGCGGAGGAATGAAGCGCGATGCTGTGGCTTGCTCCAGTTTGTCTAGTATCTCACTTTGACTTTATGTTTTGATGATGATTGTTGAAAGATGCATGTTGAAAAACCCTTTATCTTCTTCTTCTGGCTCGTTGCCTGCTTTGCTTTGTATGCTCCTTTGTTGCCTTGAGATATTTGTTGAGATTTGTCCCTGTATGCTTCTGAATATGCTGTTGTTGAAACACTTTGTTTTGACCAGCTTCCCTCTTCTTCTTTCTGTGGGCTTGATGCTTTGCTTCTGTTGCTTTTTATATTTGTTGGCCTATGATGGAATATTCTGAGGCCTTTGTGTCGCCTTGAACATTTCCTTTTTGTTTGGTTGAGGCTGGAAACAGATTATTGATGGTCAATGGTTTTTTATGGATTGACAGTGGTTAAAGGTTTGATGGTGTTTTTGGCTTTTGTATGGATTGACAGTGGTTTAAGGTTGATGGTTCATGCTGGTTTTGCTTCAGGTTTGGCCTGGTTTTGCTTCAGGTTTGGCCTGGTTTTTGGTTTGTGGCCTTGGTTTATGTTACAGGTTATCGTTTTTGAAAAGGGATAAGGCTTTGGCTGGACAGTAGGTTGTGTTTACTGGTTTTTTAGGCCATGGTTAATGGTTGTGGCTTGAGACAAAGGTTTGTTGACAGGGGATTGTTTGTTAGGTGAGGCTTTTACTGGTTTATGCAGGTTATGGCCTTGGTTTCTTTTGTTTCAGCAGGTTTGGCCTTCGAAGAGTTTACTGGTTGGGTTTTGAAATGGTCATGGTTTTGCTGTCTTGAATGCAGGTTGTATGTATGTTTTGGTTTATGAGAATTGGCTTAGTATTTTTTGACAGTTTTGAGTTTTTGGAGGTTTTTAAAACAGGTTGAACTCTCTCCCTTTTCTTGAAGGGTTTGTTGTTGTTATAACAGTTGGCCTTGAGGCTTATGGTACAGGTTCTGAATATTTTTCTATATTTCCTTGATACTTCTGCACTCTATACTGTTTTATTCAGTTTGTCTCTATTCTTTTTCTATGCTTCCTTCTCTTTACTGTGTTACTGCTGTTTTTGTTTTCTATCCCTTTTCTGCCTAAGCCAAAACCTGTAAAGCCCACACTCTTTCTCTCTTCTCTCTCCTTAGTACAGTTTGACATTAAAATGTGATGTTATGTACTTGTTCTGAAAAAGAAAAAGCTGGAAAATGATGAGAATTAGAAACATTTTGCTTGCATATTTGGTTTTAAACTGCACATGTTCTCTTTGTCAACTGCATTGTGCAGTAGAGGAGCCTTGTGATTTTGGCCTCTTCCCACATGCTGGATAGTTTACGTTGCATATTGCCTTGAAAATTGCATATGTTGTTGAACTATGCATATGATGTTGATTTTGAAATATGCAGTTTTGACAAAAAATTGAATTTGTGCATATGGTTTTGAACTATGCAGTTTACTTTGAAATATGCAGTTTTGACAAAAAAATGAATTTGTGTATATTTTTAACTTGTGCATTCATATTTGTCAATAAAATTCATCCCTTTTTGTGAACCGGGAGAAATCCCGTGATTTGCAAAGAGGGTAAAAACTGATTCCAGCCGTTTGCTTTTAATGATGAACGCTAAATTAATTTTTCTCTTTTAATTATATATTCATTTCTGACTTTTTCTTTTAATTCTTTGCAGGTAAAATCAAATGAGCATCAAAGAAGTATTGGATAGAAGATGAAGATTTAGAACTTAGAAAAAATTAAAATAGTTTTTATTTTACTTTAAACATTTTATGTAATTGTCATTGTAAATACTTTGTACATAATACAGTATTTAAACAACAATTGTAATAATTAGAATAAAGATGAATAAAATTCTATTATTTTACCAGTTAATTCTTTTCTTCTTTCCAATTATTTATTTTATCATTTATAATTCTTTAAATTATATAATAACTGAAAATCAATTCCAATTATTTAAATTTAGAATGATAAATAATTAAATAAACATCATTGATCAATTAACTTCTCTTCAATTATTTACTTCATTATTTATAACTCTTCTAAATTATAATAACTGAAAATAAAATTTCAACTATTTAAACTTAGAATGATAAATAATTAAATAAACATTGTTGATCAATTAACAAACTTCTTTTCAAATATTTACTTTATTATTTATAATTCTTTAATTTATATAATAATTGAAAATAAATTCAAATTATTTAAATTCAGAATAATAAATAATTAAATAAACATCATTGATCAATTAACAAACTTCCTTTCAAATATTTACTTTATTATTTATAATTCTTTAATTTATATAATAACTGAAAATAAATTCCAATTATTTAAATTCAGAATAACAAATAATTAAATAAACATTGTTTTAACATTGATCAATTAATAAATTTAGCGTTTCAAAAATAAACAGCTCTTGACTTGAAAAAGTTATGAATTTAAAACTGCTTTGAAAGTTGATAAAAATAGGTCAAAACCCTTGCAATGTAATGATGCAGATGGGAGATGGTATCTTAGGTCAAAATTTGGGGTACAACAGCTGCCCCTATTTAAGTTTCTTCTATCTGGAGATATGAAGATTAAAATCTTCGTCTCGACGAGATTGGAGATACTTAAATACATAATACGCAAATTTTTACCCTAAGATACCGCCATTATGTTTGATATGAATGTAGTGATTGAATTCACAGAGAAAGATACTGTATGAAACAAGACAATGCTGGAGAAATCAAACACCAACAAAACACAGGGACAAGGATTATACAATATTGGGGAATTAAACCATCGATTTCAAGTATTAGACTCTTGTCGGCGAATAAAAATTTGAGCAAATACGGACTCTGACCCTAACAAAGAAGGTATCTTGCATAGGCCATAAAAACAAATTATTGACCCAAAAGAACATCGGTGAGCTCACAACTCAAGGTCAAAGATAGACAGAGAGTATCAAATTTGCTGGCGACGGATTACCGACTTCTGAAGGTAAAGATTCATAACAAACTTCTCTGCGAGATTTCCGGAGATATACTCATTAATGCTGAAATAATAATAAGATTGTAGATACGCAAGTTGCCTCAGATAAAGAAGCTGCTACTTGCTGTCTTCCAAAAATATTATGACATATAAGTTGCTCAAATAAAGAAGCTGCCACTCGCTGTCGTCCAGGGATGTCAATAACATACAAGCTGTTCAAATAAAGAAGCCGCCACTTGCTGTTTTCCAAAAAACCAATAACATACAAGCTGCTCAAATAAAGAAGCTGCCACTTGTTGTATTCCAGAGAAATAATAACGTACAAGTTGCTCAAATAAAGAGACTTCCGCTTGCCGTTTTCCAAAATAATAATAACGTACAAGTTGCTCATGAAGAGACCGCCGCTTGTCGTTTTCCAAAAAATAATAACGCACAAGTTTCTCATGAAGAGACCGCCGCTTGTCGTTTTCCAAAAATAATAACGTACAAGTTGCTCATGAAGAGACTGCCGCTTGCCGTTTTCCAAAAATAATAACGTACAAGTTGCTCATGAAGAGATTGCCGCTTGCCGTTTTCCAACGATGTCTATAACGTACAAGTTTCTCATGAAGAGACCGCCGCTTGTCGTTTTCCAAAAATAATAATAACGCACAAGTTGCTCATGAAGAGACTGTCGCTTGCCGTTTTCCAAAAATAATAATAACGCACAAGTTGCTCATGAAGAGACTGCCGCTTGCCGTTTTCCAAAAATAATAACGTACAAGTTGCTCATGAAGAGACTGCCGCTTGCCGTTTTCCAACGATGTCTATAACTTACAAGTTGCTCATGAAGAGACCGCCGCTTGTCGTTTTCCAAAAATAATAATAACGCACAAGTTGCTCATGAAGAGACTGCCTCTTGCCGTTTTCCAAAAATAATAACGTACAAGTTGCTTATGAAGAGACCGCCGCTTGTCGTTTTCCAAAAATAATAACAACGCACAAGTTGCTCATGAAGAGACCGCCACTTGCCGTTTTCCAACGATGTCTATAACGTACAAGTTGCTCATGAAGAGACCGCCGCTTGTCGTTTTCCAAAAATAATTCAGAAGGAAATTGCGATGATATTGGCAGAGAATAAGATCTTCGTCAAAGAGAACCATGAATCAATCCTTCCCGAGGAGATCACATATTTAAAGGTGCAAAATAAATGCACCATTCATCTAGGTCGCGACTTCACTGGGAAAAGTCATGAGATAGCCTATGCAAGAGGCAACAACTCCTTCCAGGAATAAACCAGAGAGAAAACAGTCAAATAAGACTCCAACCAATGAGAAAGTAACTCGATTGGGGAATTCATCCTATCCAGAAATGGACAAGGTAAGCTAAATCAAAAATCATCCATGAGGATTAGCTCAGTTAGGGAATTTAGAAAGAAACTGTAAATTGTAATAAAAACAAAGTATCCAACCCAAAATCAACGGCAAATGTGAATATGCATGCGTGATATAAGTGTAAATGAATAAATGAATGTTATGCTGACAAAACGAACAGATGGAATATCTTGAAGACAATAAGATGTCACGACATAATAGATACTCGGCCAATCTTAAAAAGACGGAAAATAACTGGAACTGGAACCCCAAAGCAACGTCGGAGCGTAACACGCCACAAGGTTCAAGTCTTCTGAGGAGAAAAGTATTCAAATCCAATCTTCTAATACCAATAGACCACTGGCATGAGACAAAGCGTACCACACTTCAGAAATTGCCCAAATAAAGGTAGCCAAAACAACGCTTAACTGGAACAACTGGGGAGTCACCAAACTTAGTACCGCGAGAAACGCAAGTTTAACACAACCAACACCTCATGACGATTTTGAAACGAAACATGTTCATCATGCAAGGATAAATTACTGTACTGTTTTGCATTTCATGGCTTGACCATCCTCGGAACAACTATTAATATTCCTTTCATTATTCACGACACATTTTTTAAAATAAGAATACTTTAAATAACTTTGTTTCAAATATTTCCGTAAAAATTTTGATTTTGCCCACAAAAGGTAAATGCTCAAATTTCATTAATAAGATGGTAGTTCGCTAACAGTGCGACTCCAACGGTTTACAAAAGCTTGGGAAATAGTACATGAAAGAAAGGGTTACACAAAAAACAATGATCACTATTCTCCCTAACATCTTCGAATTCTGAAATGTGCTTAAATGCCAAGACCAGTCTGACCAAAAGCTTGCCTAAGCCGCCCTTTCGGGTTTTCAACTTAGCAAACTGTCAACTCAAACCTAAGTGAAATACTTCTTGACTGCATCGGCGTTCATGGAGCGCGGGAGCTCCTCACCGTCCATATTGGTGAGAATCAAGGCACCTCCAGAGAAAACTTTCTTAACGACATACGGTCCTTCATAATTCGGAGCCCACTTGCCCCTAGAATCAGGTTGGAAAGATAATATCTTTTTGAGCACGAGGTCACCTTCTCTGAACTCACGTGGTCGAACCTTCTTATCAAAAGCCTTCTTCATTCTCTGCTGATATAATTGATCGTGACACAATGCTGTCAATCTCTTTTCTTCAATTAAATTCAACTGATCATATCTACTTTGCCACCATTCAGCCTCAGAAAGTTTAGCTTCCATCAACACTCTCAGAGACGGAATCTCAACCTCCACGAGGAGTACTGCTTCCATACCATAAACCAGGGAAAATGGGGTTGCGCCTGTTGAAGTTCGAACTGAAGTATGGTATCCATGTAAAGCAAACGGAAGCATTTCATGCCAATCTTTATAAGTTACCACCATCTTCTGGACAATCTTTTTAATGTTCTTGTTAGCAGCCTCAACAACCCCATTCATCTTCGGTCTGTAAGGAGAATAATTATGATGTTCGATCTTGAACTCCTCACAAAGCTCTCTCATCATCTTGTTATTCAAATTCGAACCATTATCAGTGATGATCTTGCTCGGGATGCCGTATCGATAAATGATCTGATTCTTGATAAATCTGACTACCACCTGTCTGGTTACATTAGCATAAGATGCTACTTCCACCCATTTAGTAAAATAATCGATCGCTACCAAGATGAAACGATGACCGTTTGAAGCTTTGGGTTCAATCATTCCAATCATATCAATGCCCCACATAGAGAAAGGCCAAGGTGAAGAGATAACATTAAGGAGGGTCGGCGGCACGTGCATCTTGTCCGCATAAATCTGGCATTTATGACATTTCTTCACATATTTGCAGCAATCAGATTCCATTGTCATCCAATAGTAACCAGCTCTCAACATCTTTTTAGCCATTGCATGTCCGTTGGCATGGGTACCAAAGGATCCTTCATGTACTTCTTGCATCAGCATGTCCGCTTCATGTCTGTCTACACATCTGAGCAAGACCGTGTCATAATTTCTCTTATACAAAACTTCTTCATTGAGGAAGAAACTGCTTGCTAATCTTCTCAACGTCTTCCTATCTTTATTGGATTCCCCAGGCGGGTACTCTTGAGTTTGAAGAACACGTTTAATGTCATAGAACCACGGTTTGTCGTCGGTGACCTCTTCTACTGAGAATACATGAGCAGGTCTGTCGAGGCGCATAACCCGGATTGTAGGCACATCGTTCCAACCATTTACTTGAAACATTGAAGACAAAGTAGCTAAAGCATCAGCCATTTGATTTTCATCTCTAGGGATATGATGTAATTCCACTTTGTTGAAGAAAGTTAATAATCTTCTAGCATAGTCTCTGTAAGGGATCAAACCAGGATGACGAGTCTCCCATTCTCCTTTGATTTGATTAATTACCAATGCCGAATCTCCGTAAATATCAAGGATCTTAATCCTTAGATCCACTGCTTCTTCGAGACCCATAATACATGCCTCATATTCAGCCATGTTGTTCGTGCAGTCAAACTTCAATCTCGCCGTGAACGGGATATGAGTACCTCGGGGAGTGACGATGATTCCCCCAATTCCATTTCCATAAGAGTTCACAGCTCCGTCAAATATTAAACCCCAATGGGATTCGGGATCAGGTCCTTCTTCAGGTAACGGCTCTTCACAATCTTTAGCTTTCAAGTACATAACGTCTTCATCTGGGAAATCAAACCTGATGGATTGATAATCATCAATTGGTTGGTGAGCCAAATGATCAGCTAAAATACTCCCTTTGATTTATTTCTGAGTGTGATACTCAATGTCATATTCGGATAACAACATCTGCCAACAGGCTATTCTTCCAGATAAGGCGGGCTTCTCAAAGATATACTTGATCGGATCCATTTTGGAGATCAACCAAGTGGTGTGGTTAATCATATACTGGCGCAGACGGCGAGCAACCCAAGCTAAAGCACAACAGGTTTTCTCAAGCAATGAGTATCGAGACTCACAGTTTGTGAATTTCTTACTCAGATAATAGACGGCATGTTCCTTTCTTCCAGTCTCATCTTGTTGACCAAGCACACATCCCATGGAATCTTCCAATATAGTCAGGTACATAATCAAAGGTCTTCCTTCCACCGGGGGAATCAAAATGGGAGGTTCAAGCAAATATTCTTTGATGCTATCAAAAGCTCTCTGACAATCTTCTGTCCACACACATCCTTGGTTCTTTCGGAGAAGCTTGAAAATCGGCCCACAGGTAGCAGTCATATGAGATATAAATCTAGAAATATAGTTCAGTCTCCCAAGGAATCCTCTTACTTGTTTTTCCGTCTTGGGTGCGGGCATTTCCCGAATAGCTTTGACTTTATCAGGATCCACCTCAATACCTTTCTGACTGACAATGAAACCCAGAAGTCTTCCAGAACGAACACCAAAAGTGCACTTGTTGGGATTCAGACGGAGTTTATACTTTCTCAAACGCTGGAATAACTTCAATAAATGTTCCAAATGATCTTCTTCAGTTTGTGATTTGGAAATCATGTCATCTACATACACTTCTATCTCTTTATGCATCATATCATGGAACAAAGCAGTCATGGCCCTTTGGTATGTTGCACCAGCATTCCTCAAACCAAACTGCATGACCCGATAACAAAATGTTCCCCACGGTGTAATGAAAGTTGTCTTCTCCATATCTTATGGTGCCATCTTGATTTGATTGTAACCAGAGAAACCATCCATGAAAGAAAAGACTCTGAACTTTGCGGTACTGTCGACTAATACGTCAATGTGCGGTAATGGGAAGTCATCCTTTGGGCTAGCTCTATTCAGATCTCTATAGTCTACACACATCCGAACTTTGCCATCTTTCTTAGCAACAAGCACTATATTGGCTAACCATTGAGGATAGACCGATGTAACAAGGAAACCTGCATTAATTTGTTTTTGAACTTCTTCTTTGATCTTGTCAGCCATATCGGGACGAGTCCTTCTCAACTTCTGCTTAATCGGAAGACATTCAGGTCTCAACGGTAAACGATGCTCCACAATATTGTTGTCCAAACCTGGCATATCTTGGTAGGACCAAGCAAACACATCAACATACTCTTTGAGAAGCTCCAACATTTTCTCTTTGACCTCTGGGATAAGCAATGCTCCGACCTTGACTTCCTTTTTATCTTCTTCATCACCCAAATTGATCATCTTTATAGGTTCTTCAAACGGCTGAATAATCTTTTCATCATGCTCAAGTAAACGGGAAATTTCATCAAGAATCTCTTCACTATCCTCTTCTTCGGCTCTGAAAACAGGGAATTCAAAGTTGGGAGAGGGCATAGGATCACTGTTTTCAATGGTTAAGTCATGGATTAATCTGCACATATGATTATGCTTTATTTTAGAAATCGGTTTGTACAAATAAAACAAAAAGTCACTATATTTTCCTATTACTACCAATTAATTTTCATTACTATTTCCCAGAAAAAGTGAAAAATAAAACAGTAGTGGACAAAATAACATTTTTATTCATGACGGGAAATAATTGAAACAAAGAGCCCAGACATTTTCTATTTTGCCTTGGGCAGAGCAAAAGGATTTATTTTCAACATAGCCCGACACAAATACTTTTCGCCTTGGGCAGAGCGAATTTTTTTATTTTTAAAATAAAACAAAACATTACTCAGAAATGTGCATCACAACAAGAACATCAACAGCAATCCAGTTCTGGCAAACCACTCCATGCATTACAAAATCGGGTAAATCCTCTTCAGAATCGTCTTCTATTATAGCATCAACTTCAGGAGGAGTCAGATGGATAAAACCTGCGCTTCGGAAAACCTCTTGTATCGGACGAGTAACTACTTCCTGCTTGACTCTTGTAGACACGGGATGAAAACCAAGACCTTCTCCAGACTTGTTCTCGGGCAAAGTCAACACCTGGCCCTAACCTTCTGCCGAACCACTTTCAACCACTCGTCGCGCATCCTCAAAAGAAGAAATAGATGTCCCTTGCTTCTTCACTTCATTATTAGCAACAGATAGAGCTTGGAATTGGGTTCCAACATCCTCATCAGCATCAATAAAAGAGAAAGATGACAAATGGCTTACCACCATAGCCTGCTCTCCACCAATCATTACCAGCTTTCCATGCCTTACAAACTTCAATCTCTGATGAAGCGTGGAAGTGACTGCCCCTGCATCATGGATCCATGGACGACCCAATAGGCAACTGTAGGCGGCACGAATATCCATTACTTGAAAAGTGATCTGAAAAGTATGAGGACCAATTACTATAGGAAGATCCACTTCACCAATGACAGTCTTCATAGAACCATCAAACGCTTTGACAATTACTCCACTAGGTCTCATGGGAGCACCTTGATATGAGAGTCGAGATAATGTAGTCTTGGGCATTACATTCAACGATGAACCTGTATCTACCAACACACTTGATAAAGTATCATTTCCACAACTTATTGAGATATGCAAAGCCATATCATGGTTCCTCCCCTCCTCCGGAAGCTCTTCATCACTGAAACCAAGGTTGTTACACGAAGTAATATTTCCCACAATTCCATCAAATTGGTCAACCGTCACATCATGATCCACGAATTCCTGGTCCAAGACCTTCATCAAAGCTTCTCTATGGGCACCAGAATCTCTCAGTAAAGCAAGCAAAGAAATCTTGGAAGGAGTTTGCAATAGTTGGTCCACAATCTTATATTCACTTCTCTTGATAAGCTTCAGAATCTCATCATCCTCAGGATGTGGGATAGGTTCATTGGATCGGCCTACCTCAACCCTTGGTTCAACATTTCTCGCTGGAATTTCTGCCGGTATGGGCCTCCTGACTTGAACTTCTGGTCTCTTCAAAGGTACTGCTGCAAAGACACGTCCACTTCTCGTAACTCTACTCACATCAACGATGTTAACAAAAGACGACCTTGTTGGTATAGGGACTTCTACCCCATTCTCAATCATTGTGGCATTATACTTATACGGTATAGCTTGGTCTGAGTTGTAAGGCACAGGACCAGGTGGGTAAATGATCAAAGGAGCAACAGGTGCAGTCTGACTGTCGTAAACGATCTCTACTGATTCAGGCAAATTGAATTGTGGTATTATAACATTCACTTCATCCTCCGGATCTCTGTCATATGTAATAGTGATAACCCTCTGGTCTAACAACTTTTGAATATCCTCCTTCACAATAGGGCAATCAACCTCTCTTGAACAAAATTCACAAACATCATAATCATGTTGATGCCTAACAAAGGCAAGTCTTCTTAAGCTCTGATGTAACCTGATCAATGACTCTCTTATGTGTTCAACTTGAAAAACTCGAAACTTTCCCGGACAACCTTCCACCATATTCACTGAGGCTGCCCCATGTCGAGGCAAAGGATTATCTCTAACATTCGGGTTAACATCCTTGAAAGACAAGATACCATTCTTAATCAACCTCTGCACATCCGCCTTTAGAGAAAAACAATTTTCAAGGTTGTGCCCCGGTGACCCTTGATGATATTCACAAAACTGATCTGCCTTGTACCACGGAGAAGTACTATTTGGTGCGAAAGGAGGAGGTTTTGTCGTTATGAGGTTCTTTCTGATAAGAGCAGGGAACAATTCAGTATAAGTCATAGGAATGGCATCGAATTGCGGCTTCCTTGGTGAACGGTTCTGGTAGTTGAATGGATAAGCCTGTTGTCGAGGCTGCTGCTGAAATGGCCGTTGTTGAGTTGGTGGGGTTTGATGAGCTGGGGTCATCAAAGCTGGGCGGACAACCGGAGTGACTGCCGCAACGTGTGAGTAACCTCTCCTTGGTCTCCCTGGGAAGATTGCGCTGACATCCTGTTCTTTTCTTTTTGGGAAAACACTTCCAAACTTCTTAGTACTGCTAGACGAACTTCCTTATTTAACCAAACGCCCTTCACGAATCCCTTCCTCCAACCGCATGCCCATGCTTACCATTTCGGTGAAGTCACTGGGTGCGCTGGCGATCATTCTTTCATAGTAAAAGGAACCTAAAGTCTTCAAGAATATCTTCGTCATTTCTTTCTCCTCAAGAGGAGGATAGATTTGAGCAGCAATTTCACGCCACCTCTGGGCGTATTCCTTAAAAGACTCTCTGTCTCTCTGGGACATCGCCCGGAGTTGATCCCTGTCCGGTGCCATGTCAACATTGTACTTATACCGGTGAACAAAAGCTTCGCTAAGATCGTTGAAGTTGCGGATCCGAATGCTGTCTAAACCCATATACCACTTTAGAGCAGCACCCGTCAAACTGTCTTGAAAATAGTGAATCAACAAGTCATGATCATCAGAATATGTAGACATCTTTCTCACGTACATAGTCAAGTGACTCCGAGGACACGAATCACCCTTATATCTTTCAAAGTCTGGCACTTTGAATTTTGTTGGAATCTTGACATTCGGAACTAAACAAAGGTCATGAGTGTTCTTTCCAAACAAATCCTTCCCCTTTAACACTCTGAGCTCCCTCTGCATTTCTTGGAATTGGTCCTGAAATTCTTCCATTCTATCAAAGAGACCCAAACTTTCAGCAGGCTCGGCAGGATAAGTAGGTTCATTCAAGTATGGCACGGAGTGAACCACAGGAGCGACAGTTGTCATTACCGGTTGCAGGAAAGGTGTTACAGACGGGATTACCGGCGGCATGGCAGTTGTCTCTGGTTGAGGAAGAGACAAAGCAGGTTGAAACAAAGGCTGTACGACAGGCTGATACCCCTCTGGCACAAAGTTGTAAGGCATTCCCCACGGAAAACCTTTTGGCATCTGATGTTGAAACGGAGAGTTGATTTGAGTCACAGATGTTGGAACGGTGACAATCTCGGAAACCACAGTAGTTGAAGTCTGAATCTCAGCAGCTGTAGTCGATGGCTGATTCTGAGCAGCCATCAAACTTTCCACTAGCGCAGTTAACTTTTCCATACCGACACGAAGGGTAGCGACCTCCTCACGAAGCTCGTGGTTTTCCTGTTCCAGATCTTCCATCTTCCTCTGACGATTGGCTCGAGTATCGTATCGATGAGACAGCTTGACAATCTACCGGAGTGGAAAAAGAAACAAGGATGAGACTCTAGAAAACATGTGAAGTGGAATGTTAGATGATGCATGATATATGATGCAAATGATGATTCATTTTAATAGTTTTTCAAGGACCTTCAATAATTTTGCACACATCAATGGTAAAGGAATTTGGAACAACAAAACTCATCCATTAATCAAAAGCGGTAAATTACAACTTACAACTTTGGAACAACAAAACAATAAATTACACTTTGGGATAACAACCCAATAATAAAAGCAGTAAACTACAACTTTGGAACATGAAGCCCATAATAAAGCAGTAAATTACAACTTTGGAACATGAAGCCCATAATAAAAGCAGTAAATTACAACTTCGGAACATGAAGCCCTTTTACAGAGTTTTACAAAATGACATCAGTAAAATAAAACTAAGAACTAAAGATCACTCAGAATTATCAGATGAAGGACCAAATGCCAACTGTAACCGGAGCTTCCTGATCTTCTCTTCATAAAAGTCTTCCATCTCTTTCTTCTCAGCTACCAGTCGATCAATGATTCCCTTTTGTGGATTAGGAACGAGAGCAACACTTACCGAACCTTCCTTCTTTCTCTTCCTTTCACTAGCATACTTCTTCAGTAAAGCATCCTTTTGACGAAGTTTCTCATCATGATCAATGAACCAGCCGTCTTGAATAAACAGCAACTCCTCCTTTTCCTTTAGTTGTCGAGCCAGGACCCGATTCTCATATTCGGACATATTATACTTTTCTTTCCAAGCATCTCTCTCGGACTTCATCCTAGCCAGATTTCCTTGGTATTCTCCCATATTCTCGATAGGGATATCGACAGATGATGATGCAACAGTAGGGAATAAAGGTTTCTCAGGTTTATAGGGCATCTTGAGAGCACAAGCCCTAGCGCGGACCCATTGTAGGTAAGGCTCCAAAGAAACGGCACCCCTATGTCCTAACATGTCTCTCCCTTTCCTATGGATGTGGCGCCAGGCTCCTTCGATCTCCCTCTTAGCTGCCCGGTGATCTTGTCCTTCTTGTAGAAAGAAACCACTCACATGGATGTTGTTTGGCTTGTCCCTCATCGGGTACCCAAACTGACGGCGCGCGAGAACAGGGTTATAGTTAATTCCACCTTTCGTACCAAGAAGAGGCACGTTAGGAAAAGCACCACAGCTATCGATGATCTTCACGTCATAGTAAACTCGATTATACCAATCAATGTCGAAATGAGTGAGAGCCATAATTTTTGGCGCCCATCGCGGCTCCTTCTCGAGATCCCAGAAAACATCAGACCTAGGCAGATGAGAAACATACCACTGATACAACAACGGTGCACAGCAAATGATCATCCCTCCTTGGTAAGAGTTTCGAAGATGCATGGAGTAGAAGGTATCTTCTAGCAGCGTAGGGATCGGATTTCCAATCAAGAAAATTCTGATGGCGTTGATGTCCACAAACTTATCAACGTTAGGGAACAAGAATAGACCATAAGCGAGTAAAGCAAAGACGTCTTCAAAGGCGACAATATCCTTTATCTCAGCGAAATGACGATCTTTCCTCAACAAAAACTGCGCAGACAAACCTCAGATTCCCCCTTTCGTAGTCATGTTCTCCTCTATCTCTGACTTCTTCAAGTGGGTGATGGTCGCTATCTCGTGAGATTTGGGTTCCTCTTCTAATCCGGAAAAAGGAACACAGTCGGTGATCGGCAAACCAAGTATGTAGGAGTACTCTTCTAAGGTGGGCATTAACTGGTAATCCGGAAAGGTGAAACATCGATACAAAGGATCGTAGAATTGGACCAACGTATTAAGGATGCCTTCCTTCATCTTGCGCTTCATGAGAGGTATAATGGACCCATACTTTTTCTGAAAATCCGTCGGGTTCTTGATCTTAGGAATCAAACTCTTCAGTTATTCAATCTCGGGCTCCTTAAAACTAAAACTTCGAGTGTTTCTCCTTCCAAATTCCATAATAATAGTACCTGAGATGTCTGCAAGAATCATTCCTAAGTTCCTTGAAAAACAAGTTTTTTACAAAAATGTTGATGAATGCATGAATGAATGATAATGCAACAGTTACACACAAGTTCACAAACATGGGGTTTAAAGGTTCAACGTTTCAGCATGGAGTCGAGGGTAAAGCCCACCCCAAGGTATGTACTAACGGTTCAATCACACCTGTAAGACAAGGTTCTAAGAGTTCCCAGAGTCTACATTCCTCCTTCGGATATTGCCAACGTCTTGATTACTCAATAATTAGCAATATTCTCAAGAGAAACTCATCCGAGCGTAGCATCGCATAACAACTACTTCCGAATTACTCCGTTATAGTCTCTGCGCTACACCTAAAAGGCCAAGATGGGTTAGGGTTCTACGGTTCTCAATTTCTCTGGCTCCCAGGTCGAAAATAATAATGTCTTCCCGATTACTCGGTACACAAATATTATATTCAAGAGGGCCTTCCATTGAGTGGGGGATCTCATGCCTCCTTCTTCGGGATTACTCCCTCAAAGTTAACATGACTGTACCGCCCGTCCTATTCCTTAAGTGTAACTTAATCCGGGTATAGGATTCGTCCTTTGCAAAAAACCCAAACAACCCCAATTTAAACACATAATCAAACAAATCAAATAATAATAAAACAGATAAGACAAATTAGGCTTAACCCACTTAGGGATGGACCAACGAGAGGTCAATCTTTCCCCAGCAGATTCTCCAATTATGTAGCGATAAAAAATGTAGCGGGGTAAATCGGAGATCGAATTATTGATTAATTCGTCTCACAAAAGCAAGAGTCGCCACCGCGCTTTATTATTTCCAAGGGAAAAGGGAAAAGAGCGAAATAAAACCCTAAAGTATGCAATGTAAAATAATACTTTTAAAAGTAATGAAAATACAAGGCGTTTTTGAAAAGAGATCTATGGTTCGGGGGTTGGTTATACAGTGGGAAGGTATTATCATCCAATGTATCTATAGTACTCTATAGGAAACTTTTGAAATATCTGTTTATTAAAATGTTCGTTTGATTAAAAAATAAATTGTTTTGGCCGAAAAGGGGTACGGATGGGTTTTTGAAGGTACGACGACCTAATGTCGAAGTTTTGGCTTAAAAGGTATAAGTTTTGAAAAGATTGAATATTTGGGGAAAAATTATCCTAAGTTTTAATGAAATGAAGATATCCGCGTGACTGAATATGAGGACATGGAGTCAACAAATTTAATCATTTTTTTCTCTTGGATTTAGACGTAAACGGAATAAACAAGTAAAGACGAAATAATTAAATAGAAAATTAGATAGATAAGTGATATACAACCATAATAATTAAATAACGGACTAAATGGCATGAACTTACATTTTTATATATTTTTTTG